>JAWWNH010000149.1:3212500-3812500 GCA_034641385.1 Darevskia mixta
CCTCTTACAATATAGCTAAGCTCCTACCAATACCATTTATTTCCTTCTCGGGAACTTACTGGGTCTTAGGTTTGAAATTTTGTTCCAAATGTATTTTTGTTCTTTAAATGGATGAATAAATTGGTGGGGTAGGAAGAGCTTTTGTTCAGGATGGGTGTTGGGCAACTGTCACAAGTACTTTGAGAATTGTGTGTTTATGCTTTGGCCACTGAACCAATGACAGTTTCCCCCACACGCACAGGTTCGCAACTGTCGCCTGTCTGGTCTTGTCGACCTCACGCAAAGGAGGGATGACGTGCGTTCAAAAATGGCCGACTACCTCAACCACCTGATTGATATTGGTGTAGCAGGGTTCCGAATCGATGCTTCCAAGCACATGTGGCCTGAGGACATCGCTGCTATTTTAAGCAAAGCACATGACCTCAACACACGGTGGTTTGCCAAAGGTTCGCGGCCTTTCGTCTATCAGGAGGTAAGTAACAGAGATCCTAAGCATTTTGACTAGCAGTTTCCAGTGTTCAAACTGCTTTGCATGCCGTACTTGCTTATGTGTCAGGCTTTGGGGAATCGGCTTCCTCCCCCCGTGGCAGTAGATAAGAAGATCAAAGAAAGGAACGTCTTACCTGTTCGAAACTTTAATAATCACAGGGAGAGAACAAAGAACACATCTCCTAGAAATGGCGGTGCTTCCAGTTAAGGATCACACCCCCTTCCATTCCTATTAATCTACGTCACTCCTACATTTTGTAATCTGAGCTTGTACCCTCTGTGCTTTGTGTTCTGCCACTCTCTGAGCTCTTCTTGACCTTGGGCTGAGCGGAGGAACGCTGTCCAGAGACTGAATCCGTTAACTCTCTCTCTTCTCCTAGCTGTTCCCCATCCCATATTTCCCAGCTTCTGCCTTCTGAACTATGCCCCTCTGCAAACCACTGTTCCAAATCTATACTGTCCTCCTGCTCCTGGGAAGATGCAGGAGCAGGGGGAGGGGGTGGCTCCCACCATTCCTTCTCCGTGCAACCCTCCTCAACACGGTCCCTGACATCACACTTTCTCTCCATGGGGGGCTCTTGGGCTGGCGGCTCCCAAATCTCCTCATCCAACCAGGCTCTTGACAGGTGGACAGGAAGCACTCCACGATGCAACGTTTTGCTGGAAGTCTAACTTTTATGCTCCGAATGCCAGATACATGGGCATCTGCTGTTCGGAACAGAATGCTAGACCTCATGGAGCTTTGGTCTTACCCAACAAGGCCATTATTTTCTCCAAGTCAACCCTTAGACATTGCTTCAAAGAATGGAAGAACTGATACACTTGGGCACAACTGCTGTTAGTGCAAATATTGGGTTGGGAAGGAGTTTGCTGTTCCATGTGGAGCCCTTTGTAAGAACCGTTAATTTTAGTGCATTGCGATTGGCGGGACTCAAAGTGCTTCAGGTCAGCTGCTTCACGTCCTGATATATTTCCATTGTTCTCGCTTCAAAAGTGTAAGATGCTAGAGACCAGAGGAAACCAGCTCCATAAGGTAATGGCCATAATAGCCGAAACCATTTCTCTGGTCATATTGGAGATAAGTCGAAATTGATACCACTAGATGTAACACAGTACGTACCACAATATATTTACGTCTTAGTTCAGCTCGCCGACTGTTCCTGCAGTAGCCTACCTCTCAGTGATGTTGGTTTCTGCAGCAAATTGAAATCAATAACGTGTATCCTTTCTCTCTGTGTCTTCCCCCGGCTTTTTCCAGGTAATTGACTTGGGCGGTGAAGCGGTCCGGAGCTCTGAATACTTCAGAAACGGCCGGGTGACTGAGTTTAAATATGGCGCAGAACTCGGGACAGTCCTCCGGAAATGGAACGGAGAAAAGATGGCAAATTTAAAGTAATTTGCTTTAGACTCAATCCATGCCCAGGGGCCCACACACTAAGGGTGGGGTGCAGAGGGCCCCCACCCCCTGCATGCAGATGGAAGCCAAACACTGCAGATGTTCTGCCCCACCCCCACCCCCATTGCTAGCATAATAATACAATCATGGCCTATAGCAGGAGTGGGGTTTGTATATGAAACTCCACAGGTGTGCTTTTCAGCCTATAATCGGAAGGACAGGATTATTCCTCCCCTCCCCCCCTTTTTTAATTTACAAAAATGTGTCGTGGTTCCCTGACTGGAATTTCTCCCCCCTGGAAGGTTATGGAGCATTAGCTGCCACTGCAATTCTGAGTATTTAATAACACATTTTATGACAGATTCTGGGTGCTTTTATAACCCCTATCCTGACCTGGCTTTACTGGATGTCAGTTAGTTTCCAGGTCCAATTCAAAGTGCTGGTGTTGACCTATAAAATCTTACACAGCTCAGGACCTCAATAACTTAAGAACCACTTCTTTCCATATGAACCAACCCAGACCCTGTGCTTGTCATCTGATGATGATGATAATAATAATAATAACAATAATAATAATTTATTTATCTATTTATACCCCACCCATCTGGCTGAGTTTCCCCAGCCACTCTGGGTGGCTTCCAACACACACAGAAATAATAATGAAACATCAAACATTAATAGTAGCAATCAGATACTATATAAAAAGTCACAATAACTTTAAAATAAACAACTTATATCAAATAAAGCAATATTCAACAATCCATTAGAATCCAATAGTAAACAGTAAAATTAAACATCAGCAAATAATAATTTAACAGTTTACACTTATTACAGTAAAGAATTACTAATCTATAATCAGTAAAATAACAGCAAATTGCAACGTATAGAATACAGCAAAACATACAAAACCAGGTAAAGGTAAAAGGACCCCTGACCATTAGGTCCAGTCGAGGACGACTCTGGGGTTGTGCCGCTCATCTCGCTTTACTGGCCGAGGGAGCCGGCGTACAGCTTCCGGGTCATGTGGCCAGCATGACTAAGCCGCTTCTGGCGAACCAGAGCAGCGCATGGAAACGCTGTTTACCTTCCCGCCGGAGTGGTACCTATTTATCTACTTGCACTTTGAGGTGCTTTCAAACTGCTAGGTGGGCAGGAGCAGGGACTGAACAATGGGAGCTCACCCCGTTGCGGGGATTCGAACTGCCGACCTTCTGATTGGCAAGCCCTAGGCTCTGTGGTTTAGACCACAGCTGCACCCACATCCTTGTAAAACCATGTAAAAGGATCAAATTGAGGAACAAGGACACCAACAAGAAATAATAAAATTATTTCTAAAAACTGTCCCTGAACATAAGAATGGGCCTTTTCTGTGATGGTTCCTCGACTGTGGAATGTTCTCCCCAGAGAAGCTCACTTGGCACCATCATTACATGTCTTTCGGTGTCAAGCAAACCATTTTCCAAGGCCTTTGGCCATTAAATAATCTATGGCCTGTTAAAACTGGGGTTTATCAGACCGTTATTATGATCATTTTTTATAATGCTATCTATTACCATGCTTTTTATCATGTTATTATTATGCTCCGTAAAATGTGTTTTCTCTCTTGATAAAAGGCAGTATATAAATCAAATTAATCATCATCATCGTTATCATCATCTCCACCAAACTTTTAAAGCTGTGCTTTTACCTGGAAGCTGCCCAGAGTGGCTGGGGAGACCCGGCCAGATGGGCGGGGTACAAATAATAAATTATTATTATTATTATTATTATTATTAAGCTGTCTGGAATTGTTTTTGTTTCAGTTTGGCTGTCACCCCCTCAGAGATCGTGTAATTAGCAGTGGGCTCAAAATTATACCTGGTAAATAAATAATAGTTTGCACCGAAGTGAATTGTAAATAAAGTTTTGATTATTTCTTCACAATTTAGGCACTGGGGAGAAAACTGGAGTTTGATGCCTTCTGACAAAGCCATTGTCTTTGTAGATAACCATGACAACCAGAGGGGCCATGGCGCTGGTGGAGCCTCCATTCTTACTTTCTGGAACCCAAGGTAAGGAGCATCCTTTTGGGGCTATTGAGCAAAGACGTTTATTTCCTGAGGTCTGAATTTCCAGGCCTGTTGAAATGGACTGTTATCCCACCTATGCTTCCGCAGGCAAGAAATATGTGTTCAAAATCTCATCAAGAACAGGAGGGTGGTATGTACAGAGTTATAACTGGTTTATAAAGCAACCCTCACTCCTACATCAAAAGCAGTTCAAAAGAGAAGGAATCCTATTGGTCTGCTGGATATCCAGTGGTAGCATGAAAAGCAGAAGGTGGCCTCCATTTTATCTCAAGAGCTGCCAAGGAACAGAGCTTGATGTCAGGGACTGGTCTGAGGAGGAATGGTGAAGACTGCACCCCCCTCCTCCTACACTTCCTAGAGTAGAGGGAGACAGTATAGATTTAGAACAGTGGTTTGCAGAAGGTCATAGTTCAGAGGCTGCAGAGGGGAGAAGCTGGGAAATATTGGGAGAGGAGCAGGAGGAAGAAGCACCAGGGGAGAGACAGCTAACAGACTCAGTGTCTTTGGAAAGCATTCCTGACCCCTCCTCTCCCAGGTCTCGGCAAGCATTGAGAGTAGTAGAACAGAAAGCTCAGAGGCAGAAAGCACAGATCAGCCATCACAGGGATGATGTAGAATAGGAGAGACGGAAGGGGTGGGACTTTACTCAGAGCAACGCCAATATCTAAGAGAGGCGGCATTGCTATGTCTCTCACTGTGCATCTTGAATAAAAGACTTGATAAGAACTCTTTTTTTATCTGTTTCTTGGCTGCCACCATGGGAGGGATCGGATTCCCTGAAGCCTGACATTTGGATAGGAATGGAGGGGGAAAGTAGCAGTCACTTCTATGCCTAGACTGCATTTATGATGTACGCACTTAAAAAATGGTAGCTGGAGATCAGAAGCAAGGTGGCATTCCCTGCCCACACCTGCTTTTGCAATCTCACATACCGAGAAGTATGATCAGGTTGCTGGTTTCCTCCATGCAAGTGGAATTTGTGCAGATCCCATTGTTGAACTAATGTTAATTGTGAGCGAACATTCAAATACACTACTGCAAGCAGCCAACATGGTCCTATCCAAACTGCATGTTTTTGATGGCGATGCGCTTACCCATCTCACGTATCCAGTCTTGGGCCAGTACAGCCGTACCTTGGAAGTTGAACGGAATCCGTTCCGGAAGTCCGTTCGACTTCCAAAATGTTCAGAAACCAAAGTGCGGCTTCTGCAGCCAATCTGAAGCCGTGGAAGCCCCATCAGACATTCAAGTTCCAAAGAACGTTCTCAAACCGGAACACTCACTTCCAGTTTGCAGCGTTTGGGAGCCAAAACGTCCGAGTACCAAGGCGTTCAGGATCTAAGGTACGACTGTAGTCCCATACACGACCTCATACTGCATCTAAAACATCATTTAAATATATTTTATTAGTAGAATTTCATTTATTTAAAAAGTGGTGAAAAGAAAAAAAGGAAAACGTGAATGAAAAGAAAAATAAAAGAAAAATATTCAATTACTTTTCCGTACATTAATATATAAAAATGTGTATAGTCTTATTATCCTAATACTAATTTGTTTATCAGTAACCTCATATATTCTATATAAAGTCATTCCAAATATCATTATATTTATCCAAAGTAATTATCTGTCTGTAAATTGGAACATTACTGTGCTGTATCTAATCTCTGCTTGAATGATCTTCCTATTGAAGAGACTTTTGCTGGTCTGACTCAGTGTTTTAAAAATGCACATATTTGGAGAAAGTGGCAGACATTTACATAGCAGGACTCAGAATGTCCTCTGGATGGTGCTAGCATCTAACATCCTTGACTATTGGCCATGCTGACTGCAGCTGATGGGAGTTGGTCTCCATCAATGTCTAGAGGGCAGCATGTTGGCTGCTTCTGCACTAGTACATACCTGTAAGCTACCTACTGTATAATGAATTATTAGCGTAGTGCATAATTCAGGTTTCCTTGGCAATATACACAGTACAGTTCTCAGGTTTCTTATATTCATACTATCGGGAGTGGGGAGTTGCTTTGGAAGAGAATATGAAATTCTTGGGCCTGCTTATTTTCTGTACTCTGGTACACTTTTGGCAACTAGGTGCCTCTTATCCATTTTTCAGACTCTATAAGATGGCAGTTGGGTTTATGCTTGCTCACCCCTATGGATTTACACGAATAATGTCAAGTTACAGGTGGCCAAGAGTTATCCAGCATGGAAAGGTAACTTTATTCCAGTTCACAACAGCTATTTGTTTATTCCACATCAAAGGCGTTCTGTCTTAAGGGATAGTATTGACACTTGGAAAACAAGTTTTTTGGCCCCAAAGCCAGAGCAACCATTGAAATCTATGCTTTAAGTTGGCTGTTACTAACTTAGCAGTAACAAAATAAAAAAAATTCCTTCCAGTAGCACCTTAGAGACCAACATGCACACAAAAGCTCATACCAATAACAAACTTAGTTGGTCTCTAAGGTGCTACTGGAAGGAATTTTTTTATTTTGTTTCGACTATGGCAGACCAACACAGCTACCTACCTGTAACTATAACATAGCAGTGTTATCCTGTCCATGTCTATACCCAGAAGTAAGATTTACTGGATTCAGTGGGACTTAATTTCAGGTAACCGTCATAGAATAGCAGTCTTTTGTCTTGATTAGTTGTGGTGAGATTTAAGCAGGACTCATGTTTTTGACTGAGATCACTGACTGCAAAGCCCTCCTCCCTCCGCTACGCACAAAATAGACTTAGGTGGGCTTCCACCATAAATTTAGCCTGAGGCTGTGCCTCACAAGTATCTGGCCATCAAACCTAGTGTGCAAGGATGGGCTATGTCAGGGACTGGCAGGACAAAGAGGAGTGATGGGAGGCACCAGCTGGGGAACCTCCCAAGGAAACCTCAGAGAAGGAAGGCTCAGAGCCTGGGGAGTGGTGGTGGGACACTGAGGATAGGTCAGAGGATGAAAGAGGGGGGCAGAATGGTGGGAGGCTGAAGAAGCAACAGGTTTGAGTGAGAGAGACGAGCCAGATACAGAAAGCAATGCAGACTCAAGACATGAAGCAGAGAAGGAGGGGGCCAGAGGCTGAATAAGCAGAGCTTGCCTGTCCTACTGTAGTAAGCTCCCCTCCCCCCATGTCTCCCCCCCCCGATGTAGTTTAAGCCTGCTGGGGAGACATCCAGCTTGGGGGGGGAGACTTAGTGGGAAGTAGAAGGCAAAGACCTTCAGTCCCGGCAACAGTTTCATAGGGGCCAGTCCTGCTTGTAGGCATTGCTGCCTGGTATGCTGTTTTCTTGAATAAAGAGCGAACTTTTCTGCCTGTCTCTGCATCTTCAGTGCTGACCTTCATCTGAACCAATCCTGACAGACTAGCACATCAGTGTAGTCCAGTCTCAGAACCTTTGCTTGCTATGAGGTTCACCAGTATAATCAAGTAAATTTTGAAGCCTTGTTGTTGTACCTTAAATCAGGCCAGGTCTGTCATAAGTCACATGGCCCAGCTACAACTCCCATCATACCTGACTATTGCCCACGCTGGTTGGGGCTGAGAGCTGGAGGGACACAGGTTAGCTACCCCTGTTCTAAATGGAGGCCATGACTATTCATTTAGGGAATAATCTAGTCTATCATGCTGCCATGACTTACAACAGACCTGGTCTGGTTTAAGGTACATCAACCAGCATGTTGAGACTCACGGCCAGCAGATTTTATTTGGCATGTTATAGTGTCATTTCTTGTTGTCTAATCACTTTAAATGTCATCTTCCATAACTAGGACCTAAATGACTGGGTTGGACCACCGAGCAACAGTGATGGATCAATTAAACCTGTTACGATTAACACAAATGGCACCTGTGGTAACGGCTGGGTCTGCGAACATCGTTGGAATCAAATAAGGTAATGGAAGCCGCCAGATGTGTCATCTGTTCCTGTGGGAGCCTTCTTGAGATGGAGAAAGCCTGCTTCTCCAGATGTTTAGGATTCCAATGACTTGTGCCGTTTGCAAAAGGAAGTGATACATGTGTCTCATTTCTAGGAACATGGTGACATTCCGAAATGTAGTGTACGGCCAACCTATTACGAGGTGGTGGGATGACGACAACAACCAGGTGGCATTTGGACGTGATGGCAAAGGATTCGTTGTGTTTAATAATGATGACAGGTAAATGTTTTTATGTAGAGATGAAGGCGTTCAGAAATTACGCGTAGCAAGTCATTTGCCAAATTTGTATAGCAGATTAATTTTGCTGCTTGTCTTTTGCCTGTCTGCTTGTGTACCCAGGGAAGCAAATGATCCAGAAGTGCAGAATGACAATGTGACCGAGCATATAAACCGAGTATGTAAAATGGCATAAAAAAAATAAAATTATTATTTTTGTTTTCTTTTGTACAGGGCCTTGTCGGTAACGTTACCAACTGGTCTCCCCCCTGGCACTTATTGTGATGTTATTTCGGGACGGAAGGAAGGCAACCTCTGCACTGGAATGCAAATCCGCGTTGCTGCTAATGGCACTGCTCATTTTCAACTTAACAGCCAAACTGAAAATCCATTCATTGCGATTCATGTCGAAGCCAAGCTGTAATCCACACTGAATCTCTTTTTGTTTGTTTTTCGGTCTTAGTTCTACTAAGCTTTATGAAGCTAAATTAAAGTAAAATGTAAAACCTCATAAAACCTCTAGATGAATAAAAGTCACTTGTGGCTCAGCTTATTTCTGTTCTGATTAATTTTAGAATTCCTATCTCATTCGTCCTTCGAAGAAGGTAAGTCCTGCTGAATGAGAGCAGTGTGCCATCTTGCTCTTGTTCCCAGCCACATGCCTCTGGGAAACTCACAAACAGAGTATGAAGAGGACACCTTTCTCCATTGTTTGTCCCCCAAACAAGCTTCCCCTGCCAATTTTATGCAAGATCTCAAAGTAGCTGTATTATTGAAAAGGAATTTCAGAAATAGACTGGAAAGAGAAGTTGCTGAATTGCAACTCATTACCAAGCTTAAAACCATGGAGAGACCTGGTCTGAACAAAGACATTGGATTCTTATCTCATTATACATGACAAAGCTATTTTTAACCTTCTCACCCCTTGCTTTTTCCTGTAAGACTAATTGCAGTCATTAACAGTCATCAACAGGTTTACCACAGCTATCAGCCTATCACCCATTCCCACCACCCTTCTGATTAATACCCCTCCCACCCTCTCACTATATATAAGGGTCTGGTGACTTCTATTTCGGTGTATCTGAAGAAGTGTGCATGCACACAAAAGCTCATACCAAGAACAAACTTAGTTGGTCTCTAAGGTGCTACTGGAAGGAATGTTTTATTTTGTTTTGACTATGACAGACCAACACGGCTACCTACCTGTAACCAGATCTTTGCTGTTTTTCTTTTGATCTCATGTGGATTTTGTGTGCACTAAGAAGACTTCTTTTTCTTTATATTTAGATATTTATGTATGCATATATAAAACCCAAAGATTTGCAGATTTTTTTTATTAAAAAAAATGCAAGTTAACAAACACTAAATGAGCTCCGTCGTCCTTTAACAGTGATGGACTTTGGGGTGGGTGGAAGTAGAATGGAACCACTGGAACTCTGACCAGCAGTGCTTCGTGCTGCAACACTTTGCTGCAGGTCCCATGTGTCGTGTAATAATGCAGTCCATTCCTGCATAGAACTGGTTGCTGCAGGAGTGTCTACAAAAACAAGGGATTGGATCCCTGAGTCCAAGCAGAATGACTGAGGAGTCTTGATAATCATACATCATCTGAAATCTTCATTGCTTTGCCCAAGGCAAAGCTGGCCATCACCCTGTAGGAAACAGTAGTAACTTCCCCACCTAAGCTTGATAAATGAACCATTGGGATTAACGTTTGGAGATAGGGCTACACTGACTCCTATATATTGTTTGGGCTTGTTTGTGCAACAGTTACAGGTTACAATTTCGTGAAGAGAAATCTAGCTCTGGATGACTCCTGGTGACCACAAGCACCTTAGAAAGCAGTTCTCACAGTTCACATGCTGCAGGGAGCTTTTGTTTTTGCTTCGCCACCCGAATCTTTGCACCTGTGCAAATACGAAAGCTTGTTTTCCTTTGGTGCATATCAACAGCCAACCTTGCTTTTGCTCATGGTTTCATTGATCGACTTTTCAAAAGCAGGTGTTGCAAGACCACCTTAATTTTTGACGCTGTTTTATTTCCAGGAACTGTAAAGCTGATTATATTAAAGGAATCAGCCTTTGAGTGTGGATTGGCAATAGCTCTGATCATATTTGCAGCACCTCCTATGATTTGCCTAGTTGGTGGCACAACTAGTTCTCTCTTTTTTTTATTGCAATTTAAAATTCCAGGTACACATAAACTTTTCCTTTACATTAACATACACCTTCTACTTTATTCTTCTATCTATCTATCTATCTATCTATCTATCTATCTATCTATCTATCTATCTCTATCTATCTATCTATCTATCTATCTATCTATCTATCTATCTATCTATCTATCTATCATCTATCTATCTATCTATCATCTATCTATCATCCATCCATCCATCCATCTATCTTTCTATCTATCTATCTATCTATCTATCTATCTATCATCTATCTATCTATCTATGCATACTCTAAATAATAATTTTTGACTTCCCTCTACCTCCTAACAGCTTCTTCTCTCTTTATTTCATTTTCTTTTGTACTGTGTCAAAATCCTATCAACCTTCTCTTTATATATAATAACTCCTCTACATATTTTGTAATTTTGTGAAATTTACTCTAGGCACAGCCAAATTTTGATTGGGGAACCCTGTTTACACAAATAGTTTTTTAAACAATCCCATTCTTTTTTAATCCTTAAGCTCGAGTGATTTCTTATTGCTTCTGTCATTTTGGCTAGTTCAATATACTCACACAATTTCTTTTGCCATTCTTCCTTAGTTGAAGTCAAATCCCCTTTTCGGTATTTGGCAATTAACACTCTAGCCGCAGTTGTTGCATAAAGAAATACTCTTTTGCTTTCTCTTGAGATGTTTATTGTCATTATGCCCAGTAAGAAGGCCTCTGGTCTTTTGGGAAATGTTTGAGCATTTTCTTTAATTCTTCATAGACCGTGTCCCAATTTTTTTTAAATTTGGGGACAGGTGGTGGCACAACTAGTTCTCTACTGATGAATTCTGTGACCGTTTTAAAATCTTCAACAATCCTGGAAGAATTACCGGTACATTCCAGCAAACGGTCCTGATCCATGGTACTGATAAAGCCTCCTTTCCCTTTCATTTTTCTTTCTCTTAACCATCATTCATTCATTGTATTCTTCCTTTCCAGCAGGGAGCTCAAGGCAGTATTTGTCCTCAAAACAGCCCTGTGAGGTAAGTTGGGCTGAGCAAGGGCGGCGGAAGGGGGGGGCGATGGGTGCGCACCGCCCCCAGTATGCGTGCCCCGCCCCTTTGGGCGGCGCATCACACCCCTGGGGTGCGTGCCAGCCCCGTCCCCGCCTGCTTCCCGCCCCTGGTGCCAGAGAATGAAGCTCCGCCACTGGGGCTGAGAGATGATGATTTGCCTAAGGCCACCTGGTGAGCTTTGTGGTTCGAGTGGGACTTTAAAACTTGGTCTCTCAAGTACCAATCTGACACTCTAACCACTACACCATCTCGAGCCAAAGAATGAGCAGTGGTCTGGACATTGACACAGAGGGCCAGGGTGGCCAGGCCAGATAGGCCAATGAGAAAAGCTGTGGGGGCACTGGAACTGAACCCCCATGAGCTACAGACTCCAGTTGTGATCCCCTAGAAAAGGGGTGGAGAACCTCAGGCCCAGAGCTTCTGTATTTGGTGCAAGAGGCTGTCCTCAAGCCACACCTACCCCCCTGGCTACCCTGGCCTCATTTCATACCCTCCTTGACTGTCCCCCCCCCAAGCTGGACTGTGCTCTTGAACTCTGCTTTTGTTTGCCTTGAATGAAGGATATGTGAGTGTGCGTATGAACTAGCCTACCGTACTGAGGTAAAATTGACATAAACTGCTCCACCCACTTTTGTTCCTGGCCTTGCCCAGCCCTGGCATGTGCTTACCCTCCAATATTTCTCCAATGAAAACAGGGATGTCCTATTCAATGACAACGGCAATTTTTTTTATTTATACCCCGCTCATCTGACTAACATCCATTCTGGATGGCTTCCAACATACTGTATATAAAAACATCATAAAACATTAAGCATTACACAACTTCCCTATACAGGGCTGCCTTCAATTTTCTTCTAAAGGTTGTAGAGTTACTTATCTCCTTGGCTCGGGGATCGCATAACTCCACACTCTCCAACATTTCTCCAACAAAAATTGGGACGTCCTAAGTGGGACATGTTGGGGTCAAATCAGAAATCGGGATGGCTTCTGTAAATCCGGAACTCTCCCTGGAAAATAGGGACACTCGGAGGTTCTGCAGGTGGCCTCCAGAAGAGAATGTGACCCTTCTGTAACCTCTTCAGAAGCCAGAGCTCTCTTGACCGGGGGTCTCCTGCTTCCCCTTGCCCACACAGGCAATAAACCCAGTTCGAACTAGCAGAGACAAGCAAGTGCTTGGTTCTGGGACACAGGGCTGTCCCTTTAAGTCTCTCCACTCCTTGGGAAGGAGGCAGAGTTTGGGATATAGGTTTGGAGTCAGAAATCTGTTGGAGCAAGTCATCTGCTCCATGGGATCTGTCTAGTATACCAAGAGACCTTTCCCTCACTATCCTTGCTCTGCAGGACATAATTCCTGAATTTATCATCTATATCAGGGGTTCCCAAACTGGGATCCATGGACTACCAGTTATCTGTGAGCTGCATTCAGGTGGTCCATGGTGTGTCTGTGAAGAACAGACCCTCCAAGTGTCTCCATTTTCCAGGGACAGTCCCAGATTTACAGAAGCTGTCCTGCTTTCTGATTTGATCCTGGAACGTCCTGCTTTTCCTTAGAACGTCCCTATTTTCATCAGAGAAATGTTGGAGGGTATGGTAGGATGTCCCTATTTTCATTGAAGAAATGTTGGAAGGGACGTCTCTATTTCATGGAGGGAATAATAATAATAATAATAATAATAATAATAATAATAATAATAATAATAAAATAATAATTTTTATTTATACCCCGCCCTTCCCAGCCGAAACCGGGCTCAGGGCGGCTAACACCAATAAAAATTACAATAAAATATAAAAGAAAGAAAAACCATTAGTTAAAATACAATTTAAAATACAATTTAAAATTTAAATGCAGCTTCATTTATTGTCCAAAATCAAAACCATAAGGGGAGGAAAAAACATCAGACTGAGTCCAACCCGAAGGCCAGGCGGAACAGCTCTGTCTTGCAGGCCCTGCGGAAAGATGTCAAATCTCGCAGGGCCCTGGTCTCTAGTTGAGACCAGTCTAACAACCTTGTGGCTCGGGACCTCCAAAATGTTGTTATTTGTGGACCTTAAGGTCCTCTGTATGAGTACAGTGGGTGCATTAAATGACCATACTGTTTTTTCATTGCATTTTGATTGCCTCTTTTATTTCTTATCTTGCATTATCTATTTATTATTGTAGTTTCTACTGTATTCTACGGAATTAAAACTGAAATAAAATAAAGATATGAGGTACAAAACACATATAAAATTTGGAAGAAGCATTAGAAATATAATTAAAGATTACACAGCATCTAGTGCAGCTCATTGCAATTGCTGCTACAGGCAGGAAAATCATTAAGTGGTTCAACAAGACTTTCAGTGATTTTCAATGCTCTGCAGGGGGCTGTGAAGTTTGAGAACCACAGACATACATATCAGCTCTTCTTAATGAGTTCCCACTCAGGTTTATAACAAAACACTGCCAGTGACTCTCAGTACTACTGCTTTGAAGCTCCTGAGATAGTTTCAGTACATGCTTATCTTGTGTTAATATATTAACAATACTAGCTTAACTAAGTTCCTTACTTTTTCTTAACTCCATATTTCTAAGAAACAGTAAGCAACAATGAAGTCATAAAATAAAATGTTACTAGGAAGCTGTTTAGCCACTAGTGCAGAGAGTTTTTAATCTTTGTTCTAATCTCTTAAGGGTAACTTTGAAATGCAAGTGTATTCTAAACTTTCAGAGAGGTTAATATAATCAAGGAGATATGAATCTGAAGTCATCTGTTGCTGAAAAATTACCTTTAAACCTATCAGATTCACTTATCAGAATATTCTGGTTCTTCAACAAAACTGGTAAGCATGGAGATGACTGTCTCTTTGGGAATTTTTTCTGTGTCTGTGTGTGGTGGGAATTGCTGTTTAGTAAAGTACTAGACTTTGTGGCTATGCGTAGTAATCAGCTAGATTTTCCTCAGAGCAAACCCTCTAAAATTAATGGATCTAGTGAAGTCATGCTTGTTAATCTCTCTGGGTCTAGTTTGAGCAAAATATCCAAAGCACATTTTTCAAATCAAAGAATTCTGGGCACTGTATTTACCCCTCACAAAGTGACAATTCCCTTCACCCTTAACAAATAAAAGAGCCCAGAATTCTTTGAGAGGGGAAATGTGTTTTAAAGGTACAGTATTGTGTGTAAGCAGCCTTAGTCATGTACCACCCTTTGTAATTTTAGGTTATGCTTCTCATGCAATGTACTTTTATATACTCTGTGGAATATAACAGGCATTTTCAAAGAGCCTCTGTTTCTGCAGACTCCTAATTTGAATGTTTAACACCAGTACAATCCCTTGAACCCAGGGCAGACTGGGACGCTTCTCTTATGGGTAATTGTGACACATCTTGATTAATACAGTTGACATACAATTTGCTTAGGTACAGAAGTGTTAGGTCTTGACTATAGGGAGCAATTGCTTATATGTGGAAGTGAGGCTGCAATGCCTATAACTTTTGGTTGCTGTATCACTGAATGCATATGCTAATGGTGCATTGCACCCCAATTATTAATTACTTGATTAATTAATTATATTTCTATACTGCCCTTCGTCCAAAGATCATAGGGTGGGTTACAATATGAAACCACAAAAATACATACCATAACAACAAACAAAAACAATACCACACCCCACACCGCAGTATAGAAGGGCATAGAGTCCAGGGGTCAGCAAACCTTTTCAGCAGGGTGCCAGTCCACTGTCCCCCAGACCTTGTGGTGGGCCGGACTATATATATATATATAATCTATATAATCTATATATATATATTGGGGGTGGTGGTGAACGAATTCCTATGCACCACAAATAACCCAGAGATGCATTTTAAATAAAAGCACACATTCTACTCATGTAAAAATCCAAGGGCCGGATTTAGAAGGCAATTGGGCCGGATCCGGCCCCTGGGCCTTACTTTGCCTACCCATGGCATAGATGGTTTAATTAGCCAAGGGCCTGGGAGAAGAGGAATGTATTTGCCTGGTGCCAATGTAGTTGCATATGGGCAGGGTACAACATGATGATGATGATGATGATGATGATTTAATGAAGGTACCAGGCAAGCCTCCCTGGAGAGAGCATTCCACAAGCAGGGAGTCACCACAGAAAAAAAAAGTCCATTATTGTGTTGTTCAATAAATATGAGCATCCTTAAGCCTACGGTCACCTCCTTCTAAAGCAAACCAAATCTGGGTAAGCGTTGTGGCCCTGCAACATCTTCCAGCTTGGAGTAGTAGGGCAAGTGTAAAAAAAAAAAGAAAGAAAGAAAAGAATTCACCATGATGGACAACAAGTAATAAGCTCTGAATGGTGTAACCTACCAAAAGGGATGATTGGCATTGTGTTGAAACCTGTGTGTGTTGTGAAAAAAACATGGGGACACCAGGAGTCACTTGCACCGCCTACTACAATTCACAGTATTTGCAATGACACTGATTCCAATTAATAGGTTCCCATTAAAATATACTGTACTCCATGCACATAATAATTTTCACTTTGCAAGCATGGAGCAGCTCCTTCTGTTGAAATGAATAGGAGAGCATGTCCATGCAAACTCTTCACGGTGCATACAAGTTCATGGATTCAGCCTCTGAATGTCTGTTCCCAGGACTATCTAATCTATTTAGCTGCGAACACAGACATGAATAATCACACGGAGCCTTATCCAGTGGATTTGATGTTATTAGCCAGAGAATTTGGTCTGTTATCTTCACCTGTTACTTTTGTTTAAACCACCAAATGGAATGACCTTTGATTAAATATAGCCAATTGTGTTGAATACATCACGACTGAAGTGTACTTTGATCTGCAGCAAGAATATAAATAGAAAGGGAAAGCAGAGCATTCAACAATGGAAATTGTCCAAGACAACATGAGGGTCTTTCTTCTCCTAGTTGCCTTTGAGCTTTCTTGGGCTCAGTATAACCCAAATACAAAGCCCGGAAGGACATCAATAGTCCATCTCTTCGAATGGCGTTGGGCTGACATTGCTCTGGAATGTGAGCGTTATTTGGCACCTAATGGATTTGGCGGAATCCAGGTAGGCAACTTCTATTCAATATTTGCTTGTCACAGTTTATTTGGACCAAAGAGAACAAGTGGCGATTTCAATATAACTAACAACTGGAAATAATAGGTGCTTACAGGAGTGTACTTAGACCAGTCATTGGAAACAGACTCAAATATAGTTAATGCTTAATGGTTTAATGCAGGGGTAGCCAATATGATACCCTTGAACTCCATGTCATAACCTCCAGATTTTGCTGGACTCTTAATTCACATCAGCACCAGACAGCCTTGCCAAAGATGATGAGAACTATAGTCAAGCACCACCTGGAGGTTAGGATGTTAGCTACTCCTGGTTTAATTAATGTGTCCGAACCAATAAGACTATTGAAATACAATGTCAAAGTAACGACCGAAGCTTTTGAAATTTGTTCAGAATGTGGGACCGGTTCACATAGCCAACTTGGCAACATCCAACAATGTAATTTGGGGTAGGAAAAAACACCCCAAATAATATTTTGGCTAAGGCTTTATTTTAGATCTGGTTTAGAGTTAAGCAAACCACTCCATCAATAATGGCATTTGGGAAAGAAGATGAAAGCATTTTGCTATGGGCTTCATGATCTTTAATAATTTTTCTGTGCATAACAATGAGACAATCTTTTAATATTAATAGGGATAATAGATAATGAAAACTACTCTACAACTTGCTAAGTCACAAGACCACAATTTTGCCAAGAATTAAGTTAGCAAGGAATGTATATTATTAGCTGGTAAGCCAGACATCTCTATTGTCCAGCCAAGTGATAAAGAAGCTCTTATCACACTTCCCCATTAGAGCAGAGTGGTCCAGTGCAATATGTTGTTGTTTAGTCGTTTAGTCGTGTCCGACTCTTCGTGACCCCATGGACCAGAGCACGCCAGGCACTCCTGTCTTCCACTGCCTCCCGCAGTTTGGTCAGACTCATGTTGGTAGCTTCGAGAACACTGTCCAACCATCTCGTCCTCTGTCGTCCCCTTCTCCTTGTGCCCTCAATCTTTCCCAACATCAGGGTCTCTTCCAGGGAGTCTTCTCTTCTCATGAGGTGGCCAGAGTGATAACATTCTACTCCTCATTTCTACTTCTCAGGGCAAAATAAATCAAAGAGGGAGGGAGAGAGATCACAAGAGGTAACTCCATGTCTGTTTTTTTTTTGTCTTTTACAAGGTGTCCATCTGCAGCATGGAACCTTCTGTATCCATGGAGTATTTTGGAAACCTGGTTTTTCCAGTTTCCCTTCTGAAAGGATGGGTGAATTGGCAGCAGGAATACCTTGCTAGTGGAGTCAAGAGAGATTTCCCCGACTTCTGCTCAGCAGGAAGTGATGTTCCTGGCCATAGTCATTTTCTGTCAGGATTCTTGGGATTTGTATCATTCAATTCATTTGAATCAAGTGGCAGAGAAACATTAAAAATCCTGTGAATTCCAGCAGGAAAGGACACTCCTGACTTTGTTGTATGAGTGCTATTTCCAAGCAAGTAAGATGCCTGCAAGGCCTCCCTGTTGCTTTGGGTGAAATGATGCTGTCAGGGACGGCTGGGGGCAGTTCCTCTCACATTTGGTTCTTCTGAAGACTCTCTGAGGAAGATTGGGAAAGCTTTCTGAGGAGAATTTACTCATCACTCATTTTGTATTGTCTGTACAGATTCTGGCTATGTCAACCGCAGCCCACAATAACTTAAGTAGCACCATCAGCTCTCCACTAAATTGTTGAAATGGTATTTATTGTTGTGTGGTGTTTTAATATCTCTTAATTCACAGATCTCCCCTCCAAATGAAAACCTCGTTATTACAAATCCATGGAGGCCATGGTGGGAAAGATACCAGCCCATCAGTTACAAGCTATGCTCACGATCTGGAAATGAGAGTGAATTTAAAGACATGGTGACCAGATGCAACAATGTTGGAGTAAGTGGTTTGTAAATCCTGTCTATACCAGTAGTGGGGAACTTCAGATCAAATCAGCTATGGTTCTATGCCAGTGACATGTATTCATTTAGGGAGCCAATAATTTCAAGGAGATGGCTGGTAAAATTCGCTTGTTGTCACCCCAACAAG
Organism: Darevskia mixta; assembly: GCA_034641385.1. Lineage (NCBI taxonomy): Eukaryota > Metazoa > Chordata > Lepidosauria > Squamata > Lacertidae > Darevskia > Darevskia mixta. The sequence continues at coordinate 3,230,957 of JAWWNH010000149.1, forward strand.
CTAGGGATGGGTGGAGTCTGCCTAACTCGATTCAGAATGGACCCATTTCAGTTGGATGAATTTGGAGGACATCCCCTGGACACCCTGAAATTAATCAAATGTAAAAGCAACACTAATCTGAATCAGTTCTGAGAATGCAACAGGATCTAGAACCTCTTTGCCATCGAGAGCCCTGTCTGCTCTCCCCTTACCTTTCCCAAACTAACTAAAGTTAGTTACTGCCATATGTAGGGCTTCACAGTTTAACTTTCAAGGGTCCTGCAAGCATATACAAAATCATCCAGGCCCACAAAAAGCTATGGGAAATGTCCAGAAATGTCAGAAACCATGGAAATGGCATTTGCTGTTCCTGGGAGCCCACCAGAGCTACTATGCATGCTCTCCTAAGAATATTGGGAGCCATAGGAAACTACCTTTCCTTTAACTTCTAGTTATGTTAGTAATACACAATGCTGCATAAGCATGTGTGGTCTAAATAGTGAGGCTCTCTTATTATTGGCAGCTGTCTCTTGGAACCTAATATTGCCATTTCAGTAACTTTGAGAAGGAAGAGCAGGAGGGAAAACTCTAGGGCTACTGCAAGGTCAAAACAGATCCCTTAATGAGTGTTAAATTGTGTGTTTCTCACTTATTATATGCATGTTTTATATGCATGTTTGATGTCTCCTCTGCAGACATTTTGAAAGTAAATAAAGGAGGAATGGCCCAGACTCTAGAGGAATGGGCCCATGAAATGTGCTGCTTGAAAACCTTCCAACACTGACACAAAGTGCCTTGTTTTAATTTACCATGATTTCTAGTCAACTCCATCCTTAAGATTTGGAGTGGTTAACAGATCAAGCACCTGCAAGACAGAATTAATGTTTCACCTACATTAATAACACTTTAACCATTCTCCAACTTGACTCTGAGCCCTCTAGGCCCTCTAGGCCATCCCAGATAGGTCCTACGATCCATCCCAAAATGCCCTTGAGCTTAGGTAAAGGTAAAGGTACCCCTGACCGTTAGGTCCAGTCGCGGACGACTCTGGGGTTGTGTGCTCAGTGGTTTAGACCACAGCGTCATCCACGTCCCCGCCCTTGAGCTTAGACTTTGGCAAATCTGCAGCGGGAAAGCGTTCCGTAACTGGGGAGAAGGTCAGCCACCAAGAACATCTCTCTTCATTCAGTTGGTAACTAAGTACAGATGGTATAATTAAGAGGGCATCCTCAATGGAACTCAGTGCTTGAGAAGGGACCCAAGAGAGGAAGCACTTTCTAAAGTATGTTGGGCCGTCATAGGATATAACCAGCTCCTTGAATTATGCCTAGAAGAGAATAAGAAGCAAGGATAATAAATACAACCCGGTCATGCCTTTTCTGTACTCAGGTATATATTTATGTTGACGCTGTAGTCAACCACATGTGTGGAGCTGCTGCTGGATCTGGGACTCACTCTACTTGTGGAAGCTATTTTAATTCAGAGACCCACGATTTCCCTGCTGTCCCGTACTCCAACTGGGATTTCAATGACTTGAAATGCAGAACTGGAAGTGGAGAGATTGAAAATTATGGTGATCCTTACCAGGTGAAGCTCTTGCATTCGTTTTTTTTACCCACTTTCTCCTTTCTTCCATTGTATATTTCTTCTCTTCACCATCCTTATGCAGTTCATCTTCTTCAATTCTTTTCTGCATAGGAGAAGTTGGTTTAAATGTGACACCCAACCCACTAATGATAAACCAGGCATCTGGGATAGCTCAGCTGGTAGAGCATGAGACTTAATCTCAGGGTCGTGGGTTCGAGCCCCATGTTGGGCAAAAGATTCCTCCATTGCAGGGGATTGGACTAGATGGCCCTTATGGCCCCTTCCAACTCTACAGTTCTATGATTCTATGAAACTGATTTCTCAAAACAACCTTTCGAAACAGGTCCGCGACTGTCGCCTCGTTAGCCTTCTCGACCTTGCACTCGAAAAGGACTATGTGCGCTCCAAGGTTGCAGAGTATATGAACCATCTGATTGACATTGGAGTAGCAGGATTTCGAATTGATGCTTCCAAGCATATGTGGCCTGGGGACATGAAAGCCTTCTTAGACAAGCTGAAAAATCTGAGCACGACTTGGTTTGCTGAAGGAACAAGGCCTTTCATCTTCCAAGAGGTACTTTGACTGTCTGTTATGTTGAAGACAACCATTAAGCACATATAAGGCTAGCTTGAGAGGACGGCAAGGGGAGACATTTGTGATGTAGAGCTGATTTCAGAGCGTAAAAAAAACACTTGATTTTCTACTCATACGTTGCTGTATCATAATAACTTTTCTTCTTTTCCCTCAACAGGTAATTGATTTGGGTGGAGAGGCAATTAAAGCCAGTGACTACTATGGAAATGGCCGGGTAACTGAATTCAAATATGGTGCAAAGCTAGGAACGGTCATTCGCAAGTGGAGTGGAGAAAAGATGGCTTATTTAAAGTAATTTAATTTTATATACTTCAAAGCAAAACTGAATACTGAAGCTTAGAGCCTTGCACATATTGAAATTCAGTGTTTATCTAAATTTGGCCCTTTCTCTCTTTTCTTCAGGAATTGGGGAGAAGGCTGGGGTTTTATGCCATCCGACAAAGCCGTTGTCTTTGTAGACAATCATGATAACCAGAGGGGGCACGGTGCTGGTGGATCTGCCATTTTGACTTTCTGGGATTCCAGGTAAGGAACACTTTGAGACTTGAAGCCTGACAGGCTCCTCCTCCCCACCCCACACCTGAAATAAATATAAATCTCAATTTCTGATCCTCCCTTTCATTTTCATTTTCTTAAACTATATCTTCAGGCAATACAAAATGGGAGTCGGCTTCATGCTCGCTCACCCATATGGTTTCACCCGTGTGATGTCAAGTTTCCGCTGGCCAAGATACTTTGAGAATGGAAAGGTCAGTTTCTATTGTGTGATAACAAAAAGAGCCTAAATAAATTGGCAATGGGCATTCATTATTTAGTTTTAAAGAATGTGCACCCTACTTTTCTAGATGGGTACCACATCTTCAAAGAGGTCTGCACTGAGAGCCAGTGCGGTGTAGTGGTTAAGAGCGGTGGACTCGTAATCTGGGGAACCGGGTTCGCGTCCCCGCTCCTCCACATGCAGCTGCTGGGTGACCTTGGGCTAGTCACACTTCTCTGAAGTCTCTCAGCCCCATTCACCTCACAGAGTGTTTGTTGTGGGGGAGGAAGGGAAAGGAGAATGTTAGCCGCTTTGAGACTCCTTAGGGTAGTGATAAAGCGGGATATCAAATCCAAACTCTTCTTCTTCTATATAGGTGGCTATTTCAGTTTTCAGTAAATTGGGATGGGGTGGTGGAAGGAAGGAATATCCCAGGGAGGTTCAAATCTTTCAAGGCCACATGCCTAACCCAATTTATTTGAGAGTAACTTCTACTGAGTTCATTGAGATTTATTTCTGAGTACACATGGTTATGATTGCACTGTTATACTCCAAAAAGAATCAATTTATCTTAACTTCACTTTTGGTATGGTTGCTTTGTAATGGTTGGGCATGTGGTGTCCCTGAAGAATAATCATCTGCAATCTTGAAGCACTCTTGCAGAGAAGGTATGGTGGGCTTGCAATGCTTACCTGACCTCCCTTTGGCAACGTTGCTGCTTCATCCCAGGATGGGGGGAGGCTGAGGTGGTAGCAAGGTTGATGCGGTGCAAACAGATTGGCAAGAGCACCAGATTAGACTCCATCAGCCTAACTGCACCTCACCAACCTTGTTCTTTCACCTGATGGTATGCACCAAAGATGTAGCCGGAGGAAAGTCAGGTGAGCAGTGCAGGCTAACCATGCTGTCTACCACTGGGTTTTATTTATTTGACTTGAACTACTTATGGAATGCAGGTGCTAACTCTGTCCTTCAGACTCATCGGCATCATTAATATGCAGCTTGCTCCACAGAACAATCCTACACATCCTAGAGATTGACCAAGTCATGTGTGTGGTGTAGTGGTTAAGAGCGATAGACTCGTAATCTGGTGAACCGGGTTCGCGTCCCCGCTCCTCCACATGCAGCTGCTGGGTGACCTTGGGCTAGTCACACTTCTTTGAAGTCTCTCAGTCCCACTCACCTCACAGAGTGTTTGTTGTGGGGGAGGAAGGGAAAGGAGATTGTTAGCCGCTTTGAGACTCCTTTGGGTAGTGATAAAGCGGGATATCAAATCCAAACTCTTCTTCTTCTTGCGCATACAGCAGCAAGTCAGGGAAGGTGGTAGATATTACTGTACTATTTCAGCCTATCAGTTTTGAATGCTCCTCCACATAAAACAAAAACCCTGCCTGAAACAGACAGCCAAAGTTCAAACAAACCAAGAAAAAACCCTAGTGTATTAGTTATTGAAGTTACAGCTAAGACTGTCGCTTTCTGTGCTAACTTTCTACTGGTAGGGATATAAGGGAATATCATGATATGATTCTCCAGCTGAAGTGGCATCATCCATTCTAACATATTGGGACCCTAGCAGCTTCTCAACTCATTATGTTACATGTGTAGACCAGGCCTTTGCCTCCCAGTAATATGATAATCCACAAGATTGGTTAGTTTATACGTTCCAATGTGTTCTTTTATTATTTTTCACCTCTAGTCTAATATTTATGTTTTCTCAATTCTTTGACAACCAGGATATAAATGACTGGGTTGGACCCCCGAGCAATGGGGATGGGTCTACCAAATCTGTTACCATTAATCCAGACACAACCTGTGGCAATGACTGGGTCTGCGAACATCGATGGCGTCAAATAAGGTTGGAATGTGCACCTGCTTAATGGCTACAATCCAACACATAGATTAGCACTCTTTCAGTCACCTTAATCATGCTTATCTCTTTATTGCACTTTGGCATGTTTGACTCCGTTCTACAGTACATCAATTACCAATGAACCCATTTTTTCCCCCTCCAAAGGAACATGGTGATTTTCCGCAATGTTGTGGACGGACAGCCATTTACCAATTGGTGGGACAATAACAGCAATCAAGTGGCATTCGGCCGTGGCAACAAAGGATTCATTGTCTTTAATAATGATGATTGGTAAGTAGGAAGAGATTTCTCATGTGTTTAAAGTGCAGCAGTCTAGCTGGCACCTAGAGCTATACAGAATCTAGCAATAATGTTTTAACCAGCCTTACAAAGCATCCCAGAATCTCCCATAGGAGGAAGGATGCAGTGGGCAATTGAGCATCATCAGTTTTGTCCTTAGAAAAGCCAGGATGGGGTCAAACTGAAATCTTACTTTATTATAATAGCAGAATGGTAGTCCTGGACCCACCAAGGTAGTTTAGCGTGTAAAACTTGATAATAAAGGATAGCTAACTACATTCTCATTATTTTTGACTCTCTTTTTAAAACAGGAACTTGTCTGAAACTCTGCAAACCGGCCTCCCTGCTGGCACTTACTGTGACGTCATTTCTGGGCAGAAGGAAGGCAATGGCTGCAGTGGAATTAAAATCCAAGTCAATGGCGATGGCACAGCTTATTTTCAGATCAGCAACTCTGCCGAAGACCCCTTTGTCGCCATCCATGTCGATGCTAAATTATAGCTCAGGGGAGAGGAATGTCCTCCCTTCGGTTTTGCTTTCCTAAAGCACTTCTGAGCAAGATGGAGTAATTTTGGAATCCCTCAAAAGAATAAATGGTTGAAATGCTCATGTGTATCTGCCATGTGTTTTCCTGATAAATCCTTGCCACCAACACACACACACACACACACACACACACACACACACACAGCACCCATTTATCGAAAACAGCCCTCATGTAGCCATTCTTTAAAGGAGAGCAAGAATGCATAGAGCAGTCGCCATGTGGATGATACCCACATAGCAGTGACTTCCATCCCACCGACTAGCTGCAACTAGCTGGCCAACTTCTAGTGTGGTTTCATACTACACACTACATAGTATAGGCATTGAATGCTGAGATTGCTAAGCAGAGGCTGTTTTGAAAAGCCCTCATAGTGGCATGTATGACTGGCCCTATGCCGACTTCCAGGCCGGCCACCCACTGTCCATGGATGGGTGGGAGGGTCTGCAAAATGGAATCTGCCCTCAGCATCATGCAACATATGGGCTCTAATCTGACACCTATTCAGATTCTTTATTTAACAGTCAAAGACCAGCTGATAAAACATTAATACAAAAAAACGTTAAAATTTTCCAACCAGGGTGATACATATGTATTTAGGTATGCTGCAGCATATACCGTGTGTGTATTGAACACCGGGCTCATGGTTATAATTAAAGATCGCCATTAGGATCTTACTCGTATCAGTGACAGTGCTTGATCTCTAAGTTTTATAGCTGCTGAGCAATATTTGGCCACTTCCATCGTGAACTCGGGATTCGTGTCTTCAATAAGGCATTTGAGACGTAGAGATTCATTTGGGACATTTTGTATAAGGGGGGAAATAAAAACCCGCCGTATATCGTTATAAAAGCGGCAGCTTAATAGAACATGGGCAACAGATTCCACCTCCGGTAGGCCACAGAGGCAAGTTCGTTCGGCATACGGTCTGCCTGCAAATCTTCCCTGTAGTAGAGCGGACGGTAATACGTTGAGTCTGGCAAGGGTGAATGCCCGTCTGTATTTGGGTATTTAATCTGACACCAGTCTGTGCGCCACCAGAGACCACCACCACTTTCAACCCAGACCTGCTTCCTGATTGGCCGGCGGCGGCTGTTTGGCACTGCTGTTTCCAGCACTTTTGAATGGGAGCCAAGCTGGGATTGGAGCCAGTATGCTTCTGAATACCAGTTACTGGGAACCACAGTAAGGGAGAATGCTGCTGCTCTCCGGTCCAGCTTGCAGGCTTCCCACCTGCATCTGGTCAGCCACAACGAGAACAGGATGTTGGACTAGATGGGCCTGATCCAGCAGGCTCTTTTTAGGTTCAAAATACAGTGCCAAGCCCAATGTCAACTGGGTGCTGGCTTAGGCCCCATTCAAAAGTGTGGCTTCTCACCATCTGGGGTGGGTGAGGTGAGCTGCAGTGAGGGACTGGTGGTCCCATCAGCAGCGACAGCAACCTTTTCCTTCCACAACATCATTTTTATTGTCACTCCGTAGTGGAGATTTATGGGAATTCATGTACTTGTGTGCTAGAAAAACTTTGCCCACAGAAGTTGTTAAGCTATCATTTATTTCCATGCCTTTCAGACAGAAAGGCCCAAGCTGGTTCAAAGGGGGATGAAATACAAATGCAACGTTTAAGCCTGAAACACTTTTTCTCAACCCCACCATCCCCCAGCATCGTACAGCTGTGAAAGACACACCAGTGGTTTGCGAGGCTGGTTGTTGTTTTTTAAGCCAACCTAATGGGATCTCTCTCCCTCTCTCTCCCTCTCTCACACACATCCTTTCAAAGTGAAAAAAATAAGGAAAGACCTCCAAAGACCATTTCATCAGGAAACAAACAGATGGGAAAACCCTGCAGTTTGTTTGTTCTATCTGTCCTTGAGTATGAATTCTGGGGGAAAGTGTGTGTGTGACACACAGAAGCAGTCAGCTTGTTTTGGAAAGAGGTACATAGTATCTGACAAATGAGCACAGGTACAAAGTACTCAGTGTACAGATTGCAACTGCAATGATGAGCCTGGGTAGCTCAGTTGGCTAGAGCACGGTGCTGATAACACCAAGGTTGGAGGTTTGATTCCAGCTGCATATTCCTGCATTGCAGGGGGTTGGACTAGATGATCCTCAGGGTTCCGAAATTCTATGGTTTTGATTTAAAACAACAGCAGCAACTGATGCCTTCGCTATGTGAGTGAAATTTTTTCTAACGCTTTCAAGAAATTGAAAGCAAAGTTAGAGGCTAATAATCGAAATGCTAGCTTTGGACCTTAATATACCGGTAAATGTCTCTGTGCCTGTACTAATAACCAAAGTCTTCACCATACAACTGAATAATCATCACATTAATATATATTTTTAAAAATAAACCTTTGTAACTGGAACATTTCCTGGAACAAAACAGGATGTGTAGAGTACGTTTTCCTCATTGTGCTAAGCGCCCAGTACTGATTCATCACCACAGATGTTCATTCTTTTTATATTTCATGTTTTTGTGGATGTACAACATCATACTAGTCAACTCCTCCTAATAGTCTAAATCTTGATCGTTTGTGCCAATTTTGCTCCAGCATTGTAGAACCACTTTGGCTGTGTACACACTATACTTCTCAAGCACATTTGAAGCATGCTTTTGTCCAGTGCTTTTTTCTGGGGGGACGCAGAGGTACACATACCCCTAAAATTTTTGTGAATCTAAGTTTGGCCTCATTGAGGGACAGTATTTCAATATGAGTAGGAAAATGAGAGTACCCCTAAACATTTTTTTAAGAAAAAAAGCACTGCTCTTGGGCACTGTTAAGGGTTTCTGGGAATTGTAACTCTCTGAGGGGTGAACTACAGTGCTCAGAATTCTTTGAGGGATTTATCCAAGGGGATACATCCAAGAATATATCGAAAAATCTGAGCTCCTATCAAAGTGAAACAAGTTCCGTGAGAAATGTAAAGTGGAAGAAAAACTTAAGGAAGGTTAAATATTAATAATGGGGAAAAATAGTATTAAATAAGAGTATACAAGAGAAATGAAAGGAGAATGAAGACATTGCAACTGAGAAGATTGGAAGTCAAACACTGGGTGAGGTGGGGGGTGGTGAAGGATAAAGGTGATGGAGGGGTAAGAAGGAACACAAAGGGTGTGTATATTTGTAAAGGTATATATGTGTGGAGGTTTATATGTGTAGTATATGCATATGCATATGCATATGCATATGTATATGTATATGTATATGTGTATGTCTTTTTTTTAAACAAATAAAAAAAAACAGAATTCTTTGAGGGGACAAAAACATGGGGTAGAGGGCTACAGAGGAGGCAGCAAATCCAGCCTCCAAGGAATGTATTGCCTGCTACTGCAGTGCACTCCTTGAAAGCCTAATCTGCTGCCCTTGTGGATTCTGCCACCTGAGGCAGTCACCTCACCTTGCCTCATGGGTGGGTCAGCCCTGCAAAGACACCCTGTTGTCTTGAGAGAGCTTCGTTCTTGCACCCTGCAGTAAGAATCCTAACAGCGTCGTCGTTTTTGGTCCGTTTTATTTGCTCCTGTTCTTTTCCCCGCCTTGGTGTGACACATGCGAGTGGATAAAATAAATTTTTATATTCTTTTAAAAGAGACAAGGTAAGGAGCAGATGGGACTGGGAAGGAGCTTAGTATGGAGAAAGCAGGATTTGAAATGTGAGAACGTAGTGGTCCTTAAATAACTTCACGTGAAAGATGTGGCAATTGTAGTGGTTGCGTTGGTGGGAGCAAATTTTATAGATGCCATAACCCAGATTAATCAGTATCCTGGAGATATTAAGATGTTGTTCAAGCTTGGTTTGTTTTGTGCCATATAACATATGGAGGCATTTGGGAGAACTGGTCCGGAACAGAAGGAAGATCAATGATATGATAATTAATTTCGAGTGTAGGTGTGAGAGAATGCCTTGATTTATACCACCCAGATGGTGAGTACTGTATACATCCGTTATTGGCAGTGATAACTATAAGCTGGATTTGTAGAATGTTTTAGAGATTTAAGGGCTCCACGAAGGAAACCTTAAGTGTTGGTAAAAGGAACAGTGATGTCATGGCAGCATCATACGAAAACGTCTCACTTTCAAGTTAGCTCTTTTTTATTGAGTTGTCGTCTAAATGGGGAGAGTCTTGCTCAGAGAATGGAGATAGGGTGGGAAGAGTCTTACCCAAATTTCTGCCTTTGTTAAGATAGCTTGCTTGGATTCACAGAATTTCCACTGATTTATACCTAAAACAGGAATCAATGCAAATTTGGAACATCCAACTCAGATTTGTATTTCTAAGGAGTTTAGAAGGAATTTAATTGCATTCATAGAATCAGAATTAATGGTTGTAACCCGCAGTGTTGTTCCATTGGCTCAAGGCCTTCTGCGTGGATGTCAGGAATTGGCTGGATAAGGAGGAGTGGTGGGAGCCCTATGCCCAGGAGCCCCCAAGGGAGGGATCCGAAGATGGCGACTTAGATCCCGGATCCTGGTGGTGAGACACTGAGGAGCAGCCTGGAGAAGGGAGGTGCTAGATACAGGGGGGTTGAGTAATCAAGAAGGGCCAGGAGCAGGAGGGCCTTCCAGGACAGGGTAAGTTGCAATGTGAGCGCAGACAGTCCCAGTCCTGATAAAAGAGGCGGGTGGAGCTAGTGGTCAGTTTCAGCAACGTCAGCTGGATTAATATGAACCAGAGGATTCTGCTCTGCTGTTATTTTCTGTTAATAAAGAGCTAATTGCATTCCATGCTCCTCGTGTGTGTGCCTGCCCTGTGGTTGGCTTGGCTCCTTGACATTGCACAACAGAATTCCACCCACCCACCCCGCTCTGCTGCCCATGTGTCTCCATATAAGTTATGGGTTTCTTCTCAACTCTCTGGAGCAGATTTGGGAAGGTGAAGGGGGAAGTTGAATACAATCATTGTTTTATTTATAACACACCTTTCTTCCAAGGGAAGCAAGATGGCATAAATGGTCCCTACACCATCTTAGCCTTACAACTAATTTGTGAGACGTGCTAGTATGATACATAGTGGTTCCTATGTGGATTCTCTATTCCTAAAATTACTGAGGTGTCATGGGAAACAGGCATAGGATAGTCCATCCAAAGATGAAGATTAATTTAGTTCTAAATTATATTCCGGAAATGTGGGAGATGTCAAGGGGTAAAAAAAATAAAATGGATGTACCGTGCTATATTAGAAGCAAAAAACAAACAAACTTGTTTTGATGAATTGGAAGAGCAGCAAAAAGATTCCACTGAGCACATGGATTGATAATATGGACAGATTAGCTACATACAAATGAATTGCATGTCGACGCAAAATAAGAATGAATAAATATGAAGAAATCTGGAACGAATATTTAAGTGATAAGGCGGATAGTGATGGGAAGTAGGGGGAGGAGAGAGAGGTGGGAAAATATTGTTTAAAAAGGTGTAGTCATAGGTATATCTGTATTCAAATCTGAATTGTCAAATTGTGTTATTATTATTATGGTTTTTGTTTTATGTGTTTTTTGTGGTTGATGTTTGTATCGAAAAAATTATTATTATTATTTTTAAAGATGAGACGGAATGAGACAACCTCCCATAGGCATAATCTTTGATTACTATGCCTATTTAATTTCTGGTGTAATTGGCATAGGATACATGCCACCTGTATTATGAAAGTGCCTGACCTAAGGAAAGAATGAAGGAACAGGGGAGCACAAAACTTAAGGAAATAAAGAGTAGGATGGCTGGATGGGGGTGAAACAGGGTACAAACATCTCAGGGACTAAGTGTAGTTCTGCTTAAATTTGAAACACTTAGGGGAGTCACTCATTTGGTTGCTCCCTGCCCTCCCCCCCCCATCCCAGGTTGTTTTATTGGTGCAGTCCAGGCATTAAAGATGGAGAACATCTGCATATCATGGCAATTGGAATGAAGTGTTATACCCACTTAACAACAATTTACTGACTAACAAAGTCTATTAGGAATAATTTAGTATCAATGATAAGCTTTCTTCCCCCACTTTGGTAATTGCACCAGTGTTTAATTGTGCTGTAAATAAAACTGCATGCTTTGCTTCCCAAATAAATGCTGCAATAAGGTGCTTTAATTGAGCCAAGGTGGAAAACAGAGTAGCCTTTTGCTTGAATGAACTGGGATCTAGGACGGAACAGTCACCCACAGAAAACAGGGCTGCAAATGAAAGGAAAGAGAGAGCATGATTTAGAAGCAAATATCATTGGCTTTGCAGCTGTTGTCACTGACTGCTGCCAGCATTACAGGTTTTGCCAATTGTGATTATAGTTGGGTGCATTTTTCTCTTTTGACTACAGAAAGAACCTGGAGCCAACAATTTACAGTACTTACAAATAGGGAAAGAATGCCTATTCCAGCCGTGAATTTAAGCTCTAGCCTGGTAGACAAAGGCGACCAAAAATTGCCTAAAGGTAAAGGGACCCCTGACCATTAGATCCAGTCGTGACTGACTCTGGGGTTGCGCGCTCATCTCACATTATTGGCCGAGGGAGCCAGCATACAGCTTCCAGGTCATGTGGCCAGCATGACTAAGCCGCTTCTGGCGAACCAGAGCAGCGCACGGAAACGCCGTTTACCTTCCCGCTGCAGCGGTACCTATTGGGTGAGTTGGTTGGTGCCCCCAGAAATAGAAACCAAGCTGGTTTCTAGAGGAGAGAAGCATCCTCATCCCATTCTCAAATATGGCCAGCATAGAAATGTAGCTCCTGTCCTTCCTCTGCCAGCTCCTAACTGGGATGGTTAAAAAGAAGTTATAGGCTAGTCATTTCGGTGGCCTTATTTACAAGACTGACCTACTCCCATACCAGTTACAGGTAGGTAGCCGTGTTGGTCTGCCGTAGTCGAAACGAAATAAAAAAAATCCTTCCAGTAGCACCTTAGAGACCAACTAAGTTTGTTCTTGGTATGAGCTTTCGTGTGCTTGCACACTTCTTCGGATACCATACCAATCTGCCTTTGGAAGTTCTCCTTTATCCCCTGCTATCTGAGGTAAGATGGGTGGTCAACAGAGAGATAGGCGTCTCAGTGGTACAGCCCCATTTGGTGAATTCCCTCCCCAGAGAAGGCTGCCTGGATGCCAACGTTGTTAGTCAAATATATTGACTCTTCTGGGTTGTAAAACTGGATGCCAACGTTGTTAGTCAAATATATTGACTCTTCTGGGTTTTAAAACTGAGGCATTTTTGTTGCTGCTGTGCTTTGTTCATTTTTGTTTGGACTCCCTGTATCAAGTTTTTTTATTTTGTTAGAATTTATGTGAACAGCCCAATATGTATGTGTGTGTGTGTGTGTGTGTGTGTGTACAGAGAGAGGGAGAGCTTTAAAAATTAGGTATAATAAAGGGTTTTATCTTTGAACTACTAAAGAGGGCCAGCGTTACCAATAGGCAGTCTGAGGCAGTCGCATCAGGTGGCAGAATTTCGGTGGGATCCTGGAACAGCAGATTCTGCCACTGTGTCTGCTGGTTGCTGCTGCATCGCCAAAGATCCCTGCCGCTTCTGAAGCATGTGGCCTCGGCGCCAATTTGGGATGCCAAGGTGACCGCTTCACCAGTTCCTTCTGGCACTGAAGCAGCTGTTGTCATCGCCTCCAAAATGGCATCAGTGCCAAAGCCTGCGGCCTGCCCTTCTCAACCTTCAGCGGGAGCTGGACCAGAAGCAGCCAAAAGACCAAGCCACATCTTCTTCAATGCTCTCCTGGCTTCCGGCTCTCCTGATTGGTTCGCCACTGCCTCCTGGCTCTTCTGATTGGTTCCAGTGTGGTGTAGTGGTTAAGAGCAGTGGACTCGTAATCTGGGGAACCGGGTTCGCGTCTCCGCTCCTCCACATGCAGCTGCTGGGTGACCTTGGGCTAGTCACACTTCTTGAAGTCTCTCAGCCCCACTCACCTCACAGAGTGTTTGTTGTGGGGGAGGAAGGGAAAGGAGAATGTTAGCCGCTTTGAGACTCCTTCGGGTAGTGATAAAGCGGGATATCAAATCCAAACTCTTCTTCTTCTTCTTTATTCCCGGGCTTTCATTTGTCTTGTGTTCACTACTGCAACAAGGAGTTACTTTTCATCACACTGAGAGGTACAGGTGTTTTGATGCTTGCTAAAAAAAACTGCATTTACTCAAAAATAATCCAGCTGCTTGCAACCGGGGGTGTAATGTGTTCTGGATTTATAGTTGGATGGGTTTTTTTTTAACTGCCTTTACTCAGAAGTAAGCCCATCTAATTACTCTAAATCTGGTTCCAGGTATAAAAGTGCATAAGGTCAAAACCTGTCTTGGGGCATGTATAGACGTGGATAGGATTGGGATGCATGTCTCACCTGTGGTCCCAAAGCATTTCTTATTGTTGTGGTTCTGGCTGCAGTTCGTATGTGTGCTCAGAACTGTGTGTGCTCAGTTCTGTTGAAATGACCAAAAATATTTATTTTCCCTGGTTTAATGTATTCCACAGCCAGAGTACATGAGTAACTATGTGCTTTGGACAGGCATGATGGGGGCAATTTAGCACCCGTTAAGTGTTTGATGTCCTAGTCAGGTCAGGTTAAGTTATTTTTGTGAGCTTCATTTTGTGGCAGAGGAAGGCTATTGGAGTTGTTTTTAGAAGTCTGGTTTTGCACCCCCCCCACCAGACAAAGCAAAATTTCTTCCACACCATCACCTTCACCAGAGTGGGATGTCATTGTGTGGTTTGCCTCTGCTTCCAAAATGTCCTGGGCCAACTCTGCTACCAAAACAATCTAAAATGGTTCAGTTTATTTACTTTTCAATCAACATAGGCAGCAGAACTCCAATTAAAACCAGGCTGTGATTAGATAAAAAGGAAAGGTCAATCACCCAAAATAAATAAATAATCACAAGGCTTTTAAATACAGGTAGGTAGCCGTGTTGGTCTGCCGTAGTCGAAACAAAATAAAAAAATAAAAAAATTCCTTCCAGTAGCACCTTAGAGACCAACTAAGTTTGTTATTGGTATGAGCTTTCATGTGCATGCACCTTAGTTGGTCTCTAAGGTGCTACTGGAAGGATTTTTTTATTTTGTTTCAAGGCTTTTAAAGTCTTTGTAATAAACCATCTAAAAGCTAGAATTGTCAACAGCTAGGGAGGAGACTGGGGGACACCTGGGTTGAAAGCAGTAAATGTGAAAAGGATCAAAGGGTTTTATCAGTAAACCACAAGTTTAACAGTGAAAGCTTCCAGACTGCCTCTGTTTTCCAGTGGGAAGATTCAATCACATAGCAGTAGTTTCAAGTTGCACAATTATGGGTGATTGGGAGGTCTTGCTTGCACAACAACACCACTTTCCCAAGACTTTGGGCGATAAGGAAAATGATGGGGAAATGCACTGAAAAGTGTATGATAACCCTTGTGTTGATGCAATATCCTCTGAAGTCCTCACAAACAAATCAGAATGAATTAAATAGCCAGAGACGACTAATCTCCCTGAACAAAAGTTTATTCATTTGTTGCTGGCATCCGTTTGTCTGAAGAGATAATGGAGTGCACCTCCGAGTGTGTGAAGTCAAGCAGCTGCGTAACAGCACCAAAGTGACTTCCCTGGGGTGCAAGCCAGGGCAGTGTGTATGGAGGTCCTGGGTTGCCCAGATGACAGGGTCCCCCCCCCACCTCTGGACCTCGCTGATGTGGTCCAAAGGAAAGCAGAGCTATACATTTGGCACCATCCTGGCTGCAGGAATTGCCAGAAGGATGTGGACAAGGTGCCATCCGACCGTCTTAGGGACTCCACTCTGGATTTGTGTAGGCTTTACTCCTTAGCCTTTTCTTCTCCTGAAGCTATCCCACAAGGCAGTGGAGGTTTAGAGTCAGGGTTTCCTAGATGGGCTACCCTCCCAAGTGGATGAGCCCTATCTGCCCCACACTTCCGTTTGAAGCATGAGCAGTAACCACCTTCTTGACCATTAGCCCCACAACTGGTTTCATCTGCTCAATCCACTGGAGCCTGTCTTCACATGTCTTCAAGGGTATGAGACCCCAAGCTGTTTCTGGGGTGTGGACACATGCTGACAGCTTCTATACTTAGATACACACATTATAAAAATAATAATCTCTAAGCAATGCAGATTTCAAACCAATAGACAACATCAATGCAACCAATGGGCTCAAAATACAAAGGGCTGGGGGAAGTAATTCAGGGGTGGGGCAAGATGGCAGCGCAAGCACTTGCAGTGGCTCGGCACTCTGGAGACCGGTATTGTTTGATTTTCGTTGTTGTGTATACTGTGTATATACGGACAATGACAATAAATTTATCTTAATCTTCATGTGTGATAGATTGTAAGACTCTCCCTGTTAGAGTTTTTAAAGCAGAGCATATCATGGAGGGTTTTTAAGTGAAGTCTGGATGGCCACCTATCAAGGAAGCTGCAGAAGTAGATTTCTTGCATTGGCAGGGGGTTGAACTAGGTAACCTTTTCAGGGTTCCTTCTATCTATATTTATAATGTACGATTCTATCTACCTGGGAAGCCTTTTTCACAAAAGCAGCAGTTCCCAGAGTGGTTTAACAATCCATCTCTCTTCACAGGGAACTCTGGAAACGGTATCTCTGGGAGACTAATAGCGGCCTCCTAACAACTCTCAGCATCCTATAGCTCCCAGAATTCTTTGGGAGAAGCCATGACTGTTTAAGGTGGTACCATAGTTCTTGAAATGTATGGTGTGAATGTGGTCTCAGTGGACTCTTGATTATGGGATGGCTGCAGCAGGTGTCAGACTGACAGACCCTCCAAGTGTCCCTATTTTCCAGGGACACCCCTGATTTAGAGAAGCCGTCCCAGTTTCTGATTTGATTGCGGAATGTCCCGCTTTTCCTTAGGATGTCCCTATTTTCATTGGAGAAATGTTGGAGGGTATGGAGTTATCCGACCCCCCAAGCCATGTGAAGGCAATCCTGTATAGGGAAGGTTTTTTTTGTTTTTGTTTTTAAAGTTTAATGATTTATTATGTTTTTAATATATGTTGGAAGCTGCCCAGAGTGGCTGGGGCAACCCAGTAAGATGTGGGATATAAATAGTAAAATTATCATTACGGAATGGGATGTCCCTATTTTCATCGGAGAAATGTTTGAGGGTTTGGACTGATGCCAGACTGGCCAGTAACCAACACATCTATGTCTGCTTTGAAAAGTGGCAAGGATGATGGTCAAGCAGCTGAACACAGGTACAGACAATTTGCATGCAGGTACAAAATAGGGTGCTAACACCACCACATGCTAAATGTGCTCACAGTTTGCGTACCTATGTACACAACAGCTGAGCTGTACAAATCAAGAAGGGTACACTCTTTCACATAAAGACTTGTAAATGTGTAGCGATATTTTGAACCTGTGTTCACTGTAAAGTGTGAGCAAGCTTCAGATGTTTGCTATTAAAGGCCTTGTCTCTTTTCTTTAAAAATAGGCAGCTCATATCCTTGGGAAAATATTGCCACACTACAGTAATTTCAGTTTAGAATATTAATCTTTGCAATATTTCTACATTGTGTGTGTGTAAAAAAACAATTCATTGCAACAGCTTTGAATGGTTTGGGGGCAAGGAACTCCAATGGTAAACAAGCATCATACCCTGACACAAGGAAGGTAAGCCGAAGATTAAGAGATCTCTGACATTCAGATAATTATGGCTTGAGTTAAAGAACAATACCGCTCACTGCCGGCTGCCTACAGTGAATCCATCGATTGGGTTTCAGCTGTTTAGATTGTACTCTAATTTACACATTGAATTTCAAGAGCTATAATACATTACAACCAATGCGAGACAGAAGAATCATTAAACTGACCAGATTAATAACCCTGTCCTGTGTGGCAAAGGAAGGTAATTGTGTGGTTCCCCCGCCCTAGCACAGCTGATATTGAAACCAATGGTGAATCGTAGAAATGGCTTGCTATCCTTCATTTAAGTATAAGCAGCGAAATAAACAAACTGGATTACTTATTAAATAGTTCAAGATTCATAGACTAGCCTATCACTCTAATGGTAGTGAGTCCTTTGTTCTGAGGTACCTATGCACATTTTCCATGGGCAAAAATATTGCTTTGTGTTTCCAGTTCCCCAGACAACTGGGAAATTCAGAGTAACCTTTATTTCTTTTGGAAAGCAACCCTCCTGAGAAATTTCACTAATCTTATTGAAATTCATAGATCTCTCCTTGAAATTTGCAGGTGTTTTGCCCGTTCAGCTGTTACCATGTGTCCTTGCCAACCTACACATAGCCTCAGGTGCTGCAATGGGTCAGTGAGTTTGGCTGTTAACCACAAGGTTGGTTTGTTCGACCCACCCACACAGGGACAGCTGTGGGCAGGATTCCTGCATTGCAAGGGGTTCGACCTCAGGGTCCCTTTCAATTCTACAATTCTATGATTCTATGTGTACAGTCAAGGAATACACACTAGGCGATTCAGCAAAATTCACAGTACGCCATGGCAAAAGTCAAGTTTTCTTAGAGGGAAAATTAGCAACAAGGCAGTAAGTTTTGGTATAGGATTACAAAAATAGTAAGGTCCCACAAGATATTAAAAGCAGTATCACACCACTTTAAGCAGTCATGGCTTCCCCAAAGAATCCTGTATTTTGTTAGGGCTGCTGAGAGTTGTTAGGAGACCTCTATTGCTCGGGCAGGCACATTATGTGACCCATGAGAGCAGCAAAATAACCAGGCTGTACAACAGTGACGGAATAAAATCAGGCCAAATCTTTGTTGACAGCAGCAGGCAGGACAAGGGTTGGCATGGCATTGGGTCCCAGGATCAGTTCATCATTCCATGAGCCCCATGTTGATGGAATGGATCTGCTGGGTTTGGACCACTCCAAACCAGTGCCCTGGGAGTTGGCTAGTGTTGAAGGCCTCCCTGGGTGATCAGGGTGCAGATTCCAAACAGGCAGATACTGAACCCACGCTTGGGTTTCCCGTGGTCATTCCTCCCCTCAGACCCCTTATGGGCTCCCCCATATTATGTTAATCCTCACCAATGCCATTTCTGCCCTCATACAATGTTCTTCCACCTAACAAAGGAAGGCCACAATTTCACTGAGAGAAAGGCAAAAAAAACACCCAACCAAGTGCCAATCAGGTTGAGAGAGAAAAATTCATTTCCGGCTCTGTCAACCAGCGACCCAAAACTGCCCAGTGAAGGTTCTAACCTGATGCTGGGCAGGTGGGAAACTCTCAAAGCAAAATGCCTGTGAGCTCCAGGGGAAGCAGCCTTATATAGGCTTCCCCGTCCTCTCTGCAGCAAGGGCTCATGGGATAGCTTTTCCCCATGAGCCCATCGCAGAGAGATTTGCCCAGTATTTTGCTGCAATATATGGGCCACAGTACCGCTGGTCAAAGTCGTCCCGTGCTTATTGGGAATGGAACGGGGCTTCCCCTCATGCAGCTACAATTACCAGGGTGTCCTGGGAAAAGGGATTGATTGCCAAACCACTCTGAAGACTGTAGCTCAGTTGTCTCCCCACTCCTCCGTGTGTTTCATAGCTCTCCCACTGTCAGTTGTTCACACCAGCATGGCTTCAATCATTTCCGTTTGTGTACACACCAGGAACCAATTGTTGTGAAGCTGGTTTGACAAACCATGCATTCCGTAACAAAGTACAGAAACATATGCATTTTGGATAACGCCACATGAACTTGGATTAAGAACCCAGCACTTGAAATTCAGTGTAAGAGTGTGGACACAGCCAGAGTGCCAATAACAATTTACATGTGTTCCAGGTGGTTCCCCCAACCTGGCAGTTTACAGGGCCAAACCTGCTTACTTTCAGAATAAAATTATATCACATGCCAAACCACATTCCCACAGCCATTCTCTGCATAAGTTTCCCAATTTCTGGGAATGATCACTCCCTATATCAGTAGCAATAAACTTTGTTGTAGGTACCTGTCTGTCTCAAGATACAATAGAGTGCGCCTCCGGGGGTGAAGTCAAACCACAGCGTTAGCAGCACTGAAGTGACTTCCCTGGGGCGCAAGCCTGGACAGTGTGTATGGAGGTCCTGGACAGGGGCATAGCAAGGGGGACGATGGGGGCGGGCCGCCCCGGGTTCCACCCCAGAGGGGGGTGACACTTTTTTTAAAAAAAGTTTTTTAAATTTTTTTCCAAAAAAAAAAATTATTTTTTAACTTTATTGAAAAAAAGAGATGACACACACACACACACACAACCCCCCACACCTCACAAAGTGGCACCATCAGAGGGGGGTGACACTTCTTTGTTTTTTTTATTTTTATTTTTATTTTTTTTAAAAAAATAAATTTTAACTTTATTGAAAAAAAAGAGATAATAGACACACACACACACACACAAAAACCCCACACCTCGCAAAGTGGCAACATCATTTTTGGGGGGGTGGGGGTGACTTGCTATGCCACTGGGTGCAGCTCTGCCAGTGCCCTGGGAAAGTGGTGGTGGTGGGGGGTGACAAAAAAAATTCCGGCCCGGGTACCACCTGGGCTGGCTACACCTCAGGTCCTGGACAGTATGTATGGAGGTCCTGGCCTGCACAGATGGCAAGATTCTCAGACTCAGAGATGTGGTCCAAAGGAAAGGAGAGCAATACATCTGGCACCAGCTTGGCTGCAGGAGTTACCAGAAGGAGACATACAAGGTGCCATCCAATCATCTTATGGACCCCACTCTGGATTTGTGTAGGGTTTACTCTTGAGTCTTTTCTTAAACTTTTTTTCCTTAAACTTTCCTTAAACATTAAAAAAAACAACGCACCTCTGCAGGAGTCCCATACATGGTATCTCCAAAATCTCCCAGACATCTTCCCCTTCTGTCTAGCTCAGCCACAGAGTTTTAATCTTGCTGAATTCAAGGCACAGCTTCCTTTCCCACCTATCTACAAGTGATCCTTGAGTTCCCTTCTCGACAGCTGAAATGACAAAACAAGGCACCCTGGTGACAGTGACAACAGAGTGACAGACAGACAGCATGGCAGAGCAATTAGGTAGCTGATAAGAGAGAATAAATAAATACTATTGTTGACAAATAGCTGACATGAAAAGGCCAGTACATGATACATGATAAGATAGAACTCAAATAGTAGAATAGAGGCAATTCCCTTCTGGATCACTTGATGGAAGCAGGAAGCTGCAGAGATCCCCAGGTAAGATTTGCAAATAGCTGTAATTGCAAAGGGAACTGCAACCTCTTTGTTAAGAGAGAAAGGAACTTCAGCTGCACACAGTGTGTCATAGGAGGCTAGAGGAAACCATCATGCAAATTTAGCAGGACCAAATAAATTGGGCCAATATTTTTTTTTTTTTTTTTTTTTTTTTTTAAATCCAGTATATATATGGATCAGAGCATGTGGAAGCAGGGAAGACTTCCCTCTACCTCATGACCTTGATCCAGGAGATTTTTTTTTTTAGCAAAAGTAGACTGTGTGAAGTGATCCAATCATGGCTATCCTGTGCCAAGTCTAGTTTGGCCTGATACACGGTTCAGTTTTACAAGATTTTCTAGCAAAGCTGCTGCTATGCTCTGGAATTAACTGCACTCTGCATTCCATTCATTCATTCATTCATTCACCGATTCATTGATGCCTGCAAAATTATAATTAATAGGTGCTGCATTTCCACGAGGAATGCTGGTCCAAATGGAGCATTCACACAGGCTGACCCCACACAGCAGATATTTCACCACTGCTACTTCTTTTTCTTCCTCTTTTTAAAGGACAACTTTCCCACTCTAAGAATTTATCACATTCCTGGTAATTGCTTAGCTTCAACGAGAGGAGAATTGTATTTCTATGCTCCAGCAATAATATTATTTGCAGGAGGATTATATAAGCCATAAGTCTTTGTCAAAACCAATTACTGGAATTTTCAAGAAGCACTCCTAACTACTAGAGAAACTTCTGAAGCAAATGGAGGCACTAGATTCGTGCTGTTTAAAATTACCCTGTTGGGCTTTAGCCAATATTCAGGTAGTATGAGGACAATGGCACCACATAGGGATGAATGTTCTGCTTCCCTGGCTGGTTTCCCAACAGCCTGAAGAAATAGAGCCATTAATCTCCTTATTTAATTTTACAGGTGTCACCTATATCTAAGTTTCTGAGAATTATTTTCACCTGTTTTCCCTCCAAGAGAACAGGAACGGGAGATTTGGATGCAGAATACGAGACTGCCAAAGCAATTTTTGTTTGAGGTATTGCGTTTCAGGTCGCTTTACCAAGATTGGAAGAATTATTTTTCCTTCGCAAATGGAAATCATGTGATTATGTACAAAATATACTTGCAGGATAGAGGTGGAAGAAAAAGCTCCCTCTCCCCATACTAATTCTTTATGAGCTCTCTAGGACTGATAGATAGAAGCTTACCTAATAATAATAATAATAATAATAATAATAATAATAATAATTTTTTATTTGTACCCCGCCCATCTGGCCGGGTCCCCCCAGCCACTCTGGGCGGCTTCCAACAAATATTAAAATACATCAAAATCACAAATTAAAAACTTCCCTAAACAGGGCTGCCTTCAGGTATTTTCTGTATGTAGGATAGCTGTTGATCCCTTTAACCTCTGCTGGGAGGGCGTTCCACAGGGTGGGCGCCACTACCGAGAAGGCCTTCTGCCTGGTTCCCTGTAGCTTTGCTTCTCGCAGTGAGGGAACCGCCAGAAGGCCCTCGGCGCTTGATCTCAGTGTCCGGGCTGAACGGTGGGGGTGGAGACGCTCCTTCAGGTATACAGGACCGAGGCCGTTTAGGGCTTTAAAGGTCAGCACCAACACTTTGAATTGTGCTCGGAAACGTACTGGGAGCCAATGTAGTTCTCTCAGGACCGGTGTTATGTGGTCCCAGCGGCCACTCCCAGTCACCAGTCTAGCTGCCGCATTCTGGATTAATTTTAGTTTCCGGGTCACATTCAAAGGTAGCCCAACGTAGAGCGCATTGCAGTAGTCCAAGCGGGAGATAACTAGATAACAATACAATAATGAACAATATAATAATAAATAATATAGCTCCAGAGAAGCAACACTGAAAGGTAAGGAGGTACAGAGGTGGCAGCTGCCATTTACTAAATCAAACTACAGTATTGATCATAGGAGAGTTTTAGGTAAGGGTTCCTCCCGGACCTACCTGGAGACACCAAGGATTGAATCTGGACCTTTTGATTGCAAAACAGGTGCTCTACTACTGAGTTAATGGAAAGAGCGTTCCATTTTTAGTATGGCCAACAGCTAGATAATAGCATGATTGTATCTCCTGTTGGTTTATGTCAGCAGGGACTTTTGAGTACGTTAGGAAATTGCATCCTTCATAAGCATTGAAAAACAAGCAAACCCAGAACTAAAACAACATACTCTGCTTATGCTCATGAGAGGACTGGGAAGAACTCCTTTCAATTGAATTCTCTTTCCAGCTCCAGAGACCTCAGAGACCCTCAGGCAAGACATCCCCAGAACTCTCAAAATGTGAGGGCTCAGGTGCCCCCACCCACTCTAAGCAGTACAGGATTTAGAGCGTTGTGGGAGGTTTCCCTGCACAGGAGCTGAGGAGGTACAAAATAACAATAATTTAAAAACCTAGAATCATAGAATCATAGAGTTGGAAGAGACCACAAGGGCCATCCAGTCCAACCCCCTGCCAAGCAGGAAACACCATCAAAGCATTCCTGACAGGTGGCTGTCAAGCCTCTGCTTAAAGACCTCCAAAGAAGGAGACTCCACCACACTCCTTGGCAGCAAATTCCACTGTCGAACAGCTCTTACTGTCAGGAAGTTCTTCCTAATGTTTAGGTGGACCTAAGTTTATATTTATAAGGGTACCTAATAAGGTGGACCTAATAGGTGGACCTAAAACCTATATTTATAAGGGTACCTACTCAAAGTTGGGAGGGATGCCAAACTTTGTCCTCGCTCAGGGCGCCATATTACCAAAGTCCATCCCTGCCTCTATGGGCCCTGCACTGTCAGGGCAGGCAAGCATGCCACAGCATCTGCTGCCACCTCTCTTCTCCTGCCACCCCATGCCGAGTGTCCAAGCAAGTAAAATGGTTTGTGGTGGCAGCTACTGCTGCTTCTCCATCTAGTAGATAGGACAACAGCCAGAGTTGCGTGTGAGCGAAATTGGAAGCAGCATGGAAGCTGGAGACACGGGGACATGCTTGCTCTGCCCTAGAGGTCAGGTCTCCCCTCAATAGAGAACCAAGTTCTGTGGGGTGTTAACACAGTGAGCCCTTCCATCTTACACTCAAGCTGTATACATGTGGAAACAAAACCATATATCCTGAAGACACCAGTCTCTCCAAGGAAGCTAAAGGTAAAGGGACCTCATACCATTTGGTCCAGTCGTGTCCAACTCTGGGGTTGTTGTGCTCATCTCGCTTTATTGGCCGAGAGCCGGCGTACAGCTTCCAGGTCATGTGGCCAGCATGACAAAGCCACTTCTGGTGAACCAGAGCAGCGCACGGAAACACCGTTTACCTTCCCGCCGGAGTGGTTCCTATTTATCTACTTGCACTTTGACATGCTTTCGAACTGCTAGGTGGGCAGGAGCTGGGACCGAGCAACGGGAGCTCGCCCCGTCACAGGGATTCGAACTGCCGACCTTCTGATCAGCAAGCCCTAGGCTCTGTGGTTTAACCCACAGCGCCACCTGGGTCCCAGTTAAGTCTCCAAGGAAACCTAACCCTAAATGCAGACACCCCTGTAGTCTCTCACCATGCGGAAATTGGGGTGGCATGTAACAGTACGTTCCCAGTGAAGGTCTCTGCTTTTAAGCATAAATTAAGTCTAAGAAGGGTGCTGGCTATCACACAATCCTTCATTTCCCTTTTCTCCACAGGTCAAAGGTATTATCAGATAAGGTGCCCTGATGAATGTAGCTTGACTAACTCTACTGTCATTTCTACATCCCTTTATTAAGGCATCCTTCTATTTCCTTGCACATCTTCTTCAGCGAAATTGTCCCAACTTGAGCATCCTGTAAACTAAGCCTTGATATTTAATAAATACTTGCTGCAATTTTCACTTTATATGTGGAATGGCTTGTTTGAATATCTCAAATGCGGAGATATATAATATTAGCATACTGTATCTGAATGAGCCACTTTTCTCTGCACCTAAAATTGTCCAGAGTAATGGTAAAAAGTAATTCTGAAGGTTATATTAAGTATAATGGGATGCAATCAGAGAACAACCACAAATCTTTTGAAGTTGTTATAAACTGTGGTGCAAACCACTTCCTCGCCGACAGTTTGCTGAGCATTTCAATGAGGCTGAGGAGCCCAAGCTATCTATTTCAATTCCATTCCATACATGGCAAATCTTATGTTGCAATACGCACTACCAAAATTCAGATCTGAAAAAAATAAAGAATCTGGCACTTAAAAATCTAGGTGCCCCCAGATACCTGCACTAATAAAAATACAATTGTAAAATAAATACACAGCTATTCCTATTTACCTTTCTCCTTTCTACTTGTCTCTTGTAAAAAAACAACAACAACCCCCTGTCCCTATTTTGCCATTGGGGGAGTTGTCAGGGATGCATTTTGAGCATTTTGTTAGTGTGTTCACATGTACACTAGAATGATTCTGGTGTCTGGTCCCTTCTTCAGGCCTGTAAAAATAAAAATAAAAATATTTTCACAAGAAGAAGCTGCTCAAGAGAGCCAGCCTCCATCTCCTCAGGTTGCACAAGTTAATGGCAAAGAGTACCTTGCTGTGGATTTAGCCCACGCATATTGCCCAAGGAATATTATAGGTCTCCTTGAGGCTGTTCTTAGTAGCAGGTAGTTCAGACTTCCGCATGGGTGCCCAGGGGTGGGGTCAAGAGTGTGGCCAATGCTGGGGTGAAGCCAGTTGACTGGGACTGCTGGCTGCATAGAAGCAGCTGCTCATGCCTAGTCTGGTGCAGTCGAGATGTCTACTCCACAAAAATGCATGCAAGTTCACATGTAGGAGCATAGCAAGCAGTGCAGCCCTGCTCTGTGATAATTGTACAGCACATCCTTCATGCCATTCCCAATGAAGGGGTTAACCCCTCCTTCAATAGAGGCAGGGATTCTACTTGTTCCAACCCCAAGGTTAGAATTTATCGTAAAGGTAAGGCACCCTGTAGGGTTACTCTTTACAGCAGTGAGCTGCTGGTAGCAGTTTTCCATCAGATGTGTGCAACACTTGGCGTTTTCATTCATGGGCAGCAATGGTGGCCGGTGCCCATTTGGGTCTGGTGGGGTGGAAAGCAGACAACACAAGGAGGGGCCAGAGCCATCTATCTAATGCTCGCTCTCACCCATATCCTCCTCCCTGTTGAGTTCTACATGGGTAACACTACGACTAAGGAAGGGGAAGCTGACAGGCAGGGCCACCCCCTGGACTGGATGTCAGCAAGAAGGCAATTGCAGGTGGAGGGTTGGCTGAAGACAGACTGGGGTTGGTTGGACAGGGCTCCATTTATTCTAATGGACCAGCTCCTATGGATTTAGGAAGTAGGGCTTCTCATCCAGGTTAGCTGCACTGTTTGTTGCTCCCACTTCTTCCCAGCTCCAGTGGTGACTGATGGAAGCACAGGGTGATGCAAGCTTGTCCTCTCTCACAGCCTTTAGGTGTCAATGCTGCTACAATGGGTGCTAAGAGTGATGGGGATTTGTCCCTCCTTTGGAGTTGTGCCATGTAACAAATGGTGAGGTAGCAATTGGTTTGTTTGCCTCTGCAGAACAAGATTATAATCAGTGCCATTTTTATAGAAAAAGAGGTGCTGGAACTCACCATGAACACCTTCCTCGTTCTCACAAAATGGCAATGGCGCCCACCTGAGAGGTGCCGGAACTGAGTTCCGGAGAGTTCCGGCTGAAAAAAAAGCCCTGATTATAATTATTACTGCAATTCTCTTAGGTTATGTCACTGGAGCTAGAACTGTTTCCCAATGCTGACACAAGATTGGCCCTTCAATTGATCCAGTTCCAAAAGCAAGAAGATAGAACCAAAACACCGGCCCATTCTTTCTGAGAAAGAACACTTAATTTAACCCACCCTTGCATCCAGTCTCCTGCCTCCTGGATGGCTGTGATAAATGTTTTTGCACAATATACCCATTTGCTCAAATACGAAGAGTAACAAGGAAGCGATAAGGGGGTTTAAGATTAATGAAGTGTAATATAACCACTGCAAATTTAACTTGAATGCCAGAAGTGGAAAAATCCTGTTTTTAAGGCATATTACCCACTAGACTAGTTTGTCAAAGGAGGAAGGTTACGGAGGTGCCAACCACAATGTTCTCAGGATGACAAAATAAGACACTTAAGAGATTAGAAGAAATGATAAGCTTGTAATAACAGTACAGTCTGGATAGCCCAGGCAGTCTCTTCCGGACAGAAGATCTCTGACGGTGTGACATAAACTAAATATAGGCACATGGAGCCAAGCTCTTTAGGAAGACAAAAGAGAGGGTGCTTGCAACCGAGATGGATTCAAGTCAATGGGAGTTCAGTCACCGGCTTGAACAGGGAATGGATTACTTGACATAATGAATAGTTCCTTGGATTTCCAAAGAAAAATGTAGCAGAACACAAATCTCATTGCGACAAATGAAATATAAATATAATATAAATATAAATACCAGCTCCTTAAGAGAATTGGCAAATAATACGGGGTCAGCACTGGCATACCCGCCAACATTCCTCAGATGAAAAGAGGGACATTTCTCACTCCTCTACAACTGACCCTCCTTGGCCCCCAATTTTTGTACCTCCCCAGAGTATTTCTTTTCAGAAGAAGGGAAGGCAGTACTACACTAATGGAACACAACACACACACACCACCATCCTGAGAAAACCCCTTAATTCATTCATTCATTCATTCATTCATTCATTCATTCATTCATTCCTTTATGGTTTGATTAGTGGGCTACTTAAAAATGAGGCTGCATTTTAAACTTTAAATCGTATTTTAACTTGCATTTTAATTGATTGTTTTGTATGTTTTGTTGTGATTTTATGGGTGTTAGCCGCTCTGAGCCCGGTCTTGGCTGGGAAGGGCGGGGTATAAATAAAAATTTATTATTTGTTATTATTATTATTAATCCCATTTTTAATTTAAAAAAATCAAGACTCCTTGCACGCCACTCCGATCCCCCTTTCTTCCCACCCAGGGTGCGCCTGCCTCAGAGCTGGCATACTGTGCGAGGCTGGGCTGCAACAGCAGCAACCTCTCTTCCTCCTTGCCCACTCTCCAGCAGCTGCTACGAGCTGCTCAACGGAGGATGCTGGCAGCAGCAGCCATGGAGAAGCAACAGAATGCTCCCTTACAGCTGCCACTGCTGCCGCTGCCACTGCTCAAGAGAAGCGCCAGCTCAGCCTCCTCTCCAAGTTTAGCAGCGGCACTAGTGGGGGAAATAGGGACATTCCATTATCAAATCAGAAGCAGGGAAGGCAAGTGTGGCAGGAAGATTCAAAGACAATCAATTTTATTTTTTGGGAATGATTCATGTTATTATGTACAGTAGCTGCATTGTTCTACATTTTCTGGATGTCTCATGATCATGTTATAAAGAAGTCATGTTCTGTGTTATAAATCAAGCACGACTAGGAGTTGCTTCTCTTTGTTTTCCAATACATCTCTTATCAATTAAAAAATCGGTGCAGTGTGAGCAAATTTTTATTCTGAAATTGTGGCCCAGAGAAAAACGTTTGAGGACCACTGTTCTAAAGTCTTGTGAGAACCTTAATTTTAATGCATTTTTATTATTCTCTGTGATGCTCTGATTTTTATATTGTTGTAAGTTGGCCTTAAGGGACGCGGGTGGCGCTGTGGTCTAAATCACAGAGCCTAGGGCTTGGCGATCAGAAGGTCGGTGGTTCAAATCCCCGCTACGGAGTGAGCTCCTGTTACTCGGTCCCTGCTCCTGCCCACCTAGCAGTTCGAAAGCACGTCAAAGTGGAAGTAGATAAATAGGTACCGCTCCGGCGGGAAGGTAAACGGCGTTTCCGTGCGCTGCTCTGGTTTGCCAGAAGCGGCTTAATCATGCTGGCCACATGACCCGGAAGCTGTACGCCGGCTCCCTCGGCCAGTAAAGCGAGATGAGCGCCGCAACCCCAGAGTCGTCCGCGACTGGACCTAACAGTCAGGGGTCCCTTTACCTTTACCTTTAAGTTGCCCTTGTACTGGAGAAATGGTGGAAGAGACAATTTAAAATATATAAATAAAATCCACCCTGGAAAAACGTGTGGCAGTGACTATGCCAGCATATTAGAAAACATGAAACTGCAGAGGAGGGTTTTGCTGCTGCATTGTGCCAATAACTCACCTGTCAGCAGCTATTCCACCTGGCTGCAGCAGAGGGAGATGTGAGATAGAGGGAACTGAGATTAACAGCCACTTGCCCACTCTCCATCTGCAGAGAGAGGGCTGTGTAATCGTTGAACAGTGCTTTGTAAATAATAATAATATAACAACAACAACAACAGCAACAGCAACAAAAATGTTAAATATGTTGGTGCTTATGTAGAGATCTACAGCTTACTGGCATTTATGTTTTTTGCCGCACAGAAACGAATATACAGAGAGAATACTTTTTAAATGGAGGCAGTTCACACATATGGCTAAGAGTTATTCAGTGTTAATTGATCAAGCGAGGAGAGAGCTCTCATCTCATATTGTAGAGGAGATGACAGTAAGTGCTAAAAATAAATGCTTCCTGTTGGGATATCTGGTCATTGCGTCACACCTCACTCAGTGAATGTGCATGTGTGAACCAGCCCACCGAAAACTACATTCTGAAGCTCACCAACAGATAGTTAATGGTTTTGGTCCTGGTCCTGATCTATGAAAGCAGCGTTATCAGCAGGGCTTTTTTCAGTTGGGACTCACAGGAACTCAGTTCCGGCACCTCTCAGGTGGGTGCCATTGCCATTATAAGAGAAGAGAATGAGGGAGGCATTCATGGTGAGTTCCATCACCACATTTTCTAGAAAAATAGCACGGATTATCAGCATTATTGCATAACAAAACTCTTCTAGGACTCTAGCACCTCAGATGACTTTGAGGGGATCATGTCTTTCAATGCTCCTTCGTGAGAGGGAAAAAAAAACTCTTCAGGAAGAAAACTAGCTCAGACCCCTTATTCCTGATATCTGGTTTTCTATGTATGTTTTCAGAGAGAGAATTCTACCATGCCATCCCCACTTCTTAGTCTGAAATGGTAGAGTCCAGAACCAATGCTAACATATGACCAGCTGTTGATGTACATGCTGAAATTGTCACATTTACTTTACATAAAAGAAGCTTATTCTTATTTGTATTAGTATTCATTTTAACATGAACGTGTTATTGTTCATGGAGTGGAATGAACGTTTGACAGAGTATTTCTTCCTCCCCACACCTTCTAATTTAGAATACATGTAAAACATTTTAATTGCCCCCCCCCATATCCAGCTGCACCTCTGGCTGCTCTGTGACCATCTAAACATTTTTGTCTTTCAGGTCAGCACTCACAGCTATAGATGAATGCCACTGAAGCTTTGCTTGCGCTTAAGGGAGAACAATGCGTGGCTAGGCAGGTGAACTTTTGATTTCACTTCTAGAGCGAGATCAGTGCTGATGACAGAACAGATGGTCATCTTTGTTGCGGGGCAGGGGGGAAGAAAATTAAAATCACCAGATAGAATTGGGCAGATGTTTGCTTACATCCGTGCATAAATAGAACTAATCCTTATTGGTTAACTCTGCAATCTGGA
The DNA here is from genome assembly GCA_034641385.1 of Darevskia mixta. Classification (NCBI taxonomy): domain Eukaryota; kingdom Metazoa; phylum Chordata; class Lepidosauria; order Squamata; family Lacertidae; genus Darevskia; species Darevskia mixta. The sequence continues at coordinate 3,261,267 of JAWWNH010000149.1, forward strand.
TTCTTGGGTGCAAGGGAAAGGTGATATAGTATACACAAGTAAAATATGCAGTGAGCAAACCAAACCCATTTAAGATGGAACTTTTGAATATCTACTCCAAAGCAGAAGACACAGAAGATAACGGGCTTATTCTAAACAGTATGGTCAGCATAACATTTCTTGAAGCAAGAAGAGCTGTTCTGCATTCTTACAGTTTCTCTTTGTTCTGAGATTGTTTTATCTGTTTTGCTTTTCCTTGCCAGAGATTGCAGCACATGTGCGATGTATGCAAGTTTCTTCTGTTTTATAGTTTTTTTTGAACGGCATTTCACATTGATCAGCCAGCTAGGTGGATGGCTCTTTCCCCATCCATCTCAGAGTTCCCTACAGCTTTTTCTGTGCATGATGGAATCTGTTACAAAGACAATGTCTTTGTGATGATTCTCTCTCTAGGTTAAAAAATAATCCAGATCTGTGTTCTTTCTATGAGTTCTCAACAGCTCCATCACTCCTGCTGCATTAAAAAAAAAAAGCTGCTACATGGAACCAGACTAAAGTTGGTCCATAAGGTCAGAAGGAAGACTCATATTTGGGGCAAGTTTGAGTCTGTTATCACTTCACTGCTTAGGCTTTTTCAGTAGAAGAGGGAGAGGACACAGCATCCTGGCTTTCATACAGCACAGTGACTTTAAAACTTTCTGAGATTCCTTGGAAGTCTATCATCGATTCCTCAATGAGAAGATCAGTAATGCAAGGAAGCTTCCCTAAAAGACAGCTTGCTCTTCATTACTGATGTCCCCGTAGCCCAGAGAAGAGGGTGCAATTGCTCTTAGGCTGTAATCCTTTTAGTGGGACTTGGTTCTACTGAATTTACTTCTGTTCTGACTCAACATAATCATGATCACACTGTTAGTTGTTGTGGGTGGTGATGATGATCCAATAGACTTGACCAACGAACTGGCTATAGCACAGACTCCAGACTTCTCAGATATTTTGTGCAGGTAAATGTGGAGAGGATTCCCAGAAGGTAGAGTTTGAAATCCCCCAGCTCGATAAAATGCTGCTGATCTTGTGACAGATGCCAACAATTAGCTACCATTTTGTAGCTGCATATTGATTCTGCTCACAATATGTAGAACTCTGATCACCTGACCATACTTCCTGACCCAGGTGATTTGTTTTCTTGACCAGTGGCTCATTGAGGTCATGTGTTAGCATAAAACAGCCTCAATCTTCTGAGAAATCATTCAAATGCTTTGGGAGTCATAGAGAATAATCCCTTACTCTTGAATGATGCAGCAATCACATTTATGGTTTGCAGACCCCCCAAGCGTCTGTTTGCCAGGGACAGTCCTGGATTTACAGAAGTCGTCCTGGTTTCTGATTTGACCCTGGAATGTCCCAGTCCCACTCTTCCTTAGGACATCCCTATTTTCACTAGAGAAATGTTGGAGGACCCCCAAGCCAAAGAAACAAGTAAGTATACAACCTTTAGAAGATATCTGAAGGCAGCCCTATATAGGGAAGTTTTTTAAAATGTTTGATGTTTTATTATGTTTTATGTATGTTGGAAGCCACCCAGAGTGCCTGGAGCAATCCAGTCAGATGGGTGGGGTATAAATAATAAAATGGTGATGATGGTGGAATAGGACAGTGATGGCTAACCTTGACACCCCAGATGTTTTGGAACTACAACTCCCATCATCCCTAGCTAACAGGATCAGTGGTCAGGGATGATGGGAGTTGTAGTCCCAAAACATCTGGAGTGTCAAGGTTAGCCATCACTGGAATAGGACATCCCTATTTTAATCAGAGAAATGTTGGAGGATATGGGTTTGTAAGACTGTGTGGCCAATGCACTAAATTACCCATGAGGCAGAATTTGATTTTGCCACAAGGTGGCAATAATGATTAAAATATAAAGGCATTGCCTGAAATAGATTCTATTTGCTTGATTAAGTATGACCCAAACATTGTGACCAGTCTTATAAAGAGCAGTACCTATCCAATTCTCTCTCTCTCTCATAGAATGACAAGTCAAGGACTGTGGGGAATGATTTCCACTTTAGCATCCCCTGTAAGGGGTGCCTTTATCCTGTTTAGGACAAGCACAATGCTAAACTTACGATGCTGATCATGCTTTCGTAAATATATGCTATTGAATGCCAAACCTGAACTGAAAAAAAGGAGAGAAAGAAAAGAGCTGTATTGCAGTTGAGAATCAAATTGTCTGTTCATGTTCTCTTGTACCGTAGGTTCATATTCTCTTTATACACCTCCGCATTAATGCTCTCAAGAGATCTACAATCATTAAGTAGCGTATGACAACGATGTTTGTTATTAGCTATCATGTAATAATAATTACTGTCACTTTCAAGCCAAAGACGGAGAGCAGATGCACGTTGCGGTGTTTTAATCTGGAAATGTTGATGGTGGCAGAAGACGACAGCAAATAACAATAATAAAAACTGGTGCAATGCATACACAGCGCCACTCAAAGCAGCTAGATGAAATGATACCCCCATTCTCCTGTGTAAACACCAGCTCTCTGTCATACGCAGCTCTGGCGCACTAGTTGTTTATCTGCATTATTCATTATTATTGTCTGCAAAATTAAAAACGAAACCTTCCAGGACAAAACATCTATGCAACAAGAAGCTACATTGGGAGGCACGGCAACCTCTAAATTTTGTTTGAGTGCTAAATGACCTCAGTAGGAGAAAAAGGGTGTGTGAAAAGATAGCCCTGGAACCAACGCAAGTCTATTTGAATCTTCGTGCTTTGTAGTTTGAAAACAAGGAATAGCAAGAGCTGTACATATATTACTATTCCATCCTTTTCGTAGAATAACCCTAGCCACCAAAATAAAATTTGGGAGGTGGGGGGGGGGGTCTTACCTTGATTCTGAAGCTCAGGCTGAGGGCAGATCCACACCATACATTTAAAGGATACTCAATGCAAATTTGAAGCACATTACTTTCCCAAAATAATTATGGGAATGGTAGTTAAATACCTGGGAATTATGGGTCTGTGAGAGGAGGGAAAACTACCATTCCCAGGATTCTTTGGCAGAAGTCATGTACCATAAATGAGTATTCAGTGTCCTTTAAGTGTATGGTGTAGCTCTGCTATCAGTTCAATTTCCCCAGTACCCTTTCCTTGTAACCATGCCTTGAAGTTTATATTTCTTGTATACTAAGCAACCAAATCCTAAAATTTATAGATTGCTGCATTTCCTGACTTTTTAGGGAAGAATGTCCTATCTATCTGCATACATTTCCAGCATTTATTTGACACACTTTTATACATCTTGATCTGGATAGGACATACGAAACCAACTCTGCACCTCTGCAGAGTGAATGTATTTCTGGGTGGATGTATCAGCCCTTAAGCTTCGATAGGTCTTTAATGTTATGAAAAAAGTTATGAGGAAAATACTATATGCACCCTTATAGTCCTGAACAGCACAGTATTTGCAACAGATTAACCCATAGACAAAAATATCAGAAACTTCAAATGACTCCAAACTGTTTCCGGGCAAGCTCAGATCAATCGTTACAAAGGATGTTGCCTTCTCCTCCTCATCCCAATAAATAAACAGCATCATCCTGCTCCGCTTCTTGTGACAAGACGGTGTGCAAGGGAGCTTCAGCTAAATAATAAATAAAGTGACCTGCAGAGTGATGTTCTCCCAAGTTCAAACGTATTAAGTCATTTTCGTGTATATATTTTAGGTTGACATGCCATTAAAATAAAAAATTTAATACACACAAGCAACAAAAAGCAGCACATTTCATTTCACATTAAAAACATCTAGGCGGCTTGTCACTCCACCATTTCTGTCTCTGGAGATGGGTGGTGAAAAAGCATATAGAGAAGGAAGGCAAGTAATGATAAAATCATTGATGTCTGAACACAGAGATTGTCACACAAACTGAGAGTTGTGGTCCATGCAATTTTGCAAATGCTGTTTAAAAAAAACCCCGAATTCACTATGTCCTGTGCTAATGCTTTCATTCCCCAAAGCTTCCATTTTAAAATAAATAAATAAATGCTGAATACTTGAATTTGGCGGAGGCGAGACTACAGTCTCAAAGAGTGAATTTTTCTTTGTTTCAAGTATGCCAATAGATTGCAGGAGGAAGATAATCAAACCAGATCAAGCAATAAAATAGAAATATTGGAGAAAATCTAACATTACATTCAATGAAAGTTTTCTGCAAAGATAAGAATACTTGACATGCTACTTGGAATAGCTATTTCTAGCCTTCCTCATCTGTTTTTCTCGACTATCTTTACATATTTAAAACTTCTTCCAAATCACTGAATTCGTCTATTGAAGGTTCACAGATTTGTGGTGTTTACTTCTATCTCTCTGTTGTCTGATGACAGTTTCAAAGAAACCCTTATGTTTTGCTGCTAGGCAAGACTGGGTCATAACTGATGGAAAGCACGCAGTTCTAATCTGAGCTCCTCCTCCCATGTGGTATATTCCTCTTACCCTACCACAACCTTGTGCACCCTAGATTCTCACTCTTTCTCATAAGAACTTCTAAAATGATCTGGCTGCTTTTTCTCCTCCCTACAACTGGATGTGGACTAGACTGCTGGTGCTGGTGCAATCACAAGACTAACTCTGCGCTGATGTTGCCACGAGCCCTAGTTGCTCAACAACTTCTAAATAATCCACAGTCAGCCAAACTCTCCTCCAAAGAAACATGACTGGAGTCTATTCCTCAAATTGGTGCTGAGGTATGAAGGGAACTTAAAACAAATATACAAAACGCCTAGCACATTGTGGTTTCAACTTTCCTCAGGAGCAAACGATGCTGTAACTGGTTACAAATACTTCAACAACAAATGTCTGGTCATCTGAAACAGAATGTGTATTTCGTTCCTTTGATTATAGTTCAGTACCATTGAAGGCTTGGCCTTCTTGTTTATTCACCTGTTTTTAGTGTTCCCCTCTCCTCTTTTTCTCCTGAAAAATATATGCAAGTACCCTCCATATTTCCCCTCTTCTATGTGATGAACAAGACACAAAGATTGCATTCCAAAGCCTCTGAACTCCAATCTTCCCTGTTGTGTACTTGTGTTGGAAAACCACAAAGTTACCCCAGTCAGCATATTTTTAATACCACAGGTTGCTTTCCAGCTTTCCCTATGTCTGTTCCTTAAATCCTGCCCTAGACTGTACTCTCTTAATAAGCATTTGGATACAACTGTAAACAATGGTTGATCATCATGAGAACAAGTCTAGGCAAGCTTTGGGCTCTCTTTTCCTCCATCTCTTCTTCAGCACCGCTGCTAAGATATTACAGACCCTCCAAGTGTCCCTATTTTCCAGGGATGTCCCTGATTTAGAGAAGCCATCCCAGTTTCTGATTTGATCCAGGAATGTCCCACTTTTCCTTAGGGTGTCCCTATTTTCATTGGAGGAATGTTGGAGGGTATAGAGTTGTCTGCCCGCTGAACCGTCTGAAGGCAATCCTGTATAGGAAAGTTTTAAAAACATGTTTAATGGTTTATTATGTTTTTAATAAATGTTGGAAGCTACCCAGAGTGCTGGGGCAGCCCAATAAGATGTGTGGGGTATAAATAGTAAAAATTATCATTATGGAATGGGATGTCCCTATTTTCATCGTTGGAGGGTATGATATTAGGGTATGTTGGAGGGTATGATATTAGAGCTTTTGCTTCTGTTTTTTACTAACCACAGTTTAGTGACTAATGACTAATCTTAACGGATTAACTTAAATAGAACAGTTTGATAAATGATGGGTTGAAGGAGGCTGGTTTTAGTAAACCATAATTAAGGATTTGTGACATTTAGCTCATTTTGTTTTTTGTATTTACATTTCAGTTGTTGTATTTTCCCCCTCTCTTTTCTTGTAAACTGCCCAGGGAATGTAACTGAAGGGTGGCATAAGAAATATTTACAGTGATGAATGATTGAATAACATACTCTCTTAATTACTTGCCGATGGTGCTTTTCTTTATTATTAACAGCAATATTAATACATCCAAACCAGCAATGAAAAACGGCAAGGATGTTTACTATTAGTAGTACATTGTACAAATTAACCAAAAAGTGTTATAATGCCTAATGAAGACCACATTTTTAAGAAAGGGGATGCTAAAGAAGGTGGTTAAGGATAACTAGGGAAGCAGTTTCAGTATTTCGGGCATGATGGGAATTGTAGTCCAAACACAGCTGGAGACCCACATTTGGGAAACACTGAGTTACAAGAAGGGAAATGGCTGTAACTTGGTGGCAGAGTACCTGTTTTGCATGCAGAAAGTCCTGGGTTCAGTCCCAATGGCATCTCCAGATAAGGCTGGGAGAGAACTGTGCCTGAAATCATGGATGGCCATTAGTGTGGGCAGTACTAAGCTAGATGCAGCAATGCTCTGTGCACAGCTCCAGGCTTTATAACTGGTACAAAAAGCACACGTGGCTATGTTTCTGCTGCAATTTGTCCCCTTTCTCAGTGCCTTTGTGCAGCAGCAGCAGAGCTTACATCTTTATAAGGAGGACCGTGCAAGAAATTGAGACAGACTCCCATCTATAACCATCTTATGTTATGTGTAGTTTTAAAATCAGCATCCGAATTAAAGCTGTCAGGGAAAGATATTGCTATTTCGGGATTTGCTGATTGCCTAAAGTCGTACTGTCATTCCAGGAAAGATTGCTTGTCAGGAGCCGTCCTTTGGGAAATTACGTATGTCAAATGAGACTGCCTGGAGTTATGCTGGTCAAGATGGCGAATGGGGGACGACGACGGGCAACAAGCTGATCCATACTTGGATCAAATCTCCATTCAACCCTTGATCAAAGAAAATTAAACTCTCTTAAAACAGGCTTTTGATTTAAATCACATCCAGGCGATATCCAAATGAAGCAATGCTGCTGGGGACACATCTACATCACAGGCATTTAACCTTGACGACTGTAAAGTCATGGGACGGGATAGCGATTTCTAGCAGAGAATTCTGGTTGGATACCCTCAACAAACTGCACTTCCCAGGATTCTTTGGGGGAAGAATTCTTCAGTCGAATGTGTACAAGGCAGGAAGTTCCTCCTCTCACTTGGCCTAAGACACAAAACACACAAAGGAGCCCCAGTGCAAAGACAGGTACCGGTGCCAATTTGAAATTGCCGGAATGAAGCATTTGCTTTATCAAGCAAGAGGTATAAAAATCTTGTTTAAAGAAATATAAAAAATACATGCTTGTTTATTTTTCTTAGGGAGGATCCCTTTCCTTCTATCAAAAGGATTCTATGTTGAGGGAGATATCCCTTGATTTATGAATATTGATACTCAGGGAGGAGCAGGAGGAGAGGAGAGTATGCACTTCATACCAGTGACTCTAAGGCCCAACGATGTTTGGCACAGAAAAACCTTGTCTAGTCAGCTGGTAATGCACAACAATATCTGAGGGAGAAAAACCAGCCCTTGTTCTTGTCTGTCTGTCTGTCTTCCTTTTCTTCCTTCTTTCCTTCCTTTTTTTCGGTATCTAGATAAAAACCAAATGATGAGGCATTGTATCCAATATTAATCTGACTCACAGTAGGCCAACTGGAATGAATGGATAATCCTAAATTAGGTCCATTAATTTCAACAGGTCTACTTGAGTAGAACAGCTGTCGATCACTCTTATATCTGCTCAGCTGGCAGCCCAAATTTTGGCATAAGCCTGCTTTGTGTGGCATGCACACTGATTCTGCAGTTTCTGCTTGTATCAGTTCTTTGGTCAGCGTTCCTGTAATGAAGAGGGATTTTGAAATCTCTTTTGTGTATTCCCTAATGAAAACAGGTAAGCAAGGCTGAATTGTAATTTAAATGCGGGGGGAGGGCAGGCAGGCAGGGACACACACCTGGCCACAACCCTGTCTACGAAAATTTTTACACATCACCTGGGAGGACAGGCGAACTAAAGATCACCAGTGTCAAAGCAATGATTCTTCAACATCAACTTCGTTGGACTGGCCATGTTGTGCAGATGCCTGATTATCGTCTTCCAAAGCAACTACTCTATCCCGAACTTAAAAATGGAAAGCGTAATGCTGGTGGTCAACAAAAGAGGTTCAAAGACTCTCTCAAGGCTGTGGGATGTATAACACTGGTGCAGTCAATCACAACATTCCTAGAGTGTACACAAAGGGGACTTGGTCCTCCAGGTAGAGTTTCCTGTGCCAAGACTGAAATCACTTCCTTTGTGTGACCAGAAGTGGGAGTGGCCTTACCTGTAGCTATTCAAAGATACAGGTGAGCTGCTACTCTCCCTCTCTTCCCACCAGGACTCCGAGGATGCAACATCTCAGGAGATGCTCTCTTGGCTTCCAGCCAAGAGAGGCCCACATGGAGCCTTTCTCCCTTAAGGAGAATCTCCACATGTAAATACATTTAATCTAAGCTAGCCTGCCTTTCTGAGACTGTAGAAGCTTGAAATGACTGTGAGTAAAACCTTTATACTTTTATAAGCTTATGTGTCGTGTATTTTCTTTTAAGAGGGAACCAGGGGAAATATGTGCCAGGATCTGCCTTATTCTAGAAGTTCATAGGAACTTAAACGCCACGCTTTGCTGCGCTTTATTGGGGATGAGAAACTCTGCTAGTTTGGAGCTTGTTAGCACAAGCTGGGATAGGAAATATTAATCAATATTCCCTCATCCACATTCCCTCTCATCTCCCACAAAGGGTTTTGAGGCCCAGAACTGCATATTTTGTGTATTTTTAAAGGATTGCTTTGGATTGTGATTTTTGGCAGAGTAGAATTTTTCTGTTTGCACTTCCTGGTAAGCACATGGTCTTTTGTTCTCCATTGTGCTGTGAAAAGGGGGATTAGCGACCCCTCCCCTCCCTCAGAGCTCACAGACCTCAGAGGCAGTGAAGATTAGTTTGCATTTTGAGATTTTTGAGTTTTGATTTTTGAATTTTAGCCATTTTTGGGAATTTTAAAATTTTGAAATTTTTTCAAATTTTTGAGGATTAAGATGGCAAGCTCAGGATTTGATAGTGAAGCAAGATCAAACTTTATGCTGCTGAATGATCGTAATTTTGTGCAATGGAAGCAGCGCCTTTTAGTGCATCTTGGTGCAAAGCAAGTGATTAAAGCGGTGAAAGATCCCAAACCTGATCCAGCTGATTTAACCAAGACAGCAGATTGGGAAAGGCAAAATGCTGAAGCTAAACACATAATTTTGTGCAGTTTGAAAGATGAGCATTTATCTCTGATTGACTATGAAAGTGATGCATCTCAGATTCTAAAAGATATTGAGAGGGTTTATGCACAATCATCAGAGAACTCTTATAGACATTTATTGGATAAACTGCTGAAGTTAAAGATGAATTCCAGAGAACAATTTACAGGGCATTTTAAGGACTTTAATGAAATTGTTCAAAGGATTGCCCTAACTCCCAGAGCTTTTGATGATGCAACCAAAGTGACTTTTATGCTGGCATCATTAGGAAAAGAATTTACTTCATTTAAGAGTATAATGGATCACACCAGAGATTTGACTTTTAATGAACTAGTAAATCACTTAAGAGAGGAATGCAGAGATTACCTTGATTCTCCACAAAGGAATCCAAGGAGGGACACAAGTTATGTTTCTAAGCAATTTCCCAAGTCTAAGGAAGTGTCCAAAGAATTAATATGCCATAACTGCAATTTAAAAGGGCACATTGCAAGGAGTTGCCAGAAGCCCAAGAATAAGTCCCGCCCCTTTCAACCAAAAGGTGAAAAGAAGGGGGGTCACGAGCGTACATTTCTACTGCAAGAAAAGAGTTTAAATGTGCAAAGAAATGAAAGGAAAAGTGACCAATTTATTTTAGATTCGGGAGCTACAAGCCATTTTGCGCATAAAAGAGAATATTTCAGAGAAATTAATGATAGTGAATGGACTGAAATCCAGATTGCTGATGGAAATGTTCTAAAATCACAAGGTGCAGGTTCAATGCGTTTGAAATTCAAGGTGAACAATGAATCTCTTGAAACAACTGTGCCTAATGTTCAATATGTCCCAGAATTGAATTGTAACTTGCTTAGTGTGTCTGCTTTAGACAAGAAAGGTTTCAAGGTTACATTTGCCAATGGAGAATGCAATGTAACGAAAAATGATGAGGTTTATGCTCAAGGGAAACTAATCAATGGTGTTTATGAGATTAACGTTTCAGAAAACCAATCAGCACAAGTCGCCCAATCCAAGCAGAAGGATAAACCAGATCTGGAGCTGTGGCATCGAAGACTGGGTCACAGGGATATCAGAGTCATCCAGGAACTGCAGAATGGAGATCTTGTGAGAGGTCTACAGGTAAACAAAAGTAACACACCCACACCAAAATGTATAACTTGTGTAAGTGAAAAAGGAGTCAAACCTTCTTTCCCACGTTGTGCAGAAAAGAGAAGCACAAAAGTTCTGGACATTGTGTACACTGATTTAGCTGGACCTATGAATATACCTTCTTTAGGAGGAAATAGGTATATTCTTATCTTTTTGGATGATTATTCAAAGTTTTGTGTGGGATACCTTCTCAAAGAGAAGAGTGAAACAGTGGAATTGTTCAAGCAATACGTAAGCATGGTCAAGAACAAATTCCGGCGAGCACCCACCACCCTAATGTCTGATAATGGTGGGGAGTTTTGCTCACGTGAAATGGAAGCCTTCATGGCTCAGGAAGGCATAGCACATGTGACCACAGTTAGCTACACACCTCAACAGAACTCTATTGCTGAGAGGAAATTTAGGTCCATCCTAGAGATGACAAGGTGTATGCTAAAAGGATCCAACTTGTCAAAGAAACTTTGGGGTGAGGCAGCAAATACTGCGATTTATATACAGAATAGGCTGCCAACAAAAGGCACAGAGCGCACGCCATTTGAACTTTGGCATGGAAGAGTCCCAAATTTGTCACACATACGTGTATTTGGAAGTTTGTGCTATTACCACGTGCCCAAGGAGCACAGACACAAACTTGACTCCAGAGCAAAGCCTGGTATCCTAGTTGGATACGCTTCTGGAGGAAAAGGCTACAGAGTTGTGGACTTACAAACAGGGAAAACAAGTTCACATCACGTGATTCATTTTGAGGAGTATGAAAAGGCTGACACAAGGAACACAGCAATTGACTGTTCCAATGAGCCACCAACAGAGGAGTTTGTAAGTTTTCCTTTTGAAGCCATACCAGAAACTAATCCACCTCCTAGTATTGTACCTCCTAGTGTTGTAGCACCCCCTACAGATGACACCCCAGAAGACGCGGAGGACCAGATGTCAGAAGGCTCCAGAGACGAAGAGGACCCGTATGCAGGGATGCCGCCATTGGAAGGAGATGAGGAAGCTGATGCGGTTCAACAAGAGCCAGAGGTCAGACGTTCCTCCAGGTCCAACAGAGGCGTTCCACCACTACGACTGTCCTACTTTGCAGGGTCGGCGCCACCACAGGAACCTTCCACGTGGGAACAGGTTCAACGGTTGCCAGCTGCTGAGGCCAGTCTCTGGAAGCAAGCCGCGCAGGAAGAGATGGATGCACTGCATCGCAACAAGACCTGGACCCTGACAGAGCTACCTCCTGGTAAGAAGGCAATTGGGTCCAAGTGGGTGTTCAAGCTTAAGAAGGGGTCAGAAGGGGAGGTGCAACGCTACAAAGCTAGGCTTGTAGCACAAGGATTTTCACAACAGTATGGCGAAGACTATGATCAAGTATTTGCGCCTACAGTGCGATACAGCAGTGTTAGATTACTTCTAAGTATTGCAGCATCTAAAGGCCTATCAGTCCGTCATGTCGACATAGCAACAGCTTTTCTTCATGGGACGATTTCTGAACAGATTTATATGAAGCAGCCCAAAGGCTTTATCAAGCAAAATGAGGCACATCTTGTATGTAAACTTCAGAAAGGAATTTACGGTTTGAAACAAGCTGCAAGAGCATGGAACCAGAAATTACATGAAATGCTGGTTCAGCTTGGGTACAAGCAGTCAACAGCTGACAAGTGCCTGTACACTAAGAACAGAAATGGACAATTCTCTTACATTCTGGCTTTTGTCGATGATTTATTAATATCAACGTCCAATGACAGAGACTATAAAGACATAGTCAGACATCTCAACAAAGAGGTGGAAGTAAAGGAATTGGGACTTGTCCAGTATTACTTGGGAATTCAAATTGAGAGAGAAGAAGACGGCTCATTTCTTCTCAGCCAGAAGCAGAAGATAATAGAACTGATAGAAAGCATGCAGATGCAAGGTGCACACCCTGTCGCGACACCCATGGCCACAGATTTTCTAAAGAATCAGCAAGATTCGAAGCTGCTGCCAGACAACAGCGAATACAGGTCAGCGATTGGTAAACTTTTGTATTTGGTTACTACCAGCAGACCTGACATAGCAAGTGCAGTGGGGATCCTAAGCAGAAAAGTGAGTTCTCCCACTGAACATGACTTGGGTGGGGTCAAGAGGGTGGTGCGTTACCTCAAGGGTACAATGAATTGTAAATTAAGATTGCCAGCTGTAAGGGACCCTAAGTTGGTTGGGTACAGTGATGCAGATTGGGCTGGGGATAAGGCGGATTACAAATCCACAAGTGGTTATGTTTTTATGTTTGGAAATGCACCTATCATTTGGGGCAGTTATAAACAGAAATGTGTAGCCTTATCGTCCACAGAGAGTGAATATATTTCAGCTTCGGAAGCATGCAGAGAGATCATCTGGCTGGATCAACTCCTGACAGACTTTGGTTTGCCGAGAAAAGGACCTGTCAGCTTGATGGAGGACAATCAAGGCTGCCTGCAGCTAGCGCAAACCGAAAAGTTCCTCGCACGTTCAAAACACATTGGGGTCAGGTATCACTTCATTCGCCAGATAATCCAAGATGGACTAGTAGAAATGTCCTACTGTAATACTCAGGAGATGACTGCGGACATTCTCACGAAACCCTTGCCACGAGAGAGTTTCCAGAACCTGCGTGTCAAGCTGGGACTCTGGGTGGTTGAATAAAGTTGTTTTATGTTTGTTAAATGTTGTTCAGACTGAGAAGGGGTTTGTGGGATGTATAACACTGGTGCAGTCAATCACAACATTCCTAGAGTGTACACAAAGGGGACTTGGTCCTCCAGGTAGAGTTTCCTGTGCCAAGACTGAAATCACTTCCTTTGTGTGACCAGAAGTGGGAGTGGCCTTACCTGTAGCTATTCAAAGATACAGGTGAGCTGCTACTCTCCCTCTCTTCCCACCAGGACTCCGAGGATGCAACATCTCAGGAGATGCTCTCTTGGCTTCCAGCCAAGAGAGGCCCACATGGAGCCTTTCTCCCTTAAGGAGAATCTCCACATGTAAATACATTTAATCTAAGCTAGCCTGCCTTTCTGAGACTGTAGAAGCTTGAAATGACTGTGAGTAAAACCTTTATACTTTTATAAGCTTATGTGTCGTGTATTTTCTTTTAAGAGGGAACCAGGGGAAATATGTGCCAGGATCTGCCTTATTCTAGAAGTTCATAGGAACTTAAACGCCACGCTTTGCTGCGCTTTATTGGGGATGAGAAACTCTGCTAGTTTGGAGCTTGTTAGCACAAGCTGGGATAGGAAATATTAATCAATATTCCCTCATCCACATTCCCTCTCATCTCCCACAAAGGCAAATCTTAAAACATGTAGTATAAACACCGACAACTGGGAAACACTGACCTGTGAGTGTTCCAGTTGGAGAACAGCCTTTACTAAAGGTGCCATGGGTTTTGAAGACACTCAAACTCAGGATGAAAGGGAGAAACGCGCTAAGAGGAAGGCACATTTGGCAAACTCTCACCGTGATCAACTCCCGCCCGGAAACCTATGTCCCTACTATGGAAGGACATGTGGATCCAGAATTGGCCTCCACAGTAACTTACGCACTTACTTTTAAAACCATGTTTATGGAAGACAATCTTACTCGGTTACGAGTGATTGTCAAAGAAGAAGAAGACACCTAGCCAGCTTTTAGAAGCATTTCACGTTTCTTCAGTATCTGGGTTTGTTTTTTTAAAAAAAAGGAAACTTAACATTAGGAAGCTGCCTTATACCACGCCAGACCATTTATTCGTCTAGCTTAGTCCTGTCTACCTTGATTGGCAATGCTCTTGAGGGGTCTTTCTTTGTCCCACCTGGAGATGCCAAGAATCAAACCTGGGACCTTCTGTATGCAGAGCAAATGCTCTGCTGCTGGACCATGACCCATAATTCATGCACTGATTCTATAAACTGCAGGTGGGGCTCACAGGACGGATTTCTCTTTCTGGCCTATCTAGTCCAGTATTGTCCACACTGAGTGGCAGTGAATTTCCAGGGTTTCAGACAAGGGGCCTTTCTCCATCCTGCCTGGAGATGCTGGGGATCGGAAGCTTCTGCACTCCAAGCAGATGCTACGGACCTCTGGCCCTTCTCCTTTCATCTATGGAAAAGTGAAGGTAACACCTGCTTACCATGAAGGATAAAAACATAGAGCTTAAATGTTTTAACTGTTTTAATTTGTTGACAGCTAGAGCTAAACGAGACAGCGTACCCTGCCCCAAATAAAACGGCAGAGCTCTTTCAAACCTGCTTCTTTTATTCATCTGCAAAATCACATTTTTTCTTTCTTTCCCAGAGGCGACTTTTTAAAAAAGAAAGAAAACTTTTCTAGCTAGCGGAAAGCCAGCACTGTGTGTTAGTGATAGAAAAATCCCCCCATGGCAAGAATGGCACAAATGGATGATTTCTCCTTCTGAATTTATATCTGATTCTCTTTCTATTTCTGCAATTTTGTCTTAGCTCTGTACTGTACTGAGCTTCTCCTAGTCTGTCCGTTGGTGTAAATCTGGTTCTGCAAATGCAATAGACTTTCAAAGAACAAGGCACATCAAGGAACAAGGAGACCCGGCCAGATTATTATTATATTATAAAGGAGGGACCTTTCTAGAAGCCCTCAGGGCTTAGATGAGATCAAAATTAACTCATCCATTATCTGCCAAACAGCAGATAATCTTTAATTTGGGCTTTCCTTGAACAAGCATGTCTGCCATGGTTACTCAATGACTCACAGACACACGCGTGGGATGACTCCATTGGAAAAATCTTGTTTGAAAAGTTGTTAAATGCATAATTTTTGATAGAATATTATTTAAATATTTTTGTTGTCGCTGCAGAGTATTAAGAACAAAAATTCAGAAACAGGGTGGAACGGATTCATGAATGAATAAATGCAGAGTTGCCATTGACTGGAACTAGATCAATCTGCCCTTTCTGATGGAAATTAGTGCTTGGTGCTCTTATTCTTAAAAATAGTAAGTAATTATATGTTAAAGCAATTAGCTTTATTTTGGAAACTTGCTACATTAAAGGAGGAATCAGCAGTGATAGGTAATTCAAGGCAGCCCACTACTTTCTTCCTAGCTAATGCTTTGACAACCTGGTTTCTCATAACCTGGTCATTCTAAAGGAGGAAATATTTCCTGGGCAAGTTGCTTGTGAGACTTTCCATTGGCTTACGCCCACAATAATGTAGTCTAGGAATAAATATTATCGTATTTTTCGCTCCATAAGACGCACTTTTTTCCTCCTAAAAAGTAAGGGGAAATGTCTGTGCATATTATGGAGCGAATGCATGGTCCCTGGAGCCAAATTGCCTAGGGGCCAAAAGCAGATTGTGCTCTTTTTTTTACAAAGAGAGAAGAGGGTGTTGAAAGGAAGCCGCTGAACAGCTGTTTAGCAAGCGATCGGGAGAGAGATAAGGCTCCCTTTCCAGCCCCGCCCCCTTGCCTAGGCCTCCGTTGTTGAATGCAGAGGGAGGCTGTTTGTTTCCCCAGCGACATGTGACTGGCTGATTAGATTATCTGTCTGGAAACTGTAGAAATGGATCCCTTTCCTGTAGGACTTGAAGCTGCAAACTGTGAGTTGAAAGCCATAAAAACGGGGCTTTCCTCTTTGCAAAAAAAGCTGCACCACTTTGAGCTGATCCTCAAAAAAACAGGGCTTTCCCCCTTTCCTCCTCTAAAAACTAGGTGCTTCTTATGTTCAGGTGCGTCTTATGGAGCAATACAGTTGCAGCACAGTCACCCTCACTGATGACAAGACTTAGCCCTAGACATGACTACTTACGAGGTTTTCACCACTTCCTTTACATCAGAAGAGGGAAAATTATACAGAGCATTCTTTCTTTCCTGGATTCTGTGAATTCTGTGAATGTTTTGTGTAGACGTTTCTGAACACAATTGGTCAGTGTTGGTGCTGACCTTTAAAGCCCTAAACGGCCTTTGCCCTGTATACCTGAAGGAGCGTCTCCACCCCCATTATTCAGCCCGGACACTGAGGTCCACTTCTGAGGGCCTTCTGGTGGTTCCCTCATTGCGAGAAATGAAGTTACAGGGAACCAGGCAAAGGACCTTCTCAGTAGTCATGCCTGCTCTGTGGAATACCTTCCCAGATGTCAAACAGATAAACAGCTATGTGATTTTTAAGAGACATCTGAAGGCAGCCCTGTTTTTAGTGTTTGATGCTGAATTGTGTTTTTACTATTTTTTGTTGGGAGCCACCTAGAGTGGCTGGAGCAACCCATTCAGATGGGCAGCATATAAATAATAGCTTCTTCTTCTTCTGAGGGAGATGATGGATCCTTGTTGTCACTCAACGCAGGTCAAAGCCACAGGGTGGGAAAATGTCAAATGTTAGACTTCAGAATTTTAGAGGGTTGTTGCACAAGATACCCTCCACTGGCTCCCTTCCTCAGTCTCTATCTTCTCACTGCAGCAAATTCAGGGGACTTTTGTCCATGATCCCCCTTTCTGGGGTGCAGGACCTACAGTACATCTTACACACCTAGGATTCTGGGATAAAGATGCAACAGCTGCTCAAAGTTGGGCTTGTAACCCAGTTCTTTCCCAGCCTTAATTGAAACTGCTTTGAATTTTATGGAACTTGAGAAATCTGCCTTGGCAGTTTTACCACCTAGATATAATAAAACCAAAATTTCAGCACTTCAGGTTTACACTGAGGGGAAGAGCTCTCTATGTCTCTTTGACATATTTAATGCTCCTAATGGCACAGCATTTCTTTTAAAAATAAAACCTCCCCCAACTCCTTTTTTGAAAATGAAATCCAAAGGAAAATGCAATGTAGTTGGGGGAAGGACTGATAAATCGTTTGTTTCTGATTTGCTGCTGTGCTATCATTCGTGTATGTGTTTGGGGGATGGGGTGAGGAATGAAATTTGCACACCCCGAGTTATGTGCACAGATACTATTTTTAAAATAATTGCTAGAATTACAATAGAAATAAAAGAGTCCCATGTCGGATCATCAAGATAAAAACAATGAAACAAATCAAATAGCAACAATGGCAGCAGCAAAAGCAGCAAAAACAAAAAACATGCCCTTTTGCATTCCCGATAATTCGATTTGGGTTAGATCCAATAGAGATCTATGGAAGACTTGGGAAACGGAGCTTCCAAAAGGTTCAAAACTTCTTGTCTTGCCCCCTTAGTGAAAAATGCTCCTTGGATAAATTTTGGGATCCTTAAATGAAGAGGTGGGTAACCAATGGCCCATGCGTTGCATCCAGTCCTCAAGAATCTTTTTTTGTGGGTCTCAATGACCCACAATATTTTTCTTCTTTTTTAAAAAAAACATAGACTGCTCCTGTGCGTTCCCCACTGTGATGTCTTGATGTTAAAAGGTGTTGGTGGCCCTCAAAACTCCTGCATTTTTGTTGTTTAAATTATGTTTTTAAACAAATTATTTTCAAAAAGTTTTTGTGGGGGGAGGCGCCCCACATACTCTTCACAGACCTGTTCAAACATACGATTTGGCTACATATGTTTTTAAATTTGTTTTACTGTTTTATTGTGTTGAATTATTCTTAAATGTTTTTAATTTTTTCAAATTACAATGTTTTCAACATGTTTATTTTGTTTTTAATGTTGCTGCTTTATCACAGAAGTGCTTGCTGCCCTGGGCTCTGTTGGGAGGAAAGGAGGGATAGAAATTTAACAAACAAGCATGGCTTTTTTCCAGCTGGAACTCGCCGGAACTCAGTTCCAGCAGCTCTCAGGTGGGCACCTTTGCCATTATAAGAAAATATGTTGGGTTCTGGCACCTATTTTTCTAGAAAAATAGCACTGCAAAGAAGTAAACCAGCCTTAAGGAGCCCTAAGCTTGCACAGTGATGAGCAAGGTATTCACTGCTTCCACCCTCATCACTTCTGGTAAGTACCGCGATTCCCTCAATCGTAATCCATGGTGGCAGCCAGCAGTTCTGACTTCACCAGCCACCACTGCTGCTAACAATACTTGATCCAGCTGATTTCATTCAATTGAACAAAAGATGATGCATGCATTTCAATTTCTGGAAAACTGACGTTTGAATTCCAGAGCCACAGGAGGTAGGAGAGGAAAAGATCATCTCAAGGAATAGAAACGGAAAAGTTTCCGTCTTTCCTTTTTCGCTCTTTCTTTCCCTTTCCTCCAGGCTTCCATATATTGGGATAATATCTAGAGAGGCAGAGTAGCAGAGCTATATTTAGTAAGTAGGTCATGGAGACTATTTCATTTGTTGAGCTGAAGAGCTCTACCCTTGCGCTTGTCTGCGTTCTCATGTGTGGCTCGCGCACCACAAAATCCTGCTTGCATCATCAAAACAAAGGCCTGTAAGGATGCCTCATAGAAATTTCATGAAGCAACAAAGCACAGATGGTAGGTGGCATATGCTCTTTCTTCAGTTGTAAGTTCCACTCCTTTGCTGCAAAGACTCTTTCCTTTGCAGCGCCCCAAAAGGACTTCTTACGCAGCCCCATATGAAAATGAGGATGAAAACGCAACAAAACAACATTCTGCTGGGACCTTTCCAGTACACTACGACAATAGCGCTTGCCCAAAAGTTTAAAGGCAGAACTATAGGTTATCCACAACACAGGCTTGCTGCCCAAAATGGTATCCCCACAATGGGATCTCACTCCGCTCCCCTGTAGTTCACAGTAATGGAAATTCCTGTCATGGGTCACTGTCATCTCAATCTCAATAAACCAATAAAAATTAATTTAGCATTAAAAAAAGAAAAGAAAATAGCCATCAAGCCCACATTGTCATGAAAAGTGTATTTGTTTTTGGGCCCTCAATATTTATCTTCCAGCTCTTGAATAATATTCCAACAGCTCTTGAATAATATTCCAACATGAATAATAAGAGATGGATTGTTTCCAATGTTAGCCATACTAAGAGTAGACCCATTCAAATTGATGAAATTAATGAACCTTACTAACTTAGGTCCACTAATTTCAGTGGCTCATCCATATCTCCACTTGTTCCATCACTTTCCTATGGGAAAACTTACTATTGATTGATTGATTGAATTTATATACCACCCTATACCCGGAGGTCTCAGGGAGGTTCACCCCGTGAATAAATACAGGTTGCACCTAATGTCTTGTGTACACCACTTCCCAAACCAGCGATGAGAGCGTATTGGATATAGAGTGGGAATGTGCTTCTTGGCAATTTTGTGTGAAGTGCTTATAGTGACATGGGAAGCCAGTCATTTCCACATGGTGTGAAAAACTGTTCCATGCCTTACTACAAGCTGGAAATGTGGGGAACTTGCCCATGTGTTACTGGTTTCCCCAAGTGCTCAGATCTAGATTCAGATATGGCCACCCAACATATTGGCTTGGCCGTGACAGTAAATTCATGCAGAAGTAGGGGGTGGAGAAGAGCCAAATGGCAAAATCTAATGCTGGAATAGGTATAAGGGACAATTACTATACATTGTTATGAATGACTTAATAGCTTCTCTTGAGAATCTGAGAAGCAGAGTGGGAGGGCAGAACATGCATGGCTGATTTTAGGGATCATGAAAAGGCAGCAAATTGTTAGCGACTTAACTTATTATTACTGTATTTTTACTGTTAAGGAGGAGGAGATAGATGACCTTGTGTATCATGAAACTTGTGGATGGAGTCTAATGCAGGGGTCAGCAACCTTTTTCAGTCATGGGCCGGTCCACTGTCCCTCAGACCATGTGGGGGGCCAGACTATATTTTGAAAAAAAAAAATGAACGAATTCCCATGCCCCACAAATAACCCAGAGATGCATTTTAAATAAAAGCACACATTGTGCTAGTCCCGTGGGTTATCCAAAAGGCGAGGTCCAAGTCCGGTCCGTGGTCAGAGATACAACATAAAGGCAGTCCGTAGTCACTGAAGCTGGGTGCAGGGCAGGGAGTCAGGCAAAGTCGGGAACAGGTAGGCAAGCAGGGAACCAGGGCGGGTCAGGAGCTCAGGCAGGAAAGCAGGACAGGTTTCAAGCAAGAACACTGGCAGGAACTGGTATCCAACAATGTTGCTCCTGCAACTTGAGGCTGGGGCTGGCCGACTTTTATCTGCCCCGAGGCATAGGGCGGCCCCGATCCTCTGGTGACTCGCCTCTCCTGGCTTGGAGGTGAGCATTCCTCCTGCGGGAACTCAGTTCCCTTCGCCTCTCTGCCCTGAGCCTCTGCAGCTCAGGGGAGGCTGGAGAGTTACCGGACCCAGAGGCAACCTCAGCTTCCCCTGACAGGGCTGAGAGTGGAGCACCTGCAGGCAATGGGTCCTTCATCCCAGCAGGAGCCAGAGCAGACTCATCAGATGCCTGCACCTGAGGATCCAGCACAGGTGAGGACCCTTCCGACTCAGGCCCTAGCCCCGGCTCTGCTGGTTCTGGAGGCAGGGAATCCTGTGCAGGCTGGGATCCCTCAGGTTCAGCATCTGATTCTGAATCCCAGGCCATCACACACATTCTACTAATATAAAAAACCAGGCAGGCCCCACAAATAACCCAGAGATGCATTTGAAATAAAAGGACACATTCTACTCATGTAAAAACACGCTGATTCCCAGACCATCCGTGGGCCGGATTGAGAAGGCGATTGGGCCACAACCGGCCCACGGGCCTTAGGTTGCCTACCCCTGGTCTAATGTATCCTCTGTGAATTGTAGTGCTTTTTTATACAATTTGGCTTGTTTGCCAGCTGCAATTACGCCTTAAGAAAAGGACGGAAAGAGAGAACCTGGCTGTAGGTATTCACCTGCTTTGCAGGAGGCTGGACTAGATGACCCTCAGAATCCCTTCCAACTCCACAATTCTATGATTCTATGTTCTGATAGCAGGTAAATTAAATGACCACAATGTGCTCTCCATGAGGTTGCCTTTGGAGACTGTTCAGAAACTACAGTCGGTAGAGAACACAGCAGCTAGGCTGCTAACTGGTACAAAGAATAAAAGGACACATCTTGCCAGTTTAAAAAGAACTGCGCTGTGCCCAAAATGTGTTTCTGGGCACAGTTCAAAGTGCTGATTTTAACCTTTAAAGTGCTAAATGGCTTGGAATCTGATTCCTTGGAGGACTGCTGGTTCCGGCATGAGCCTGCCTGGCTTTTTAAAGATCATCAAAGGCTTTGCTCAGGGTATCTGCACATTTTGAAGCCAAATGGCTGGTAATGAGCAACCGGGGCTTCCTAGTCATGATGGAACACCCTCTTTCTGCTTCTTCATCAAGCCTTAACTTTGATGTATTTTAGAAAGAACATACCTGTATATACACTGTTCCTGCACCACCACTTTTAACACAACTTGAGTCTGCCGTCTACCTGATTTTTATTTATTTTACCTGTCTGCTTATTGCTTTTTTATTGTGAATCTAATGGCCAAATGCGAGTTTTAAAGAATCTTTTACATGTTGCCAGTGCTTTTTTTCTGGGGGTACGCATACCCCTAAACATTTTGTGAATCTTTGTACTTTTGTCCATTTACTGTATTTATTTCCCCCCAATTTGAACTATAAGATGGTGATTTTCTTGAGTCAAAATGAGAGTACCCCTAAACATTTTTTTAGAAAAAAAAGCACTGCATGTTGCGAGCTACGTCATGAACCTTTTTTGGTTAAGAAGCTAGGGGAAAATAAGGTATATAGGCAATAAAAGTTTCTTTGTGTGACACTTTCAAAATTTGATCTGGCTGAGAAAATCCTTGGTAGACGGCAATTTAGAAAGATATTGAGGGCATATTTCTGGACGTTGGCAGTACTTAACCAGCTCAGTTGCTTAGAGTGTGGTGCTGGTAACACCAAGGTTGCAGATTCGATCCACGTATGGGACAGCTGCATATTCCTGCATTGCAGGGGGTTGGACTAGATGATCCTCAGGATCCTCCAACTCTACAATCTTATTATTCTATGATTCATGTGGCCACTTACCTGTCATGCTGACCCACGTAGGAAGCTGAATCTAAACAACTACTTGGTCATAGGAAGCCAAGGCCCCTGATCAGGTGTGCATCCTACAAAATGGCATTCTTGTCCCATATCCTAGCAACCTCAAATAGTTGTGGTCGCCATAGCTGAAAGAGCTCTGGAAAGTGCTATAGAAATGTTCACTAACCAAAATTTTTGTAATGGAACTCCTCCTTTTCCAGGGAATTATTATTTCTCCAGCCAAAGGAACTGGGTTTGAGTTGTTTTGAGCAGAAAGAGGATCTGGATCGACTGGTAGATCTCTACAGTGTTTTGTTTTGTTTTTAAAGAAAAAGGGGTGCTGGTAGTCACCATAAAGTTCTTACAGTAATTGCCACATTTTTGACATTTGAAAAAGGTGCCGGTACTGTGTACCCTTAAGTACGCCCAGAAAAAAGCACTGGATCATCTCTAAATGATTGGCAGTAGATTGGCAAGGATTTCTGATTCTAATTGTTTAACAACAACAGCGTCAAAATGTGCTTCCCCTGCAAATTATACTATTGAACTGATGAAACTTTGGAGTAACCAGGATGCAATTTTTTGTGTCAGAGGACTGTGTGTCAGTACCCAAAATAAACTTCAGGGAACAGAATTCTTTAATTTTAAGGGCAAGCAAGTCGGTGGTTCTCATGGTTCTTCTTTAAAACAAAGTAGATTCAGTAAACCTGAAGTCTGTCCACCCCATTGCATTTCTGTCAATTGTCCCAGAACTGCAGAGGCCACCGTGGCTTCTGATTGGATCCCAGATTGTCCAATTTTGGCTCCTGCGAGAGTGCAGTCCCAAAAGGTGCCCATTTTGCGGGGCCGTACTCTCTTGCAAATCACGTGGTTCCTGCAAGAGCACAGCCCTGAAATACGTGCATTCCAATTTTCCTCTGCAGGATGTTGAAGGGTATGCCATTGTTCAGCAATCTTAGATTAATCCCTGTTCATGTCTTTCTTTCTTTTTGCCTCGCTGTCAACCCTCTTCCTTTGCGCCAAATTTACTTTCACAAAATATTATGAAACATAAACATGGACTGAGAAATCAATACAATCTGTGTAAGGGAAAGGGTATCTGTTTGCATCTCTCCTTGCTATGCTTTGCCATAAGAGGGCTATTGTTCAGCGAAAGAGAATGTCCTGGGGAAAACAGATAACTATCAGCCCCTTTGGTCTTTTCAGAACTATCACTCGCAATGAAAGCTCAGAGGGGGGAATGGGGATAAAGAAAAGCAACACAGAATTTGGATGTGATGGATGTGCAATGTACAATTCTTACAATCCCATAGCAGCTGTATGAGCTCTGTTTCTGAACTGCCCTGTTTCCTCATAAATGTGTTTGTTCAGTCCATGTCTGAAGCATAGAGTTCACAGTGGTTGGTACAGATATTAAAAGTTATTATGAGGAAATTAGGGACGCCGGTGGCGCTGTGATCAAAACCACTGAGCCTCTTGGGCTTGCCGATCAGGTCGGCGGTTCTAATCCCCGCGACGGGGTGAGTTCCCGTTGTTTAGTCCCAGCTCCTGCCAACCTAGCAGTTTGAAAGCATGCCCAAAAGTTCAGCTCTGGCGGGAAGGTAAACAGCGTTTCCGTGCGCTGCTCTGGTTTTGGTGTTCCGTTGTGCCAGAAGCGGCTTAGTCATGCTGGCCACATGACCTGGAAAAACTGTCTGCGGACAAACGCCAGCTCCCTTGGCCTGTAAAGTGAGATGAGCGCTGCAACCCCAGAGTCATCTGTGACTAGACTTAACTGTCAGGGGTCCTTTACCTTTTTTTATGAGGAAATTGGTCAAAAACTATTTAAGAGCTGAAAATGCACATGTGAAAATATGAGTTTTATGAATTTGCCAATTTTTCATTTCGAGAATGAAATTTCAAATTTCTTATCAAACTAGCTCTAAATTTCTATCAAATACAAGATATTTAAGCCAACATTTTAAAGTAATAAGTTGTTGTTGTTCGGATTTTGGCTGCATGCCAAGAACATATCACTAGTTAATTATCATCACTGCAAAATGCATGTTTCATCTATGTTGCAAGGATCACCACTATTTACTAAATGGGTCATAATCCATTTGCTCCAGTGAAAAAACAATTGGGAGCTGATCTTAAGCTCCTGATGTTAGGCTTGAGTCAAGGCTTAACTGGGCATTCTATAGTGGTACAGAAAAGCAGAACAGATTACTTTGCTAAAAACTATCCTAGCAATTTACTGTCAACTGTAAAGAGGCACAGGCTATTGATGAGCGTGTTTCAACACTTCCTCAGTTGTTCTTTTATTTGAATAATAAGGCCAATGGTTTCAAGTTAAAAGAAAGGAGATTCTGACTAAAGATCAGGAAGAACTTTCTGACAGTAAGAGCTTGTTTGCAGTGGAACTGTCTCCCTCAGTAGGTAGTAGACTCTCCTTCCTTGAAGGTTTTTAAGCAGAGGTTGGAAGGCCATCCGTCATGGATGCCTTAGCTGAGATTCCCGCATTGTAGGGACTAGATGACCCCCAGGGTCACTTCCAACTCTACAATTCTATGCTTATTCCTTTGAAGCCTTGGCCTTATGCAGCCCATATATGTCATGATGTCGTGTACAGAATGGGTAGGCATGGCTTCCCCTAAACAGGCTGTTCAGCCCAAATGGGGAGGGTTGGAGGGCCCAGTTTGGGCTGCAGGCTGGAGGTTTCCTATTCCTGAAGCATGTACAGTGGTACCTCGGGTTAAGTACGCTTCAGGTTAAGAACTCCGCTAAGAACAGAAATCGTGCTCTGGCGGCGGAGCAGCAGCAGGAGGTCCCATTAGCTAAAGTGGTGCTTCAGGTTAAGTACGCTTTGGGTTAAGAATGGACCTCCGGAACGAATTAAGTACTTAACCCGAGGTACCACTATACTGCCATTGCTTGCCAATAGAAAGACTGGGGAAGTTATTCAGGCCACAGAGTCTGCTGCAGTTTTTATTTCCATGTGTCCAAGAACTGGGTGGGTGAACAGCAAGTTTCTTCCACTAGCACAAAGTGATGAATCAGATATTTTGTCTTCATAAGTTTGGGTGCTTGATTTGCTCAGTGAAAAGTTTCCATCCAACACACAACTCTAATAATTATTGCTGGCTCTCATGGATATATATTGCCAGTATAATGGGCTTTCCCCCCCTTTCCTTTCCTTTTACTAAACCTAGTTTCTATTGTGCTGGATTCCTCACACTGTAAAAGCAACTGTGTGTGTTAAAAAAGAAAAGAATAACAGCATTCTTATTGAAAAGGAAGAATACAAGGCTGAGATCAGGTAAGCTTTCTTTCCAGAATGTGAGTTTCCCTCCATTTGCTTAGGATTTGCCCCCCCCCCCACTTTCCACCATGTATCTGAATACACTTTGATGGTGAGTACACTTTTGTTCCTGTGTCTGCAAGGACATTTTAGATGGATGGAAATTTCTTTTGCATAACATGTTTTACACAAAGACAAATAATACTGCTAGGATGAGGGGGAGAGAGCTTGGACTAGCTACCAAGAAATGAAGAGTGTAATAAAAGGACATATATTTACATAATGGAAGTATTGGAAGTTGTGGGTGTGGGGTTGTAAAAATGGAAGGGAAGGAGGGGAGAAGGGAGAGAAATCTTAAAAATAAATAGTGTGTATCATATAAAACTTATAAAAAAGCATACTGGATTTTGTACCAATGAAAAGAATGTGCACACATTAGAGTGGAAAACTACACACACTAACAGTCTCATAACCAGTGTTGCTCAGGAATTCTAAGAAACTGAAAAATCAGTGCTACTTTCAAATCAGTGGTTAAAATCTATGCAGTTCTGAAAGGTTCTGCTTGATTCAAAATGGCATCCTATTGTATCCAAACTTCAATGAAAACCTACTCTTTGATCACAGGCACCACCATGCAAAATTTAGCTATAATTTGCCAAGTACACAAAGCCCGTGCTCACCCCTCCCATTTCCCGTTTTAAAATATTATAAGAGGTCTTCCACTATGTTGTCTAGTTGTGCCCTGACAATTTGTCACCACAGTGCTGCCACCTTCTCTAGCCTGTCCTTTGTTGCCCCCCCCCATTATTTTTTATTTTCTGACCAGTTAGAACATTTATATAGCATTCTGTAATATCTCAATAGCTGAGCCAATGAATAGCGATGGCTCTTTTCAGTCAACTGAAACTAAAATTCTAACTCTCAATAGCTATGAAACTTTGACAGCCTGTAGCCTGGGTTTAGTTCAGAGTTTGTCCTTACTTTGAATTTATCCATGTATCCTTGCAAACCTTTTGAGTTCTGTGTTTTAATTTGAAGGCCCATTATTTTCTCTTCAACCATAGGTAGTGCCCTAAAACACAATTCAAACCTGGCAGTGATACTGATCATAGATATTTGCCAAGCCTAACTCTAAGCACCGGAACAGCTGAGAACCTTGGTCTTCCCTAATGTACTATTTTGTACAGTCGTACCTCTTGTTACATCAGTCTCCGGTTGCGTTTTTTCAGGATACGAACGTGGCAAACCTGGAAGTGTATACTTCTGGGTTTCGGCCTGCGCGCATGTGCAGAAGCACTCTGCACAGCTCATGCATGCGCAGAAGCGCTTTGCACACCTTGCACGTGCGCAGAAGCACTCTATTGTGCTGCCTGCATGCGCAGAAACAGCGATCTAGTTGCGGACTTTTCAGGGTGTGAACAGCACCCCGGAATGGATCGAGTCCGTAACTAGAGGTACCACTGTTCTATATAACAGGATACCAGTGCTAAATGGGATTTAAATATTCATTGGCATAAAAGAACATGGACAGATGTCTTCTCTTCACTATTGTTTGTGGCACACACCCTCTCTGCCAGGCACACAAGAAGCCACGTGGGTGATTCATGCAAAAATGCTTTTTCTGGATTTGGAGTGCTACTGTTTACATGAAGACTTGGATGCCTAACGCACGTCGAACTTTTTCAAAACAAAAAAGGCGGCTCAGTTTCATGTGAATATCCTCATGGCAAACATTTCCATACTGTGAACAAGGTAAAGGTAAAGGGACCCCTGACCATTAGGTCCAGTCGTGTCTGACTCTGGGGTTGCGGCACTCATCTCGCTCTATAGGCCGAGAGCCGGCGTACAGCTTCCGGGTCATGTGGCCAGCATGACAAAGCTGCTTCTGGAGAACCAGAGCAGCGCACGGAAACGCCGTTTACCTTCCCGCCAGAGCGGTTCCTATTTATCTACTTGCACTTTGACGTGCTTTCGAACTGCTAGGTTGGCAGGAGCTGGGACCGAGCAACGGGAGCTCACCCCGTCGCAGGGATTCGAACCACCGACCTTCTGATCAGCAAGCCCTAGGCTCTGTGGTTTAACCCACAGCACCACCTGGGTCCCATACTGTGAACAAGAAGTGCAGGTAAATCAGCCCTTGCTTGGGCCAATAGACACTATGTGGATAGTATGAGCACAAGCCTTATTACTTGGTTCTCAGAGCTGTTTTGCTGATGCAAATATAATCAATATATATATTATATATATATAGAAAAAAGTAACAAATAAAATAAAACAGAATATATTAAAGAAACATAAATTCCTCCCAAAAGAGGCTCATCTGGCAAGGTTATAAAACAAACAAGCCATTATCATAAAAATGCTTGCTAAAGTAACCAAGGCTTTTTGAAGCACCAGTCAATGAAGAACACCATATAAGAATCATTGAACCCATCTGCAATTTGCATAATTTGGGAAAGATCACAGAAAAATAGCACTACATAGTCGGCTAATAGTAATTCTGTCCTTGGAATTCAGTTGCCCTTGTTCTGGAGGAAGGGGTAGCCATGTGTAGGTCAAAATTCACAGCCACACAACGATTGACTATGGTCCCATCCAAAGCACAGACATGCAAAAATAATTGTGGAAATAATTCTGAATATTATCAGTCCTAGTTATGTTTGGTGACGGTAGGCTTACTTACTGGGTGTTTTGCTCCCAACAGCTAAATTCATAAGCACACATCCATAGATTGTTGTTCCATCTTATCTTCTCCTAATTGTTTATTCTACACACAATAAAGAAATGTCATAACACACTTGGAGAAAGCAAAAGAGAATTAATGTTAACATTTCCCCTGGTAGGTGTTAATCTCAGATTGCTCTATGTTGAACAACACGCCTGTTGTTTCCGCAGTGTTTTCCAAACACTCATAAATACGCAGATTAATATATATCTTATCTGCTAATCCAGGCATGTGCTTCAGAGCAGGACACTGCAAGACGTACGGCATGCTGAAACACTTATTTGTTGATTGGCTTACGAACACTGCCCTCCACAGAGTAGAGGTCCAACAGTTTCCATAGGAAAAGTTCTAAAAATCCAGTGTTATCACAGTCATATATATATTATGTGTGACATCCTTCAGGTTATGCAGAAGCTAAACATCTAGTTTCAAGTGAAAAACGTCTTAATGTGATTGGTACCATAAAATGACAATATGAAGGACATCTCATTAGACACATAACATGGTGCTCTACAACTATTTGGGGCCAATTCACATATGTGGCAACAACTGCCTAGTTTCCCCACACTTTGTACATATGGGGTTGGGGATGGAGCCACTGGCAAGCCTAGTTCTTCGGCACATGTTCTATCCTGTAGGCAGCCAAAAGCAATCCTTTTGCCCGGGCAGGCGCATTATGTGACCCATGAGTGCAGCAAAATAACCAGACTGCACAACAGTGATGGGATAAAATCAGGCCAAATCTTTATTGACAACAGCAGGCAGGGCAAGGGTTGGCATGGCATTGGGTCCCAGGATCAGTTCATCATTCCCCAAGCCCCACGTTGATGGAATGGATCTGCCAGGTTTGGATTAGCCCAAACCTGTTCCATGGGAGTTGGCCAGTGTTGAACCTTGCCGTGGTGCAAGCCAAGCAAGCAAGGCCTCACTGGGCGACCAGGGTGCAGATTCCAAACAGGCTTGGGTTTGCTGCGGTCAATCCTCCACTCAGGCCCCTTATCGGGTCCCCGCTATGCTATGTTGATCCTTCCCAATGTCATTTCTGCCCACAACAAACAACGTTCTTCCACCTAACAAAGGAAGGCCATAATTTTACTGAGGGAAAAGCAGGGGGGAAACCAACCAAGTGCCAATCAGGTTGAGAGGAAAATAAATTCTTTCTGGCCCTGTCAGTCAGCAAGCTAAAATTGCTCAGTGAAGGCTCTAACCAGAGGGTGGGTTGGCAGGAAGCTCTCAAGGCAAAATGGCCCTGAACTCCATGGAAAGCGGCCTTACATAGGCTTTCCCCTCCCCCTTGCAAGGGTTCATGGGACAGCTTTTTCCCATGAGCCCATCACGCAGACAAGATACTGGGCAAAACCTTGCTTTGTATTTTGCTGCAATCTATGGGCCACAGTGCTGCCAGGCAAAAGCAACCCATGCTTATTGAGCAAACAAAGTGGCTTCCTGTGCTCACATTTTAGATGCAAACCTTGGAGCCCCACCCCACCCCAGACATACTTTTCATGGGGCTATAGCTGCTGCGCGCACACACACACACACACACACACACACACACCATTTCCCTGCATGATTCCACATGTCATCATCATTCCACTGCTATTCTGGAAAAAAGTAGACTGCTTTTACTTGGCTTGTAAAAATACCGACAGTTGCGAAAGGTTGAGAATGGTGCTGCAATATTTCAATTGTGGACAATTCCTTGCTTTTATGTATGGCGGTAGATTGAGAGTCATCTATTTCACATCTTCTCCAACAGAAGGCCTGTCACTGCAGTCTTGAAAATGGTGAATTGCTCAGACCAGCATTACAGTGGAGTAAGAGACGGGTCTGCATATTGCAAGCAGGAGAGGAACCATGTGACCCCTTTGCGGATCCCAGAAACACAGAGCCAACTCCAGGTTTTAGGGCCTGCACTCAAAGCTTCTCTGGCGGCCCCCATCCTATGTCAGCGCATGGTGAGCTTATTTGCAGTGGGATTCAGGGAAGCAGCAGTGGTCCAGTATTGGGGAATCTAGGGCATTTTGGGAAATTTAAATGGGGCTCCCACCTCCTGCTGATCAGAGCACTGGGAGGGGGGAATTACTACCCCCCCCCCCGTGTATAAGATGCTTCCATGTATAAGACGACCCTTATTTTTTTGGACCCCAAATTAAGAAATCAATATTTTAAACATCAAACAGAACAACTTTGATATTTTATTTAATACTCAAAGTACTGGTATATTTAATACCATATATTTAAACACCAGCAGCAGTCAGCCTGCAATGGGTGGTGCAAGTGGTAAGCAGCGGCAGAGTGTGACCCACCTGTGCCAGGCATGCATGCACCAGAGGGATGCAGAAGATCCGACTCGGTGCAAATGCAGAGGCAGGTAGGGGCAGAGGCAGGTATGGTTTGTTGGTGTGCCCTGTTGAAGTACTGGGGCACCAGCAGCTGTGCAAGTGGGCTCCTTGCTGAGTCCAGGAGGCTGTATGTAGAAGCATCATGCAGCATGATGTGAAGAACCACAAAAGCATCATGCAATGTGGTGTGTGCTAGGAGGACTGATGTTTGCCATTTCCTTCGCAGATAGCTAAATTGACAAGAAACGTTCATAGCCAGCAAGACATAAAAGAAGAAGAAGAAGAAAAAGACACAGGAGTAATCTGCTCTACAGATGAGGGAAGTAGTTGGAGCTAAGTTGACTAGAGTCTGTAATGTTCTGGCAACCTCTGGAGAAGAGCAAAATCTGCTTTAAAGCAGCAGGAGAAATGTGTAATTGAATCATCCAGGTTAGCTTTAAACAGGTAAAGGGCAACTGAGGCACATATGACTAAGTCGTAAGAAAAGTGCTACAAATGAGAAGCAGATGGCTGTAGAAAAATATAAACCATCTGGAAGGAAGGAAAATGGCAGGCGTGCCAATTTCGAGCATTTGAAAACCCAGGGATTGATGGGGACTCATTTCTTCTTTAAAACCAAACATTACTTTTTAATTGTGCTCGCGCTTTAAGAATGTTTGCCTGCCCCCATTTCTTCTATTTTACAAACTGGTTCTACATGGGCTAAAAATTTAACTTTTTATGTTTCTCACTCTTTTTGCTTTGTTTCTCCCAAATCCATGTACAAACATGCAGAGAACTCTTTTAGCCAAAACATCAAGGCATTGGCATGTAGTGAATTTATTTGTAGAGAATGGTTAGGACCAGAAGTACCAGCTTGCAAGGGCAATGGGAGGAGGCAGCGATATCAAAGTGTGAGCATTGCTCCTCCCTTCCTAAGCCAGGCAGAAGCTTCCCAGGCTTTGGGGAAGAGACATGGGCCTCTGACAGGATGCTGAAGCCCTCCTCCCTCATTCTCAAAGCCAGGCAGGCTTTGGGAAGGTGGTGGAAGGGCTCTTGGGTCCTGTCAGAGCATCACGTCTCCCTCCCCAAGCCGGGTAGAAGTTTTCTTGGCTTTGGGAAGGAGACACCGAGCTTTAATACTTTAATAATCTAATTTACGGGGAACATTTAGGGGACTAGCCTAGTCCCCCAGTCCACTGACCGCATGCTACTGCATCAAGGTCTGTTGCAGATGACCACAGTGCCTGGAGACAGAGTCAGGTCATGCATCCACAGCAGTGACCAGAGAAGGAATGACCGTCGGGAGGAGCGCAGCGAGAAGAAATGCCATGATGTACCTGTATTAGAGAAACTGGACACCTTCATCTGCCCCAGCTGCAACAAAACATGTCTCTCCCGTATCGGGAGGTGCTGTAACTCTCCAATGGTTTGACTTGAAGGAGCACTCTTCTGTTGTCTCCCAAGACAGACAGATGAGAGCAATAAATTAATGTAAGAGTCTATGCCAATTGTGTCTCACGTGAACTCCTTAACACAAGGGCGGAAAACCACAGGCCCTGAAGACAAATGAAGCCTTCCAGGCCTCTCTGCCTATCCCTCAGAATTCTCCTGAGACCACAAGTCTTACTAGCCCTCCTCTACACCCCAAATGCTTTTGCCTGTTATGCCCCTAAACTCTGATAATGCCTCTTGCTTGGAGGGCAGAGGGGTGTGAGTAGAAACCACCCTACTGTACACAGGTAACATTTATCCTAGATACTCCATTCACTTTTGCCTCTGGCCCCACTGACTCTTGACAGGTGGTCCCCAGAGAAGGAAATGTAGCCCTGGCTTAATGGGCACTTGGATGGTGCATAATTCATCATACATACAGGTAAAATTTCACCTTTTGCTCCCATTCACACTCTTTATTTGGGTAATAACGTCATGCAGTTTGCTGGTGAATTCTCTCTCTCTCTCTTTTTTTAAAATCTATTTATTAAATCTTCCAATACAAATCACATTGGAATTATTCCAAATTACATTTCAAATTACAATCCAAATTATACAATTGTTATTATTGTATAATTACAATTAATTATACAATTCCCAATTAAAAAACAAAAACAAAAAACATTCCAATTATGCCTAGTTTATATATATATATATATATATATATATATATATATATATATATATATATATATATATATATATAATATGGACTCCCCATGCATCGGACGTCAGAGCTTCCTGATCACTTGCTGGTGAATTCTCAGCCATAATGCAATGAATGTCAAAAGAAACCCAACCCCCAAAGAAGTATTACATGAACTTAATAGGGTTAGGGGGACTTCATCCTGCATTTTTATTAGCACAGCATTTCTAAGTCTTCTGCTTTGGTCTCTGGAAATGGAAAGAGAAAGAGGCCACGTGCCGACATTAAAACCAAGCTAATGCAATAAAAATCTCTTTGTAAATGGGACCATCAAAAACAAACAGAGCTTTCCATTTCATCAAACTCCTTGCAAACATTCCCTTTCCATCTTCCACCTGGGCACTTCTTTTTCTGGAAAGATATCGCCAAGTTTAAACACAGAGGAAAATAGCTCCCAAATCCAATAATATGTGGAAGGCAGAGCTTGCAGCAATACCGAGGGATTTTCACCCAATATATTTGCCAACAAATCAATAACAAGAGTAAATCCGTCTGTGTCGTGTGCAATCAAATGCTCACTACCAGGTACTGCTGCCTAAATTAATATAATCCCTGAAGTGCACAGTATGTGTCAAAGTTAATACCGAGGGAAGCTTACGCTTCACATGCGATAAGCTGAAGGATATCTCTTAATAATGGTTTAAATAACAGGAAATTATGTGGAGATTTTGAATTAAATGATCCTGAACTCACTTGGCTCAACACACGCTGAAGTCTCTTCTCTCCCAAGATGGTGTGTTTTCTCATCCTGTCAGCCTGCTGCCCAAAAAGTCATTTGAAATGAAGTAACTCCACCACTGAGAGAGAAGCTGCTCTACACACACACACACACACACACACACACACACACACAAACACACACAATTTTACAAGGCAAACATTATTCTTAAAAAACAAAACAAAAACCAGACACCATTAATTCCAGCTTTTCTTTCATACACAACAGGGGTAGACAAGCAAGTGTCTCTTGGTGAAGCAAGACAAAAATCTCAGGATGTGTTCAGCATTTGTAGGAAATCCTTGCTGTGTTTTTAGTTCACTTGGATAATTATGATATAGTTCCTAAATTGCAGGAAACCTTCATTATGGGATCAACGATCTTGTGATGGAACAGCTCTACAGAAAGCATTTCTTGTTAGGTGGGGATGCCACATTTCTAGGTGTTTATTTTCTTTCGGGGAGGGGCATAGCACCAACCAATAACCCCACCCCCTCACCTAGACAGCCCTTAAGATATTTGGAGATGGCTATCATATCTCCTCTTAATCTCTTCTTTACTAGGCTAAACATACCCAACTCTTCCATTTTTCCTCATAGTAAGGCTTGGTTTTCAGACCCTCGATCATCTTGGTTACCCTTTTTTGCATGCATTCCAGCTTGTCAATAACCTTCTTAAATTGTGGTACCCAGAACTGGACACAGTACTCCAGTGCTAGTCTGACTGAGGCAGAATAGAGAGGTACTAATACATACCTTGGTCTGGACACTATATTTCTGTTGATGTAGCCTTGAATAGCTTTGGGGGGGGGGTTGTTTTTTTGTTGTTGTTTTTTGCTGTTGCATCACACTGTTGACTCATGTTAAGCTTGTGGTCCAGTAAGACCCCTAGATCATTTTCACATGTACTACTGGCAATCCTAGTGACCCCCATCTTTTGCAAGAATCCTCTAGGCACTTCTAGGCAGTGACAGATAGTGAGGAGGTCTACTGGGTCAAACCACCAGAAGCCACTGTGTAGTGATAGAGTAGGTAGGGCAATTTACTTAGATGCCAGGAGCCGCAGTGGAGACAGGGATGGCGCTACTATAGTAAGCAGCTGTTAAGTGAGTACGGTAGTTGTCATGGTCTGGGAGAACAGACTGCTGATGTATCAACTCAGCAACTAGGTAGGTACATATATGGTGCCAGCTGTAGCAGACTCACCACAACCATCCACCCTGGCACTTAATAATGATAGGAATTCCACCCCTTCCTCTCTCACACCAGGCAGGAGCTGCCAGCAGGTTCACATAGCAAACTGTTATTGGCTGCCACTGCTTGTAAGAATTTGCTGTTCAGAATCTTGTTAAATGATGTGATGGCACAAGGTTTACAAAGTATGTCAGCATCTGTTTATTAATCCCGTTGGTATGCAACAAAATTGGAAGGGTTTCATGGCTGCTGCAGATAGCAGTACCTTTCTTTTTAAACAACAACCACCACAACAACCACCAGGTGCATTTTGTTGTATTGTATTTTTTCCCTACCTACACGTTACTATTTCTAGACAGGAAGTGGATATGGAAGGCAACCTTCTCCAGACTACTGATAAGACATCAGACTTCTGGGCAGAGTTCAACAGTGTTGACAAGCATCTGAAATGCTTTCCGCCAGTTCTTTGCCTGGTGATTAGCAAAGGCAACATGGAGCTCAAGAGCATCTTTCAAATGACTCTTGCATTTGCTTCCAGGGGCAATATCCACTTACCAACCCTTGCAGCCTATATGGAGTCCACAGAGATTTCCAAGAGTTCCATGTAAAATGTCCCAGTTCACAAAGATGTGGTTGACTTACAGCACAGTCCTAACCATGTCTACTCAGAAGTAAGTGAGGTGTTTATTCACAGGTACGTGGGACAAACGAGAGATAAAATGTTGTTTCTATTTGGCTCTAATATGGAAAAAATGTGGAGAAATGCAGCAAGCACATTCCATGAACACCATTAAGGTTAATATGAGGCTGAAGCGAGCTGAAAGTAAGGAAACATATTATTGGATAGCAAGGAGTTCCAGAGAGATTGCTGCTCTGCTTAAGGACTGGTGGTTACGGATACAATAGCATGATCATTACTTGAAGTAGGTATATAGGTACAAAGGAAGCTGCCTTATGACAAGGCATTGACCCATTTAACTCAGCGCTGTCTACAATGATTTCAGACAGGAGTCAATCCATGTGCCACCTGGATGCTGAGGATTGAACCTGAGACCCTTTGCATACAAAGCCACCACTCAGCTGCAGACCTTCACCTGTACAAGCTGTTCAGGAGAATTTATATTAGTGTAATCCTATTCATTCAAGAGTAAGTCCCATTGATTTCAATGGCGCTCATTCCCAAGGAAGTGATTGTAAGATTGCAGTCTTCAGTTTGCTATTTCCCCCTGGCGCAGTCATTTTTGCTACATCCAGCAGAGTTCTGACAGCATACCACCTTTGAAAAGTAAGGTGACGAGGGACTCATCCACACTTGCTCCGTGCATGGGTCTAAACAGTTTCCCACCCGTCCCGTGATTTCTAGGCATGGGTCTGAGCGGATTTGCAGCTTCCCTCTTGGAAACCCACTCTGTAGCGCTAAATTGGAGCAAACGCCCATCTGGAGAAAACCCGATGGACGTTTGCTCTGAATCAGTGCTAATGATCAGGTTTTCCCCAGGGGAAAGCGGTGGGGCAAACGGAAGTGTGGAGGAGCTCTAGCGCAGGCAAACCAAGCCATGTGTCATTAAAATATTAAAAATAAAAATATCAGCTTCCAAGCTTTAGCATGCCGGTGCTGTCTTTAATTACAAGGAAAGTGAAAACAGAGAGGACGGCAAAGGCCACACAGAGCGTCTGCATGAAGGTTTGGTCTAGCTTTCATAAACCTCATAAGTGAGTAGCAGTCCTGAGAGACTCAGGACCCTTGCACCTGCCCTGTCTTGCTAACCCCTAGACCTAACCATGCATCTTGCTATCATACTGTGAGGAACTCACTGTTGTAAACTCACCCCAAGTAGTGAAAATGGAACTTTGTTACCTGGAGGGCTCCAACATTCAGTGGGAGCTGCATCCACTCTGGGTCGGATAATGATGGCAGTTTCAAATCCCACTGGTCTGCCCTGTTGTCTTGCAAATGTATGTTGCAAAGATAATTGCAACTCTTCCTTGTGCCATCATTCCTACCGATTACCTTGGTAGCATAAGGACTTTAAAACTTAGCAGGATGTTGTGATTCAAGCCTCACTGTGCTGTCAGCATGATGCTGCTTGGTCAAATTGAGAGTCACAGCTACTTTTACTGCTTTAACATCCGGGGGTAAAAACAAATCAATAAAATGACTGAAGCTATTACTAAGAAAGACGGAGGGGGCAGAGGTGAAGATTTCAGAAGGCAGATTGGTGACATCCACAAGACAGCCTCGAGAATGCTGTTAAACTCATTTGCTGTTCTGAAATTGTGTAAAATAGCATACCACTAATTTATTGATTTTCATTACATGTTCCTAAGAGAGAGTGAAATGATTTAACTTTTTAAAACATGCACCTACACTCTGCAATGAGAGCTGAAGGTTGCATTTATTTCTGCAGATTGTTGAATAGAGGCCAGCCCTGTCAGTCACACAGAAAGGTGTTTTTATTTGGGCACCATAACGTACTATGCCTCTTATCCTTTTAACAATCAAGCAGGTATTTTTATCATATGATTTATGCTCTCATTGTCATGATTTTTTTTATGTATTGCACATCTGCAAGGCCTAGTCAAGAAAAATCACCTCAGCAACAACAACAACAAAAACACAAAACAAAAACCCAAATATATTTAATTAGGTGAAGCACACCCTTGGAACTTTTAAAAGCAAACTTACTTGTGAATTCATTGACAATTTATTCTGTGTTTCAAGGGTGGGGGTGGGAAATTTTGAGGCTGATATACTGCATTATTCACACATCTCAACGGAGATTCAATGCTCTGTTTTAAAAGTGTGAATTTCATATCTTTAATCATGACAATTCTCCTACTATGTTCGATCAGAAGTGAAGTATTTTCAGTGTAACCTTTTAGCTTCTTACCAGATCAGTGTTATTTCTTGTGCATTGGTTATCCGAGAACAGAGATTACTCTAAACACTAATTGTGTCAGGTCAGTAAACGGGTACAAAACTGTAGTTATTCTGGGCACAATGTAGAGTCAGATCCACCCACAGCTAAGCCGTGTAAGCGTGGAGGGGATGAAAGAGAATGCTGGCTCTTAACACAGATACATTCCCACAAAAGAGACACAGAAGAACGTTAGTCAGCTGTGTGGGAGGAACCGGCTTGGGTGAAGTCCCATTTTTACCTCATTTTCACTTTTTACATAATGACCACTTATCACATTATGATTACAGCCCACTGATTGTGACTACGGTCAAGCTAAGGTTGTGTTTGCTATGCCTCGTCTTTTGATGATGGACCAAGGAGTCCTTAACCTACTAATTCATAATAAAAGAGCTTGTTTTGCTTATATGCATTCATGCAAGAAAAGGATTAAAACAGTCCCAGGTTTCTTCATTCTTCTTTGTGCCTGGAATGCTAGCAAATGCTAGCAAATTATCTCCTTCCTATCCAATATAAATTAACTGGTACAAAGAAAACAAAAGCATGTGAAGCAGTAGATTAGTCATACAATTCTTTGATTCCTACACTGGAAAACATCTGAGTCTGCAGTGGTTTTCTGGTGCTTTGGCATATTATAGAGAAGGGAAACAGGAGACGAAGCAACTTAATTCACATCTCCTGGACTATTAATTTTTGGCATGCTTTATGAGCTGAGAACTTTCTCACTAAATCCTGTTGAAGTGCAGAATCCAAAGGATGATTGCATTTTGAGCTGTATCTGAGGCCCCTTCCATATTATAGATGCAAAGCAGCACCATACCTCTATAAACAGTCGTGGGTTTCCTCAAAGAAGCCTGGGAACTGTAGTTTGTTAGGGGTGCTGAGACTCTCTACAGCTACAATTCCCCGAGTGTCATAGGAAAAATGATTGTTAAACCAGAGTGATATCACCTGCCACTGAAAACTACTGTACAGATTGGGAGTTTCTTTGTCAGCCTTGTACGAGACCCGTGTTAATCTTAGAATCACAGAATCATAGAATTGTAGATTTGGGTGGGACCCTGAGGATCATTTAGTCCAACCCCCTGAGATGCAGGAAAATGCAGGTCTCCCATACGGGGATTGAACCTGCATCTTTTTTTGTATACTTGCAATTTTATTGTGTAAAAACAAAAATCTACCCCAGCTTCCCTTTTCCCACAGTGGCCAATCAGATGCCTTTAAGAAGCCCATGAGTGGGACATGAGAACAATAGCCACCTCCCACGTTGCAGCCCAGTAAGTCTCAAGAGGCACATTGCCTCTGATTTTGGGGGCAGCATGTAGGAACCATGACTAGTAGCTCATGGAGAGTCCAATGCATACATGTTCCTGAAGAAAATGTCAGTGTTCAATCCTCATGACCAGGCACAGGCAAACTCAGCCCTCCAGCTGTTTTGGGACTACAACTCCCATCATCCCTGACCACTGGTCTTGTTAGCTAGGGATGATGGGAGTTGTAGTCCCAAAACATCTGGAGGGCCGAGTTTGCCTGTGCCTGCTCATGACCCATGTGATGAATCCAAATTTGTATGGGACATATAGACTAGTATGAAGATGCCATTCCAAACTTCCGGAGTGCTTTTAGTGTGCTGGGACATTGTGAAGCACTATGCAACTATTTATTGCAAGGAAGGAAGGCTTTAATTCCATAGCTATGAGCAGGGCCCCTGTTGTGTTTTGCATTGTTTTAAAATTAAGCAGAGTACTTACATATGGAGGAAAAATGACATAGTATGAATATTACTTGAATAAAAACAGAAAGGATTGCAGTGGTATGTTGTATAGTGGTCCTTGGACCCTTGTTTAGCTTTTGGCAAGGAATCCAAGCCCAAACTTAACTTTTCATGAGTCCTATTGTGCAAATCAATCACTCGCAAGCTTTTGAGCTCTCTTGGACTTTTAGGATTCCAAAGGCAATGTCCTCTACTTGTATTTACAGAGGACACCGAGACAGAGGCAGGTGGAGCAGCGACTCACATGCCAGGTACTGGATCCCAGCATGATATGCAATAATGACCTGTCACGAAAGTAGGCTGTGTACCGTCACACTGTGAAATATCCTGGGGGACTTCCTTTATGAATTCTAAAAAAGATACAGCAGCCCTCCAGGCAAGAACGAAGTCACACATCATTTAAATATTTGTTTTGTGCCTTCCTCTAAGTCTATTTCCCTCTTGTTTTCCGATTTATTTGTATTTGTATTTCTTGTAATACGCTGCATAAAGGATACACTGAAACGGCCAACGTTTTACCTCAAAAATGTTGCATTTGCTCAACTGTTGCACCAACCCATACACTAACATTAGCACGCCTACGCTCCCAAGTAAGGAAATAGGAAAGTGAGAGAGAAAGAACAATTTGCTTCTTCATCTTCATAGCTTTATGTGAAGTTGGCAAAAGGCATTTAACATTCCTGTATCTGGCATATGTCAAAATGTCTAAGCTGGATACAAAATCTGTTGCAGGGGTGAGGAACCTCAGGTCTGGGAGGGGGGGCAGTGCAGCCCTTCAAGTTCTCCCTATCTGGCTCTTATAAATCTTTCTAAACCACACCCCTCTGTCCCCCGGCCACAGCTACTTTCTTGATTTTCCCTATTTTTCTAGGCCTTCACACTTCTGTCCCTTTACCACTGGATTATTCTCCCAGGCTCAACCCACATGTCAGGCATTTTGAGAACTTGCAATATTGTCAGGCCATACCTCATGGCATTATATCACTAAGCCCTGCCATGTGACAGACACCGTCAACATACTGCACAACTGTCCTGTCTTACGCAGGATGTAACGTTTTTGCACTGTTTGTTCCTTCCTTTTCAACCCGACCCATCAAGGGGTTAACTCAGACTCTAGGTTTGACTGACTGAACAATCCATGAAGGGGGGGGGGGAGCGGCTGACTGTTGGAGGAGAATGGGCAGCCGTTTAGTCAGTTGAGAGGGGTTTGGGAGAGGGAGTAGGTGGTGAAAAAGGTCTGTGAGAGTACGTTTAGGTTAGGTAATTGTATGTTTATCTTTTATATGATTAACAAAGATATTACCACTGAAACTAAGTATGTACACAAGAAACCTTAATACAACCATTACGATCTTAAGCAAATAAAACTTCCATATTTAAAGTGCCAATCATAAAGTCGTCTGTACAGTGGGACCTCGACTTACGAGCGATTCAACTTACGTGTTTTTCAACTTACGAATGAGGTCCCATGCTCTGGTGCGAGTCAGTTGGCTCCCACAAGAATGCAGGACCAAAAAGTCCACATTTTTGGGTGCCACGCTCTCACCTTGTACCCGTGCACTGCCCCCTCTTCTTGCTCTCCAAATTTATTATTACGGTCACAGACCAGTACCAACCCACATACAGTATCAAAATAATAACAATAAAACACGATAGGGACAATACAGGTATAGCAACAATTAAAAATGTATAAAAGTTAAAACTTAGTCGCTAAAATGTAATCTAAAATTATCATTTAAGGCCTTAATCATTATGATACCTGTAACACCGCTTGTTCCCTAAGTTTTATGGCAATCGAACAGAATTTGGCTACTCTTAACGTGATCTCAGGATCCTTGTCCCCTACCAGGGATTTTAGACATTGAAGTTCGGATTCATTTGGAGATTTTTGCATAGTAGGGGTAATGAATACCAAACGTATCTCTTCTTGCTCTTTCTAGAAGCGGTGCTGGCAGGATGGTGCAGTGGGGGGGGGGGAGTGGTGAGCCCCGAGAGAGGGAGGAGCAGCCGAGAGAGGGGGACACGAATAAGAGGGGGCAGGCCTCAGTGAGAGGGGCAGGGCCTCCATCAAATTTGTGCCCCAATTTGCCTCAGCAGGATGTTGGAGGGTATGCAACCAAGCCCTGCACATTAGATACTGGAAGTCTGGCAACCCTGCTAAAGTTTCCATATTTCATTACAAAACGGTGATAATGATGCAGCAGGATAGTCAACTGATTAAAAATAAAAAGGGGGAGGAACAAATCTGGAATTAACATGTCGGAAAAGAGGGGAGTATGTCACCAAATCATGAGGTAAAATACAGCACCTGTGTATGGCTGGATAATATAGTACAGAATTTTTTACATTATCTGTTGAAATTATACAGTGAGTCACTCTTGCTCCGGGGCTGCCTGCATTGTTATATCTGTTCCTCTTAAATACACAGGAGAACAGCTTTTAACAGGGTCCCCAGCACCCCCCCTCTCTTTGCTATTCTGCATATATTCCAGACATTAGATGTTCCAGAATACTTTCTGAGGTATGCTAAGCCTTTCATGTGGCTCTTTTTGGTGTATCAATGGAAAAGGGCTCATCATTTCTTTGCTGTAAAAGATGAGGGAAATCACAGTAAAAAGCACCAAGCCCATGGGATAAAAGGTAGCCATTTACCATTCTAAATAAAGATTTGAGCCCCTGAATTTAAATTACCTGATTTCTATAGGGGGCGGGATGAGAGGGGGAATGAGGAGTGAGTCAAGATTCTTTTTTAAAATAAATAAATAAGGGCTCCATCCCTGCTATATCCACTTCTTAATTTAACTCCTGGTGAGTACACCTTGTGTTCTGCTTGTCTTTCTATATAAGCAAGTGAAGAAGCAATCACAGGGAGAGTGATGACAGCTCTGAATCCATAATAAATTCAACCCAAGGTGCCCTTTTGCATGCATTAGACTTGTGGGTATTTTAGATATGCGGCTTGGAACGATTGCCTCTCCCACTGTAACACCTCCCGAAATAATTTCAGAAGCAGGGGCTACTGAGATTATTTCCCCTCTGTATATGAAAGAGAGAGATTTTATCACAGCGGCTCTGCTGCACAAACACAAACATCAAACAATAATTAAGAGCATACAATATCTCCCCCCCCCCGCAAAAATATTTATGCCTTGAGGCCTGTCTCTACATCATTCATTTAAATCGTTCATTTAAAACGATCTCCTGGTTTAAAATTCATGTGTTTCCCAAACAGGCACGCATCATTGCGCAGATTATGCCACGATAGCCAAGGCAGCGCCTTGCAGATGGTGTTGGACCATCAGCCAATGCCAGCATGGTCAATGGTCAGGAACAATGGGAGCTGTTGCAGTGCTGGATCTACATATTTTGTCATGGGGGACAAAGGTCTGCGCTGCTGCCCCTCCCTTCCTGTGAATAAACCTTGACATAAACGTTCACATTTGCAGAAAATCAGGAAGCATTTCTGACTCTTCCTTTTCAGCAACAACTCACTATCCCCATCTCTGCTACGACAGAGAGGGGAACCCAGAAGTGGATTTTTTAATGCAAGGACAGCAATCTTGGCTGAGATACACAAATGACCATGTATATCTGCCCCCTCTTCTATTTCACACTTGGGCCTAGATGATGAACCTCAGGGAGGCATTTGGGGTGGTGGTGGTGGTGGTAAGTAGCTCCCACAAGGTTGAAGTCCACCTACCCCTGGTTCACTGGGGCAGTTGGACCAATGGACTAACTCAATATAAGGCAGCTCTCTATGATCCTACATGGTGCTGTGGAGAGAGTGTGGCCCCAAGGCCTGAGGTTTCTTATCTCTGAGATAAGTAGGGATTCAGGACACCTCCATGGGAGGAATCCTATGCAGAGATCTTTGCCAAAGCCCCCTTAAGAGGAGGACTTCTAAGCACCATTTGTTCCAGAAACTGTGATCCCAACAACAGTCCTGGAAACTGGCAGCCACATGGCAGACCACCCTTCCTAAGCCATCAAACCCAGCTCTCACTATTGCTCTGTTCCTCTGTGGCATAAGCATGGTGCTGACAGGTGGCCTATTGGATAGGACTGAGTTTCTAATGAAAGCAGGAAGATCTTCTAGGTGCTCATCATCTCTGCCAGCTCAGGCTCCTCAATCCACAACATTCCACCCTACCGCAAAGCTTCAGGAACCTGAATCTTCACCTCATCTCTTTTAACAGACAATGATCTACAGAGGCAGGGCTAAGAAGGGATTCCCCCATGTCTCAGCCAGTTCAGCCCTATTTTAGCCTTCCCTCCCTCCTCTTCTGAGATTTTCTGTCTTCAAGTAATTACACCTAGATAGATAGGTAGATAGATAGATAGATAGATAGATAGATAGATAGATAGATAGATAGAAAGATAGA
Organism: Darevskia mixta; assembly: GCA_034641385.1. Classification (NCBI taxonomy): domain Eukaryota; kingdom Metazoa; phylum Chordata; class Lepidosauria; order Squamata; family Lacertidae; genus Darevskia; species Darevskia mixta. The sequence goes on from JAWWNH010000149.1 coordinate 3,304,995, forward strand.
AAGAAAAGCATTGAAAGTACTTAATTAACTGGAGAAGCCTGTCCCCCAACCAAAAAAAACTCTACCACTTTGGCGGTTCTCCTAAAAAAACCCAACTCAACAATTTTGGTGGATCTGGCCTGCACCCCCCACTGTCATTCATGTGGTGGGTGAGAGGCAGGAGCGGTCTGAGGCAGGGAGCCTGCAGTACAAGTCTAGGCTTTGCAGAAAATTTGAAAGCCTAATCACACAAGTTTAGACAACAGTCATCTAAGTTCTGTTGCAAGCCTGATGCAGTCAAATGTTGTATGCTACTGAAAAATCCTTGGATGTCAAACGCTGCTTGATACCAAGCACTTGCCAGCTTTCACACATGGAAGAATGTGCAGAAAACTTCAAAATCCATAGGAGTGGGGTGTTGGTTTTTTTGGGGGGGGGCATATTGGTTTCATCTTACTACTGCCTAAGTAAGATTATATGCATGCCTGCATGCATATTAAAATACTACAACAAAAGAGTGGGAGTGTGGCTTTCTCTTTAGAGAGGTATTTCATTTGAGAGTTGACTGGCATTATTTTCCATCAGCATTCTCCACCCTCGACACCTCCTGATTATTAGTGAAGGTTCTCTGACAGCATTCCCTTAATAAATGTATATAGAACATCATTTAATTAATCTGATCCATTTTTCTGGGCAACAGATGTTTGAGCTTGTTTATTGATTGCACACAGCCGTCAAATGAGCAATAATGATTAAAATACTCACAAGCATATTTCAGCAAAGTGATAAACCTCATTAGATTACCGAAAAGGGAGGCATTTTCCAGCAGCCATATCTTCTTCTATGTATCGAAAGAAAAGGAAAGATGAATAATGGAGGCACATCTAAATCCCAACATGGAACTAAAGAAACAAAAACATTGTGTTCCTCATCTGTGGCTACACCCACAGATTCTATGTCTAGGACCATACATAGAGCCTTAGGATGATTTTTAAATTATTTAATCTATGTCCCAATTTTCCTTCACAAGCTTAAGATGAGGAACATGACTCTTCCCCTGTTCAATTTATCATCAAAGGGAGGTTAGATGGAGAGACAGCAATTGGTCCAAGGTCACTTGGTGAGTTTCATGGCTGAGCAGGGATTTGACCTCTGGGCTCTCAAGTCCTGACTCTTACCCTCTGCCTTCAACTGAGTCAGACCATTGGTCGATCTAACTCAGTATTTCTACATCAACTGGAAGTGGCTCTCTAAGGCTCCAGGCAGGGGACATTCCCAGTCCTACCTGGAGAAGGTTGGGTTGAACTTGGGACCTTCTGTATGTAAGGCAGATGTTTTGCCGCCACACTATGATGGCTCTGGTTCACCCATGCATGGTCAATACCTGATGCCCATCATGGGTCTAACTGCATAAACGGCAGGCTTCCTTTCACCTCACTTCCTCTCAAATGCAAAAGGGAGTCAGATCCTGTTGTTGTTGTTTAGTTGTTTAGTCGTGTCCAACTCTTCGTGACCCCATGGACGAGAGCACGCCAGGCACTCCTGTCTTCCACTACCTCCCACAGTTTGGTCAAACTCATGTTAGTAGCTTCAAGAACACTGTCCAACCATCTCATCCTCTGTCGTCCCCTTCTCTTTGTGCTCTCCATCTTTCCCAACATCAGGGTCTTTTCCAGGGAGTCTTCTCTTCTCATGAGGTGGCCAAAGTATTAGAGCCTCAGCTTCTGGATCTGTCCTTCCAGTGAGCACTCAGGGCTGATTTCCTTCAGAATGGAGAGGTTTGATCTTCTTGCAGTCCATGGGACTCTCAAGAGTCTCCTCCAGCACCATAATTCAAAAGCATCAATTCTTCGGCGATCAGCCTTCTTTATGGTCCAGCTCTCACTTCCACACATCACTACTGGGAAAACCATAGCTTTAACTATACAGACCTTTGTCGGCAAGGTGATGTCTCTGCTTTTTAAGATGCTGTCTATGTTTGTCATTGCTTTTCTCCCAAGAAGCAGGCGTCTTTTAATTTCGTGACTGCTGTCACCATCTGCAGTGATCATGGAGCCCAAGAAAGTAAAATCTCTCACTGCCTCCATTTCTTCCCCTTCTATTTGCCAGGAGGTGATGGGACCAGTGGCCATGATCTTAGGGGGGGGGGGTTTATGTTGAGCTTCAGACCATATTTTGCGCTCTCCTCTTTCACCCTCATTAAAAGGTTATTTAATTCCTCCTCACTTTCTGCCATCAAGGTTGTGTCATCAGCATATCTGAGGTTGTTGATATTTCTTCCGGCAATCTTAATTCCGGTTTGGGATTCATCCATTCATCTAAAAGCCCTCAAAAGGTAAAGTGATACACTTGCACATATGAACTGGCTGTTTGTGAGCTGGAGAAGCAGTAAAAGGAGAAAAAAATGCTTACAACATGGATATTTATTGTCTACTGGATTAAAACCTATTATATATTTTGAGTTCTCAGCTTTTATCCCACTACAGCTTAAAACAGCAGTTTTCAGATATATTTTGAGTAGCTTATTGGAATTGGCACACATCTACCATCACAATTATATACTGACTATGCAGAAGTGCATCCCCAGATAAATGGGCATAGGATTTTCTTATTCTTAATTATATATAAAATTATGTCTAGACTGCCCCTCATGCAAAATATCAGGGTGGTGTACAACAAGAGCCACACAAACATAAAACTTCATAAAAGCGGAACAGAATGCAGCCTGAGACTAATTTTTCATTATTCTACAGACATCTAATTTTACTAGGATTCCTTGAGTGAAGAACACAAAAGCCCATAATTCATATTAGGGCAAGACCTTTATTAAGCCAACCAACATATCACAAAAGAGTGAGCAAGCCTTCAAGTTTTCCAACTTCATCAGATTAGAGAGAATATATATATATATATCAATAGTTAACTAAATGTACCCTATTCACCTATTACAAAGCAGGGAAGCCATTTACAACATGAGGCTAGAACAAGTTGGGATGTCATTGCTATTATCAGTAGACAGACAATAAATCAAAGTTCAGTAAAACAGAAAGCTTTTAAGCCTTAGCAAGTTGGGTCAATCAACTGAGTGCCTACCCATAATGAGAAAAAGGTTGGAAAGGCAATGATAGGACTCAGGTGGCAAATGTTACAGTGATGAAAGAGACCGTAGTGCTTCTTAAAAAACAAAAGCAAGAAACCAAGAGGGAAATGTAATTTAGATGTAAGGACTAAAAAGAGGAAAGACCAGAGAAATAAAATCCAGGTTTTTAAAATTAAAGCAGCCTATTTCAACATAGTCTGAACAAACACTTAGGCTGAGCAAGGGTGCCATCCAGCTTTCTGTATCAAGCAGAACTGAACTCCCCCTATATCAGCTGATCATATATAATGACACCAGGTGTGGGGCAGGTGTGTGTGGTTGTGGTGGAGACAGCCTTGTAAGCTAAATATCACCCTAGGATCAGAGGTACCCCATCCCTGATATGGATGCCATCCTTTTGTTGAATGGCAGCCTCTTCATCAGCCTCTAGAAACAATACGTATCGCCCTGCTCTTGTCTGGAGATCTTGGGCATGAAGCAGAACACCAAAGGGTAACAAATCTAGCCACAAACAACATTTTAACAAAGCACTCCCAAAAGGGGAAAAGAGGGGGGAAAGTGAGATAGTAATCTACTATGGAGAGATGCCTGAAAATAGGTACAGTCAGAACACATGGGAGGTATGAGCGAATGGTGCACTAGGACCTGTAATGTCTCCAAGACCAAGCAAGACAAGGCAGCTCCCCAAACACCTCATTTGTAGCCAGCAGGAAAGTGGGAGCTTGTGGTCCATGCATGTCACATTAAAATTATGTAATACAGTGTAATTGGTCAGGTTGTCATACCCTAATGCTACCCTTGCTTTTTAATGGAGCTTTCTCCTTTGAGCACATAATTTTCTGCCCACATAACTTTCTGCTTGTAGGAATAGGAGTTTAGTTTGCATTCCTGTGCTGCCTTCTATCCAAGATTCTCAAAGAATGTCATTAAGACGTTATCCTCACGCCTCCTTTGTGCGATGCTAAGCACTACTCTGGGCCTATCATTACCCTTTTCTTTAGATGTGGAAACCGGTATTTCGATCCATTAAAACACTTCACTGTGTACTGAGTTTTCAGCCGCTCAATGTCTCCACAGTCCCAAATGGAACAGTGAAATGTTAAGCGTGGGTTTATAATGCTTTGCCGGACTGGGGCCTAAGGCTACGGAGATATGGTTGATTTCAAGGTGAAGCAGGATGCCTTCTGGGTGCCAAATCAAGCTTCCATTTGTTAAAAAGCCCTGCCAGCATTTGAAAAATTCAGAATGATAGATTTAGGGTCCTCCCTCCAGGCTTGGGTCAGTACGTCAAAGCAAGCAAGTGTGGGCATTCTGGGTCTCTCAGGCTACCATTATATAAAATCTCCTCACAACTTCAAGCAAGGGCCAGTTTTTCCTGTGCAGGGTTGTGCCAGTAATGTTTCACGGGGAAGCAAATTGCAAAGTGAAGGAAGGAAATGGGCTCTCCTTCATGCAATATAGCTGAGATATTCTGAGGTAATTTCAGCAAAGTTCTCAGGGGAGTTCCTACTTCTGTGTTATTATAGGAAGAGCTGCTTTCTTGAGCTGCAAGGATTTTTTTATTTTTTTTAACAAGAAATTGGAAAGAGGTGGCAGTGGGACCCAGTAAGAATCATAGAGTTGGCATTAGCAATCTCCAGTGGGTTGCCAAGCATCTCCTTCAGCGAAAGAGTCTACTTGGGGGAAGACCCACCTGTAATCAATGTTATAACAGATGGTGAACATTCAGATGTGAGCCAGCACTCAGAAAAATTTAGTTCCTCCAGAAGAACTCTTTGATCTGCTGCACTATCCTGAAACTTGATCTCTCTTTGTTGTGCACTGTAGTGTGAATCATGGAGGTTTACCTGTGGAATGCTGTTTTGGGGAGGCCAGGTGATGTTCTAAGGTCAGATCATGTCACTGATGAGTTCCTGAGTCTATGAAGTTATCCACTGTCCTCACTTTGTCCCCATTTACACAAGTTAATCCCATCTAAAGGAGAGTCACTTTAGGTGTAACCCGAAAGAAGACCTTAGAGTTGAGTAAGAGGACTTCTGTGATGGCATTTCCAAGGCATTTGCCTTGAAAGTTCTGGGTGCCTAATCCTTTTCTTGTAGCAACTTCATTGTTCATTTAGCCCAAAGTCATGCCAAGAGAAAAGTAGAGACAGCCTGACAATTTCCTTAATCGAAATGTGTCTGTTTGTACTAAGAGGGAGCCTTTCATGAAAAGCTTTGTCCATCTTAAAAGCGAGTTCATAAAGCAATTGAGACATGTGATGGCGGTCATTAAAGGGAGGAAGGATGAATGCTAGTTTGTGAAGTGCTGCCTTTGGAGTCTCAGGAGAGTGACTGCCAAGCACAGTCAAGGGAGAGGTCTGAAATCAGCCATCTGTATGTACATTGCATCCACCATATTTGCTCTGAGGAGACAGAACCATATGAGGCAAGACAGCAAAGGTGAAATCCACTAAGGCAGCCTACTTTATTGCCATGGCAACCCCACCCTGATGAAAAGCAGAAAAACAAAACATCTTTAGGAAAAAAACTGGGGGTGGGGGAATCAGTGCTGTCTACCAAGGGAATCCAGGGGAAGATGTGCTTTAAGAAGAGCATGACATTTCCACCATTTGGCGACTCCTCTGAACAAAAGTAGGGGTTGCAACTTTTTGCAAGCTGCCGAGTTGGAACATATTGTACTTGTTAAATTATTCAGCATGTTTTGAGGCTGAACTCGAGATGATAAGTGAAAGCTGTAGTCAAAGATTAGAATCATTAGAGCCAGACGACGAGGTCAGAGCATTGCCACTGCCATTTTCGTTGATGCCGTCTGACATGCCGGTGGCCATTTTGCACTTGGAACTTTTGCTGGAGTCGACTCTCTCGTACAGAGAGGTTCCTAACTCAAATGGGCTGGAGGGGCCTGTACTTCATCCAACACATGTCCAGCGGTTCTCAACCATCATCTGCTGGAAGGAATGTCACTGCTGCCTAAATTTGACCTCAAACCATCTATTTCACCTCAAATTAGGCACTAAAATGTGGGGAGGTGGAGAGAAAATTCTGCAGTTTCACCGGTTTATCTGTTCATAAATGTGCGCAAATTGAATACAATTAACAAAATGGAGTGGCACATACAGTACATACACTTGCCTCACAGTGGCCTGGGACCTCCAGAATCAAGCTGTTACCACTCACAAAAAGTTGTAAAACCAGTGTCCTCTACAGGTTCCCTCACAGATTGGTTTATCCCATTTGAGTTCAATTGCCAGCCCATTTGTATTCTCTATGTGGAGTGGACATTGTTTTATTCTTTGCCTCAGGCGGCAAAATGTCTTGGAATGGCCTCGCTTGCCCTTCTTCCAAAGCAGAGGAGCATTCTCAGGTTCATACACAGCGGCTCTCCTATTTTATGCTCATAACAAGGGATGCGAAGCAGAGAGAGAGAGAGGGAGGGAGGGAGGGAGGGAGGGAGGGAGGGAGACTCACCCAGGGTCACCTATGCCTGAGCAGGGATTCAAGTCCAATACTTTTTCTGAGTAATTTCTAAACTGTGACAGAATATAGAAAGTGTGCCACGAAAGAACTGCTAAGAATTTATGGACTAAATAAATCAGTGGTGCCTTATCCTGAAAGCATCCATCCACAGAACAGACTGTCCACTATGTATCTGCATGATTTGCTCTACGTACTTCAATTGGCCTCCCTGAATATAATTTCTTCTGCATTTGTGCAATTGCGTATGATTCGTTCATTTTTTTCAAAGTTTTTTTTAAATTAAGTTTTCCAAAATTTCACACATACATTTCAATACATAATAAAAACTTTTAAAAAACAACAACTTCCCACCTCCTTTTCCATGGTGTTTCTGTTTCTGCTGCACCCTCTCTTCTATCTCTTAAACCTTAACAAAACTACTGTAATCTTTAATCCCTTCTGTTGTTCATAGTTCAAATCCTGTTTGCCTGTTCATCACATACTACGGTACTATTTCTTTAAATAATCTGAAAAGGGGTTTCCATTCTTCCACAAAACCTTCGCCATTAGGTCGTCTTATTTTAGCTGTTTACTTTGCCAATTCTGCAGAGTGTGATTTTTTCATTGAGTTGATGCTTCTGAAGGTCTGAGCAGAATTACTCACAAAGGAAGCTTTTCAGTGAATCTCTGCATGAGTTACTGTTCTGGACTTGGCTCCTTCCAAAGCACATCTCCACGTTTAATTCAGGAAGAAATGTGCTGCGGCTGTCAGAAAGACACCATGCTGGCTCTGTAAATAAGCAATGTGAATGTTTCTCCTGGAGGAGGCAGTGTTTATTAATTCGGTCCACTGGATCATAGCATAAGCTACCAATCCCTGAAACTGCATTTGATCTCAAGAGCTATCCTTGGTTAGAAATTGTTTCATATCACTGCAGTGATTGGGAGGCAACAGGAAGAGAGAGAAAATTGGGCTTCCCTAGCTAAATTAGTTTGTAGCCTTGTAACAAAGCAGCTGTTTTAGCTTTTTGTTGTTAAACTGAGTCACGTACAGTAAATCTTAGGCAGCAAGAAACTCCCCATGAACATCTTTATTACAGCAATCAGCCAGAACTACATTCCTGAAAATATTGCAAGCATTTAGGACCATACTCTTCTCCTCATTGCACTGATGGGGGAAAGAAAGAGAGAAGCGTAACTTTGCTAATTGCGGAGGTGCTTTATTGCACTTTGAAATTTAAGTGCCCAATTCTGGACATGTGGAAGGAATTAGACAGAGAAGAGGGAGGGGTAGATGCTAGGTTCCAACAGTACATTATTTCCTTGTGATGCAAGTAGCAGCTCCAGGAGATGGGGATGATTTAGATTGGGGAATGATGAATGAATTATCTTCTTACTCAGTGCCATTTCCTGAGCTGATTCAGGTCCTTGTCTTCCTGTTGCTGCTAGTTTGGCCCTTATGGCTAGTTCTTCCTCCAAAGAGCTCAAATAAGCTTCCATGTGGCTTCTGGGTAGGCTTCAATCCAGGCCATGGGTGTGGAACCTTAAACTCTTCAGATCTTGGTGGACATCCAACTCCCATCAACCTGGACCATTGGCCATGCTGGCTGGGGCTGATGGGAGCTGGAATCCCAAGAACATTTGTGGAGCCACAGTTCCCCAACACCTAATCCAGGCAGTTTACAAGGCCAGCAGATGTATTTAGATTCAGGAACTGAATTTCTCTCCTTTGTACAGCCATGGAATACGTACCAGGTCCAATGCACATGGCTGCTGGCTTTGCAGTAGTCACAGGGAAAGCCTTGCAACCCAAGCAATGCTGAGTAAGCTATGTGAATCTGCCAACACTTTTCTTTCCTTGCTTTTGTTTGCCAGGAAGCCACCAGGTAACAGAGCACAGCTATAGTGCAGTACTAAGCCATGGAATTGCCACAGTTCAAATCTTGCTGTGGGCAGGCAATCCCTCCAACTTGCATGGGGATGATGTTCCTGGTCATTTCACGCGTTGGCAGAGCATGTATAAGCCCGCTCAGCCTCCAGGTCTGAAAACTGCCCATGCATGCACAATTGTGCATGGTTTGAATACATTCCAAATAGGAGGTGCCTGTAGATATTGGGTTGGGCTTAGGCAAGTCACCATCTTATACTGAGGAAGGGCTGTAGCAGAGTGGTGGAGCATATGCATTGCATACAGAATTTCCCAGGTTCGGTCCCCAGCATTTCACAGTAGATCTGGGAAAGATGTCTAACTGAAATACCAGAGAGCTGCTGCCAATCAGTGCAGACGGTATCGAGCTAGATGGTCTAATCAGGTTAACTCGGTATGAGGCAGCTCCCTATGTTGTTTCTTCCCAGGTTTTGGGCCTCGTGCCCCATCGTTCACATGGGGATATTATTATTCATACAGCACCATTGATCCACAGTGCTTTACAAAGAAGAGGTTTGATTGGTTCTGGTCCTAAGAGGTTTGCAAGCTAAGATACAGGGAAACAACTGAGGAGGAGGGTGGAATGGATACAGGAGTGAACAGCAGTCAGTAAGCATTACAGGTAATATATGTGAAGTACTTTTACAATTCTAAACTGCTATATATAGTCATGATTACAGGGGTTCCCAAACTGTGATCCATAGGCAGTGGCAGACTTTGGGCTCTCAATTTCTGTGGCACTCTAAAATTCAACATCCCCCTCTTCTCACACTCCATTCTACAGCATTGCTGTTTCACCTCTTGCACCGTTCATGCTACCCTAAAACTGCCTCTGCCATGGACCAGCAGTTGTCCAAGAGTTTAATTCAGGTTACCTATGGCATGCCTGTGGATTTGTGGCTGATGAAGGGAGGTAGCACATTAACTGCATTAAATACAGCATTCACATTGATTTTTAATTTTATTTTTATTGCTTCTTTTACTCCTTTTTATTGTTATTGCATTTTTGTCTCGTATTGTATTCTATGGCATTCTAATTGCAACACAATAAAATACACTATACAAGAAATAAAAGAAGCAATAAGAGATGCAATGGAAAATCATACAGCATCTAGCACAGTGCACTGCAATTGCTATAACGGGCAGAAAAATCATTAAGTGGCCTTCAGCAATTTTCAAGTGGTCTGAGTGGTGGTGGTGGGGGAGTTTTGAAACCACTGTACTACACAAAGACACACACACACCCTCTTCAACAACCTAACTGGTCATGAAAGAACCGCTATAGGCGGTTACACAAAATATGCCCTGTAAGGATTGCTCAGACACCTATTTAACACGATAAACTGAAAGAACAGAGCTGGTATATTGAATAAACAGTGGAACTGGCTTCAGAGCTGTTACGGTCTACTGGGCAAATAACAAAAAAAAAAATTTTAATGCTCCAAATATTTTTTGTTAACAGTAGAACCAAATGGCTTGAAAGAAAACTATTGAGTATGTTTCAAGCGGCCGATTTCCTTCCCTTTATAATTCTCCAGGTGATTTGTGATTTACATACGCCATGAATAAGCTTTACGATGGCCATAGCCGCTTGTGTATTCACGTTTCTAATAGCTTATTCCTCAGAGTTAGGGTAACAACAATTTTTATTATTATTATTATTAAATGAAACATGTGCCATCCTAAAAAGCACATAAAGCATACTTGAAAGTGCTGCAGTCATTTCTGTTTCTATGCCCTTCACCCTTCAGTAAATCTTTGGATGTACAGAACCTGCCCCCCCTCCCCACCCCGATAAATTTTGTTAGTCAGGTCAGAGCTCTTCTTTTCCCCTCCTGAGCAGAAAGCCCAGATTAGCCTCGACATTTTGCTTTTAAGTGAATATCACTGACAACTTTAATCCCAGATTGTATCAGCTCTTCTGAGCGCAAGGCAAGTTTCTACGCCAGCCCCAGACCCTCAGCAGGATATCCATGGTTGGTAAGAGGTAGATTAGCGGGGCTTCATCAAGATCTTCTGAGTGCCCCAAGTATTAAGACTCTGCTGATAAATGTTATAAATCTCATCAAAATTAACCCGCCTCTTTTCCCTGAACATTACTCTCACGTTGTTGTTTTTACTGAGGAGGGAACTCAATGCGAGTCTCAAGATTTCACTTCATTGAAATTTGGTGGGAATTCCAAGGAAACCTCCTATAAATAGTGCCACAGCCTAATCTGCGGGATGAGAAATCTGAACTCTTGAAAGAAAATGAGGTCCTAGATCTCCCAACAGAGTGAACTGGGCATCAACCGTAAGCATACACACTGTCCATCTAATAAATATGTGTACATCCCAAACTTTCGTCTGCACAACAGAACTTTCCCCCTCCCTCCATGCCCCACTCAAGTCTGCTGTGGGAGTTCCAGAAAAATATACTTACTCAGTAACTTCACTGGATTCATATTATTATTATTATTATTATTATTATTATTATTATTATTATTATTACAGTGGTACCTTGGGTTACAAACACCTCGGGTTACAAACAGTTTGGGTAACCTGAGGTACCAATGTATTATTATTATTATTATTATTATTATTATTATTATTATTAATTATTATATTTAGACCCAGCCTAAATTACGTCCATTGATTTCAGTGAGAACTAAAGCTGCAATCCTATGCTTACTGATTTAGGAGTAAGTGTCATGCATCCCATACTTCTGAGCAGACATGCACAAATTGCTCTAACTCCATGCCTTTATGTAGCAGCAGTGAAATACCCCAGTACTTCTGTATTTTTCACCTATTCATTGTGGCAGTGGTTTGTTTGTTGAAATCTCCTTTGTTTATCTTCTACTTCTAAAATAATGGGAACATATATTTTCTACCATTCTGCAGTTAACAAAAGGGTGGGAAGAGCCAAGAATTGTGATCCCATATCCACAGATCATCTAAACATCCCTTGTATCCCATTCTTCAGCCTAAAAAAATGCAGAGAAAACAAAACTAATCACAAGTTTGCCGCATCCATCACGTGCAATGCAATAAATTAACAAGCCGATGAAAACTGATTGCTACCCGCCACTAACAAGCAGTCTGTTGTCTAATGGTCCAGAACCAAGTTGTTTGTTGTTAATGTTCTAAGAGGCTGGGAGCAGCTAAATTCACTGAGCCAAATTCAGCCTTTCGATGTAAATCAGAGTAACGCAATTTCAAAGAACTTAATCTGGGCAGAAAGTAGGTAAGAATCATTACAATTTAGCAGACCAAGCTAATCTGGTTGTAAAATAGGATCAATGCTTTTCATTATGTAGAAAAATAGAGATGAATATCTGGCTATCCTGAAGGTTATTCGGGGAGCAATCCTATGCACATTTACCCGGAATTCAGTTGGATTTACTTCTGAGTAAACACACAAGGGGTTGTGCTATTAGAGGTGGGGCAGATATTGCTGCAGTCAAACTTCTGAAAATGTTAGTTCTCCTTGGATGTTTTTAAGCAGAGGTTGGTTTTTAAGCAGAGTTCCGGGTAACAACATTTAAGAAGGATATTGACAAGCTGGAATGTGTGCAGAAGAGGGCAACTAAGATGATCAAGGGTCTGGAAACCAAGCCTTATGAGGAGCAGTTTCCAGGCTAAACAGACCCAGCTCATTAAAGAGGAGACTGAGAGGAGATATGATAGCCATCTTCAAATACCTCAAGGGCTGTCACATGGAAGATGGAGCAAGCTTGTTCTCCCCTGCTCTGAAAGGTGGGACTCAATCCAATGGTTACAAGAAAGGATTCAGGAAGAACTTTCTGACAGTAGAAGCTGTTTAACAATGGAACCATCTCCCTCAGTAAATGCTGGACTCTCCTTCCTTGGAGGTTTTAAAGCAGAGGTTGGGTGTCCATCTCTCACGCATTGCAGGGGGTTGGACTAGAGGACCCTTGGGGTTCCTTCCAACTCTACAATTCTATAAATCTATGATTCTATATGTGCGGTCTGTAATGGAAGGAAACTGCTTGCTCCAGTGCCAACTATGTGGGGTAGGCTTGTAAGAAAGAATGTCCCACTGTATTTCTTGTTCTTTCTGCTGCCACTATCCACTGGTGTGTCACCTAGAGCATGGGTTGTGGAATTTCCACTGCCCTGCAGTGATCTCCCTGAAATTAGGGATTCCAGATCTCCTGCTTGACAACTCCAACCTGTCTCCCCCCCTGCTCTCGCAGGCACTTTAACAACCAGTAGCACAGCCCAACCCATTTGAGCAACATGGGAGAACTAGCCCTTGACTGTATCCAGAAACCAAGAAAGCCCAGAAATCTAGTTCAACAGTTTGTTTGAAAGGAGTATATATATAATAAAGGGGAAGAAACAACAGTATGCAGATCAAAATGAAAATAACACACCTTTTGTCTGACTGTTCCTATTCTAAACCTTGCTTCCAGAATATGATGTAGTTCATCCAGGTTGCATCTCTCAAGGCATAAGTGATGTGCTCATCAGCATGGCTATCTCTCTGAGCTCTATATAATCTGCTAGATTTACAACTTGGAAGGCAGTCCATCAAAATGTTATATATTGGCAGGCTGCACTTAATTGGACAACGTGGAACTGGGACGGCAGCATTATGGGGTCATCACAAAGGAAACGGATGGCAACAAATGGTAGTGACTTCTAGTTAATCAGGGTGATATTGGCAGGTGCTTAATGGGGGTGCAATTAGTGACAAATAGAGTGTTGCTTAAGATGGTGATACATTGGTGCACAATTTTTAAGTCCAGACTTGTAACAAACATATTTACTCTCTGGACTAGGGGAGCAATGATCAAGACCACTTCAGCAACTTCAGTAATGAACTGTAGATTTTCTTAAATAATTTCTGGCTTTTCTTCAACTTCCTGTGCACCATCTCTGAGGTTTTTCTTACAGTCATTCAGTTTGTACAATCTTCTGTTTTGCATATAGCTGACATTATTTCCAAAATGAAGCCTAGAAAGGTTTCCATAGTTCAGTCACCAGCCCCCAATAAGCAAATGGCTGACCAAGGCCAAACCTCAGAGGATAGTTTTAGAAAGGAGAACACTGCCATTCTAACATTTCTAATTCTCTGTACTGTGCAGTTCAGCCTATTGGTCTTTATTATTCCCAAGTTTTTTTAATTTGCTGATACGTGGTGTGGGTGAATTCCTATGCGCTGCAGCAGTGGAAACCAGGTGTCTCCTTCAATTGTGGTTGAAGCTGTTGGAGTCAGTTAACTAAAAACAAAATTCTCATAAGACAGGAATTTAAATGAGTACCACTTTCACCCATCACCGAAATGTGAAGGCGACATGCAAGTTCTTTAGTGCAATGCTGCACAACTGTTTATGCCTCAAGCAAAGTGTAAGGCCAGGGTCCATGAGGAAAGTTTGCTACTGGTGCTGTTGACACATGATTTCTTTTCCCCTTTTGCTGGAAGGCAGTGTTAGTCTGGCACTACATCTCAGAAAGCTTATTTTAGCATGTGGTAGATGAAATCCCTTCACACCTAACAACCTAAACCCTAACCCAGTTAGCAGCAAAGGATAGGCCCTACTTAAAATGTTATGTCCCTTCTCTTGTTCAGGGAGTTCAGTTCACTGCAGTTCCATCTCTGTCAGTGATATACCGGTATATACATAATCACAAAAATAACCAGCATTTTACTACACATGTAATATAATATTTTTGTATGGAGTTTTGTCTAATCTACACATTTGCAAGCAATTTCCACTGATATAATGTACAGTATGTGTGTGTTTATGCTGTCTTTATTAATGTGTTGCCATGGACTGGCTGGATGCAGAGGTATGGTGGGAGGCAGCAGCTGGAGAACCCCCAATGGGACCCCCTAAGGGATGAATGTTCAGAGCCAGGGTATTGGTGGTGGGATGACGATGAGGGGTCAGAGGGAGAGGAGGGAGCAGACTGGGAGGAGGAGATGTTGGAGGCTGAAGAGGTGACAGGGTTTAGTGAGCAGGAAGAGGCTGCGACAGAGGGCAGTCCAGAATCAGAGGCAGAAGTGGAGGCTGGAGAGGAGGGGGGGGTCAAGAGGCAGAGATGAGGCAGGCTGCTAAAGAAGACGGGGGTCTCTCACTCCTGCTGCGGCCAGCTCCCCTTCCCCCTGGTTTCCCAGAACATGAAGAGGAATAAACAGGGTAGAGCAAAGAGAAACAAGAGCCTTAGGATACTTGGGAAGGAGCGGGGGGGGGGAGGAGCCTTAGAGAGCAGTAGGAAGGTTACTTCTGTCCTTGCAACTGCCTCATTGGAGCAAGACCTACTGGGAAGTGTTGCTGTGATCACTAGGCCTGCACTGTTTTGGTTTCTTTGAATAAAGAGTTAACTTTGCTGACGCCAGCTGTTTTATTGCTAACCTACCCTGACTCTTGCTCCCAACTTTCCTTCAACCTACACATCTTTGTACCCATCTTTTGGCTGAAGAACTACATCACAACATTCAGGGAGCTGCAAACAGTGAAGGACAGCTGCGTTTCAGTTTGCGTATTGTTTCAGGAAGCACAAATTCTCAAATTATGAAGCAGCAAGTCTTCTTATGGCAGGGGTCGCCAATGTGGTGCCTTGCAGAAGTTGTTTTGCTACCTTAGCCAGCCTGTGCAATGGTCAGGGATGATGGAAACTGTTAGTCCACCAACATCTGGATGGCACTACATTGGTTACCCCTGCCCAAAGTCAAGACACTGTGCTTCATGCCTCCTTTTCCTGAAGGTCAAACTAGGGCTGCATTCAAATAACACTTTCTTCCAATGTTTCCTTTTCCGGTAATTTCCATGTTTTACATCATCTTTCACATGACACAAAGCCACTTCTGGAAATGTCATGGAATCCAATGGAGTTTTGAAAAGACAGTGATGTGGGAATGGTGACTTGTAAGTAGGTGGGGTGGGATTAATTTAGTCCACAATTCTAATTAAACCCCCATACTCTGCAGCTCCCAGATTAATAAAGGAATCAGAACAAAACCATCCTGTGGATTTTCCACTCCTAATTTTGCAATATACAGGCGGTGACCATTTTGTGTAGGGGTTCCATTCCTAGCCCCCATGTGCATCAGCAGAGCATGCATAAGTGTGCCTGACCCATCATCTTCCAGGCCTAAAAGGACCCATGCGTCTATGATCATGCGCCAATTGGACGCACATAAAATGGTTGCCGCCTGTAATTTCCAGCTCAAAACAATGTACCAAGATGCATTAAAACTTGCATTTTAGTACAAAATACATTTAGAAATTGGAATAAATGTATTTTGTTTTAGAATATTAATTAAATGTGGATTTTTGTATGGTTTGCTTTTTGCCAAAAACAAACAAACAAGAGCCACCTATTAATGTGGGGAAAGGGGGAACAGGTTGATGAATGAACACACATAAAATTGACATGGACCCAGAAATAATCTGACTCATCCCGTCCCCACTTGAAAACCACCTCTAAGCCTCTCAAAGTGGGACACATCTCCCACTTGAATAATCATTGCTTTTGTTTGATGCGCACTCACCCCTTTATTTATATCACTTCATCGATCATGGTGGAGTTTTTTTCTTTTTTTATTTAATAAGGCTGACCCAACATTGTGCAATAATCAGCATTCTAGCTGAAACTGGAAATTACTCTTAAGACAATGCAATTTCCAAGAGGCGCAGTGTTTCCGTCTCCGTACCGTTAGGACTGTGGCTAGTTTCTCATTATAAGTTCCATCTTCACAATCCTCCGAGCTTCGGTAAAACTAATTCTATTCATTTGAAGTTGTACTGGCTTGCTACTACCCCAGGGTAGAGAATTTGATGAAAACCTGTCATGGTTTTGACATCTGTTCGGCAAAGTGTAATGAGTTAACAGAAGATGTAAATGCACAGTGCCAACTTCAAGATTGTGGCAGGAGGGGGGGTGTTCTTTGGGCAAAGCATCTTCAATGGACCCCTCTATTCTGGGAGATATTTTCTCATGCTGCCTCGGACATTTTTTGGTGTTCTGTATAAAGTGAGAAGGGAGGAAGAACTGTTGATGTAGCAGGCCTTCTGCGAGGCTCGGGTGCCTAGCAACTTTTTGACCTCTTCACCCACTGAAATCTGATGCATACAAACCACCAAGATTTGCAGCAACGCACTTTGGATATACAGTTAATATAGAAGGTAAAGGTAAAGGGACCCCTGATCATTAGGTCCAGTCGTGTCCGACTCTGGGGTTGCGGCGCTCATCTCGCTTTATTGGCCGAGAGCCGGCGTACAGCTTCCGGGTCATGTGGCCAGCATGACAAAGCCACTTCTGGCGAACCAGAGCAGCGCATGGAAACGCCATTTACCTTCCCGCCAGAGCAGTTCCTATTTATCTACTTGCACTTTGACGTGCTTTCGAACTGCTAGGTGGGCAGGAGCTGGGACTGAGCAACGGGTGCTCACCCCGTCGCAGGGATTCGAACCGCCGACCTTCTGATCAGCAAGCCCTAGGCTCTGTGGTTTAACCCACAGCGCCACCTGGGTCCCCTAATATAGAAGGGGTAACTGTAAATTAACTGATTACATAATCAAATCAGCTTGTTTTTTAATTTCTTTATACAAGTCCGGGAGAAGAAGAAAATATATATGCCTAGTTGTATGAATAGATTCCCCCCCCTTTTTTTTCTATTTTAAACCTGAACCTTTCAAATAAAAATTGAATTATGCAACAATTCTTGCAGGCTGCTTTTCTCAAAATGCTACTACCATTTATGAAAATGCGAGTATAGGCTAAGGCCTATAGGTGGCAACATTGAATAATTTTTTGCAGAAGTGCTTGCCTTCTACAGCTGCCCTTAATTAAAGTTTTATATATTTATATGAATCATCTTTCCCCTTTATTTTCAGCAACCTTGAATACATATGTTTGAAAATGTTTGCTTTTTTAAAAAAGAAAATAGGTTGCACAAATAAAGTATACAAATGTAAGCACCCCCATTTTCCATTTAAAAGCAGAATAAGGCTTTACCTGCTGTAGGTTTTTTTGTCTAGACCGTACATTGATAGACCTATTTAATTCCAACTCCAAATCTGTTTACTCTTTCAAGTGGAAACTTGGTTGTATACTCAGTCATTTCACCTGTATTTAGGGAAGGCTTTTGTTTTAGAAAGTGATGCATTCATCAGGTAACAAGACATGACATTATGTGTATTGTGCTCAGTTTCTGCAGAGTCTGAGCACAATACAGAGTGTCAGGTTATAGCCATGGTGGTGTACGTTGAAGGAGAGTTTAGGGTCCAGAAAACAATTATACCAGAGGAATGTTATGCTGGGTACCAAAATAATGTGATATTTTCAAAATAAGTTGTTAGTTCAAAAGCTACTCAGATCAGAGATGGAAAACTTGTGACCTTCTGATCTCATTGCAGTCCACCACCCACAAATTGTGATGTGCCAACTTATTCACAGCACCCTCCTGTCTCCTATTTTTGTAGTCCCAGCCAGCCAGCAAAACCAGGTCTATCCAATCCCTTGTGGGTTGGTAGATCACAAACAGTAGCAGATGACATGGTGGGGCAATGCCACTCACCTGACCTCCCTTTTAGAAAAGAGAGGGGGAGGTGGTGGAAGGTCAGCACGGCGCAAACACACTGGCAGGAGCATCACATTTGCTCTGCCAGCACACTTGCACTGCATGAACCTCCCTACCACCTCACCCTTCCCAGCAAGCAGCAGTGACTCAGCTGTCAGGAGGTCATGTGTCCTCCCACCTGCCATGCTGTGCACTACTGATTACAAATGACGTAAGTCTGAGACGCACCATTTTGAGGGATACTTAAGACCTGTTTGCCCTGAGGGAAGACAGAAGATAAATCCATTTGAAAGCCATCAACAGGGGCCACCCAGAGCATAAGAAATAAGAAGAGTCCTACTGGATCAGACCAAAGCCCATCTGGTGAGATTCCTGCATTGCACGGTGTTGCACTAGATGACCCTTAGGGTCCCTTCTAACTCTAAAATTCTATGATTCTATGATCCCAGTACGTTTCCGAGCACAATTCAAAGTGTTGGTGCTGACCTTTAAAGCCCTAAATGGCCTCGGTCTAGTATACCTGAAGGAGCGTCTCCACCCCCATCGTTCTGCCCGGACACTGAGGGCCTTCTGGCGGTTCCCTCACTACGAGAAGCCAAGTTACAGGGAACCAGGCAGAGGGCCTTCTCGGTAGTGGCACCTGAAGGCAGCCCTGTTTAGGGAGGCTTTTAATGTTTAATACCGGTAGATTACTGCATTTTAATGTTCTGTTGGAAACCACCCAGAGTGTCTGGGGAAACCCAGCCAGATGGGTGGGGTATAAATAATAAATTATTATTATTATTATTATTATTATTATTATTATTATTATTATTATTACTTCTACTACTACTAGCCCAGCATCCTATTCTCACAGTGCCCAGCCAGATGTCTATGTCAAGTATGCAAGCAGAACCTGGAGCGTGGCAGAAATGTGATATATCAATGCAAAGAAGAAGAAGAAAAGAATAATGGTCAACTTAAATAACACTTTCCCTTTACTTGATAGCTCATTGAGAATTAAGAGCTTTTGACACTTCCTGTTCTCTTATAAGCGTTCTTCGGGTTTTATACATGATCAGGGAACGTAAGCATGAGTAGGGAGTGGGGAAGGATGTATGCTTAAAAGAATCTTTATAGTCAGGAGCCCCGAGGAAGCAGTGTTTCCAGTAAGGTCAAGGCTTCTAAATGTATTCAGTCAACACATGTAGGATGGGGGATAAAACATGCAGGGACCAGCATCTGCAAGGGCATTGGATTAAGGCTGGTGTTGGTGCCCCCTACTCCTGTTTCCTTTCCCTGTTCTATCATGATGTCTGAATAAGGCTATGGTAGTAGCAGTGTCAAAGGTAGTCTCCTAACTGATAACGGACATGGTCCATCTGGATTGTTCTCCTTGATTGTGATTGTACTGTGTCGCAGATCTTAAACACTGCACAGTTTGAAGCGACTAGAAACATAAAAACTGACTCATTTGGAAATTAAACATTCTTCAGGCCCATAGAGAATATTATTTAAACTTTTACTGGCAGAACGTCCCTTCAAAACAAAATTAAAACATCAAAAACATCCTTACTGCATCTTGTGCTGTCCAGCACAGGCTCAGCATCTTACAAAATATGAAACCATCTGAACAGACCTATAAGCAAAGGTCTCTTTCCCTCAGGCCTACTTTCCAGCCTCCAGGCTGTTTGCTCTCCCTTCAGCAGAGCAAATTACTTTCATTGCTCTCCCTGTGCCATTCAGAGAGACAACTTAACTCCATTTGCATCTTCACTCCATCAAGTTTGGGAGGCAAAGAAACAAAGACAACTCCTTCCAAAATGGAGATCGCAACCCAATACTTCTCACATGATCCCAGGTTTACAACCCTCACATTTTAGCTACCAGAGAACAGCAGTCAGTTAGTTAATCGTGCTCAGAATCCTTTAGAAAAACTATTGTGGGGGAAAACCCAATGTTAGCAATACACATTTAGCCATTTTCCATTTTAAACCTTCATTAATACATATACATTTTTCATTTCTCTGTGAATTAAACCATTTACAGCGGTACCTCCGGATATGAACTTAATTCATTCCAGAGGTCCATTTGTAACCCGAAACTATTCTTAACATGAGGCGCACTTTCGCTAATGGCGCCTCCCGCTGCTGCTGCGCCGCCGGCACGTGACTTCCGCTAGCATCCCGGGGGAAAGTTCGCAACCGGGAGCATCTACTTCCGGGCTAGCAGAGCTCATAACCCGAAGCATTCATAAGGAGGATGGTACGTAACACGAGATGAACTGTACTGTAGTAATGGCAGTACACTTGTACAGCTTCCCGTGAGTGCTGAGGGGCTTGTTTAAGAGTATGTCCAGGCCAATCATGCACAAGAGTTTACTGACCTGATGTGGGTTGGGGTTCAACCCTTTGGGGGAATCTTCATTGTCATTGGAGGCATTTCTCTGGGCGCCCTCACCATCAGAGGTGAGGTGGTGGCAACTGGAGAGTGGTCTTTCCAGATGTGGTGCCCTGATTGTGGAGTTTTCTCCAAAAGATTTGTCTTCCTCTTTCTCTGATGCCATTTTGCCACCAGGTAAAGGCCTCCCCACCCCAGGTTTTTAATTCTTTCCTTTTTAATTTTTTGCATTTTGTAGTATCTTTCTAGTACATTTTGTTGTGAGCTGAACCGAAAATATTTGCATTGAACGGCAGCATATAAATCACAGAATCATAGACAAGTGCCAAGACAGGTGCTTCTTCTCTCTGCCGCTAGCGCCTCTGGTTGCCGTTGGGTCAGAGCAGTTTGTCCTTTTAATGACTGATGTTTTAATGTATTTTTAATCTCCTGTTGGAAGTCGCCCAGAGTGGCTGGGGAAACTCAGCCAGATGGGTGGGGTATAAGTAATAAATTATTATTATTATTATTATTATTATTATTATTATTATTATTATTATTATTATAGAATGGTAGAGTTAGAAGGGACCCCAAGAGTCATCTAGTCCAACACCCTGCAATTCAGGAATCTCAACTTGATCATCCATGAAAGATGACCATCCAATCTCTAAACCTCCAAGGAAGTCTGTTCGAGTATCAAGCAGCTCTTACTGTCAGAAAGTTATTCCTGATGTTTAGTAGGAATCTCCTTTCTTGTAAATTGGATCGATTGGTTTGGGTCCTAGTCTCCACAGTAGGAGAAAAAAAAAAGTTAATAAAAACAAGCAATGAAATCTTGGGCTCTGGGATATAAGTAACACTGCTAGAGCTGGACATCAGATTCTGGGAAGCAAGAATGAAATGGCAGGATGTCAAATAAGAGCAACTTTGTGAAAAGACTTTGAAGTGCCAGATCAAGTTACATTATAGAAATAAAGGATGGCATGATAGCAGCCTGGGAGTACTCAAAAGGAATTAAAAATAAGCAATTGAAAGGATATGTAATAGCACTTTTTTGGGGTAGAATAATGCAGACACCTGTAGCAAATATGGCTCTAAATTATAAGAGGGAAAGAACCTTATAACACTGCAATCCTATACCCACATAGGCTGCAATCCTAACTACGTATACATAGAAGTCCCATTTAATTCAATGGGGCTTATGTCCAGGTAACTGGGGTTAGGACTGCAGCCTTACCGGGGAGTACATCCCACTGAATTTAATGGGATGTACTTCTGAGTAGACTTATTATTTATTTATTTATTTATTTAATTTCTATACCGCCCTATACCCGAATGTCTCAGGGTGGTTCACATAAAGGATCACATACATAAAATCAAAATAAAACCAACAACCCAATTAAAAAAAAAATCCAAAGAGCCAGCATTTAAAAAAGGGTATAGGATGCAGATCAGGTCAGGCAAAGGCCTGGTTAAAAAGAAACGTTTTTACCTGGCACCTAAAGGTGTATAATGAAGGCACCAGGCGAACTTCCCTGGGGAGAGCATTCCACAGATGGGGAGCCACTGCAGAGAAGGCCTGTTCTCGTGTTGCCACCCTCCGCACCTCTCGAGGAGGCACACAAAGAAGGGCCTCAGAAGATGATCTCAGGGTCCGGGTAGGTTAATATGGGAAGAGGCGGTTCTTGAGGTATTGTGGTCCTGAACCATTCAAGGCTTTATAGGGCAAAACCAGCACTTTGAATTGGGCCCGGAAACTAATTGGTAGCCAGTGCAGTTGTACCAGGATCAGTGTAATATGCTCAAACCCTCTTGCTCCGGTGAGCAACCTGACTGCTGAATTCTGCACCAGCTGAAATTTCTGAACCGTCTTCAGAGGCAGCCCTACGTATAACACATTGCAGTAATCTAACCTTGAGGTTACCAGAGCTTAGACAACAGTAGTTAGGCTATCCCTGTCCAGATAAGGGCGGAGCTGGGCCACCAGCCAAAGCTGATGGAAGGCACTCTGGGCCACTGAGGCCACCTGAGCCTCAAGCGACAGCAAAGGATCCAGGAATACTACAATTATGGAATTGCTGCAATTATGGAATTGCAGTGATGGCCACCAGCTTGGAAGGATTTAAGAGAGAATCGGACAAATTAGTAGTGACCACGACTAGTAGCCATGATGGCTACGTTCTACCGCCACTGTCAAACACATTACTGCATGCCTCTAAATATCAGTTGCTGGGAATGATATGCAGGTGGGCAGGAGATTCCGATAAAACATGCAGTAAGAGTAAGAGCTGTTCGACAGTGGAACAGACTCCCTTGGGAGGTTGTGGACTCTCCTTCCTTGGAGGTTTTTAAGCAGAGGTTGGATGGCCATCTGTCATTGATGCTTTAGCTGAGATTCCTGCATTGCAAGGGGTTGGACTAGATGACCCTTGGGTCCCTTCCAACGCCACAATTCTATGATACTTCTTCTGCTCTTACGATTGCCAGTATTGGTCTGGTTCATTGTTGGTGCATGTATGTCACATCCCTTTCTCTTACGCACCATGCTTCATGAAACCTACCTTCCCATATTCCAGTTCCGAACCCCAGAATTTCCAGCAGGCTTATTTTAACTTTGCTCTTACCCACAAACTCACATTGGTAAAATATCAAAGAGAAGCCTTAAGGAAGATTAGAGAGATAATCCTTCCATGCTGGGAGTTGTATTTCTCCAATTAAATGTCCATTGCAAGCAATGAAGAGCCTGGCACAGCTGACAGGGAAGGAAGATATCACTGAAGCTCTGGCTCTTGAGTGCTTTTCTGGAGTCAGTTTAAATTATCAGTTAATAGATAGCTATTACACACACTTCTCTCCTTCAGTGAAAATGTATGATGTATATTATATCAGCATCAGTCGTTAATGAAGTTTCATTAACACAGACAGTGCCATATTAATTGGAGCTGCATATTTAATTTCCCCCCTTTTCTTTTCCTGGGGAGAACCTATCAAGAACATAGCCTTAAAAAATGAAAGAAGAAAAGAAAAATCTGTCCCTTCCACATTTAAAATAAAATGAATACATTTTTTTTGGTAGCATGTCAAGGAATTTCAGCAGTTCAGCTCTAAACCTGTGCAAGGGATATTAAAGCTCTGCCATGGCGTTTGATAAAAGCGGAGGTTTTGCATCAGGCCCATCTGCAATGACAGATGAAGGAGTTTCTCGTTGTTAAAAATGACTGCCACCAGTTGTGCTTCTCATCACAGACGGCAGCCATACAGGGAGAATTTGAGCACAATAAAAGCGACAAATTGTGTGTGTGTGTAGGGGGAGGGAAAGAACTGGGGACATGACAATCTCATTAAATAAATATGTCTGTGCTTGTTGGGGGTAGGGGAAAATAGATTCAATAATCAACACGGAAGGCTTGTGAGGCATATGCAGATTTTTTAAAAAGGCAAAATTGCCCCAGGGCTGAGACATCCACATATTTGCCACTCTCAGTAGCTATGTGCCAGGGCCAAATGGCATGTGATGCTAAATCCCGAAGCGCAGGATTTTTCCTTCACAAATCACCAGTGGTGGTCCCTGATCCACCCTGGAACCCTCACATGGGAGGGGTGTGTGTAAGAAGTGCTGTAGCTAAAGGGGCGCTAGCCGGGTATTTTGTCCTGGGTGAAGCCTCCAGAGGAGCACCAACGAGGCTCACAGCCTGTGTGTGTGTGTGTGTGTGTGCGCCAAACTGGCCCTCTGACCCAGGTGAAATAAAGCCTAGTTTCACCCCTGGTTTAAGGGTTTTTACTCATTGTACGCTGCTCTGCCACCTCAATCAATGGGAGCTTTCCCTCTATGCCAGAGCTTTCCAAACTTTTCATGTTGCTGACACACTTTTTAGGCATGCATCATTTCGCAACACAGTTTTACTCGCAAACCGGAGGTTAAATTGACCCCTATCCAGCCCTGGGAGAAGCACAGAGAGCGTTCACGTGACACATCTACACACTGTAGCCGACACACTAACGTGTCGCAACACAGCGTTTGGAAAGCTCTGCTCTATGCCAATGATAGGTGAGGCCCACTGATGCAGATCAGTCTCTCTATCTGACCTCTGAGATTCTCCCCCAGGCCACACACCTTCCCGACCCCACACATCACACTGCTGTCTCCTTGGTGGCTCTTTGCTTGGCTGGGTGGTGTCTCTGATCATGCTTCTTCTTTGCCTGGCTACGGAATATAGAGAGGGATATGCAGGTGTGTAGAAACTAGCATTTGCTGCTTTGTCCACTTTTGTATCTGACTATTTTTTGCCTCTAGCCCCACACAGCACTGCCATGTGGCCCCCAGAAAGTTGTCCAGCAGGGAATCATTCAGCAAATCTTTTTAAGAAGCTGTCTAACCCAGCAGGCATCACACCTTATGGCCAAAGAATTCCAGAAGTGTTGTTGTTTTTTAACTGCATGAGAAACAAAAAGATTAAGACTCTCCAAGATAACTCAGAGAGTATATTTGCATGGCCATGTTTTCACACTTGATCATTACAATCATCACATCATCATCTAGGCATTGGGAGGTTTTTATTGTGTCAAGTCAGGAGGAAAACCATTCATTTGCCCCTCCTGAGTTTGTCAATGGGTATTCTGAATCCAGCCCAAAGCAAGACAAAAATTAAACGGATGGCTGAATCCGTTTTTTTTTTATCACAGGCTTATCATTCAACTGAACAGCATAGGCACAACATGCTTAAAGGGTAAAAATTACATGTTTCAAAGCAGGCATCAAGTTCCCAACCTTGTGTTTGCCTTTTAACGGTTATGCAGAGGTCAGGAGAGGTGATTTGTAGGAAAGAATTAGTGAACAGGAGTGATCCTTCCCACAGCCAACACTTTTGCAATCGTACTCTGGATTTTTTAAAATAAAAAATGGCTGTTCCCTACCCAGTCAGGCTCTGAGATAAGAAGAATCCCAGCTATGGGAGCTGGAACAGCTTTGGGAACAATGATAAGGGATAAATTATAAGGCGCCATATAACACCGGTCCAGTGTGGTATAGTGGTTAAGAGCAGTAGACTCGTAATCTGATGAACCGGGTTCGCTTCTCCGCTCCTCCACATGCAGCGGCTGGGTGACCTTGGGCTAGTCACACTTCTTTGAATTATCTCAGCCCCACTCACCTCACAGAGTGTTTGTTGTGGGGGAGGAAGGGAAAGGAGAATGTTAGCCGCTTTGAGACTCCTTCGGGTAGTGATAAAGCGGGATACAAATTCAAACTCTTAAATGATCTACACTGGCTACCAGTACATTTCTGAGCACGAATCAAAGTGTTGGTGCTGATATTTAAAGCCCTAAACGGTCTCGACCCTGTATATCTGAAGGAGTGTTTCCACCTACATCGTTCAGCCCGGACACTGAAGTCCAGCTCCGAGGGCCTTCTGGAGGTTCTCTCACTGTGAGACATGAAGCTACAGGGAATCAGGCAGAGGGCCTTCTTGGTAGTGGTGCCCGCCCTGTGGAATGCCCTCCCATCAAACAGGTAAACAACTACAGTGGTACCCCCGTTTCCTAACGTAATCTGTTCCGGGAAGACTGTTCAACTTCAGAAACTTTCGAAAACCGAAATGCAAAGGGCGGTCTGCAATTTCAATGGGGAATGTTTTTTAAAAACTCAGCAGAAGCTGTTCGACTTCCGAAAAGCGTTCGGAAACTGAAGCAATTACTTCCGGTTTTTCGGCGTTTGAAAACCAAATCGTCCAGCTTCTGATACGTTCGGAAACCGAGGTACCACTGTATTAGACTTTTACAAGACATCTGAAGGCAGCCTTTTACAGGGAAGTTTTTGATGGCTGATGTTGTATTGTGTTTTTAATATATTGCCAACAACAACAACAGATAATTGGCAGAGAGTTAAGCCTCCCCCTTGCCCCCAACTCCTACACTACTTTCATTGGCTGTTCAACCTAGCTCAGCTGGTACATGAGACTCTTAAACTCATGGTTGTGGGTTCGAGCCCCACATTGGCCAAAGATTCCTGCATTGCAGGATGTTGGACTTGATGTTCCTTGTGGTGCCTTCCAGCTCTACAATTCTATGATTCTATGGCTATTCTATGAAGCGAGTCCAATACAGATCCAACATTGTCATGAAGTGAACTGCATGTTTTCTGCAGGTGGAGATGTGAGTCTAAGGTAATGAAATGAAATCATACACAGTTCTATATGAGCAGCTCATTATAGCACTTCACGGGTCAGTATGAGAGAGTGTGTGACTGTAAACAGACTACCATTTCTCTCCTTAGCACTCTCGTGGCAGGGGAGCACACTTGACTACTTATTTATAACTACTAGATCCTATGCTAAGAACTGAACCGCTTGATTAAATGTACCAGTGAGCACTGTCATTCAAGCCTGTCGCCAATAAGTAATAAAAGCAAAGTTGCTAACACACACACCCTGCACTGAGAGATAAAGGCTGACCTATTAAAAAGGAGTCCCTCTCTTTTTCCTCTCATAAATCAAAATTTGCAAGAGGCTAATGAATGCATTTCGAAGTCTGGCATGATACTTTGACTTCCTCCTCACAGCCTCCCTTACTTTGAACCAGCTCTTATAGATGAAAGAGATGCATTCAGGAAACATTATTTCCATTTCAGCATCCTCGCTCCTTTCCTGTAGCATCCTGTGCTTTCCCTTTCTGATCTGCCTTGTCAATCAAGCAAAATGAGGTTCTGAATCTTTTACTTACCATTAGCAGCAAACACTTGCGCACCCCGGGAACTCCACCATTTACACATACATATATAACTGCCAAATCTTTGCTGTCAATAAAATTGATGGGCATCATTCTCTACCCCCATAATAAACATAAATAGCTTAATGAAGCTTCACTGTGCTGTAATGCAGTCCCTAAAATATGGTGTGCACTAGCAAGCTGTCCTGACCACTTTGTTGAGAAAATGATGGACAGTAGGACAAAGCGTCCCCTTATCACCACTGACCAGCATAGGTCAATTTTGGTTTCTCTCAGCATATTTTCCAATCTTGAGTTCAGGTCAGGTTCTACATTTCCACATCACATTGTAATAATAATAGTAATAGTAATAATTAATAATAGTAATAATAATAGTAATAATAGTAATAATCCTTATGCAACTCATCAGGGATATACATGTTTGTATGCAATTTTGCCTATAATATGCATTTCTGCAAAGCAGCTTTCCTGAATTTAATGCATGCTTAAATGTCGTTTTTACCAATAATATGCATTTTTATGTACACTTTCCCCTGGCATTTGCCTTTTTGTATGCATTACTTTGGCACTGCAAGATTTGGAGCCATGCAAATTGTGAAAGTGGCAGTGTTTCAGTTCTGGTATTGTTTTGGAAGGTGCAAATTAGGTCAGTTTTCCTTTAAATGTGGATGGAATAGAATCTCTCCATCATCCCTGCCATTGACACAAATGCTGCTTGCTCAAACCTCAATTTCGCTTCTTGAATGGGCAACTGACACGCTAGGTAGTATTGCTGCAGGGGATAAATTTGGCTTGGGGTGGGTGGCAAATTGTTAACTCTCAGTTGTCTGTTCATTGTAAAATCTGTGAAAATATAAGCATTGCCGAACCTCAATGCCTTCTCTCTATTGCAGTGTGGGGTATTAACACTACCCATCTCCTGAAGTTTTGATGCGGACAGATTTGCAAATGATGGCCACAGAGCATCCTGCAGAACCTCATTTACTCTCTTGAGACCACATTTGGCAAGACTTAATACGCGAGACACTCATTTGTTAGTTATGACATTTTCTTAAATTAGGTCTTTAGCTGAGATTTCCCTCCTTAAGGTTTTTAAACCCCGCTGTGTTTTCCAGAGCCTAAGCCTATTAAGCACCTTTCATTTGATACTAAATTGCAATATACTCCAAAATGAGGAGCTCAAACGTGCTTTTGAAGGTTGATGCAGTGTAGGGGGGACCAACATAATAATTGCTTTAAGTGGAGATGCTTCAGTATAATCTTTTTTTAAAAAAAGAAATACATCCTTCAATTTGCCAAGGACAACCATACCTAGGGATAACTCACTATAGCAGCAGATAGAGAATAATGAAAAGCCACTTGTTACATTCAATGTAGGATTCAAAACCTATTGCTATCCATGTTTAATTTGAAGTAAGTCCTATTGGTTTCATTGATATTTAGCTCCAAACAATTATGGACTTGAGATAGGGATTGCAACTTTAATTCCTGGCTTTCATCTCTCGATTTCGCCATTGCCCTCCCTGATTCTCAAAACTGTCATAGGACCACCTCAGGAATTCTTGGAGGTAGAGTCCTCTGATGATAGCAACCCCGAGGAAGAGATGGGCCCCACCACACTTCATCCTATGTGGAGCAGAGGGTACCAAAGCCCACATCTACTTGTCTGAATCACATAGAGATGCCTTTACCAGCAGACTCTGATGACTGGCCAGCAGACTCCCCAGAGGATCAGAAGATGACTGAGATACCCCCACAGCTTGAAAACCCAGGGCTTAGCACAGGCTCCCTCAACCTCGGCCCTCCAGATGTTTTTGGCTTACAACTCCCATGATCCCTAGGTAGCAGGACCAGTGGTCAGGGATGATGGGAATTGTAGTCTCAAAACATCTGGAGGGCTGAGGTTGAGGAAGCCTGGGTTAGCAGAAGTCAAATACTTCAGAAAGGCACCGTCCCTTTAATTGGTCAGATACAGCATTCAGGGGGTGTGCCCTCTAGTCAATGAATACCTAGTGTTAAGGCTATAAAGATTCAGGACAAATTCAGAACAAATATGACATATGTATGTCCTGTCTCAGCTGCAGGATTACGAACTGTGGCCTTCCTCTCTGGTTCCATATCCAATGGGAGCTATGAACAATTTCCAAATGTCAAATTGGCTCTAAAAAGAAGCCTAGCTAGTTCTGTTTTCTACCCTCAAGCTAATTCAATGTGAACAAGGGACTAGCTTAGAACAGTTCTGGACAAATATCTGCACCCTCACTGCAATGTTCATTTGGATTGTACTGAACTAGATTAATGTATCTTTTGATATAGAATAGACTGATAGGTAGTTGCATGGTAGTTAGTGATGGAACCTTGCACTTCTTGAAGAAATTTGCCTTACACATTTCAAAATGTAATTTCAAGTTTCAATATATGAATGTTTCTTGCTGCTTTACATTTGGTGCTCATTATAAGATATTTCCGAGAGAAAACAAATGTGGAAATGTATGTTGGAAAGAGTTCATTCATGTAATCTTCTGGAGAAAACCCCAGCTAGGATCTAGAACAGTGAAAGTTACCTCCAGGTCAAAAATATCTCTACCAGCAGTGCTGTTTTTCTAGAAAAAGAGGTGCCAGAACTCATCATGAACTCCTCCCTTGTTCTCTTAGAATGGCAATGGTGCCCACCTGAGGGGTGCTGGAACTAAGTTCCAGAAAGTTCCAGTTGAAGAAAACTCCTGTCTACCAGAAAGAAATAAGAAAGGACACTCGGTGGATTCATACAATCAATTCAATCCAACTGTTGAGCTTTGGCTGTCAAAAAAGTGTAGGAATAAAGTGAAACTGATTTCTCTGAAAGGGCTCAACTGGTAAAGGAAGCCACAAGTCATCATTCATAAACTAGCATTTGTTTAGTTGTCTAAGCCAGCTTCCCCGAACCACAGCCATCATTTATAAACTAGAATGTTGTTAGTTGTCTAAGCCAGCTTTCCCCCTTCCCACCCTCCAGATGTTTGGGAGCAGAACTCCCATAATCCCAGACCAGTGGCCATACTGCCTGGTGCTTGATGAGAGTTGTAGTCTGAAACATCTGGAGAACATCAGATTGAAGAAAACTGGTCTAAGAGGTATCTGTGGAGTCTACACATGCAAGGTTGGAGAGTAGGAAGCTGTCTGAATCATGCTGATGCTTTCTAGTGCATTGAAACTGTCTGCCTATAAATCTATATTGCAAACCCTAGCACCAAGACCTCTATTTACATCTCCACAGTAGACAAATCATTTTAGTCCAATCCCTAGTGACTTCACAAATTATTTTGTGGGAACACTTTAACTAGTCTCCTTTTAGGCTCTCATACAACATCCTGAAATAGTTGTTTCTCCACACATATATGGGAAATCCTGTACAGATCAAAGTGTACAGAATATTCTTTTTGCCTCATTTTATCCTGTTGGATGAGCTCCAGAGTGTCAAATAGCTTATGCTGCAGCCTGCCCTATATGCCCTTGAGAGACTTCGTCTCAACTTGGCTTTAGAAATTTAACATCTTGCTTGAAACAAACCATTTATCAGAGTGGCACACAGCTTAAGAATCCAATCCCTTTATTTCTTTTTGATTATGGTATTAAATCAGGATTCAGTTAAAATGAAGAAGGAAACATCCTGAAATGCAGCATTTAATGAACTGGTTTTCATAACGGCTCTCAACAGATGATAAAATATTCTCTTCCAGCATCCTAGTAAAACATGACTTTTGTAGACTAAAGCTGTGATCCTATGCTCACTAACCTGTGGGAGTTAGCACCAAGTGAAATCAATGGGACTTACTTCTGATAGCACTGGAGATATATATCTCCATCTTAAACTTATTAACTATATCCCCATCTCCATCTTAAACGGATTAAAGAGTTACAGCAGGGTTAGGCTCAAAGGACATGTGGTGTTCAGGGAACTGCTTGTTTAAACTCAGGTCTGCCCAAATCACATACAATTTTTAGAACATATGGTATGCATTGGCATCCTCCCTGCTCTTACAGCTAAATTCCTCATAGCTGTTCCCAACCAGTAGTGAAGGCTGCTCTATTGGGGCTAGTGGGTTACTGCCCATCAACCTCTGGCCTGACCTCAAGCAGTCCGCACCTGTCTGCCTTCTCCTTTGCAAATGGTCCAGAAGTTGTCCCTTGTAGAATACAGCAGGGAGGAAGATGGCAGCAAAACTAGCATTTGTTGCCTCTGTCTGTCATTCACACTGGCTCCATCTACTGTTGGACTCCATACTTTCTGAACCACCAGCCCCAATAGGCACCAGACATCACTGCCCACAGGTGCTCTTCTTCCACATGGGCTCACTTCAGTTTCGGAGCCCAGTTGTAGCGAACATTGAGAGAGGCTATGCAGAGGTGAGGCAGATGGGGTTGGAGGCATCCCCCTTATTCACATACTCCTTTGCTCTCAAAATCAGTAGCATACCCTCCCCCCCTTACAATATGGGGGCAGGCCTGAGTTTAAATAGTTTCAGCCTAAAAAGCACTTTTAGTTCATACACCAGCTGTATATGGCTAAATCCCCACTGATTTTAGTAAAGTTATTTCAGTCATTTCTCACAATAAACTAATATCCATTATGTTTTAGTGCCATTCTGCAGTTATAAGAATATCTCCATGCATAGGCCGTAATTCTAGGGGACTGCTTCTCTCAGCACCAACAGAGACCCTTCTATGATTACCTACTGCCGGCAGGCAAAGACATTTTTTATCCAAACAAGGCTTAGGTTTAAAGGACATGTAGGAAGTCTAAGGGCTAGGCCATTGTTCTTCCCTTTTACTATTCTTGATCCGTAAACCAGACAGGATAGCCATAAAAAAAACCAGAGAAATCTTTCTAAAAGGAAACTGTCCCCTGCAAAGCAGGACACATGGCCAGACTAGATGGGAGTTAAAAAAAATTACAAGTCTGTTGGTTTCATGTTGGCTATTAACAATAGGGGCAGGAAAGTTTGCTCTGCAAAAAATACATTTGAGCCACAGGGATCTGTCATTTCTGCCAGGAATGATATATTAATGTTCAGGGAGACAGAGAATGAGACAGTGGGAGATGCACTACTCACCTGGCTTTCCTGATCCTCTTAAAAAGAGGTCCTGCTCTAGAATAATCATTCAACCCTTGAGTCCATCTGTTTATCCTTCAAGAAGCATACCTGGCAGGATTATTTCTCATGAGTGCTTCTATTTTTGGCAAGCATACTAACAGTGCAATCCTAGACATTTCTTTTCAAAAGTAAGCCCTATTAAGTTTAATGGGGCTTACTCCCAGGCAAGTGGGTGTAGTATTGCAACAGATTCCATGCCCTCCAACATTTCTCTGATGAAAATAGGGAGATCCTATTCCATACACTCCAACATTTCTCTGGTGAAAACAGGGACGTCCTAAGGAAAAGTGGGACATTCTGGGATCAAATCAGAAACCGGGATGGCTTCTGTAAATCCTGGACTGTCCCTGGAAAATAGGGGCACTTGGAGGGTCTGAGATGCTACACACAGAGACTTGAAATAATATACTGCATGGGCCTGAGGATGCCAAAGGAACAGATCCTTCTGCTTATAGAAGGATGGAAGAGTTTGGCCTGTGTTGGTAACAGTGCTATAGTTGTCATGGGGGTGTATTAAAAAAACAATCAACTAATGCTCTGAAAACATGCTTCTTTTACTTTCTTTGACAATTTAATCTTGAAGAAATGCAGGAGCTGGCCTCTAGAGCTTTCTGATGTTTCTGCTTCTTCTAAGTCCTCTTTCCACCCATCCAATCTGCCCTTGTGCTAATTTTTAAGCATCCGCGGGGTAACAGGAAGCTGGGATGTGGCTTTTTTTTAAATAAAGTATAATGCCTCTTAGGATAACTTAAGGAAATATCTATGCAGCAAATTCACCTTTGAGCCTTTCCCACATTATTCATGCAAATGTCTGATTGTCGCTATTTGCATTACAAACCTAGGGAAGCAAGACCCTCTTGAAGTCTCATGTGTGGAAATGCCCAAAGAGAGCTTTTTTTAAAAGAAATAGTTTCAAGGCCTCCACCAACCTGGTATGAAAACTGCATTTGAAACTGCTTTTGAATGGCAATTACAGAGACATGAGCTGTTTACTATCAGACTGTGAAATACAGAGTATCTATATATTTAAAGATGTGGAGGTCACTTCCATGCTAACATGCAAAAGAGATTTCCTTTTGTGGATTAGCAATAACACATCCGATTCCCTGACGAATCAGTGTACGGTAGAACCATTTTCCAGATTCTGGATTTTACTAGTCTGCAAAAGGCTTGAATATGCATTGCTTCATTCACAGACATGGGACTACAGCCTTTCTTGGTCAATTTGCCTGGCCCAGCTGAAACGAGTAGTGACCCTGTGTTAATCTGACTCAAAAATATTTTGCACTTTTCAATTTGTTTCTCTGCATCTATGTTGTGAAGACCAGGGCTCATGTCTTCTAAGTTGCCCCACAAATTATTCACACAGCGTCAGTTTCTGCATTGTGTAAATTCTCTGCACATAAAACAAATCGAGACAGTCTTAACACTTCACAGAGACAAAGAACATATGCAGGGTGAAATGGTATTGAGGAAGCCGTCAATGTATTCATAAACCTAGATAATGTGCATTTGAAGTTTAAAGCTTCCCTTTGAAATTTCCTTGTACAGAGATATAACCGGATGAATATAGTTACAAAATACAAGCACTTGCATCATCACAAGAGGGGGGGAAAATATCATGTGCCTCTCCCTCTCCCTCCTCATTTTGTTTGCATGTTGCTTTTGAGCAAATGTTCATCAAGCAATTTATATTAAATCGCTCAGACATAATGCTTTACAAACAGCTGATGAAAATTATAATGAGTATTCCTAATTAGTCAATCATCAAGCTATAATCACTTCAGGATAAATTAGGCTGTGGGAATTAGAGAAATTCAATGCACTGAGTTTGGCATCCCCCCTCCCTTTCTTTTTAACATTGGCTGTACACAGAGGAGACATGAAAAAATATTTCGCAGGCACACTTTGAGCTCAACTCTGACTTGTATCTGATAAGTAAACATGAATTGTCCAGTTCCCAGGAAGAACGTTGTACCTCCAGCCTCAATCTGTTGGTTACAAAAGGTATATCTAGGGCTTTCCTAGGATTAGTATCATTCGTCTTCATCTTTTTGAACAAACTTGCAGAGTATTTTTCATCAGCATCATATACGATCGGCACACATTCATAAATCAAAGCCTTACACAAGTTCAGCCAATTTGATTCTTGGAGCCTGAAAAAGTTGTATTGACCTGTTATTTGAGTGCTGAATCATTCATAGGATCACAATCAGCCTGGTTTCTCAGTAAGTGCTGGTTTTAAAAGTCAATGTGGTTGTATGGGAAGCTACATAGTTATAAGTTGCAGACCAGCTTAGGCTCACCTGACATCTTTTAGTTTATTATACATGTATTACTACTTCTTTCTATGTGTTAAAAATAACTACAGTGGACGCTCGGGTTGCGGACGTAATCCGTGACGGAGGCATGTCCGCAACCCACAGCGTTTGTATCATGCAGCGGCGTGTCTGTGGATGTGTGTGACATAATTCGGCGCTTCTGCGCATGCATGAAGTGTGATTTAGTGTTTCCTGCGCTAGCGCGAAGCGCCTAAACCTGGAAGTAACCCATTCCGGTACTTCCGGGTTCGCATGGAGCGCAATCTGAAAAGATGTAACCCACAGTGATCGTAATAAGGTATGACTGTATATCCTGCTTTTCTTCCAAAGAGATCAGCATAGCATGCATGGCTGGTTTCTCTTACATTTTAATTTTTGAAACAGCCCTGTGAGGTAGGCAGAAATATGGTGACTTTTCTAATGTCATCACCAGTGAGCATCATTATCGTGTGAAGAGTTACTTCACAAGTTGTTAAATTTTCTAGATGTTTTAACTATATAGCTAAAATGTAAAGAATAATTATACAGGTACATTTACCAGGGTAAAAATATAGTAATATTGAGGGAGTATATATATATATTCCAACGTGTTTCAGATGACTAAGAAACAGAGGAGGCAGGACATCTGAATACTGAACCAATATTCTCTGAAGAAGGACCAGTAGGGTTCAAAATGTGTTGGATTAATACGTAACTCTTGTATATACCCCATTGTTTTTTGCTTATGCTTTGAGTTCTTTTGCGGGGTTATTATTCACCCCTTTTTTCTTGCATCGCATTCATCAGGGGGCCTGATTGCAGTTCCCCACTGAATGTACACAAGAAGGAAATTCTGGGTTTGGATGAATGTGCAAAATTCACCCCTTAGAATGAATGCATTGGCAGACTGTTAGTAGGACCTTTGCATAACCATGCAATGTTAGTTGGGACCACAGAAGCCAAAATGTTTTCATAGAATCATAGAACAGGAAGGGACTACAAGTCCAACACCCTGCAATGCAGGTATCATTTTGCCCAGTGTGGGGATCGAACCCACGACCCTGAGTTTAAGAGTCTCATGCTCTACCATGTGCACCTATGAGAGCACCAGTATCTCCTTTTTGCCATCTGCTCTACTTAGTGAGTGGCATACTATCATTTAAAAATAAGAATAACGTTAAGTAGATTCTTATGCAATTAAATTGTTATATTAAAATAAAAATAGTGGTACCTAGAAGTTTTAACATTCTTCCCAAATGCTGCATGTTTGCCTATGTAATTAGACTGAACATTGTGATATTGGCCAGCTAATATAAAAGGCATTAAAAATGCATAGCTTAAAACACAGGGAAACCTTCATAACACTGGGGACCTTAAAATTAATTTAAAAAAAGAAAGAACTAGTAATATTCAAATGTAGCATAAATGTGAATTCTCTAAAGTCGCTTCTTCATGTTTTGCTACTCAAAGCTGTTTAAGAGAAAAATAGAGACTTATTTATTTGGAATCACCTTGATTCGACTGCCTGTTTACACATAATATATGACAATTTCAGTTTCTTATTTCACAGGCATGGGTCTCTTAAAATCTTGGGTTAGGGGTTTCTTCCCCCTCTAAAAGTAATTATGATTTATAATGTATTTGGTTCCTTAAGTTTCAATGAGGTCAGCATTGCAGATTAGCCTCGACAGGCTTTTGTCTCACATATGCATCAGGCATCTTCCATTCTGCCATAAAGTGGAGGAAATTTCAAGGGATGATGAATTTGGAATTTTAATAGACTGCCATTAATCTTTTGTAATTCTTTCTTCCTCCATCCTAACTGTGGATCCAGCATATCTACATTCTAGCCTAATTATAAGGCTCACTATAGCAGTGTAATTTGTCATGCAAAACAGCTGTTTCCAGATCCTCCACTGTCGAGGAATTGAAGCAGGGATAGATCTGAACCCTGAGAAAACTGACACGTCATAAATTATTACGAAAAGGGCATTTCCCCTCCTGTAGGCTTGGAAGAAATGAAGGCAGAAAAGACCCTTTCCAACCCCCAGCCCTGCCCCATACGCCCATTATAAATAACCCAAGCCTCTGCTTGTCTAAATCTGCAATGCACTTGCCTCGTTTTTCTCTGCCTTAGAACCACATCAAACATACATCCATGTCCATAAGCTCCTATGATTATGATACATATTTATTTTGCCATAGTTTCTAGGCGACATTTCTTCATTTTGGAGATGTTGTGTGTTGGTGGCTTGAAATTTGAAATATGGCTAGGGGAAGATTGCCATATGTCATTTACAGGTATGCCTTAAAAGATTCAGAGCTACACATTCATTTAATGGTAAGGGCGTCATTCGCACATTGTGCCAGTGGCACAATGGGTCCATGCGTCTGGCTGTTAACCAGAAGATTGGTGGTTTGAGCAGGGGGTTGGACGAGATGACCCCCGGGGTCCATTCCAACTCTACAATCCTATGATCCTATGCAGTGCTTAAAAAAAATTGTTTAGTTGTACTCTCACTTTCCTACTCATATTGAAATACTCAATGAGGCCAAACTTAGATTCACAAAACATTTAGGGGTATGCGTAACCCTGCGCCCCCCCCCAGAAAGAAAGCATTGATCCTATGTACTGATGGGTGGAGGAGCACATGGTGGCTGTATGATGTGCTGATGTATGTGTTGGCCATGCCCCCTATTGTGTATTTGGCCAGTTTGGAGGACCTTTATGCACCGTTGGAAGACACAGAGAGCCTCTTCACACTTCTCTCTCTCTTTCTCCCTCCCCCCCTCTCTCTGTCTTTGCGTGCAACTCCCCTCACACATTCCTTGAACAAGTTCAAAGGGTCATCTGACACCTCCCATAACATGGTATTATAGATTTGGGAGGGCAATTAAGAAACAATACAGGGCCAATGAAGACCAGTGGCAATGCAATGTACTTCTCCCCTACCCTAAGGTGTGAACAGAGACAAAGGATGTCTCTGTTCACCCGTGGTAACTGGATGTGAGGTAATTGGGAGAGAGTCCTGAGCAAGGGTGGCTGGGAAGAAGAAGGAGGGAGGGGGATCCATGTTGGGCAGGCTGGCTGAAGGCTGGCTGCACTGCTGTGGGGGACCAGCGCCTCTTGAAATGACCATGCTGTAAGGTCTGGACTCCCTCCATGCAGACTGAAGGTGTAAATAGCTGAATAAACCATATTATTTCTTAGCTATGACAGTCTCCACCGTATCTCAGTTCTCCAAAGGACCACAGACCCTGGGTAAGTGCCTGGAACTCCACGGATTCTTGCTGCAGCTTGGCGGGGGCTGGCACCTAACTTTTGTAACAATATTCAGATGCTGGTTGCTTCTCCAAACTGCAACTCTCATCCATCTCAAGAAATGCTGGATGTGCTTGCTGACCTTCATAATGCTTTGTGTAGGGTCTACTAGGTTAAGCTGATATATTTGAGTTTAAAGGTAGATCTGGGACCTACAGCAAACATCCAGCCAACCAGCCATGCCTTTCCCCAAGAAACTCCATTTCATTCTCCATCACAGTGGTTGTCAATTTAACTCCCTGCCCACCCACAACAGACACACAGTATTTTTGCAGCCAATGAACATGCTCAGTCCTCATGCTTGGGTTGTTTAAGATATCTGCCCCTCTTGTTTCACAGTAGACAAGAAAAATAGACGATGAAGCTTTGGAAACAGACCCATGGGCCTCAGGGTCTCTGGATCACTACTTCCACATGTTACTGCTTCTTCCCTTGCAGAACTGGATATTTATTTTATCAGTTGAGCAAAGTTTCCTCCAAGTTTCGGAAACATCATTCAATTTTTGCTATGTGGTATGCAGTTAAGCCATTTGTAGTTTTAGTTTTTGGTCCACATGAATGCCAATGTGCTATCTATCTATCTATCTATCTATCTATCTATCTCTTGAATGCTCACCTTCCAGAGAATTATGTTTGTGTGGTGGGGAGGGGAGGGGAACTGAATTGCTTTCATCTTGCCTTTCATTTCCACCCCACCTAGATTCATCCCACCTTTCATTTTACCTCTCAGGCGACAGCACAAAATATGGGACAATGGTCTACTTTACCCTTTCTTGAACAGCAACAAAAAAGTTATAAAATATTCTTAAGGAAGAATGATGGGGAGAGAGATTTCATTTATCACAGCACAAGCTATCTGATAGCTATACCCACTGAGAATATTTTGCTCCTTTTTCTCACACCAATATAAAGAAAGCCAAAGACTGCCTGTGTGTGTGTGTGGAGGGGACTGGCAGGTTGAATCACATATGAATACTTCTGCATTGTATCAATATTATTATTATAGCTCAGCACCATCTGCACTGATTGGCAATAGTTCTGCAGGGTTTAAGATAGGAGTCCTTCCTAGCCTCATCTGGGATGGTGGGCATTGAACCTGGAATCTTCTCTTTGTAAAGCAGATGCTCTACCACTGAGCTACACTCCTTCCTATAGCACCACATACTTTTGCTTTTCCATTGGGTTTACTATTGCTACAGATGCCATATCTGGATCTAAAGCTCCAGTACAATGTTTGATTTGGCAGATGGTTCGATGGGCTTGCATGACGCATCTGAGTGGGAAGCACTCCTTGCTAGAAAAAGAGAATCAATGGTGGCCTCTTATCTATGGGATCCATAGATCTTGAGGAACATAGGAATCAGTCTTATCCCAGGAATGGGCCAAAAATTCATCTTTGGCCCATGTCACTTTTGCATGTGTTGACCTACATGTCTATCATGTTTCTACATTGATCTGTAGCCTTTTTCTTTTTTTTTTACAGCAATCTGCTCAAATTCACATTTGCATACGTATTTTATTTTTTATTTTTTATAAATAATTTTTATTATTTATTATTATGCAACGTTCTTTTGCACTATTTGTTCCTTCCTTTTCAACTCGACCCATCACGGGTTAACTCAGACTCTAGGCTTGACTGACTGAACATTCCATGGAGGGGGGGGGCGTGGCTGACTGTTGGAGGAGGATGTGCAGCCGTTTAGGCAGTTGAGAAGGGTTTGGGAGAGGGAGTGTGAGGTGGTTGAAATAGGAGGTCTGTGAGAGTAGGTTTAGGTTAGGTAATTGTATGAATATCTTTTATATGATTAACAAAGATATTACCACTGAAACTAAGTATGTACACAAGAAACCTTAATACAACCATTACGATCTTAAGCAAATAAAACTTCCATATTTAAAATGCCAATCATAAAGTTGGCTGTATTATTTTCCAGCAAGGGAACATGAAACCCACAGGAGGGGATACCCATTAAAGATACTATACTTTCCTCCAGAGTGGAAAGGATAGATTGTGGCTGCGGAGTGCACTGAAAGGGCTTAAAGGGTAGACAGATCCAGGTTGTCAATAAGTTGCCTCAGGGAAGAGGCAAGCTTTTCTGTAAGGGATTTCTAGTTGCTGAACCCCTTACACGGTAGACACAAAGGGATAGTCTCATATATAGCCCAGGTTTTAAAAGGGTACCTGGCCACGCTAGTTGCTGGAAAGGGACTCTCTTTTATTTGTTAAAAAAACCTTCAAAGGCTAGAGGGTTTACCGAAAAGGCTAACGGGATAAGTGGGAGGTTAGATTTACAACATCAATCCCTGTTAGTTCTTTTAGTAAATTGAGAGGGCGAAGTGAAAAGACGAAAGCAAGGGTCCTTTCGTTACAAAAGATTTTTACATACATTCTTAAATAATATTTAACATTCATATGTTATACAAGTTTTCTGACTTCCACCAACCACTTCTCGGGATTTTCACTTTTCTTAACTTCTTGTATTTCATACTCCACTATTACTTTTAATAATCAAGTTCAAATATTACTTTTCCAAAATTATTACTGTAATATTTCTTAAAATAAACCTCACAAAACTTCTTGCAAGCCTATTAGCGTGATTTGTTGTTTACAGTTATCTTTCAAATATGTCTTAAATTTAGTCCAATCTTTTAGAAATTCCTGGTCCCGTCAGTTTTGAATTCTTCCTGTCATCTTATCCAGTTCTGCATAGTCCATTAACTTCATCTGCCATTCTTCTTTTGTCGGTAATTCTTCTTGTTTCCATCTTTGTGCCATTAACATTCTTGCTGTCATTATTGCATATAAAAATAACTTTTTATCTTGTCTCTTAATGTCATTTCCTACAATTCCTACCAGAAAAGCTTTCGGTTTCTTTATCTCATTATCTTCTTTATCTCATTATATATCATTTCCCAGAAGCCTTTCGCCTTCTTACATTCCCACCGCATATGATATAACGTTCCTTCTTTTTCTTTACACTTCCAACATTTATTACTCATTTTATACATTTTAGCTAGTTTCACTGGTGTAATGTACCATCTATACATCATTTTCATTATATTCTCTTTCAAAGCATTACAGGCAGTAAATCTTATACTTTCTTTCCACAATTTCTCCCAGTCTTCTAACTGTATATTATAGCCAAAATCTTTAGCCCAATGTATCATTACCGACTTAACCTCTTCATCTTTCAAATGCCATTCCAACAGTATTTTATACATTTTAGACAATATTTTCCAACTATTATTCAAGATTTCACTTTCAAATTTTGACTTATTAACAACAAATCCATTTTCTTTTAAGTTTTCTTTAAACATTTCATTAATTTGACAGTAGTGCAACCAATCATTTACATATTCCTTCACCTCTTCATATGGTTTCATTTTCCATTTAACGCCTTCCTTTCTTATTAATTTTTCACAAGTGATCCAATTTCCACTCATATTAATCTTTTCCACATTATCACTTCCAAAGGTGACAACCACCATGGCGTTTTACGCTCTAATAGGTTTTTATACCTATCCCAAACTTCAATAAGAGATCTTCGGAATATATGGTTACTAAATCCTTTATGAACCTTTGTTTTATTATACCATAAATATGCATGCCAACCAAATCTATTATCAAATCCTTCAAGATCTAACAAATCAACATTTTTTAACAAAATCCATTCCTTTAACCAACAGAGACAGGACGCTTCATAATATAATTTCAAGTCTGGCAGGGCGAAACCTCCTCTTTCTTTACTATCAGTCAACAATTTATATTGAATTCTTGGTTTCTTTCCCTGCCAGATATATCTCGAAATCCTCTTTTGCCATTCTTTAAATATCCTTGTCCCCTTGATCACTGGAATTGATTGAAACAAAAATAACATTCTTGGCAGCACATTCATTTTTATAACCGATATCTGCATACGTATTTTAATATACATTTTCTGTCTCTTAAATAAGCAAATAATTCTTAAGATGTTGATTTTTTGAGCTCGGAATTGCATTTGAACATTTTGACAAATGTGAAAGCCAGTGGATGACTATTATTATTAGTAGTAGTAGTAGTAGTAGTAGT
The DNA here is from genome assembly GCA_034641385.1 of Darevskia mixta. Classification (NCBI taxonomy): domain Eukaryota; kingdom Metazoa; phylum Chordata; class Lepidosauria; order Squamata; family Lacertidae; genus Darevskia; species Darevskia mixta. Next base: position 3,346,901 of record JAWWNH010000149.1, read on the forward strand.
ATTTGAATTTATATACTGCCCTATACCCGTCTTAGGGCGGTTCACAGAATAAAATCAAAATACAAAACCACAAAATACATAATCAAAATAAAAACAACCCAATAACCTCCCTACTAAATTCTGATTGTGCATTAGTTTCAGAGATGCAGATCAGATCACTTGCTGTTAGAGCGGCAAATATTATTTTTTGCAGGCATCCCTATCTGAGTCAGACTGAGTATCATCTAAACCAACTGGTGGGAGCTCCCCAAGGTTTCAGATACAAGTATTTTCCAGCCCTGTCTAGAGATATGAGGGATTAAAGCTGGGCTCTTTTGCATGCAGTGCATGAGCTCTGCCCAAGGAACAACGGTCCTACCTCAAGTTGACCCTGAAACAAAGAGACTTTTAGAACAGGCGATCCTGCCCTTTTTTTCTTTTTCTTTTTGCTTCTGGCTAAGAATGTTCCAACCGTCTTTATTTTCACAGAAATTCACATCTTTCTGCATGGTATTGTACGTTTTGACACTTCCTCATGAATGCATGTGCTTTACGCAAAACTGATCTAAGTAATTGTTCCTTGTCACATGCATGTTATACTAACACAGTGCTTGTGCATGCTATAGGCAACCCCCCTGTTTTCAAGGTGCTTACGTTCTGAGGCACTGCACACGTCAGTGAAATCACGTATAATTGAAACACCACTGAAAAAGCTTACAAACCCTTTCCACCCCTCTTTGTGACATTTTCTGGCTCACTTCTGGGTTCGGCGCAATACGAATGTGCACGTTTGTGCACATATGGAACGCGGGTAAAACAGCCACACACAACATATATGCAACAAAAAACTGAGAGCAGAGTCAGACAAATACTATACTATTGCACAGAGAAGCAGAGACCTATAAATAATTAACTGTGAACTTAAATGCTTAAATCAAAGAAACATTGATTAAAAAATCTAGAACGTTGTGCACGTGTGGAGGGAAGAGAAATGATTTACCTAATAATGAATCAACACTCCAGACAGACAGAAATGACAGCAGGAATAAAACCAAGAAGAGCATGCAAGGAGCTAGATTTTAGCATATGTATCTTCCCAACAATCATATATGAGAGGATCCTTCTGTAGGCTAGAACATCACCATCCAAGGTAGCACAAACAAGCTCAGGGAAATGCAAAAGTTTAAGATCCACCCTGATTGTCAGGTCAAATCCATTGCTCATTCTGGACCTCCTGCTCAATCCCACCAAAGTTCAGCCACAAGGAAGATGTGAATTCCGTATCAGTCCCATTTCCAAAGCCTCAGAAATACCAGAGATTACTCAGTCTAACCGGTAACAGATGGTATACAGTAGGAAACCTAGACCAGGGGTCAGCAAATTGTTTCAGCAGGGGGCCAGTCCATTGTCCCTCAGACCTTGTGGGGGGCCGGACTATATTTTGAAAAAAAGTAATGAACGAATTCCTATGCCCCACAAACAAAAGCACACATTCTACTCATGTAAAAACAACAGGCAGCCCCACAAATAACCCAGAGATGCATTTTAAATAAAAGGACACATTCTACTCATGTAAAAACATGCTGATTCCAGGACCGTCTGCAGGCCGGATTTAGAAGGTGATTGGGCTGGATCCGGCCCCCGGGCCTTAGTTTGCCTACCCATGACCTAGACCATGCTAGAGAGCTCACACTCTTTAAATATTAACTTTTCTAAAGTGGCTCCTTTGTCAGGGCCGGCCGGTTCCTCTTCACATTACCACGCAGATACCTCTTGGTCTTTTATAACTTTTATTGAGTATTCACAAACAGTGTTTATAAACAGTTCTTATCTTTAAACATCACTCCTCAGAGTCACTCAGTTCAGATACTATCTGAATATAAAATATGGTTACAGCTCCCACATTTGAACTAAACCGACCATAGGTCTTTGTTCCTGTACCAGCATACATCCCCTCAGGAAACGGGCCGGGCTCTCACTATAACAAGGACTGTTAAAATCTGGCATGAATGTGCTACTCACCAGCTGAAGGACCGTTTCAAGGGAAACAATTGAAATATTTTTGAGCATTCAAATCTATGCTATATCAATCGCTGCACAAGTAATGTTTTGTGTTGTTTTTATGGGAAAGCATCCAATTTCATTGTATTGTATTTGTACAATGACAATAAAGAAATCTTAAATCTTAAATACCTTCTGAACTCTGCTTCTCCGTCACCAGCAACTCTCAAAATGGTGAACGTGAGGTTCCTTTCGTTTTCCCGCTCTTTTTTCTAACCTCCTAGTGAGGGCTGGCTTGTATCTCCCCTCCTCCGAGTCTGAGCTATAACTTAACCCTTGCATTTCCTGTGAACATACAGGCCCTGTCTGTTGCTCTCCTCTACTAAATTTACTGCTCTCTTCCCCCTCTTGGGGAATGCCTCCTCCCTCTGGGAAACTGGATACTTCTAACTCTTCCCTGACATCCTTCACCCAACAGATCTTTATTTTTCTATAAATCCTCTATTATTAGATCAACTGGATGGAAGAGTAGTGCTACTTAGTCGTTTATATTTATTTATCCTTACATATATATCCCACCTTTTCCCAAGGAGCCGTATATGCTTCTTCCACTCTCCATGTCATCCTCAAAACTGGCCTTTGAGATTGGTTAGGCTAAGCGACAGTAACTTCCCAAGGTCACTCTATCTTTGATTTGAATCCTGGACTCAAAGGTGCTAGTCCAGCTCCCTAATTCAGGGGTCTTTTGGGGGACTGTGGACACATTAGAAAAAAATGGGGGAATTGTTGTAGTTCCGCATAGCACTGCAACACTGTTGGCTACAACAGAGTTTTTGTTTCAAGCCTAATTTCAGAGGAGGAGGGAGAGGAGAGCACCCTGTGGGCACCAGAAAAGGCCTCTGTGGGCATGTGTGGGCCCAAAGGTGGCACCTGGCACCCCCTGACCAGTGACCACACCAACTCTTAGAGCTGTCTTTCATTTCAAAAGCAGTGAGCATGCTGCTGGAACTTTCTCTACTGGCTTCGATGTGTTGCAACACCTATGGGAGTTGTTTTCTTTCCCATTTCTTGAGCAGGTGCATTAGCTTTAAAGAGATAAACTCAATTTAATGAAACAACGGGAAAGGTCAGAAATAAAGTGAAATTACTATCATCGCCCTTCTTCCAAAGGCATGCCAAATGTTTTCTTGAATCAGAGAACTGCCTCCTCCTTATTCAACCAGCGAGATTTTCACTGGTCTCACAATAATGCAAAGGACATTCCCGCACTTCAACTATCTGAAGCAGTCGTGCACATTACCTTGACGTTGAGTCTCTGATAGATGATATGATTTGTGTCCCCCTTCTTGCTGACTAGGAGATGTAGTTTGGACTGTCGACAGCACATCTTGGAAGAAGTTGCATAGCCTTTCCAACCTAGGAACAGAATGGGGAGAATATAAGAAACTGGTTTGCAGTTTCTGTACTGAACTTGGGGCACATGACATCTCCAGGATAGACATGAATTTACTGTCATGAGCATCTTCCGGATAGGAATAGGACCCAATGGGGGGGGAAATATTATCAAAAGACCCTCCAAAATGTGGAGATGGCCTTCTTGTAATTATATGCAGAAATGAAAAAGACAAGCCACCTTATCTGAAACATGGAAACTGGTACTGAGCATAATATTTCAGGAATAATCATGACTAGGGAGGGATGGCTTACTATAGTTCTAAATCTTGATGGATAATGATAGAACCAGAAAACAGAAACCATTAAAAATCCTATTTAAATTTTAAAAAGTGTGCTTCCCTCTTTTGCAGTAACTCCCTGATATTATAATCCCTATCTAATAAAACTGCTCCTGGTTTTCTAATAAATAAAATGATAGTTTCCAATACTCTCTAACCCTTAGCTAACACTATACCCCCAACTAATAAAATGGCTCTCTAACTAAAACGATGACTCTCGCCCCCTTTCCTCTCTCTCCTCCCTACCTCACCTTATTCCCCAGAAAGAATTTCACTCGCCAAAGTTCCCTGGTAATTCATCCAGCAGGAGGACATGTCAGAATGCCGGGTGCATCACTATTACTTTAGCAGCCTTACACTATGATGTGACAAGCTTCCTCTGCCAATATTCTCTGCTCTCGTGTAATGTTAAAAACACAGCCTAGTTCTTTCCCTGGAAGGCCTATACATTCTCAAGGGTGGTGAAGAGCTGCATTATTATCAAGCACTGCACTGAGGAAAATTGAAGTCAGAAGGGTGTTTACCTTCAGAGTCCAGAGGAAAAATACCAACAGGAAGGAGATGAAGAGGACACAAGCAACCCAAAGCCATTTTATTACCACACCCAGTAGTAGTAAGAATTGTTTCAGTGTGCTATATGTTCCCTAAGCTGCACCCCCCTTTTTTTGCTCCTAGTGGGAAATCTTATGATGCCACTGGTCACTGAAACTTGTTGCTTGTTCTACAAATGTAGCTTGCATGAAGGTGTCCAGCCTTCTGTATTGTATTATTATTATTATTATTATTATTATTATTATTATTATTATTATTATTATTACTATTTACCGTTTGACTTTATTTCCTTGAAAATTTCTCCCCTTTTCTCCTTTGTGATGTAGTTTTTGGAAAGTGAGATACCTTTTTCACAGAGGCGTAACAATAGTTTCACTATCTTAGGAAGTATGCAGACAACCAAATATTAGGAAAGCCATGTCACTCACAAGGAATTGCAGAAGAGCAAGAATTTTCAATCTGATCCAATGCATGCTTATTCAAGTGTAAGTGTACATAGGATTGCAGCCTTACAGTGCAATCCTAACCAAATCTACTCCGAAGTAAATCCTGTTCAATTCAATGAGGTTTAGTCCCAGGAAAGTGGGGTTCAGTTTGCCTCCTTCATATGGCCTTGAGAAGCTCCTAGGTTATTTTCCCGCTCATTCGTCCTTCATACAGATTATCAAATGCCAAAGCAGCCATCATTAGACTAGATCTGGTTAGTGGTGTATTTTATTGAACCTGTGCAGTAGACTAATCTTATATGGATTTTCTGCTACTTGTTAATTCCATCACTCCAAGCTATGTAGCAACGGTCAGCTCTTATAAGCAACTTTTGATTGTCTGCTGTTATTCTTGATGGCTTTCTCTCTTCTCCCCACCAACAACTTTCTTTAAAAACAAACATAAAAGCAAACCGAAATGTACCAGGAGTGTTGATGGAAAAGAGCAGAATAATTAGCACTTGTACACAGAAATTTTAGGAAGAACTATTTGACACGGCAAACATTTTCTTCCCACGAGGAATAAACATTACAAACAGTTTATTCTCGTGAGGAGTGAGGAAATAGCATCAAGTAAAACAAGGGTATTCATGCATTATCTTACAAGCAGTCCCATAGCTCTTATACCTACTGTGGGGAGCTTCCACCTCTACCACCACAATGTCAGGTATCTCGATCCCTGAGTCTTCTTTATCTACACACAAGTGTCTGTATATATGTATTTTTAATTCATTTTCTGCCACCCACTCCTTCAGAAGGCTTTACAACCTCTGAGAAACATAGTTGTGTCTGGATGTGAAAGGGGCTCCATCGCCAGAGACAGGATAACCTAAAAGTAGGATGATTAAGGGGATTTTATATAGATACAAGAAAAACTGATACACATATCAGGTGCTGGATTGCACTTTCCACAGGCTGAGGAGCCACTATTGCTGGCTTTAGCTTCAAAATGGCTTTGCCCTCAAGTCAATTTTCCTAATGCCCCACCTCACCCAGTTATATCCTCTTATCCACAACCAAGTCATTAGTCCCAATCCAAGCCATCTCTCCCTCACAGTTAACCCCCAACGATCTTTTAACCATCCAACTGGCTTGAACTGGCCTGATCGAAGCCACACCTACTATAACTCAAAGCAGTCTCTTTCCTCTGCCAGAACCTACCACCGAGTAACCACTGCTAAACAGACTTGTCACATTATAACAAAACGAAGCCTTGTGGCAGACAAAGACATAACACATCTTCCTTTTAAACGCAGACATAACCAAACACATGTATAGCGTTTCTCCTCACTGACCTAAGAAAATTGCAAAGGGAGTGTGAGCTCTTCTTAGGCCTTTAACTTTTGTGCATGCCCTGTTTGGGTCTGGAGAAATATGCTCTTTCTTTCTCTCTCTCTCTCTCTCTCTCTCTCTCTCTCTCTCTCTTCATTTTGGTCTGCAGAGTGGCTTGCAAACTAGGACTTCAAGTGAAAAAGATCACTTGAGGAACGTCCCCAAGCTACGCACCTGTTTATTCAAAGTGAGTGAAACCCAGACTGCATACACACATTTTATTCTAGAATCAATGGAGAACGCTAACTTTTTCTACATAATCCACCCACAATCTAGATCTGTTGCATAGTTCTTGCCCATGAAAAGCACCTCTTGAGAAAGAGGCTTCCTTCCGAAAATAAAAGCTCATTGATCCTGCATTATCAAGCAGTGTGTACATTTGAAAACAGATGTAGGCAGTCCCAACAATGGTGTGTCCCCCCGTGTGTGTACACATCTGGCCAATCATGCTGTGGATGGGCATCTATCTAAATTATGATCACCACTTCAGATATGTCAGCCATAATATTTATTCCAGGTCTGAGAGAAGAAGACAAAATCCTCTCTCTGTAATTTTTGTGGCCGTATATGGATGCTGCATAACTGTGGGAACATTTTGGATATTTTAAGGAAGTGGGTATGCATTGGGAGACAAGAGGGTCATATAGTAACTCACCAGCACTCCTCCTGGCTCTCTAGCCTAGTGGGCACTTTTTAAAAAAACATTTCATTTATTTATTAATTAGATTTCCTACCTGCCCTTTACCACAAAATCCCAGGACAATTTACAACAATAAATTATACAATTATAAAACAGTTACATAAAACACAAAAGTGCAAAAACAAAAACAATTTCATATAAAACAATTCCATATATAAAAACAGTAAAGAATAGTTTTAATACAGATGCAGACGGGGGGCAGGGGCAGAATGAACACATTATATCATCAACATGTTGTTAATAATAATAATAATAATAATAATAATAATAATAATAATAATTTATTTATACCCCTGCCATCTGGCTGGGTTTCCCCAGCCACTCTGGGTGGCTTCCAACAAAATATTAAAATAAAATAGTCTGTCAAACATTAAAAGCTTCCCTAAACAGGGCTGCCTTCAGATGTCTTATAAAATGCTATCATTTTATAAAACCAGACAAAGGGCTACCCTAAGAATATAATATACTGGGCTAAAAAATATTACATCATACAAGCAAAAGCCTGCAGTCGTGATTTCAAGTGATTTATTTTAAGTCAATGGAAATCCAAAAGTGGAACAAATATCTTTCTTTTAAAGAAAAGAGATGAAAAGAAAAAGGAGCAAAAGGAAATAAACAAAAACTTACTTAATTTGCCTGACCCCCTAGGACTTTTTCTTTGACAATGCCACACCATTTCTGCATCTTTCTAAGAACCATGGGGAGTCAGGAACAAATATTCCTCTTTAACAACAAGCAAACTGAGGTTGCAATGTCACTGACATTCGCCCCAGGCCAGCTAGTGAATCCATGACAAATATGTGGCTTGAATCAAGATCTCTCAGGTCCACACCAACTGTCCTGTCTTCTGAAGCGCATGCGAAATACTTGATAGCTTAAATCATATTACTATACAGTAACCGCTCTCCTACCCTCCGTCAAAAACAGCGGAAAACACTTCCAATTATTTCACATTCACTTATCCCGACTTCTGAACATTAAAATGTTAACATGATGGTAATCAGACTTAAATCAATTACTGCGTAATTGCTGAGTCAATGGGAGCATGGTTAAATATTGATAAGAGTCTTAAAGCTCCATCAGGAAGTATTGACAACCAGAGTGACGAATGCAGCCCTTATTCAAGAGGAAAACTGGACAGCAAAGGGTTGAGTTGATTCTTATTGCTGCTGAGAGCATGGGCAATCAATATGGACCGCCTGTGCTCTTTTAAGCATGGGGCAGGGCTGGCATCCAAGGGCTATTTCCAATCTTTTTCATCCTGAGATTTACGTGGCAGAGACACTGCATGTCATAGGGCAAAGCATTTGACTTAAAAAAAAAAAAGAATATCCAGTTTGCAGTTTATAAATACGGGATGGAAGCAGGGCATTGTTCTTTCTGCTCAGAAAGGCATAGCTTTTCTCTGCTTAGCATTCTCTAACCATAATAGCCCCAAGCCTCGCTCGCTCCAGCGGCGATGGTTAAAAATTATAAGTCATTTTACTTGGACAGATAGATGCCAAATGGCTGCGAGGATTTTTAGCCACCTGATACAATTAGGTAAAGCTGGGCCACATTTTTAATTATATTGAGCTTTGGTCTGTTTACCATGCATACCCAAGGAGAAAGCATGTTAAATAGGTTTGTGTTGTTGGCCACTGAACATAACAAAAATAAGCAAAATTAGCAGTTAATAGATAATGTGCATCGAACAAAATTGCTGCAGAACTACAAACGCCGGTATGCCGAATGGAGCAAAGAATTAAAATGACACAGCTAAAAATAGAGAAAAAGCATCTTCATCAAAAATAACAATGGTTACTTCAGGTTTCCCATGGACCTTCATCTGGTTTCAGAAACGGCCAGGACAAAGTTTGCATGTCTGGTTTTTGGCTCCTCACATGCTCACCAGCATGTGGACATGAACAGGGCTGTTAAGTAATCAATGAGTTAAGTCTATAGCCTGGTTTGCATGACACAGTATGCCAAATTCAAAGTGTTAGTGATGACCTTTAAAGCCCTAAATGGCCTGGGCCCAGTATATCTGAAGGAGCGTCTCCACCCCCATTGTTCTGCCCGGACACTGAGGTCCAGCTCCGAGGGCCTTCTGGCGGTTCCCTCACTGCGAGAAGTGAAGCTACAGGGAACCAGGCAGAGGGCCTTCTCAGTAGTGGCGCCTGCCCCGTGGAACGCCCTCCCATCAGATGTCAAGGAAATAAACAACTATTTGACTTTTAGAAGACATCTGAAGGCAACCCTGTTTAGGGAAGTTTTTAATGTTTGATGTTTTATCGTGTTTTTAATATTGTGTTGGGAGCCGCCCAGAGTGGCTAGGGAAACCCAGCCAGATGGGTGGGCTATAAATAACAAATTATTATTATTATAAACTATGGCATGCCAAGACTGTGTGAACATGTGAGCTCCTGGAGATGTGCTTGAAGCTCTGCTACTTCCCGGTTCAAAGTTTGTCCTCTGTTACAGCTTATGATTAATAAGGAGAGGGCTTAACCATGAGTCCCAGGCTACACACACATCATACACATTTAAAGCACTCCACTAAGGATCATAGGAATAATATTTTACCTTTTACAGAGCTACAGTTTCCCACAGCACTGGATTTAGCATGGTGCAGGTGGTTCCCCTACGCAGGGCGCTGAGTTGAGGGGTTGGAAAACACTACTAATACTATTGCTGCCTATATTTATATGGGTGTCTACTCAAAAGTTAGGGAGGGAACATTTAGGGGACAGACAATATTATTTGTGCTATAAATGGATGATGTATATGCAGCCAGTTTGGATGACATGCTAAGCCTAGCACATTAAAACTGGTCAGGCAGGAGCAAAGTGGCAGCTCAGTGCCTTTTCTTCCTCTCTGTCATCCTGCCCTACGTTATGTATGGAGGATCCCTTCATATGCCTTCTACATCCAATTTGCCTAATGAGCTCAGTACCCTGAAGCAAACATCTTTCACTGCTTCTTTCAAAACTGTGACTGGCTGAGTAAGTGGTGTCTACACATTCAGATTCTTTAGACGTAAACCATGTTCATTTTTATTTCTAGACAGCAGCAACAGAATATTACTCCGTCAAAGAGCAAAATCGGATGATGAGCATCAAAAAGAGTGTAGGGAATATTCTGTCACTGAAAAACAAGAGGGAGGTATCAGCATGGTCGGGGGAACCCCCCAGGATTTGCAGAAATACCTCCCCCCAAAAAACATATTTTAGGGGAAAATCTAAGAGGGTAGAGAACAAAGCCCAGAAAGCAGCTTCAGTGACCACAGGAAGAATACCATTACAGCCACCCCTATCTCCAAACGGTCTGAGATTCCAAGGATTCCAGGCACTTACCCAAGGTTCATGTTTATTTCAGAAATATGTATATGCTTTTATTTACACATATATACAACCTGAACCTAGACAGATGGGTTGCAGAGCATTCACATCCTATGAAGGTCAATCTTCCCCACTTAGGGGCAGCACTGGATTCAAAGGACAGCAAAAAGCCATCCTCTGTGTCTCTAATTTTCAGTCTGTCATCCCCAGCTCAAATGGAATTCTCCACCTCCTTCTCCTTCTCGCTGCTGACCAACTCCAATGACCTCCCGCAGCCTACGTCATTCAAAACTGAACCCCCAAATTTGGCCCATGCCTCTGCCCACTAGCACTCAGCAAAGAAGGGCCCACACTCCCCTTTGCCTGCCAGTCTTGGCCTCTGATGGTTTCCTTCTTGCACCATCACTGGCCTTTGTCCCCTGCTAATGGCCCATCCAATTAACTCTGCAGAGCTGGCTTGGCTCATTAGCACAACAGAATCTAGTGGGTTTCTGTGTCTGGCAAAGTTTAATCAAACCTTGATTAAGTCCAGCTTTTACTAAATCCAAGGGAAGGAGGTGGCACCCAGGAATTTAGGGGAATCTGGCCTCCCACAAACCCATAACAATACTCAGCATTAGGTATCTCAATCCAGCTGCATTGAACCATGCGTGTACAGTGGTGGACCTACATTTTGGGGGCCCTGAAACTTGAACTGTTATGGGGGCCCCTTCGCAACCAGCAACAAGGTCTAGGTAACCACTTATCTTCTTCAGTGTGGTTGTTTACAACAGCATCTGTGCCACTGACTCTCAAACTTTGGGATGGTTTAATAATAATAATAATAATAATAATAATAATTTATTATTTACTAGTGGTTTAAGCCCGTTTAGTTAACGGGCGCTAGAGAGCCTTCTTTCGCCACTGGGGGCAGCGCTGCCAAAGCGCTCTGAGGGGAGTGGCCTGCTGGCCGCCTCCTCTCCCGGCTTCTCGCCCACGGCCTCCTGGGGGAGAGAAGGCCGCGCTGGGGGATTGTCTGGCCAAAGCGCCGCGCGAGGCAGAGGCGGCGGAGGATCCTGGGCGGGCCCGTGGCGGCGGGAAAGGCCTCCAGCGCCGCCTCCGCTCCTGGGGCAGGTAAAGAGGTTCAGCGGCTCCTCCGGGGAGGGAGAGGTGGCGGAGTGGAGCAGGGCGGGCGGCGTGGCGGCGGAGGAAGCAGCGGCAGCAGAGGCGCTCGGCGCTCTCTCTCCCTCCCCCCTCTGATTCCTTGGGAGCTCCGTGCGAGGCGGCGGCGCTGCCCCAACTGACGACGCGCGTGCGCCGCCGCTGCCTCTCGGACACGCCCCCTCTCCCGTCGTCCAATCCCTGCGTCCGTCTGGGACATGCGCAGTGGAAAATTTCCACTGACACACAGAACGTACGCACGGACACAGGCACTTTATTATAGAGGATACCCCACCCATCTGGCTGGGTTTCCCCAGCCACTCTGGGCAGCTTCCAACAGAACATTAAATTGCAGTAATCTATTAAACATTAAAAGCCTCCCTAAACAGGGCTACCTTCAGATGTCTTCTAAAAGTCTGGTAGTTGTTGTTCTCTTTGACATCTGGTGGGAGGGCGTTCCACAGGGCGGGTGCCACTACTGAGAAGGCCCTCGGCCTTGTTCCCTGTAACTTGGCTTCTCATAGTGAGGGAACCGCCAGAAGGCCCTCGGCACTGGACCTCAGTGTCCGGGCAGAACGATGGGGGTGGAGATGCTCCTTCAGGTATACTGGACCGAGGCCGTTTAGGGCTTTAAAGGTCAGCACCAACACTTTGAATTGTGCTTGGAAACATACTGGGAGCCAATGTAGATCTTTCAAGACTGGTGTTATGTGGTCTCGGTGGCTGCTCCCAATCACCAGTCTAGCTGCCGCATTCTGGATTAGTTGCAGTTTCCAGGTCACCTTCAAAGGTAGCCCCACATAGAGCACATTGCAGTAATCCAAGCGAGAGATAACTAGAGCATGCACCACTCTGGTGAGACAGTCTGCGGGCAGGTAGGGTCTCAGCCTGCGTACCAGATGGAGCTGGTAGGCAGCTGCCCTGGATACAGAATTAACCTGTGCCTCCATGGACAGCTGTGAGTCCAAAATGAAATATATACAACAATGTGAATCATGCAACGAAATTAACATGAGGCTAAGTGGTATTTTAAACAAGTACTCGTGAACGCCGTGGATATTCTGATCAGTGTCTTAAGGAATGGATATTCTGGTCTGCCTCCTATGGGCCCCCTTCTCTGCTTGTGGTACCCAGACATCAAGATAAATTCGAGATCCAATATTGGAAGATCCAAATTATTCACTGGAATACCGTGTTTCCCCTATTTTAAGACACCGTCTTATATTTCTTTTCCCTCAAGAAAACGCACTATGGCTTATTTTGAGGGGATGTCTTATTTTTATTACATAAGCCCAGCCCTGCGTTTTCCTTGGCGCCCTCCAGAACAGCGCCTATCACTATGGCTTATTTTCAGGGTACGGCTTATATTTTGCAAATGCGAAAAAATCCTGCTATGGCTTATTTTATGACTACGTCTTAAAATAGGGGAAACAGGGAAAATGTCTTTCTATGGATAGCTTGAATTAGGTTCTCTTCCTACTCCTTCAAGGAGCTCCATGTGTTTGCTTTGTTACTAGCCTCACACTTGTCACTGGTGAGGAAGAGGAGGAAGATGATTGTGAAGGATTTCAAAACTGGGGCAAAGGCCAGAGTGGCTTGGGAGGTTCTTTTGGCTCAATTCCTGGAGCCTCATTTTCAATAATATGAAAAAAGAGGTCAGTGAAAAAAGAAAATCATTGTTCACTCTGAGGAATAAAAATAGACAGTGCTAAGGCAGGACAGCTAGGGCTCCAAACAATGTATTTAACACCTACACTGTAATTATTATCAAACTGTTTGAGAAGATAATCAGGAGAAATCATTAAGCAAAAAGTTTGGACAATGATGTTATCTCTCTCCCTCCCTCCCTCCCTCTCTCTCTCTCTCTCTCTCTCTATATATATATATATATGCGAATGCCTGCCTGCTGCTGCTTTATTTTATTTTATTTTTTTAATACCAACTGATATTCATGAGGGTAAAGTGAAATCTTCTGCAAAAAAAAAAGAACTTTCTTCAGGTTTCTCATTTTAAATTGATTCAGGGCACTGTACTTATGATTTCCCTTTGGATGCATAGCATTTCCTTAGCCGTCAATGCCTATGTTTACCCTCTCACTGAAATTCAATTCAGAATCTCCTGCAAAAATCTGTTCAATCAAAATGTATTAGCATTCCTCAGGTTAAGTCAGGATATACCTGTACACTGACCTCTATTTTGAATCAATTTTGCAGCCTTAAATGATTAAGGCCTGAAATAAATGATTGAGTATGCCTTGAGAGAAAATGTATCATGAATAAAAAGTTGACAGATATTTCATTTCTGGGCAAGATCTGAGCCAGATTTATCCTGCTCCGAAATATTATGAGAGTGATCGTGAGGTAATAATCTGTGTTTTCATTTTCAATTAGCATAACTCTTCATCTATAACCATGGGGGAATCATGGGTCTGTCAACTTCATATCTCTGTAGTGCTTCTTACACTCCCTCCTCTCGTTCTTTCATTTCCCAGAAGCAATCACCCCCTCTCCACATGACTTCACAGGAACTAGAGGGCTATCCCAGCAACTGTGGTCCCAATAACAATTGGACTCTTCATGTCTGTGATTAACTGAAGAGAAAGGGGGAACCAGATAGCTTACTGCTACACAATGAGTGTGTGTACTATGGAGTTTAACCCTACGGACTAAAAAACTGGGGAAGCATGAAGCTGTCTCACAGGATATGGAGCAGAGTCCTGTACAAGTGATGTCACATGTGGTAATGGAATTGCAACATTCTTAGAATTTGTCCACATATGCATGTCAGACCTTCCAAGTATCCCTATTTTCCAGGGAAAGTCCCTGATTTACAGAAGCAATCCCGGTTTCTGATTTGATCCCAGAATGTCCTGCTTTTCCTTAAGACATCCCTATTTTCATTGGATAAATGTTGGAGGGTATGGAGTTATATGACCCCTGAGCCAAGGAGATAACCTTTGGAAGACATCTGAAGGCAGCCTTGTATAGGGAACTTGAATGTTTGGTGTTTTATATGTTGGAAGCCACTCAGTGTGTCTGGGGCATCCCAGTCAGATGGGTGGGGTATAAATAATAAAATTACTACTACTACTACTACCAGGGGCGTACCCAGGATCAAAACTGGGGGGGGCAAGCCATGGTTGTTCAGGTTTGCTTTGAACTAGGGGGGGGGGCAAGCCATGGTCGTTCAGGTTTGCTTTGAATGGACGCTGATCATTTTTGCTTCTAGGGCTGCGTTCTAGGGGGGGCAGCTGCCCTCCTCTGCCCCCCCTGGGTACACCCATGACTACTACTACTACTACTATGGAACAGAACATCCCTATTTTCATTGAAGAAATGTTGGAGGGTATGACACGTTCATCACTTCTTAACTGCAGCTCAAAGAAATGGCTTGCATGTTTTTTGTTTTGTGCAGTTTCTGCACGCACAGGTTCAGATACCCTAAGCGTTTCATCACAGCCTTTCTACACACACCTTTTATTTGCTTTGTTTGGACAAGAAAGGAGGAAGATTATAACTGTTGCTATACAGTGGTACCTTGGTTTAAGAACAGTCCTGTTAATGAACTATTCAGTATACGAACTCCGCAAAACCGGAAGTAGTTGTTCTGGTTAGCAAACTTTACCTCGGCCTACGAATGGAAGCCGGACGGTCAAAGGGCACCAGTGGCAGGAGGCCTCATTGGGGAAAGCGTGCCTCGGTTTAAGAACGGCTTTGGTTTAAGAACGGACTTCCGGAATGGATTAAGTTCGTAAACAGAGGTACCACTGTATCTAAGGAAAAGAGAACGCAAAATCATATGGGTGGGAAAGCATTATACAGTATATTATCAGTGATTTTGTCATTCCAAAAGTTAATCTTTATATGCCTCTCTCGTGTCGATTATTTAATATTCTTCTCTGAGGAAGAAATGACTTGCATGTTTGAACGGGCCATAATGCCATAGGCTGCCTTTTCACTTCCCCTCCATCCCCGTTGCTTTTCATTGGCGCCATCCTAGACCTTTGACTCCCAGTCCTCAAGTACTGAGGAATGACGGGACTTGCATGCCTGCACAATTACCCTCCTCTTGAGAAAATCCACCTCTGATTGATCAGCGATCATTCAAAACACTGGAAGACAGTAGGAATTATGTGTGTAAGTTTCAGATCACTTCTACCAAAAGAATACCCAAGGGCCAAAGGACAAAATGCTCTCCCCCTCCCCTTATTTTTTGTTCAAGTAAAAGGAGGGATCATCTCATAATTAAGCGAATTCAAGCTTCTAGCAAAAACATGAATGCAGCACTGCCAGGCTAATCTCAGAAGCTGGCAACAAAGGCATGATGTCCTAGCCCTGCCCAAAGCTGTCCTTTTTGAATGTCTTTCACCTCAGACTTCCCAGCACACAGTGTAATTAATGCACACAGCAATTTATCTTCTATCTCTGTGGGAGTTGCTACCCTCTTGCCGAAAATGGAAAGATCACCTTCTTAATAGACCTGCTGAGCACAACCCGAGGAAACCAAAGTCCCTGTGCTCTCTTGAACATACAGATCCACATATGGTGGTGCTGAGGAGCAGCTGTTCCCTTCCAGTCTGTCTTGCTGGTCTCCTTAATTCAACGCAAGCTGCCCCCCCCCCATTCTGAGACAGGGCCTCTGCACTCTCCATTGCTTCCTTGACGACACAACCAATTTACAATTATCTTAATTTTTTTATCGTTGGGTCTAACGAGGATGTTTTCACAGCTTGGGTTTCTATCACCTTTTTTCCTCAGCGCTGTCCTGAATTTCTCTCTTTCAGTATGCGAGATACACACACGCACAAATCTCTCTCTCTGTCTCTGTTTCTGTTTCTGTCTCTCTCTTTATCTCTTTATCTATCATAGCTGGTAAATGAAAGGGAGCCTCATGGAAAGCCAGAATGACATTTCATAGGATGTTCCCAAGGTGAAAGCAATGCATCGGCTGATCTCACGGTTTGCAAAAACACAGAAGCATCTCTCCCAGGCAAATTTCTTTTATCTGGATACTCCGTTCCTAATTAAAGCATTTTCCGTACCTGTGTTCAGGGCAAGATCGACTTATGCTAACTGAGTATGAGAGGAGTCATTTTAAGATCCCCTCCTCGTCCTCAATTGGCACCTGGTTGCATGCCACATACTAGCTATCGGGAACAAACAGTGTTTAATAAACCTGACACTAATTTTGCTGCTCTCAAGTCTGAATGTGTAGATCTTTTCGAATCCTAGCCTCCCCCTAGTTTTTAGGTATTTCTTGTGGCTTGCCTCCCCTCCCCTTCAATCTTCCTGATCTCATTCTTCTTTTCATCATCACCATCATTTTATTTGTATGCCGCCTTTCCATAGTTAAAACAATGCTCGTGGCGCTTACAACATGACAAGATTTACATAATTACCAACGTAACAGAAGTCATAAGCAATAAATAAAACACATCAAAAAGTACACAACCAAATGGAAAACAATTTCCACATAAATCATAAAAGCTAAAACTAAGAATACACTGAAATAGATAGCTATACCAAGAACTCTGGCCAGAAGTTTCAACAAAAGAAACAATATCTACTCGTGAGTCAAAATCAAACAGGGTATATATTCTGTTAAGAATTACAGTCTTAAATGCAGTTGCCGATTAAAACAAAAATTATAATTTCAAACAAAGATACAGACTCAAACTCACAATAATATGTGTAGTATGCTATTATGTATAATATAAGGCACACAAAATACCAAATACAATGAATATAAATTCGTATTCAAAAGTTCAAAGAGAGTGTTTTGTATGTAAAGCCGAAATGAAGAGTCTATTAGGAGTTGAAATAAGGACTTCTGGAGTGAAGACGAGATGTACGATGCAAAACTAGGGACTAAGAATACAGCATTAATATCAATGACCATTTAAAATGACATAGATAAAACATAAAAGCAATTAAAAAACAAAACAAAAAACAAAAACAAAAAAACGGAGCCCTCTCTGCCCAGATGGAAGGAGGCAGGAAGGACCTTCCGGTCCTCAGCAGCAGGTAAGTCCATCTTTTGTTCCTCCCACTTTCTTTTTTATGTATTAAGGGGCTGGGATACATAGTGAGTGTGGGTCCTGCTGCAGGCTTGTTTGATTTGCATTCTCATTTTCTTTTAAAGTGTTTCGTACACTTAAAAAACAAACCATGAGGCCCATGTGGAGATGCCTTCTTTCATCTAGCTGTCACTCTCCTCCTTATTTATGACTCAAGTCCACAAGATATTCCTACCTGATGCACGACTGACCCGAGGAGAGGGATGACTAGATGAATACCTGGGACTTTTGTAAGAAGCAAACATTGGTGCTGTATATGGTATGATCTTGCTCCTGCGCCAGCCCAGGTAAGGAAGATGGCTCTGTGGGGCTCTCTGCTGATCCCTTTGTGCAAGGCAGTTGCATCCACATGGATATAATTTCTTTCTGCCCTTTAAAGCCAAACACACACTCTCACCCCACCCCCCCAAAGGAAGCTCCTATAAATGAATAAAATACAATTAAGGTGCTCAAAACATTATCACCATCCAATTACACCATGCAACAAGAACAATAAATCACTGAGAAGAAAGCACATAAGAGATCCAGCGGCAGTGTTGTCAACAGGCCTATCCAAAGGCCTTGTGGAATAGAAATAGGCCTCCTAATCCCAGCTTCCTAAAAGCTGGGTGGTGAGGGGGGCATCAAATTTTGGCCTCACTCCTCTTCCCCACACGACAAGACAGTGATAGCCTGCGGGTTCCATGTCAAAGTACTCTTGCAGCTCACTTGGTATGAAAAGTTGGACCATCCTGGTCTAAACAGAGTATTTGAGGTGAGGAAGACTTCTAGGAATGGCAACCACTCTTATTAAAAGCACTACAAAGCCAGCAGTTAAATAACAACACAGCCCTCAAACTCCACAGCTGAAGAATGAGGGCAGTTATTTCAATAAACCCATGTGAGAAATTTACCTTTTCTCTCTCCTGTTCCAACTGTCTTTCCAAGTTCCATCTCCCAACCAAGAGTACACAAACCTTCATTCTCTTAAATCCTGCATGGAAATTTGCCCTGGCCTCCATTAAGCCAGGAGCCAGGTGGCGCTGTGGGAGCCTGGTGGCGCTGTGGGTTAAACCACTGAGCCTAGGGCTTGCTGATCAGAAGGTCGGCGGTTTGAATCCCTGCGACGGGGTGAGCTCCCGTTGCTCGGTCCCAGCTCCTGCCCACCTAGCAGTTCGAAAGCATGTCAAAGTGCAAGTAGATAAATAGGAACTGCTCTGGCGGGAAGGTAAACGGCGTTTCCGTGCGCTGCTCTGGTTCGCCAGAAGCTGCTTAGTCATGCTGGCCACATGACCCGGAAGCTGTACGCCGGCTCTCGGCCAATAAAGCGAGATGAGCGCCACAACCCGAGAGTCGGACACGACTGGACCTAATGGTCAGGGGTCCCTTTACCTTTTACCATTAAAAAATAAAATAAAAATCAGTCCATCTACTGTCTGTGTGTCTGTCCCTTTCTTTACTTCAGTATGACACACCTCTCATGCAGCATGGGGTATTCCCCTTGGCCATTTTTCATAAGTGAACACCTAAAATTGAATTGTGCAAAGGAGACCCACAGAGAGTCAGGAGCCGCTCATGAACAAACCCAGGTTAGTTACTTTGTAATGAGTGAAACGCCTGTGCCAATATTGCCGCGAAGGTAATACATCCATATGAACAGTGGCTGTTGAGTCTACCTTGTTACAATGGACTGCTGCTAGCAGGCCATGTGAGAGGATTTGGCCTTAGGTTTGGTTGGCATGGCTTGGGCAGCCAGAGAGATAATGAGCTAGCACACTTATCCAATTCCAAAAAGCCTCCGAACGTGATGGAAGACAGGAAGGTTTAGAGTAATATGCCTGGAGGAGCTTCCTTTTATGTGAAACCAAGTGGTTTGCTCTCCAAATTTAGGCAGAACCAAATGCACTTCCTTTTGCCTTTCAGGGCTTTTTGATCTTATTGGCCGGATCCGGTAGCAGACCCACTCTATTACAGGAAATTGGCATCAATCTGGTACGTGTATGCAGAGTACACTTGACTTGTCTGCGTTTATGATTACAGGAGTCAAGCTGCTTGTGTGCATATATATATATATATATATATATATATATATATATATATAAACACATGGAAAATGTGTATCTTTTGATGGGCTGCCAGCAGCGTATAGATATATAACCACTACGGCTACGGTGCATCATAAAATTTTATTTCCTGTAGATTTGCCCTGCCACAGAACATTTACTCGCTGTCAAAGAAAGTAAAAAACATGCTAACAGCCTGAGGTTCCCTTTACAAGCATTGAAATTTCTGAAACCACCCCACAGCTAGTACTTTTTCATAATCCTCCTTGCAACACTTGATGTGTGCGATTTGCGACGTGGGGAAAAGAGAAAGGGGGAGCAGAGCTTATCTTTAAAATACAATATTTTGGAATGGATCTCTGGGGTTTGCAGACTATGGGAGGCATGATTTAATTTGGGCCGTCTTTGTGACATTTAAGCAGGGAGCTGTCAGATGGAATTGTATGCCTCACTTTAAAAAATAATAATAAATGGGAATGAATCTTCCCGTAAAAGGACACTTATGTGGTTTATTAGATCTAGGCATTGTTAAATTCCAGGATCTCTCTTCAGCTGGCATGAATGTGTAGCAACTTTACTGTCAATGTTAAATTTCATTTCATGTCTCCTTTTTTTATTCTTTAGTTATGCATTAAAATAAAATAAACTGCCCCATCTAGAAGAGGAAATACAGAGCAAACACTGACACGTAAAATTTGACATCCCCACCAAGTTCTATCAAGCAGATCAGTGTGTGGTAGAGGTGGGAAATCTGATACAGCTACCAGTGCTATTTCTCTAGAATAAGAGGTGCTGGAACTCACCACAAACGCCTCCCTTGTTCTCTTGTAATGGGAAAGGTGCCCACCTGAGAGGTGCCAGAACTGAGTTCTGGCAAGTTCCAGCTGAAAAAATGCCCCACATTTACCTGCATACGGACCTATTAATACTGAATAGGAAGTTTCTGCAGCCAATCGGAAGCTGCGGAAGCCCCGTCGGATGTTCGGCTTCCCAAAATAGTTCGCAAACCGGAACAGTCACTTCCAGGTTAGCAGCATTCAGGAGCCAAAACATTCAAGAACTAGGCTGTTCAAAAACCAAGGTACAACTGTATTATTATTATTATTACTAGTAGACTGTAAGCACGTTAAATTAACGGGCGCTAGAACATCATGGAAAGCGGGGACGGCGAGAACTTGCTGAAGTGCTCGATGTACTTGGGCACCCCAGCCAGCGCCGAATGGCCCTTCAGCAGGCAGCGCAGGAGGCGCATCGCGGCGGCGGCGGCACTGGCACCAGCCAGGCCCCGGCAGGCCAACTCAGCCGCCACTTGTAACGGCCGCTGCCGCTTAGAAGTAAGTCCACGCGAGCGTGCACCCGCCGCTTCAACAGCCCGGCCGCCCGAAGTCTCTGCGCTCCAATCCCTGTGCCCGTGGGGCACATGCACATTTTCGCCCGGCTGCCCGAAGTCTCTGCGCTCCAATCCCTGTGTCCGTGGGGCACATGCACAGTAGGACACAGGGACGGACACAGGGACTGGACGCAGAGACACTTGCACTTTATTATATGTGATTATTATTATTTTGTCCAACTCTTTATGTGTACAGTTCACAGCAAGGGTTTGTGATTATCTTGCCACAGTTTCCTTCATCAAGCATGATGGGACTTCCACCATGCACAATCACAACCTTAGTGTTCAAGGCTACAACATGATAGGTAGAGCAAATCTTTATCTGCGTCAGCCACAAGCCATAGCCAAGGAATCAAATACAATAAAATACAGATACAGCTAGATGATTGGCTATACAAAATATAGCCTGAGAATTTACAACTTTAAAAATAAAAGAGTTAATAACTGTCCTTGATCACAAATGAAACTTATGGACAAGTGGGCTTTCTTTACTAGGCATTAAACAGGTTAGTCAGAGGGTAGATCTAATTCACTGCTACAGTGTCCTTCCTTCTTGCAGACCAAGAATATCAGGTGACAGCAAACACGGCACATTTTTTTAGCTGGGGCAATTAGAATTAGATCTACGACATGCTATTTTATTTGTTCATATCTTATGCTAATGCGCTCTGCAATCGCTATGGGAGAAGTAACACATTTCTAAAAGTTGCGGCGTGGGAATGATGTTTGAGTTAACTCTGATTTCAGTTTTTCAGAGAATTTAAAAATCATAATATTTGTACTTCTATTGTCATTGTATCTTCTTTTTTTTCTTTTTTTTAAACAAATCATCACTACGTACGGAATAAACACATTCAGTTCCCCACCGAGATTTTTCACTGCAATAGACATTTAAGACAAGCAAATTGCCAGGAAAACATTTACAATGAATATAATTTTCATGTTAAATCAGCATGTGCATATATATATATATATATATATATATATATATATATATATATATATGGATTTTACAGTTTTATAGCAAGAGACTTGGGGAGCGTGCTTTCCTTCTGAGAAATAAAGGAATGGGATAATTGCTGAGCTGCCGTGAACCATTTGGCAGAAAGCTACTCTCAGTCTCTGAAATCCTCCCTGTGGTGAGTTTTACTTTTTATCCTAAACCCTGAAGCAACTATTAGTTGGTAATAAAGTATTAGTCTGGAAGAAAAGAGGCCCTTATCTTGTCACCAGGCCAGTTGGAAACAGAGATCTGATTGTTCCATGCTGAAGGAGTTGTTGGAGATGTGGGAATGGAAGGCTAATTTCAAAACAACACAGTTGTGCTTTGGAGAATGAGAAAGAGGACGTACCTGGAAGCTAGGTTGGAAAGGATTTTGTGAATGGAAAGAGAGACAGCAATTGAAACCTTCAGACTGAGCTGCTGACTTGGGGAAATGAAGATGGTGGCTGCCACTCTCAACCACTAACCACTTTATCTAGCACTTCTCTTTAAAGTGCTGGTTTTCTGCTACCGGGCAGGGGGTGAAAAAAAGTCCCCCCCCCCGTCGGAAAAGCTCAACAACTTATGTGTTATGTACTGAGTTGAATAGGATCCAAAATGCAGCAGTCTGATTGGTCCTAGAACAATAGGATTCAGAATGCAGCAGTCTGATTGGCCCTAGAATAGGATCCAGAATGCAGCAGTCTGATTGGCCCGCAGGAGCCACCCAATCCAGCTCCAGGTGGAAGTGAATCCGCAACCTGATTGGGCTACAGGAGTATCCCGGAATTAGCCAATCACATGGGGCCCATTGTGTAAATAATGTATATAAAGCAGACATTTTGGGGGGAACTTGCATTCCTCGCACTATGAGCTGAATAAAGAGCATGAAATCCACACTTGACTCCGAGTATATTTCATTAGGGTTGTCCTTCAAAAAAAAAGTGGGGGGAGTGGGAGTTCCTGTACCTATTTTTCTAGGGGGAGGGGAAAGCACTGCTTCAGGGTATGTGGAATATACAAAATGTGAGATCGGAAGGCAGCATGGAGATATATGAAAAGATGGATTTACATGGTCCTGGTTATTTATCTCTGCTTGCAAAAAAGAAAAGGCAAAAAACCCAGCACAGCCAATTGCAAGCTATATTTATGTTTTGGACAGCTCACTAAAGTTTTGTCAGTAGGTAAATGACTTGCAGTTACTAAGCTGAAATAGAGGCACAACAATCTAATGGGAAGGAATTGGAAGAGGTGCTCTTATTTATAGCTAGAAAAAACACACGTCAATATGACTGGGTAGGCATGTGTGCAAGGAAAGCTTGAATATATTGTGAGGATTTTGGCGGTCATGTGTTGATATATCCTTTATGCCCAGAGGTGCATTGCAGTACTCTTCACCATACCTATTAGTAAGGGCTGAACCATTCATTGTCAGGGCAGGAGGCAAATTCCCCCCTCTCTGCAACAGTGTCTCCAAATTAGTATTTTCCTCAATGGTCAATGTTATCTCTTAACTGATACTGCTGTAAGCCTTTTTCTTCACCTGCGTAGTCCTGAACTGTGGCCCAGCATCAAATTCGTACACCTGAACTCACTTTCTAGCTTTTTCTCAACACATACTAGGAACCACGTGATAACTAATGGTACAGATCCCAGGGCCCCTCCGGACTGGTGTTTTATGTGGGTGTAATTCTGAAACATGTTTTTGACACAATAAAGGTATATTAGGCTTTTCCCGCCTTGTTTTGTTCTGTGCTGCTTCGCCAATACTACTGCTGTCCAGAGAGGACATAGCATGACAAAAGCGGGAAAAAGTAAACTAGAACATGTGTAGTATTGGGGGGGGGGCATTTCAGCAGGACGTTACTGCAATTGGCGCAAAATGCTACAGCATGATTGCTGACAGGAGTGAGACCTTGTCAGCATGTACACCTCTGCTCAAAAATCTGCATCAGCTGCCCATTTGTTACAGGGCCAAATTCAAATTCAAGGTGCTACTACTGGTGTATAAGACCCTTGGAGCAGTTTCCTTGCAATCTCTCTCTCTCTCTCTCTCTCTCTCTCTCTCTCTCTCTCTCTCTCTCTTTCTTTCTCTCTCCAGTGCTTTTTTTCTGGGGGGACGCAGGGGTATGCATACCCCTAAACATTTTGTGAATCTAAGTTTGGCCTCATTGAGGCGCAGTATTTCAATATGAGTAGGAAAATGAGAGTACCCCTAAACAACTTTTTTAGAAAAAAGCACTGTACACACACACACACACACACACACACACTTGACCATTTCAATTTGTGGGATTGGCACTTTTACAAGTGTCACATTTGTTTGTTCCACACTTTCAAGGAATCAATATTTCAGTGTGGCAACACCCACACTTTGGAACTCCCTGACATCATCGTCATCATCATCATATACCACCCTTCATCAAAAGATCTCAGGGTGGTTCGCAAGATAAAATCTGGGACAAAGTACCTCCTACACAAAGAAGTTATCTTAGATGGGCTTTGCATTTTACAACATAGTCATAGTGTGAGGATTCCTCAGATGCCACCACACCAGTCACCAGTCTTTCCAGACAGCAGGAAAGATCAGAAGATGTCATTGATAAGAAGCAAGTCTACCAAGACATGAACATAGATTAATAGTATATAGATTAATTGTTAGTTAATATCCCACAATTTTTTGGGGGGGGCAGAATTAGGCAAATTTGAATGCATGCTGAAGTATGTGTGAGTTTTTACAAGGCGAGATGTAGTGATTACAGCAAGAGACTTTATTGAGCAAACAGAACAGAACAGGGCAAAGCAACTACTGGTAATAATGTACATATTTCTGAAGGCCTGGGCCACTCCAATGGCTGTCTAAACCCCCAAGCTGCGAATCGTAACTCAGAGTTTAAGAGCCAATGCCAGTAACCCAAACCCTGACAATGCTACATGATTGGATATCATGTATCGAATCAGAACAGAGGGGCACGGAATCCTAGTCCAGACCACTGAGTACATACTGTAACACATACTTTCTGTAAACTGCTTGGTTTTTTATGATTAAGCAGTATATAAATCCTGTTTAATACATAAAATCAGAGAAAACAACTCAGTACTTGCTGAAAATGAGAACTTCTAGCAGCTCTACAGGGGTCCAACATACTTTGTAAACTGTATACAAATTTGAGCATGCCCCACTGGACAGTTTGTTCCAAGCGAGTTAGATAAATTGCTCTGACTGTTGAGAATGCTTATTTTAAACGGCGCAAAAGTCTGCTCCGAACAAATTGTATAATAAATATGTCAGCCCTGATAAATTACGGTGTTTGTGTGTATTTTGCTTAGCATGTAGCGCTTGCTTCCCATCCCCTTGGATCATCCTCAACATGGGATGCTGCTGTTCTTAAGGATGGGGGCAAAGAATATTTGAAAATCATTCACATGCTACAGTAAGTAACCACCAGCTTAATCCCAAATTAATGAGCCATATCTGTGCCTGATGTTTGAAAGAGCAGAAACAAAATTGCATTTTGATGTTGGGAAAACCATATCATTGCGGCTAGATAATCCTTAGCAAGTCTCAAGATTTTGTTTTTTTAATTCACTGTTATCAATAATTGTTATCGGCTTTTATCCGAATGTATTACACATGCCTGAAATATTACAATGAAACAGTGTTTAAAACAATGGCTGCTTTTTGTGATCTCTTATTACTTGGCCAGTTTAGCACTCTAAAGGTAGTTACAGGTGTGGCAAGTTGCAAGACTCATTTGTGAATCATTGAATCCAAAAGCTGACCATCCTTATTTTAATAAGGGGGAAATGAACCGAGATGGGGAATCAAAGCCTCAAAGCAAATCCTTAAAGTGTTTCGGCATGCAGAACTAAATTGCTCTGGTTTTTGCATTCAGGACCCAGTACAACATCCCAACCACCAAGAGTGATCTTGTCAAGGACATAGGGGACTGCTGAGGAAGAAATTAGGAAATTCTAAAGAAAGGCACCCTAACCATGCTACAGTGCCCAAGATTTGCTGAGAAGAAGCTCTCTATAATTAACCGACATAAAACCGGTATAAATTTGTACAGCTGTTTTGTTAGTTTTGTTAATGGCTGGTTTTGTGGTTTTAATTTTTTTATTCTAATGATAGCGTTAATCGTGATTCATCCTGAGACCATCAAATGACAGCTAGAAGCAGCAGCAGCAGCAGCAGCAGGAACAACAACAATTACAATACAGGCAGCAACCATTTTAGACGTGTCTGATATGTGCATGACCATGCTCAACCCAGAAGTGACAAAAAAGCACCAAAAAAGGGGGCAGAACGGGTGGAATGAGGTGTTTGTAGACTGTTTCAATGGTGTTTTAAATATACGTGATTTCACTTAAACACATGGTGCCTTGGAACTTAACCCCTGCGTAAATTGGGAGTTGCCTGTGCCTTGTCATTCCTTTGTCATTGTTGTATAGTCAGAGGTACTCAGGAGAAAAGTGCTGAGATCTTAAGAGTGGTTGCCCTGAGTTAATAATAACCTCTTGAGGGCAGAATTACACAGTAATCAGGCAAAGGTGCCCCCTGACCAACATTTCCTTTAGCAATACGAATGTGGTACTCTCCAGATGTTGTTGTTGTTGTACAATTGCCATCACCCCTGAATATTGTCTGGGGATGGTGGGAGTCATGACCCAGAATATCTGGATGGCACCTAGGGGACTGGCTGGATGGTGCCACCTGCCCAAGTACCACCCAGGGATGACACAGATGAAGACTTCCTCTGTGGTGGAACACAGAGGACCAGTCTGGGGAAGGGACAAGCTGGGAGGTAATAGAAGCAGGAGGTTTGAGTGAACATGGGGGTGGGAGGCGCAGAAGGGGAAAGCCATTCCAGGACAGGGATGATTGCCAAGGGTCGCAGTGTGAGGGCAGACTCTGACAGAGAGGAGCCAGACACTGCTTCAGCAGCTGGACAGCTCCCCTTCACTGAGCTCTCCTCCTCCACTGACAGACAACCAAATCACGAGGAGCCTTGCACATTGCTGAGACAGAGCCAGAGGGAGATCCTTCCCCCTTGTAAGTGTCTACGGCTGCTTGGGAGACGGCTGGAGTGGGAAGGAGGGTCCAAACACCAGTTCCAGCACTGTCTTCAACTAGGGCAGATTAGCCTAGATAAACTCTGTTGTGTTTTTGTGAATAAAAGCTTATTGCAATTCGTGTCTTGAGTCCTTTTCCTGACCTGTGGATGAACCTGCGTTCCTGACACTACCCCAGTCTAAACTCTCGCAATCCAGTAGGCCAGTAGAGTGTTAGAATTTAGAAGCCAAATGAGAACTTGGCCGTTCCTGTTTATTTGTTTGTTTGTTTTTGATTTGTTATGTTTTGTGGGTTATGTGATTTTATGGAATTTTATTGTTACTTGCTCAGAGATGCACTAAATAAACAACCACCTGGAAGGGGCCACTACTTGTTTCCTAGTAACACACATTCCATCATTACACAACTGAATCACAGTTGTATAAGCATACCTTTAAAAAGGAAGCATGAATCATGCATTGCAAGGTGTAGGTTGTTAACGGCAAATAGCCTGGTTGAAGTCAGCAGAAAGCTGTTTGTGATACCTTTAATTCTGGCAGAGAGTGGGGGGAAGGACCACGCTTTTCTTTTAGATGCTGAGAGTGGGAGAGATGGGTAGCTTAATCACAGCACTTTAAAGAAGGAAGTAGGCTTGTGATCTGTTTTGCTCCTGCTGGCTTTCTCTCTCTGGACCGGTGTTTTCCTCTAGTGTACAGCTTTTTATATTCAACCCAGTGTCCAACCGTGAGATCTGATAATATTTTTAAGACTTTAAAATGAAGGCTTTAAGTTTCTGAAATGATGGGTTTGAATCTGAATAGGATGCGTTCCAAAGGGCTTTTATCATCAACCATAATCTTCTCTTTTTTTGTAATAATATTTTCTTCTTTTTCCCCGTATAGGAAGTTACATTTGTTACTCAACAATTATATTCCAATTCAACAAAACTAGCGACGTCCCGCTCACCCAACATCAAATTACAAACGACTGAGGTTTAAGGTTGCGTCTTATCTAATTTCATCCTCTCTAACATGTTTCTTAATATATTCTGCTGTTTCCTTACAATTGAAACCCCGCTGTGGTCTTTGCATATGGGAAATATCAACCATAATCTTCTAACAGCAAAGGGAGGAGGAGGAATGAGAGAGCTAGAAAGTAACAGAACTAGGAAAAATGCATACCTCACTAGCAGCAAAGGCGCAGCCCAGGTCACTTCCCCAAACCATGCCCATTGCACAATGGTAAAATTCACATTCATTGCTCAGTCCACTCTTTCCTCTACCCCCTGCCCACCTCTGGAATGCATCACCTGGAAGGTTAACTTACCCAGAAAGCAATGCAGTCCTTGGGCTGAAAGAGTCTCCCCACCCCTGCTTGAGAAAAACCACACTCCCATGTTATTGATGCACTGTTTCAACAACCGAAAACTTTGTTGCTGAGGTATACCAGCGTGGAATTCAGGAGAATTGTTTTGCGGTAGGTGACATGACAGAAAAGGAAGAATGGAAAGGGGAACAAACAGTGCAGCCTGTTTTCTGTCTGTGTCATGTTTACACGGGTTCTTTCACAAATGTGCTCCGTTCTGTTTCATAAAATTTATAGGTTACTAGCGGGCCCGGCCACGCGTTGCTGTGGCTGATTTTATGCTTATTACCATCAGCAGCAGCCGCAGCCAGAATAAACCCCCACCTACCCCCGCCGGCGTCGTGTGCACTCTGCACGCGCTCAGGTGCCCTCTCGCAGCCTGTGGCAGAAAAAGCCGAGGAAGGAGGCCTCTGACGCCGTCTGAGGGAAAAGCACTATGGAAACGCACAGATAAAAAACACACCTCGGGAGATCACTGAGGGACGATCACGGTGGCCATTTCCCGGCGTGCCTTGCCTGTGGCCTTTTCAAGGGGAAAAGTGCTAGTAACCCTCTACAGATAGGATTTGATTCCATTTCCCAGAGTGCCTTGAGCGAGCAGTTGGTTGGGATAATAAGCCCACCGTTTCCCAGCATGCCTTGCGGTTTGGGCGAAAGAGCTTAGTTCACCCACAGGGCGTCTTGACTCCATTTCCCAGCATGCCTTGCTGGTCCGGCCTAGTTAACTGCGAGAGGCAGTGGCCTCCATTTCCCAGAGGGCGAGGTTTTGCTGTGAGGTCATATTTGTGCACCAATTTCTTGCTTTTTTAGCTGTAGTACCAGCATAGCCGTCGCTGGAGGGCGCTGTTTTGCTGGTGGTGTCATATGTGTGGGACAGAATTTTTTGCGGTTTTTCTTTATTTTAGGTATGACAGGTGTGGTTTTTCTGAATTTTTATTATGCCAGATCCTTCCTTGATGGTCATGCTACGCTGTGTCCTAAATTTGATGCGATTCGGTCCAGCGGTTACGGAGCACAGTGGGGTCCGACGCGCACGCAATGGGAACATTTTTATATATATAGATGTTGGTTTGGCACGAGAAACCCATGTTGCTGTGTTTCTTTCCTAAATGATTGCAGATTGACTGCTTAATGGTAATGTACGAGGTTTGGCCATCAAGACAACTACCGGTAGTCAGTAGCTGTCTGTGTGCTCTCTTTTTTTCTCCTTTTCGTGGGTGAGAATAACAGCTGCCTGTCTCCAGTCTTTCAGAATCCCTTTAGTACTCTGAGATGCAATTTGCCTTGCCCCCAAAATTCATTTAGAGTGGTTAGGCACTCTTCTGTCACCTTTTTACCTATATTACCTCACTACCTTTCAACACCAACCTCCGTTTTTCACCCAAAACAAGCCTGCACCAAAATTCCCATTTAAAGACTTATTGGTAAATCTACATTTTCTCTCTCAAAATACACCTTTCTAAATATATTTGTCTTCAAAATATGTATTTCCAAACACATCTTCTCTCAAAACAGTGGATAACTGAATCCCAAACTCTTGAGAGTCCCATGGACTGCAAGAAGGTCAAACCTATCAATTCTTAAGGAAATCAGCCCTGAGTGCTCACTGGAAGGACAGATCCTGAAGCTGAGGCTCTAATATTTGGCCACCTCATGAGAAGAGAAGACTCCCTGGAAAAGACCCTGATGTTGGGAAAGATGGAGGGCACAAGGAGAAGGGTCTTGACCAAACTGTGGGAGGCAGTCTAAGACAGGAGTGCCTGGCATGCTCTGGTCCATGGGGTCATGAAGAGTCGGACACGACTAAACGACTAAACAGCAACAAAAATAAAAGCAAGTGTTATATTTTAAGCCTCCAGTGCTTTTTACTGCAAAGGAAACTAAATACAGTGGCACCTCTGGTTAAGTACTTAATTCATTCCGGAGGTCCGTTCTTAACCTGAAACTGTTCTTAACCTGAAGCACCATTTTAGCTAATGGGGCCTCCTACTGCAGCTGCGCCGCAAGAGCTCAATTTCTGTTCTTATCCTGAAGCAAAGTTCTTAACCTGAAGCATTATTTCTGGGTTAGCGGAGTTCTTAACCTGAAGCGTATGTAACCTGAGGTACCACTGTACTGATACTTGTGGACCTTCTTTTTGCTCATGGAAGTGAAGAGCATGTAATGCTTCCATATGGAAAGTGAAGCATTAACAGGCCCTTGTTGTTCAGTTTGAATGCTAAGCTAGGGAGAGAAGGGGGGATATTATACCAGGGCATCATTTACAAAATGTTGCATCTTTAAAACTATCCAGGAATAATCACCATTTCAGCCAAAGGCTTTTCCCCCTCATGTCAACAACAGGAGTGTGAGGAGACTCACATTGTGTCAGGTGTCGTTGCTTCTGAGCCTCAGCTTGACACGATGGAATTGGGGGGGGGGATGTAACATCTGCATGAGAAACGAATGGCTGAAGGCCTGGCGCCGGCAGAAAATGCTGCTGCGGTAAGATATGCAAAGAGCAACATCCCCACTGAGACAAACCCATTGCAACCTTTCTGAGCTGGCCAGAGGAAGGCTTGGCAGTGACATCTTTGAGAAGGCTGCTTGCTGCTGAGGCTCCGGTTCATACCAAAGTGACAGCACAAAGGTTGAGGGCATCTAACAATAAAGAGTTCCAGACAGTAAAGAGATCACTTTGTGCTCTTCGGAACAAAACGTTGCTCTGCATTGGAAAGAGTCCCATTGGACTCCACTGGCTCCTGCTCGATGGAAGCCATGGCAACAAAGGAAGCAGTTTGCCCTTAGGGTTTCAAGGGTTTGGACTAACCATAAAAGTTATCCTCATTCGGAAATGAATGCTTACTGATGTGGGTGGGGGTAAGTGGCGGAAAGAAAACTGTGTGCAATGTCTTCAGCCACCGAATACTTGTCTCCATCTAGAAGTATTTCCCAATTAACTGTGGAACGTCGGTTTTCAAGTGTCTCAGAAGCCGAACAATTTGGAATCCAAATGCTGAAAATCTGGAAGTAATTGCTTCTGTTTTCGAATGCGCCTTGGAAGTTGAATGACTTCTGAGGCGTGTTTCTCCATTTTTTCAATGGATTTTGCTGACCGCTGATTGACTCTCAGTTTTCGAACGTTTTGGAAGTCGAACGGTCTTCCGGAAAGGATTAGGTTTGAGAACCGAGCTTCCACTGTACATAGTATTGTGAGTTGGGGGGCAGGCGGAGCTGTATGTCTGAGTTTTCCAAAGCAACTACTCTATTCCCAACTTATGAATGGAAAGTGAAATACTGATGAACAACAAAAGAGGTTTAAGGACGCTCTCAAGGCAAATCTTAAAAAATGCAGTATAAGCACGGAAAATTGGGAAACACTGGCCTGCAAGCACTCCAATTGGAGAACAGCCTTTACCAAAGGTGTCATGGACTTTGAAGAAGCACAAACTCAGGATGAAAGGGAGAAATGAGCTAAGAGGAAGACACGTTTGGCAAATCCTCACTGTGATCAACCCGGAAACCTATGTCCCCACTGTGAAAGGACATGTGGATCCAGAATTGGCCTCCACAGTCACTTACGGACACACTGTTAAGGCTGTGTTCATGGAAGACAATCTTACTCAGCCACGAGTGATCGCCAAAGAAGATGCCTGAGTCCTTTCTAATTCCTGGCTGCAAGTTCTGGAATGGCTAGGCAAGTTTCTTGGCAATGGCCAAAGTATTGGTTGTTAAGGTAACAAAGTAAGTGGCTCTATGACAGAGGACAATGGGTGGGTCTCCCTCCCCCAACTGTCTGTTAGAAAGACAAAAGCCAGAGCTGAGGTGTGTGAGCTAGGAGATGGAGACTGCAGGCTGGGCAGCTGAGAGATAGAGCCATGCCTGATTTCTGGTAAAATCCAAGGCTGTGGCTATTAGGATAAGTAAGGCCCTTCTGATGTGTTAATGGTGTGAGCCCCTCCATCATAGGCTCAGGTTGAATATGTGTGTAAATAAACTGCCAAGAGGAAGAGGAACAACCACTGAAAGGCATCTTGAAAAAATAGCTCAGGCTGCTGAGAATGGGTTGATGGGTACTTGAGCCTGTTGAAAATAATTCTGAAGAGTTCCTATGTCACAGAAGTACTATTCTGCAATACAAAGAGACAGAGTAGAGTATTACTCCTGGCCTGATTCCAAATACATTTGGATTGAGTGGTTCAAGAGGGCTTCAAAATGAATTATGGGGCCATTTCTTTAAATAAAACAGATATAATTACATGTTTCCTTAAAAGCTATGAGAAATATCAAGAGTGTGGGACAATTCAGAATTGGGAGGGCAAAAATCAAAAGGCCGGAAGATAACAAACAAAGGAGGAACAGAAAGACAAAGCACCCTGAAGCACTATGTTCTTCAGCTATAAAACTATCCATAGCTGCCCAATCATTAAAGCAAAAGTGTATGCATGTAACAAGACTATACTTATGGTCCCTATGCATAGTATGACTTTTGTTAGGCAGCCAATGTTATATTAGGGCCGTTGTTCTGTCTTTGATAATACTCATTTTCTGCTGAGGTTAAATCAGTTTAGACACCATCTAGTCTTACATTGTAATTATTATTTTTCTATCTGTTAGAATCGGCTGCCAATTTATGGCATCTAGTGACATGCATTAGAAACCAAACTGAAAGCAACAAACAGTCCTGAACAGGAAGATCTTGGTGTGTATTCCCTATTCAGGAGATGGGACTGATTACAAGGGAAGCACATTTTCTCAAGCCCAAATTCAAACCCTGCTTCAGCTCGGTCTTCCATGGGCAGTGAATGGATTAGTTCTCCCCCCATCCCACTTTCCTTGCAAAAACTGAATGGTGTATTAAGGAGAAACGTTATTCATGTTAGCTCCCAATATTCAATTGTCTTTTCATTACAGGCATTTGATTAAATATGCTATGGTCTGATGATGTGTGTACAGATGAATATATATGAGAAAATGAGAACAGAAAGTAGAACTGTAGAGTTGGAAGGGACCACGAGGGCCATCTAGGCCAAACCCCTGCAATGCAAAAAACATCTGCCCAACGTGGGCCTCAAACCCACGACCCTGAGATTAAGAGTCTCATGCTCTGCCAATTAAGCTATCCAGCAGCTAGAGAAGAGCATAGGAACTGCTGGGCTGGAACATCTAGGCTAGGGATGGGAAGCTGTTACTCTCCAGATGTTACTAGACTTACAGCTCCTGTAACCTCTACTGACCACACTGACTGGGACTGATGGGAATTGGGAGTCCAACAATTCCTGGAGGACCACAAGGTCACCATCCCTGATCTAGGCCAAAATCCTGCCTCCAACATTCTGTGCATTCACGACCAGGTCAGACAGGTCTGTTGTGTGTTCCCAGGTGCCTCTGTAGGAAGCACCATTTAGCTATACAGTCAAACCTTGGTTCTTGAACGGCTCCATTTTTGAACGTTTTGGCTCCCAAACACCGAAAACCTGGAAGTAACTGCTCCAGTTTTTGAACGATTTTTGGAAGCTGAACATGCCACACGGCTTCCGCTTTGTGTTTCCCTATTGTATTGAGGCTTCCGCTTTCAGTTTTTGGTTGTCAAGCATTTCAGAAGTCGAAAGGTCTTCCGGAACGGATTACATTCAACAACTGAGGTTTAACTGTATCTACAAGCTGCTCTAGCTTTTAAAATGATGGGGGGTCCTTTACCTTTTTAAGAAGCTCTGCTCCCACTCTTATGTAAATAGCTAGATTTTAAAAAGGGGTCCGGAAGTCACATGAGGGGGATTTGGTGCCAAGAAGATGCCTCTAGGTCACTCAGCACGTTCGCTGCACAATTCTTGAAACTTTCTGCATGGCCATTTCTGCTTTTTATTTATTTACTACCTACCCACCTGCATTTGTGCAGCTTTCCATAAAACATGAAAATACGGTATAAAACAATAAAAATGATGAATTGTCTAAAAAGCTCTGAAACACAATCATATACATAGAAACATAGGAAGCAGCCTTAAACTGACATAGACCATCGCTCCATCTACCATAGTTTGTCAGGGAGACATTCCCAGCCCTGTACAGACAGGAGACATTCGCAGCCCTACCTGCAAATGCAAAGGATTGAACCTGGGATCTTTTGTATGCAAGGCAGATGCCCTGTCACTTAGCTTTGTGAATGTGCCGAGGAGCCCTCTGCATGAAGAGTTTATAGTCAGCACCACTTGCTTGGCCTCTCTACCAAAACTATCAATGTCTCTGGTAGAACCCCCTGGAAGGATTATTCATCAGAATCTCTAAAGCCATCTCAATCCCAAACCTAGGTCGAAATCCAGATGAAATGGATTGCATGCATAGAGTTTGGATCTTAATCTCCTCCAATACATTTTCTATATTGATGTGGGGGGGTTCTCCCCCCCCCCCACTCCCTGCCATCCCAATAGGCTCTGATTACAGAATTAACCCTGGCTGGGAGAAATGTGTATCTTTGCAAGAGAGAGGGTTCAGCTCTCCTCATCCATGTCTTTGCTCTTCAAACTCTATACACAGTTGCAGAAGGCCTCAAATGGATCTTCCACCCTCACATGTAGTTTGATTTGCCACATTGTCTGTCTGTCTGTCTGTCTGTCTGTCTGTCTGTCTGTCTGTCTCTCTCTCTCTCTCTCTCTCTCACACACACACACACACAGAGAGAGAGAGAGAGATCCCTACTTAGTCTATCTCATTTCCAGAAAAGATAACTCTTTGTGTTTGTGCATTTAGTTACTTTTGTACCCAAGGCTTAGAAAAGCCGTCTCTTATGAAGTTAACCTAGCCTTTGAAGTAAAGGTTTCACAAATTACAATGACTGTTCAGATTTTGTTTTAATTTCATCTGCTTTGAAGTCAGGTCCTTTTGCTGTTTCCCATTTTTTGGCATCAGATACACACTGACATATGGTTAGGTAATATCTTCTATAATAATTCATTTCACAGTTTACATTGCTAAACACGGTCTGTGTCCAAAAGGGATTAATTCCACACACACCGCAGACAGTGTTTTCTACAATCAGACATTGTGGTTTCTCTCTAGAACTCATGAGAATGTTCACTTTAAATTATTCAGAGCTAGATTAATATGTATGTCTAGAAGGAACTCCTACAATGCTGGGGTGAGTTTGAGAGAAGGTAGATGCAAAGATGACTTGTTAAAGTAAGTAAAGAAATGCATCTGGCTTCTCTTTTTAATATAAAAAATAAAGAAGTCACAATGTATAAACACAGTATTTAAACACAGTTTTCTGAGTCTCGAATTAGTGGACAAAAAGAAATGAAATTGCTAAAATTCAATTCATGATACAGCTTAAATTCTTGCTCTGCAGTGTTCAGTGGACATTTTCACAAGAGTCTGTAAGGATAGTCTTTACAAAAATCCACTTTTGTAAATCAAACAAAATAGCTATATTAATATGAACTTACGCTCAAACTACTTTTTTTGCTTAAAAAACTCTGTTTTTTCTCTGTTGCTTTAATGAGATTCAGAAATCTCATGCTCAAAAAGTACTTTTAGCACTAAGAAACATCCTGCACTTGGGATTTCTGAATGAGTAGTTTCTAGAACAAAATCAAAGCAGAAGAAAGAACCTGTGTAAAATCTTAGGGGTGTGCAAGAATTTCCCTTTTTCTTTTCACCATTCCATTTGTTTTCATTATTAAACTCTCCATTAAGTTTGCTATACGTTCGATGAAATAACATCCACTCATATTTTTGGTCCTAGAACCAGGAACCCGCACAGGCTGAGATACCTTGAATTATGCATTCTCAGACCTCTATCACTTTGCAGGAACTGAGGGAAAAATCTGAGGCATGCTAGACCTTAGCTAGGAACTATTTATTTCAAAACTTTCTGGAAGATCTCGAGAAACACTTAGACTGGGACAAACATGCCATCACACACCACCCCAATCTCCCAGCAGTGCAAGATTCCAGGGGTACCAGGCATGCTTATCAGAGTCTGTGTTTCCTTTGGACAATGAGGCACAGCGAAGACTGTAGTGTCTTTATGATGTATGGTTTCTTTACACATATATACAACCTGGGCCTACTGTGGATGGATTCAAAACATTACACTCAAAGCGGGTTCCGTCTCTCTCACAGCTGCAGTGTTGGATCCAAACTGCCAACCCCCATGGTACTTTGACTCTCCTTTGTCCAGCTCACAAACTGCTTGCAAAACCCCACCACCACTATTACATTAGCCCACTGCAATTCTGAAAGTCCAACTCCCACCTCTGCCATGTCTTTTGCTAGCAACCCAGAGCCCAGGGCTTGGCTCCACCACTTTGTGTCCAGCAGAGAATCTTGTCTTGTTGATGGTCCATCACCTTGTCTACTCTCTTACTGATCCATCTCTTCAGGCTATTCCTTCATCAGGAAGCTAGCCTGGCTTTTTAAAAAACAGGGCTTAAATTTAAAATGCTAAATTCAATGTCTGGCACCCCAGAATTCGAAGAAGAGTCCAGGAACCCCAATAACTTATAACACTACATATTTACCTGCTTAGTTTGTGTGTCAGCCCAGCTCACTTCTGTATCCTTGAGATGATGACAGTGATGATGTTGCAGCAAATGATTACTGCCTGAAAGCAGTGTTGTAAAATGCTTGAACCTCAGTAGGCCTAAGTGCTGGTAGGAAGCATTCAGCCACAAATCTGTCCTGCTGGGAATAAAAAAAAAATACAGTGAAGCAATCTCTTCAGAGCCCCTCTGATGCACAGAAGGGAACAGAAGCATGTAACATTAGTCTCTGCAATGGACAGGGAACATGAAGCTTCTGAAAAGGCTAGGCCAAGTATAAAACTAGGAACCTGGTCTCTTGCCTTTGGGCAGCAAATGACACAATTACTTTCCTCATGCACGCCAGACTTCTGTCCTAAGACCCAGTAACCCAATCCCAGTGTGGGATTGTTAAAGCAATAAATAATATCTATAGCTTTTTATATTTTATTGATATCACTTATACAGACCCTCCAAGTTTCCCTATTTTCTAGGGACAGTCCGAGATTTACAGAAGCCGTCCTAGTTTCTGATTTGATCTCAGAATGTCCCGCTTTTCCTTGGGACAATTTTCATCAGAGAAATGTCGGAGGGTATGGAGTCATGCAACCCCCGAGCCAAGGAGATAAGTAACTATACAACCTTTAGAAGACATCTGAAGGCAGCCCTGTATAGGGAAGTCATTTTTAATGTCATGCGCTGGGCCTCCTCAATCTTGGGGGCAATTTGGCGCCTCTGGTACTGGAAGAGTACTGTGGTTTTGCTTATTTTGTAAATAAAAAGATCACAATAGCCAGAAATATGTTTTCTGCAGAAGTAAATGACATGTAGTCTGAAACACAGAGGCAGAGGGAAGGGGAATGCATAAAAAAATAACAAAAGAGAGCAATATGATTCCCAACACATTTCAGTGAAACTCCTTTTCCTAAGGGGAAAGTTTCTTTTTAAAAAATCTCTGCTTAGGCCAGCCGCAGGCCACAATTTAGCCTCCCTGAACTCCAGGGTTTCTAGAGGCATCTGCAATAAAGGTGACAGTTCAGATAGGCCATAGGAGCAGCTTGCTCTGAAGCCAAATAAAACCAAGCTGCTCTAAACAGAAAGCTTGTTTCATTGTTGTAGCAGCCTGGCATACCCTGTAATGTTTTCTCTACCAGGCAGATGATTTGCAATTGGCTTGATCCGCATCAATGGAAATTACAAATAGTTTGCTGGAAAGCTGCAAGCCCTATTTGCATTCCTCTTGTTCGAAAGGCTGAAAACATGCCGGCCATAACAAAATATTGCCTGGTGTATGGATTTAGCAGACAAATGTCGGTCTGGCAGCAAGTTGGGTACAGTGCTCTCTTTTCATTTTGCATTATAATTGCTGAGGGCATAGTTGCAGAATCTGTGGAAGGAAGCAATGGCTGGCCTGGGAATATAATACATCATCATAGCAATAAGCAGAATGCCACCCCCCCGCAAAGCAGCTATTGCCTTGCTGAATTCAACTATGGTCTAGCTAGCCCAAAATTATTTTGGCAATAGCAGAGAGCCTAATGTACCTGGATGCTCACAAGCAGGACTTGAAGGGAAATGCCATCCCTTGTTCTTTGTCCTCAGCATCTAGTAATCAGAGGAACAGCACCTCTGAAGATGGAAATGCCATACACCAGGGGTCAGCAAACTTTTTCAGCAGGGGGCCGGTTCACTGTCCCTCAGACCTTGTGGGGGGCCGGACTATATTTTGGAAAAATAATAATGAACGAATTCCTATGCCCCACAAATAACCCAGCGATGCATTTTAAATAAAAGCACACATTCTGCTCATGTAAAAACAGCAGGCAAGCCCCACAAATAACCCAGAGATGCATTTTAAATAAAAGGACACATTCTACTCATGTAAAAACACGCTGATTCCCAGACCATCCACGGGCCAGATTTAGTAGGTGATTGGGCCAGATCCAGCCCCCAGGCCTTAGTTTGCCTACCCATGCCATACAGCTATCATAGCTTGGGGGGGGGGGATGTGGTTTTTGGACCTCTTGAGTGCCTGTAGTTTTCATTTTGCTTTTCATTTGTATACCGCCTTTCTATATTACGATACACATGGCAGTTTACCGCAACAAACTATACAACAAAGAACACACACCTGATCCCAAAACAAAAAAAGTTATGATAAAACATGACTTTAAAATGGAACGACTTATATCAAATAAAATAACATTCAGTAATCTATTAGAATAGAATAGCACACAATAAAATTAATATCCAGATCAGCAAATAACAATTAAACAGAAATTTACTCTTTACCATTACAACAAATAATTACTAAGCTATGATCAATAAAAATCACTGCAAGTTGCACAATGCATGTTATGTAAGCGATGGCCGCTCATCCTTCTCAGGTGGGTGGCAGCTGCGGACCTTTGCCCCATCTGCTGTCCCCAGCAGCGGAAACCCATGTGTTGGCCGGCTGTTTAAGGGAATTCCTTGCCCAGCAGAAATACTGAGTAGGACTCCCCACCAGAAAGTCAAAATAAAATGAGCCAATCAAAGGCCCCGCTGGAAGGGCAGTGCATGTAAAAGTCAGCCATGTTTGAAAGATTTGCTTGATCCGTGCCTATGTTCCTGCTCCCCCAATGGCAGTGTGGGTGACTGCAGAAGGGAAATTTTGTTGTTGTTGTTGCTGCTGCTGCTGCTGTGGCTTTATCTGGGCCTCACAGTTCTCAACAAAGCCTGTCTGTTACGGTGGCATATTTCTATGTAGTCCTGTTCAGATCCTAAAAAAAGTGCTCCTGACCCTATTTTCCATACATGAAGGTGTAAATAAACCTCCACACGTACACAACTGTACAGTGGTACCTCAGTTTATGAACTTAATCCGTTCCAGAAGCCCGTTCTTAAACCGAATCCGTTCTTAAACCGAGGTGCGCTTTCCCTAATGAGGCCTCCCACGGCCAGTGCCCTTCCACTGTTCGGATTCCGTTCTTAGACCGAGGTAAAGTTCTCAAACCGGGACACTACTTCCGGTTTTGTGGAGTTTGTACACCCAATAGTTCGTAAACGGGGCTGTTCTTAAACCGAGGTACCACTGTATATGTTTGGGCTCTTCTGCATGACTGGGAATGCTGTGTACAGTCAGGTTTACTGATTATGTGTACATAAAACCCATACACAGGCAGTGGGTCATACCTTTTGCTAAATGTGGAAATTTGTAGTGCAAGCAGCCACCATGTTTTGAAGGTCTGAACAATAAACGAGCCTTCTGTTTCTCAAACAACAGATCCAAGAGTTTCCAAACAAGCAATTTCTCTCATTCTCTCTCTCCTGATATGTTTTCTTTTCTTTTTGTATTTGTTAGTCATCCCATAACATGGTTCTCTTGCCAATGTACAATGAAATAAATTTTAAAATTACAAAAGGCAAACAATACAAATAATATAATTCAAAACAACAACACACACACACACCCCACACACAACAACGGCAATAACTTCAGCGGGTCGACTCTGACTAATGTGGGATGCCACATAATAAAATCACCACACAATGATTTAAACATGCCAGTTTGGAAGTTCCAATAGGTTGTTTCCACCTTTGTGCAACATTGGTGAAATTTCTTCCACGCCTTCCACTAGGGACTTGGAGTGCAAGCGAATAGACAATTTAAAATATAGAAAAGGTTAAAATGTCAGCGGAAGAAAGCAAAAATGTAACTGCACTTTTCTAAATGCAAAAATAAGCCTCATCAGCAGAACAACCACTTTAACAGATAGATGCCCAGTAGAAACGTAAGATAAATAATCCAAACCTTCAGATATTAAATCTGAAAAGAGGGGTTCACTGACGATACAAAGTAAAAATAAATAAATACCCACCACACAAAAGCTGGAGTGCTAAAGCCGTTTCCGTCATTTTAACAAACCAATCTGTTCTGTGTTGACCAAGCGAGGAGCTGAGGAGCAAATGACCTCTCTCCTATTGAAAAACGGGCCTGTGCATCTCTAATTCACATTTTCGGGCAGAGACCTTTTTCTCTCTCTCTTTTGCTTCCAGGGCTGACCCAGAAGATTCTGGTGCCTGAGGCGGGCAAGGTGTGTCCCATCCTTTGCCAACCGTTTACAACCAGACTGGCAGTCGAATCGTCTCTCAGCGCAGGCTGAGACAGGACAAGGTCACCCACCGTACCTGAGTGGGGAGCCATGGGGCTGTGAAGCCAGCTGTGCTCCTTAGGGAGAGGGACTGACAGTTAAACTGCTGTGGCAGTTGTTGCTCTGTAAACAGAACAGTGGTCTCCTAGCAACTCTCAACAGCCTTAACTACACTTCCCAGGATGCTTTGGGGGAAGGCAGTGTTCTGCCCCCACCCCCGACCCCAGGGTCCCAGTTCTTTAGAAATAGCAAATCTGTGTATTAGTGATTAGGTAGAAGGAATAATAATGCTGCTTCTTTGAGAAAAAGGAGAAAGTACCTTTCCCCTTTTTCCAGACCTCAATGCAGGCTGGGAAATGAAGGTCCAGTAATATTCTAGTTTCTATTGGCTCTGCCCAGAGCAGAGAAAACCTCCCTCTCTCCTTTGCAACCTCCTTCTGTTTAGTTATTGCAAAAACTTCGTAACCGAACTTCATGAGCTTCCTAACCACATTCATTCAAAGCCCAAAGAACAGCCTACTGGGACGTGAGTAAAATACCTCTACATGTGCCTTGTGAACTTCAATAAAATACATGTTTGAGAGCTTTGTGGAGTTTTGTTTATACTATCCAGATTGAGAGAAGTCTCAGGATGAAACAGGCAGGGCTGTTTAAAGTGGTATGACACCACTTTTAAATCTACAGAGCACCGGAAGTGGCTACCTCATCCTGCATTTTGATAGACCATGGGTAGGCAAACTAAGGACCGGGGGTGGGATCCGGCCCAATCACCTTCTAAATCCGGCCCACGGACAGTCCAG
Organism: Darevskia mixta; assembly: GCA_034641385.1. Taxonomy (NCBI): domain Eukaryota; kingdom Metazoa; phylum Chordata; class Lepidosauria; order Squamata; family Lacertidae; genus Darevskia; species Darevskia mixta. The sequence goes on from JAWWNH010000149.1 coordinate 3,388,485, forward strand.
GAATCAGCGTGATTTTACATGAGTAGAATGTGTCCTTTTATTTAAAATGCATCTCTGGGTTATTTGTGGGGCCTGCCTGGTGTTTTTACATGAGTAGAATGCGGGCTTTTATTTAAAATGCATCTCTGGGTTATTTTCAAAGTTTGACTTCTCCCCCCCCTTTTTTTTGCAGTTCCTTAAATTTATTTTTTAATATCTTCTGCATATCCAAATTCATTTAATTTGCTCATTTAATTATCTGCTTTAAATATACAGTATACTCTTATGAAGCTGCATGTTATTACAATAATCCTGCCAATGTTTTTATCTGTTTGCAATTTATCTGTAAATATTCAATAAACAATTTCCATCCTTTTATAAAATGTTTGTTATCTTGATTTCTTATTCTTCCAGTAATTTAGCCATTTCAGCATATTCCATAAGTTTTTGTATCCATTCCTCCTTTGCTGAGACTTCCGCTTCTTTCCATTTTTGGGTGAGCAGCATTCTTGCTGCTGTAGTAGCATATATAAACAAATTTCTATACAATTTAGGCAGTTCTGTCCCTTTAATTCCCACAAGTAAAGCTTCTGGGTTTTTTTTTTTTACAAAGGTTATTTTGAATATCCTTTTCAATTCATTATATATAATTTTCCAGTAAACTAACCTTACTACAAGACCACAACATATGATAAAATGAACCTTCTTTTTCTTTACATTTCCAACACTTGTTTGATTTATATTTATACATTTTTGCCAGTTTACTCGATGTTAGATACCAACGATATATCATTTTCATATAGACCATAACTCTTAGACAATAACATGCTGCAAATTTTATATCCATATTCCACAATCGTTCCCATGCTTCCATGTTTATATTATGACCAATATCTATTGCCCAGTGTATCACAGAATTTTACTTGTTCATCCTTTGTACTGTATAGGGAAGCTTTTTAATGGTTAATGTTTTATTGCATTTGTATATATGTTGGAAGCTGCCCAGAGTGGCTGGGGCAACCCAGTAAGATGTGTAGGGTAGAAATAGTGAAATTATCATTATGGAATTGAATGTCCCTATTTTCATTGGAGAAATGTTGGAGGATATGTAGACCTAGACAGAACAACTATTTCTTCTATACTGTACAATAGGGAACAGTCTCAGTTATATGCCATGGAAGTCCAGTTGTCGTTGGAAAGCCCATGTGAACCTGACAGACCTTCTGGCTGTGTGGATTGTTGCCTTAATGGGCCCTTTGATCCCACTGTGGCCAGAATTTGCCACCATTTAATCCAGATCTGCTCAACCTGGCTTTCAATACAGCTTGGGTTTTTGATCCTTTCTTCTGAGCCTTGGCTTCACACTTCTAATGACTGGTGTTTTGGCTCATCTTCCGGAGCTTCCTTTTTTGGCTTCCATCTTGGGCTTGTCTTCAGAGCTATGATTACAACATAATTTGCTTCTGGACATCGATTTTAGCTCAGCTGCCATGGAACTTTGGCTGTCAGTTGTAGCCCAAACCAGAACTTGGCCTGTTCAGTTTTTTAAAATATACCTGTTCCCAAATCTATGTACATTTTATTCTGCTTCTTCATTCATATTCCCCTTACTCTGTCCCATTTCTATTCAACAGCCCCTTCCAAAGCTAGCTCAGAGGCTCGCTTGACTTCTCCTACCTGCTGAATTTCAACCATCACTTCAGGAATCCCTGTGTCTTCTTAGAGAGCATTTATCAAAATAAGTACTTAGCTTTCAAGCCTTTGGCCTTGTAGCTCCACCAATTTATATTCTAACAATCATGAGAGCATTTGCATTTGTGCCCCAAGGTCTGGCTCACAGTGTTTTCGAGCAAACAGAAAAACAGAGTCAAAACCAAGATTCCTGGACTTTATTCCTAAACTACATTCATTGACTTGCTGTGTTGCCTCTGACAAGTTATTTGATGATCTTTCGGAAATGATGTCCTATTTGTTTAGAATCACATGACCAAACAACCAGGGGAAATTAATTCTGGGTTAGCAACATCGGACTTTTTCTTGCGGCATTCCAAATTTAAAGTTAAATGTTTTGGCGGGTTGATTTCATAAAGTTTTGCAACTAGACCAAGTGCTGGTTCAAACTTAATTCCCTTCAGATAACTCCATTTCAGATCACTTTTGATGACTTAACACTGTGTGAATTGACCTCACTGAAAATTACAGGCCCAAGCCAAACAAAACAGCAAGGATAATATGCAATGTCTTTGAATGAAAATAATAAATAATCCCAAGAAGGTATTAGAATCACAGAACTGTAGAGTTGGAAGGGACCACGAGGATCATCTAGTCAGTGATGGCTAACCTTGACACTCCAGATGTTTTGGAACTACAACTCCCATCATCCCTAGCTAACAGGACCAGTGGTCAGGGATGATGGGAGTTGTAGTCCCAAAACATCTGGAGTGTCAAGGTTAGCCATCACTAGTCTAACCCTCTGCAATGCAGGAATCTTCTACCCAACGTGGAGCTCGAACCCATGACTCTGAGATTAAGAGTCTCGTGCTCTTCCGACTGAGCTATATTTTGTTTTATTATTTATTTCACCATTTATTTTTGTTTCACAAAATTTATATATATTTGTATTTTAATGTTCTGTTGGAAGCTGCCCAGAGTGGCTGTGGAAACCCAGCCAGATGGGCGGGGTATAAATAAATAATAATATTATTATTATATACTGCTTGATTGCAATAAAACCTCAAAGTGGTTTACAAAAAGGAAAAACAACAACACATTATTGGTAAAAAGAGAGAGAGTTAAAAACAACTATTTAAAATTATTTTAAACTATTAGACCATACTTCTGTTAATGTATTGGCTTGAGATATGCAGCAACTTCTAAATAATGATATTAATTTTAAGAGTGATCCTTAAATTCTTCTAATCTAGCCTGTGGTTCTCAGGGCTTCTGTAGATTTCCAGTGCAAAGTAATGCAGATCCCTGCAGTACTAAATTCATTTTTAATTGCAAGTGCAGATGCCCCTGAGACTCGCTTTTCTATGTGCACGGTCACCATTCCCTGGGAAAGAGCCATTCATACATGTTGCGTGACGATGTCCCTTCCCCCACCATGGTAAAGAAGACACAGGACACAAAATTAAGGTTAATGGGCATAGATAGGTCACAACTTTATTGTTTATGGATGATGAGCGGTATTGGCTTTAGGCATTGGAACTAACAGACTATATCTGACTCCAGCCCATTGTGCTGGAAGTCCGGGAAGGGATAGCCACCCAAGGTGAGCCCTGCTGATGCACGTCAACTAGGAACTCACCCTGTGACCACCGGTATGAGGCGTGCCTTTGGCCCTAACCTTGATAGGCTTCGGACGTGGCCACGCCCCCCGTATTCCTTTAACAAAATACCCTTCAGTATTTGGGGGAGGTGATGGCACTTCCTCCCCCCTTCCTGCACCCCTACAGAGATAATCCAGTGCCTAACCGCCAAACCCAAAGTTGTGACGAGTTGCTACGAGGTAGGCGAAAACCACCAGGCCATAGCCAATTTGCCAAATGGGAAAATTCCTACCAGGCCCCTTAACGGCGACCAACCGTAGTCCATAGCAAAGTCAGAAGCAACCTGCCTAAAGGGTGGGTGGGCGGGAAAGAAGAATCAGCTGGGTGGTGAGCAGGAACAAGAGGGAGAGCTCCAGCCGTGCGCCCGCTTAAAAACAGCGGGCCCCGCCCCTGGAGCGACCTGATTGGTCGCTCAGGGGAGTGACGCGGCCGGAATTCCCCCAATGGCTCTGGGGATGGGCAGCCATCCCCCGAGCACGTGAAGGGGTCGTGTCTCCCGCAACCCCATTTCCTTCTAGGGCGGAAATGGCTTTGTCATCATTCAGACACAACCCCCAGCTGCTTGGGCTCTGCTCAGCTTTGGGTATGTCTAAAGACAGGAAATAATGGCATTAAAACATGGCAAAAGCTATCCCTTGTAGAAGGTTCTTAAGCATAATATAGCTTATATGTCACATGATTTACCATCTCTTTTTCCAAATAGGAATATAATGAGCACAATCCACAGAGCTTTCAGCATGTTCAGTTCTCAGTGATTCCAATATGAGTGTCAAGAATGTGTTTAGATATTTCTGATTGAAATGAATGGGGCTTCCAAGAGTTTCGCCCTGAGTGGATTACGTCCCATATATTTGTCTGACAGATATGTTGTAATTGAGTCGGTAATGGGATTTTTAGATAGTTCTATTTGTCTTTGCGCATAGCTGAGATTTAATTCGTAAGTTGTATCTATTCTTGTGCCTCGAAATAAAATTGAAGCATAAGAGAAAACCATTAATATACAGAAGAATTCAAAACACTAGATTCTAGCATGCAAACTGTGTATCTAAACATCCACCTCATTTCATTCCTCTTGAGCAGAATAAGTCACATATATATTTAAAGCAGAATTATTCCCATGAATGTAAATAATATTTCTACAAGAAGAGATGTATTAGAGCAAATAACTAAGATTGCTGGTGGGGGTTTTGGGGGGATGTGTGTGTGTCTTTTCTTCTTTTTCGTTCTTAAAGTGTTTGTACCGGTTGTTGCATCTGCATTGGAAGCAACAAGGGAACGGATTTCTCCATTTGCTATTCTCCTGGTATCCTTTTTCAAATAGGTATGGAAGCCTTAGATGTTTCATGCCAAAGGCCATAAAACTTATAAACATGACAGCCAGGATGGTATTTTTTCTGTGTGAAGTCCAAACCTGGCATGGTGTTTGTGTTCCTTTTCAGTTCATGAAAGGGCTGATGTTTCTCAGGTGGTCCATAAAGTGAGATGGTTTGGTAGCAGACCGAGGAATTTGCTCAGCCAGACATTCTGGAAACGTAAGCCAAACAGTCATTCTTTCCAGCCTATTATTAGACTTGCTATATGCTCAGTGGCAAGCAGCCTGCTACTGGGGAACCAGCTGGTTATCAGTTTCAAAGCTCACCCAATTTCTTTCAGGAGTTCTTTTGTATGCCTCTGGAAGAGTACCTCTTTTTTTTTTTTTTTTTTTTAGTGTTCAGGGACATCGTGAGATTAGATCTTGCCAGAAATATTGCATGTGCGTATGCGTATGCTCAGACTACTCAGCTTGAAGTAAAAACAGAAGAATTATGACCCAGCAAGCATCCATACTGTTTTATCATTTCTGGAATTGCTTAGAAACAGGGGGAAAGTAACTAAAACATACTTGTGTCTAACTTTTACTTCATAATAGTTCTGTTCCGTTCAATCCTCAGAAGTAAGCTCAACTATGTTCAACTGGACTTACTGCCAGATAGCTGGGTATAGGATGGCAGTCTACAATGAGGAAAAAAGATGTAGGCTTTTTGTGTCAAAAGAAAAAGAAAAAAGCCTCAAATATAAGGTTTAGGAATGTTGGATTTAATGACATTGATTTTAGACAAGAAAAGATATCGAGGTTAATTAATTAAATTGTTTTTAATGATGTCAAGAAATTACTAAAGATGATATACAAGGAACGCAGGAAGAGAGGATGGGAGGAAGTCAACACACAATGATAAGAAGGATGATTAGGTTTAAAGGATTTATGTTTGTTTTTATGTGTATTATTGTTGTTTCTTTTTTGTTTGTTTATTGATGTTTTTTGATGTTTGTTTTCATTTGTTAAAACCAATAAAAAATTTGGAATAAATTTATTTTCCAAATAAAATTTGGGGAAAAAAGCCTCAATGTCAGATTGAGATTCAATTGAGAAGAAAATAGAAAGGGATGGGGAGGAATCGCATTTTAAATAAGATCAAACAAAATGTGATGCAACTTTTAAAACAAGGGTGGATAATCCTCAGCTCATAGAAAATGTTTTGGAGCACCACATTTTTCATTGCGTTTTATTTTGTTATTTTATTTTTACTCCTCCTGTGGGTCCCTTTCTATAATGCAATTATGTCAAAGCGGTTTTTGTGGCCTCATAACATTTTGAGGTTGTTGTTTTTTCCAACTAACTGCTGCCATAGTTACCCCACTGGGATGCCAGAAAGCTTTTGTAGCTTCCAAGACCCTTCAAAATTTGTCCCTTATTATTATTTAAAAAACAAAAAACTATAATTCCAGTGGGTCCCCTTCTGTGATGCCCCCCAAAATGGGACCCCCCTCCCAGACTCCCTAAATGCATCCTTAAATGTACATATATTGTCCCCACCCACTTTTACACTTCAGCCACACCTACTATGACATGCAGCACTTGACACGGAAAACTTCTCTCTGGTTTTAAAATATCATCTAAAAGCAGACTCTGTAAGTGCTATCAAAACTTGGGAAGATAAATTTCCTGAGATCTTTGACATCTCAGTCATAGCTAATGCAGCCATTCAAAATGGGACTGAAACATAAAGATAGATTACATGTCTTGACGAAAGCGACCAGAGAGCTGCAATTTAAACTTGAAGTTCTCAAAACCCACAATCAGCAGGTGAACTTTAGATTTTGCAGGATTCCTGAGTCAGTGGAAGGAAATATGGGAAATTATATGGTGGGCTCTCAAAGCTGCTTCCTAAAGGTTTCTGTTTCTCCAGCGGACTTTGAGCACTTGCGCAGTTTCCTTCAATAACAGCTTCCCGAAAACAGAGAAGAGTTATGCGGCAGGATGACAATTCTAAACCCTAACCTTGGAACTTTTTGATGGGGTGACTTGCTTCACAAGCATTTAGTCGCTGTTGCTGGCAACACATTTACTAATGAATGGAAGAATCATGCTTCGCTTACGCTGCTAAGTGGTACACAAGGGTATGGGGTTTAGCACTGATGAGCAAATTGACTGAATAAATTGAGACATCTGAGTGATGAACAGAATTTGGCTAATTTTGGCTTTTGATATATACAGTGCATCTTACACACAGTGTTGCTCAGCACAGTGTTTCAGAAGGACTTGATTAAGTATGCATTTTACATAATTGTTAATTCTATGAAGATTTGTCTTAATTAATGCCGATATCCATGTCCACTTTTGGCTATAATACGTACCGTATTTTCTAGTCTATCCCTCCCCCCAGTGTATTTACCCTTTTAAAAATGCTTTGGGGACTTAAGCTATGAACATACTGTATGTGGTACTGTCTACTTGGTGCTGTTCTCAACCTGGAAGAACTTCTACTAGGTCCACTACCATCTTATAATAATGCTTTATTTTTTGTCTGCAGCCACCCTAGTATAATGTATAATGTTTATTTGCAAAATCAATGCCCCTTTCAAATGTCCATACATAGGACATACAACTTGGAAAGCTTGTAAACTGGTATCAAGAGCTGGAGTCAGGTATAAAAAAAAGGTAAAGGACCCCTGACAGTTAAGTCCAGTCCCAGACGACTCTGGGGTTGCGGAGCTCATCTTACTTTACTGGCCGAGGGAGCCGACGTTTGTCCGCAGACAGTTTTTCCGGGTCATGTGACTAGCATGACTAAGCTGCTTCTGGCGAAATCAGAGCAGCGCACGGAAACACCATTTACCTTCCCTCCAGAGTGGTACCTATTCATCTACTTGCACTTTTGGGCATGCTTTCGAACTGCTAGGTTGGCAGGAGCTGGGACCGCGCAACGGGAGCTCACCCTGTCACGGGGATTTGAACCGCCAACCTTCTGATTGGCAAGCCCAAGAGGCTCAGTGGTTTAGACCACAGCGCCACCTGCGTCCCTATGGAGTCAGGTATAGGTCAGTGATAAAACAATAAAGCACCTGATTTCAGTGAAGTTAACTCTTTATTCAAAGAAATGAAACAGCTCAGTCCTAGTGGTCACAGCAGCCCTTCCCAGTAGGTCTTGCCCCATTGAGGCAGTTGTGAGGACTGAAGTTCTGCACCTTCCCACTGCTCTCCCTCCCCAGGTCCTTCCCAGGTAATCTCAGGCTCCGTCTAGCCTCTCTTCATTTCTCTGCTGCTTCTGGGAGACCAGCGGGAAGGGGAGCTAGTCTCAGCAGGAAGGGGAGACTCCCTGGATTCTTCAGCAGCTTGGCTCCACTCTGCTTCTTAACCCACCTCTGCTTCTACCTCTAAGTCTGGACTGCTCTGTTTCCCAGCCCTTTCCTGCTCACTAAACCCTGTTTGCCTCTTCAGCTTCTGACACGTCCTCCCAGTCTGCCCCTTCTTTTCTCCCTGACCACTCGTTGTCATCCCTCCACCAATCCCCTTGCTCTGAGCCTTCTTCCCCTGAGGATTCCCTTGGAGGTTCCCCTGCTGGTCCTCTCCACCCACCCAGTCCATGATAGCTGATAATATGCCTGTTCTGTATCTATACTGACTTAGTGTTCCGCTGTACATCTTACGTTACTCTGTCTAGGGATCCTGAAACAGGTTTGGAGAGATGGTTTGGGGGAACAATGTTAGAAAATGGTTTTTCAAAGCAGTTCCAGAAAATATTTGTTTCCCTTCTCTGTAGAATCATCTACAGAGCGCGCGTGTGTGTCTAACAAATCATCTACTCCAATCCTCTGCCCTAAAGCAGAATACTTTATGTATCTCAAGGATACACAACAAAGGCCTGTCCAATCTTCGCATCAAGAAATCTCCCAAGGACCTCCCAAGGCAGTCTACATCATTTTTGAACTGCTCTCATGTTTTGGGAAGTTTTCACAAGTACCATTTCTGATTTCAGCAGGGGGGTGAGTTGGGAGAAATTTCAGTAAGGAGAACAGAATTCTCAGCGAGGCTTAAAAGCTTGCTCTTGGATATACGGTATTCTTGATTAATACACAAAACAGTGTATTTGAATAACATTTGCTGTGGTTAACTTTTTCCCCAGTGCCATATTTACTCAAAAGTAAGCCTCGCATGTTAAATGGGGCTTATTTCCAGGTACGTAGATAGTGGATTGCAGTCATATCTTCATCACTATAGATATCTTTTCAACATAGTGCCCCCTATTCACCAAGCAGCCATTGTTGAGGCATCATTGGAGGGAGTTGCCAAGGAGGCGGCAGATCCAGCGTCCAAGGGGTATACAGCGCCTGTTACTGTTACCATGGCTGTGGCAGCGAGCGATGCATTCCTTGGAGGCTGGATCTGCTCCTCACGTGGATCCTGCTGCCTGAGGCAGTCACCTCAGTTTGCCTCATGGGTGGGCCAGCCCTGGTAAGCATATATGTGTTCTGATGCTGGACTGGGACCTGATAGTTCATAAACTATCAACAACAGCCAATGCTGCCAGCTTTGATGGTGTCAATCACCTGCATCGTGCATATGTGTTTGGAGTGCTGATTCCAGAATGTCTGATTCCAGATTCCTTTGCTGAGCCCTTAAACAGGCAATGAACACTTACAGGAACGTGCCTTTTGCAGTCTGTGAGGAACATAGGAAGGAACATTTTGGGGCTATGTGCATAGGGTTGTTCAGGCAAAGGACCCATTCGGATGGGTGTCTTTGTGTGGATGGTGAAGCCATGGCCAAATAGGATTCCTGAATTATCATCCAAACCAGGGCCAAGTGTATGTGAGCCAGGATACAGAACCAAAGCAGCACAATAAAGGACTTGCATAAGAAAATATCCATTATGGCTGCAGGAGCAAAATCTTTTGCTTAATGTGCTAGATTAAAAACAACACCAACAACCTAACGTACCCAGTGCTGAATGGTACGGATCTGAAATAAATGAAAAAGAAAAGGGAAGAGGAATGATTCCTTCAGCTTTTCTATCTCCACAGCTAATTGTTACAAAAATCTCTCAATGCTCTACTATGTTCTTGTATCACTTGTCAGATAGCTTGTCCTTTTTAATTGATTTTTTTCTTCCTTTGCATTTCCCGGGTTAATGGTTTATGCAGTGAGCTTAAAAGGGAAAGTAGGTTTAATGACCCTACTGAGATATAACTGAGATACTAGTGAATATTTTAAACTGGCAAAATGCCTGTCATTATGATTCATGGTGTGTGTGTGCAGGGAGAGTTGTGCATTGCAAGGGTCCTTGAGATTGCAGTATGCCTATCTGCACCCTACAGGATTCCTATGGGACACAGTGGGGCCACTTAGCGTAATGGTTTGCAGACAGATTTTGTGCTCACCCAAGTACTATGCTCTACGTTTACCTATGGGAGCAAGTACTAACTACTTGATTATGTCGACACCTGAGATGATGGGGCGTCCTGGGTTTCCTGGTTTGTGTATTTTGGATAGAAGATAGAAGGTTCCTGGTCGAGGTTCTGCTGATGCGTTTGAGAGGATCTGTTCTTGGATGTGTGGGGGTAGCTCCTTAACAATCTTGTTCAGTTCTTTTTAGTATTCCTATGTGGGGTCTGAGTCCAGTTTTTTGTAAAAGGCGGTATTGGAGACTTGTCTGTGAGCCTCCTGGATGTATTGAATGATTGCAAACCGGAACACTCACTTGCAACGTTCGGGAGCCGAAACGTTTGACTCACAAGGCATTCATCAACCAATATATGACTGTATATGCGTAGGGAAAGGACTGAAGGAGGAACATATGGATGTTCAGCCTTATGTATAGGTGTAACTCCTGAACAGAACTAGTCTGTTGAAAGAGTGGGGTAGGGTGGGGTGTTGAGAACTGTCTCTGCCTCTATTTATCCATCTATTGATGTGAGTGACAGTGAGGCTGGCAGTCAAATGTTTGTCTTCTATTTAAATCCAGCCTGGGGAGGAATACAAAAGTGAGATTTCTCCAGCCTGACTTTCGCAGCTGCATGACCTTGATTTTCTGTGTTTGAGAAGGAATGGAAGGATCCTCTTGAATTGCCCATTCATCATTTATACTAAATGGAGTATTTGCTTGAGTGAGGAATGCAAGAGCAGGCTGTCAGCCTTCCAGCTCATTCAGTTTAGCTTTTCTAAATTGAGTCAGCAAATTAAGTTAAAAGTGTAGATGGTAATTTCACAATGCAAATGTCTTAACTTGTAAGTGCACCATTTTGGTGCCCTCAATCAAGAAAGGCCTAAGAAATGATCAGAATCGTAGACCGATCTTGCTGCTTCAGCAAAATAAGAAGTGTGACGGATAGTCCCCAGAGTTTTCCCAGAAAACACACACACACAGCATGTATAGGCTACTTACAGAATGATTCCCTGCACATCAGTTGGTTTGTGATGTTTGTGTGTGTGTTATGCATTTTCCAATTTTTATCTTCACGCACATCATGTTTAGGCCTGCACCTACTTGTTCACCTAAAAATGTGCAAATGAAACAAACATGCACACTAGTAGAGAATACAGATGAAGGTGTTTGCAAACATGCTTCACACTGTGTAACTATAGGCAGTGATGACTGGTGCCCATTGGGACTGGTAGGGCAGAAGGCAGGGAGCCTAACAGTAGGTGGCGCCAGAGCAAATGACATGCAGAGCCAACTAATTCTAGTTTTGTCCCCATCCTCCTCCCTGTTGAGTTTCACAAGTGAAGCAAAGGAGGAGGAAGATGACAGCCAGGGCTACCCCCTGGACTGGTTGTAAGCTAAAAGGCAGGCAGGTGGGGGGCTGGCCGTGGGCAGACTGAGGTTGGTGGGATATTGTCCCATTTGCCCTTATTGACCAGCCTCCACTGACTATAGGCTTGTTCACATGATTTCCCCTCTTCCTTCACACAACTAACTATAGGCTTGTTTACATTGAGCACGAGTACAAATCTCTACATGTGTGCAAGTGTTTTGTAGAGGTCAACTCCTGTAAACATGTACACAGATTGTACACTCGTTGGAACTAACTTGTGAGTATCTCTTATGTCTATCCTAGAGGTAAATTTATACAGGAGCTAGTATTGTCAGACACATTGGCTGGTCTAGGTTTGCCCTATGTCCGTGTGAAGGATCCTTCTATGTCAGCTTAACAGTGTCAGCACATGAGGTGGGATTTCATAAGCAGTCCAAGAAGGTCATTTTGGTTGATTGATAATATAAGGCTAATTATCTATCAACCAAAATGGCCTTATTGGGCTGCTTATGCCACCAGCAGAGGGGTGATGGGAGCTGTAGTCCAAAACATCTGGAATGAAACAGGTTTGGGAAGGGTTGAAATAGCTCCTGTAGGCACTGGTTACACTCCAGATGAAAGGGACTCTCCTGAGAAGACCTTAGCACATGAGGTGGGACTCACATTTGCTGCTCCTTGGGTTAATCATGGGAGCTAAATGTGTGAACTGACAGTCCTGAAAAGCATTGTGTTGTGATATGAAAATTTTGTGGTGTTACAGCTGTGATGGACTATTCACACATGGAAGGAAATCGTCACTTGCTTCACCTACAAGACATCAGTTGGCCATTGCCACACACAAAAAGTAGAAGCCAAGACAGGCAAGCAAGCAAACAAACATCAAAAATATCAGACAACATGATTGGACTGTTTTGGAGGAAAGGGTGCAGTAATGTCAATAGGTGCCTGTTAGAGATTTAGATTTAAGTAAATCTAAAAAGAAGAAAATGGATCTTGCCTTCTTGGATAAAACTGGCATTATCATGACTATGAATAAAATTACTGTGTACAGATAATTAGTGAAGAACCAGGATGAGACATTGAGTTTTTATAATATTTGAGCACCTTTTTAAAATGTGTGAAATTTGGTCAATGATAATTAGCTTGCATATTAAACCATATTCGTTTGCATGCATTTAAATCTGGAAGATAATATATTGCACTGTTGTACTTCTGTAGTGCTTCAGATCAGTGATACGGTAGAAACTGAGATATGAAAGCTAGGAGCTAAATGACACCTTAAACCTAGGTTATGGGTGCAACAACGTAATGTCTATGCGTGCTTTTTTATAACAAGAATACAAAACTGAAAATGAATGAACTGCACATAAAATATTGTGTTCATTTTTCACATGGTCTTGTCCTTCCCCTGCTCACCCCACTAATATTCTTAAGATGGTCTCTTCTCCCGTCTTCAGAGTGTAGCTGGAAGTGGGGAGGCAGAAAAAGGTCCTCCTTTCCTTCCACTCTGCAGCTTTAATCTGAAATCTTAGGCGCAGTGCTGCGCCCAGAGCTTGGAAACTGCTCACGCTAATGAAATTCCCTGTTCCAAAATGCGCCTAGAACAATGGGAGTTTTGAACACTGCTTCAGATATCTCTCTGGCTGGCTGCCTTCTGGTCCAGAGCTACTGGTGTGGGGCACAGATATAATGGAACCATCTGACATAATGCAATACAAAGCTTATATTTATCCCAAGAGATTGTAAAATCAGAATCCATGCTAAGAACTTGAATCCCTACAAGGGATAACTGGCCAACAAGACAAAAATGGGGCTCTTTCTCCCACCTTTCCTGAGTTCCTGAATGCCAAGCTACATAAGGAAATGTCCTGCTTGTGATCTCCATGAACAGACAGAAGTCCAGGTGATGACACGAGAGCAGTGGCACCACACACATTGGTGGCATCTCCTCGCTGTAAGGGGCAATGTTAGCTAGCTAGCAACCATCACCATTTAGGAAACTACCCCCTGGCTGACAGATGAGATGTCAGCAGAGGCACAGCAGTGAGACTGTTTTATTGACTAGTCTGTGATGGATGGCCATAGTACTAGTGGGAAAGAGACCAAGGGCAGTTTTCCATAGTGGCAGTGAATTATGTAGCAGGGGATGATGGATGCCAAGAGCAGCCACTTAAGAGGGCTCTGTCTAGCAGACAGGCAGGCATCACAAGCACTAAGAGGTCAGCACATAACAGTAAAAGTACATTTTGGGTTTGCTCCACTTGCAGTGTCAACGTCTAATGCTCTGTCTCTTCCAAGGACTCTTTTTCACCTATTAGATGTTGTCTAGATGTGGCTGTATATCAGCCTTGCCTCACGCTTAGAACCAACTTGCTTCTAGCTCCACACCCAGTGAATGATGTTATCACCCAAAATTATGCAGTCACAGACCGAGTTTGCTTTATGGAAGTCATTGCTGGATTCATCACATGCTCCAAACTTTATTGCCTCTTTTTTTCGTGAGCGTGTGGTCTGATTCAGCTCTGAAACATTGTCCATTAACCACCACTTGTGAGTGGGTTAAGCCATTTGCTGGAGCTCCCTGCCCTAACCTTATGGCTCAGTTAATCCCTGCACGAGTGGGGAAATATTAGAGAGGGTGAGTTTGATACAGGGAGGCTCACTTGTTTTTCATAGGAAGCTTTGTCCATAATGTATGAACTAATGTCATAGGGGCATTGGCAAACTGATATAATGGGCCTGCACTTAGAAAACCACCTGGGCCGCTTTTCTAAACAGGTCAAGTTCTAGGGTCATGCTCAAATATATTTTAATGTTACAGCCCTCAGTTTCAGAGTTTCTCAGCCTCTGCTTGACTGCTGTGAAACCTCAAAAATGCTCTTTCTAATGGCAGTGAGCTATGGGTGCATCCAGCAAAACTGTCCCACTTGTGAAAGGACTTCTACCTGCGCAATGAGATTTCCTCTCCCTTTCCTCTTCCTGCATGCCCTTTGTGCCCAGTGCCGGATTTAAGTATCGAAAGCATGTCAAAGTGCAAGTAGATAAATAGGTACCGTTCAGGTGCGAAGGTAAACAGTGTTTCCGTACGCTGCTCTGGTTTGCCAGAAGTGGCTTAGTCATGCTGGCCACATGACCCAGAAGCTGTCTACGGACAAACGCCGGCTCCCTCGGCCTGTAGAGCGAGATGAGTGCCGCAACCCCAGAGTTGTCCGCGACTGGACCTAATGGTCAGGGGGTCCCTTTACCTTTACCTAAACAAGCTATAAGGGACATGGGTGGCATTGTGGGTTAAACCACAGAGCCTAGCGCTTGCCGATCAGAAGCTCGGTGGTTCGAATCCCTGCGACGGGGTGAGCTCCCGTTGCTTGGTCCCTGCTCCTGCCAACCTAGCAGTTCGAAAGCACGTCAAAGTACAAGTAGATAAATAGGTATCGCTGCAGCGGGAAGGTAAACGGCATTTCCGTGCGCTGCTCTGGTTCGGCAGAAGCGGCTTAGTCATGCTGGCCACATGACCTGGAAGCTGCCAATAAAGCGAGATGAGCGCCCCAACCCTAGAGTCGGTCATGATTGGACCTAATGGTCAGGGGTCCCTTTACCTTTTTTGGGGGGGGGCCCAAAAAAATTTAAAGGGAAAACAACTGGATGTACATTTCCAAAATATAAGATAAAAAACAAATAAAATAAAACCTACATACAGCAACAGTGTTTCACTATTAATATACTTCTTCTTAATTGTATTTCAGTTCAACAGTTACTTTGATGAAATACATACAGTGGTACCTCGGTTTATGAACTTAATCCATTCCTGAAGTCTGTTCTTAAACCAAATCTGTTCTTAAATGGACCTCCGGAACGAATTAAGTTCGTAACTGGAGGTACCGGTACCACCGGTCAACACTCGATCTTGTACCACATCTTCTTCATTCAACTCCATCACTCGTTGAATGAATGACTTTGCATCATTGTGGCTTGGATGATAAAGCTTCACTGTTTACATAACAGACAGGAGGATGACCCAGAGATTTAGCAGAATTAAGTGAGTGTATCAACCACAAGACCTCAGCAACATGATAGCTCTTGAATTCAATACAACTTAGATTACATTCAATAAGTTTTTTTTTAAAAAAAGCCCTGCGGTATTAATGGGCCTCGTAAAGTAGTTTCCTGTGGGATATATGTTACTTCCACTCTTGTTAAAAGTTCTTTTGATAACTTATTCATTACTCTGCTGTTAAAGAGCCCTGCAGTGCTTGCCTTGATGCATTAAGTATGCAAGTCCTTCTGGAAATAGGTTTTAACCTAAAGTAATTTGAACCCTGGCGGTTTGATGTGCTCCTAAACTTGGAGGGCGATATAAAACATGCAAGCTTTTGAAAACAGGCAAGAGAGGAGAAACAGGATGGGCGTGTGTGTGGAGGGGAGAGAAATCGTGTGAGAAAATAAAAATAAAACATTCATTTGTTGGGGGTAATAAAAAGTGGCAAATGTGAGGATTCAAACAAACACGTTGAAAAGTGGATGTAATTTGAGAAGAGGGAGGAATGTTTGCCGTGCAAATTCCAGCCACTCAACATAGCATGCCCATTCTGAGTTTGTGAGTGACTTGAAATAATATCTTCCAACTGCCCATCCCATTTTTAGCCCTCCCTGATAAGTCCCCTGCTCCCGACATGAAGCGGAGGGGAGAGTTTTCTGGTGGCATGAATAACATGTGCCAGTCTGAGGTGGTGTACACACCATACATTTAAAGCACATGGCTTCCCCCCAAAAAATCTTGGGAACTGTAGTTGAACCTTGAAAGAATGACAGTTCTCGGCACCCTTAGCAAACGACAGTACCCAGAATTCTTTGAGGGAAGACACGTGCTTTAAATGTGTGTAGTCAGCCTTTGTATAAGCTGGACCCATCACTTGCGAATCTTTTTATTCGGCTTAGAGAAAGACAGCTGCCTGTCGGAGTGCAGCCTGTCATGAGTTAGCCCTCCCCCTTTCACAAAGGTAAGCGATTCTGCTCCCTGCCTTTTCTTTCTTTCTTTCTTTCTTTCTTTCTTTCTTTCTTTCTTTCTTTCTTTCTTTCTTTTGCTAGAAACTGGGGAAATAGCCACATAGCAGGAGCTTGCACAAAAAAACACATTTCGGGTTTTTCACTCTTCTTTTCAACTACTCAGGCAAAACAAGAGTAGGAGAGAGGTTTCTTTGACTGCTCCAAAGGAACTCTTGAAAATCTCAAAGGGTTTCTGAAGTGACTTGATGAATCCACTTCACTCGTTTTAAAATGTAGGGGGTACATTGCGCATTTGGGCGGAAAGATGGTGCATAAATATTTCTGGTAAATGAAGAAGGTAGTACCGTGTTACTGAATCACTACTAAATAAATAGGTTACTGAACGGGACTGCGAGGCTCCTCCCTGAACCGCAGCCATTCCACCCAGCTACAAGAGAGGGCGAGGGGGGGAACTTAGTGTCTCTCTATTGTTTCTGTGAAAAGCCCAGCTACTTTCCCCTACTATCTATCTATCTATCATCTATCATCTATCTATCAAAGCCAGGATTGACTTTCCGCCCCAACCCCGCTTGGGTGGCGAGCCTATTTTGGCTCGCCCGCAGAGACTGATGGATCCTGATGGATTTCGTCAGGCCCTGCGGGACCCTGCCCCCCCTGGCGGCTCATTAGATGAGCTTGTCAAGGACTGGAATAACCGGCTCTTGATGGCCATTGATGAGATCGCACCTAAGCGCCCTCTGCGACCCCGCCGAAACCGGGCCCCCTGGTTTACTGAGGAGCTTAGGAAAATGAAGCGGGATCTCAGACGACTAGAGCGAGTATGGCGGCGTGCTCGCGACGGAGCTTCAAGAGCATCCTATAGGACACTTATGAAAGCCTATGAGATGGCAGTGAAAGCTGCAAAGAAGTCCTACTTCTCAGCTACCATTGCATCCGCTAGCTCTCGCCCAGCACAACTGTTTAGAATAATTAGGTCCTTAACAACCCTAGAGGAACAACCAAATTTAAATACGAATTTGACTTATAGCTGTGAGGCATTTGCGAGCTTCTTTGCGGAGAAAGTCTTGCTGCTCCGCCGTGACCTCCCCGCCAATTTGGATACATTAACAGAACTGGAGGCCCCTCGACTGTCCTCGGGTCCTGTACTGGACCACTTCGATCGGATATCCCCTGCCGATGTTGACAGATTCCTCCGAGCTGGAAGGCCCACCACTTGCCCCCTTGACCCGTGCCCGTCTTGGCTGATTAGAGCTTGTCCAGACGAGGTGCGGGCCCCCCTGGGTGAGATTATCAACTTGTCCCTTGGCACCGGGACATTCCCAGGAGAGTTGAAGGAAGCAGTGGTGCGTCCGCTCTTAAAGAAAACATCTTTAGATCCTTTAGATCTATCCAATTACCGCCCAGTTTCGAACCTTCCGTTCCTGGGTAAGGTAATTGAGAGAGCGGTTGCTGAACAGCTTGGTGGATTTCTGGAGGAAACATCGGCTTTGGATCCATTCCAGTCCGGCTTTCGCCCTGGTTATGGGACCGAGACGGCTTTAGTCGCGCTAACAGACGATCTCCGTAGACAGCTGGATCAAGGCGGGTCAGGACTGCTGATCCTTCTAGATTTGTCAGCAGCCTTTGACATGGTCGATCATGAACTTTTAGACCACCGCCTTGCCGACGTGGGGATTCAGGGCACAGTCCGACAATGGCTGCGCTCCTTTATCTCAGGTCGGGGACAGAGAGTGGCGCTAGGGAGGGAGTTGTCGCCGCGGCACTCCTTGGTGTGTGGAGTCCCGCAGGGCGCAATCCTTTCCCCGATGCTTTTTAACATCTTTATGCGCCCTCTTGCCCAGATTGTCCGGAGTTTTGGGCTGGGTTGTCATCAATATGCTGATGACACCCAGCTTTATCTGTTAATGGACGGCCGCCCTGACTCGGTCCCAGACACACTGACCAGGTGCTTGGAAGCTGTGGCTGGATGGATGCGTGGGAGCCGGTTGAAGCTAAATCCTTCGAAGACAGAGGTCCTCTGGCTGGGTCGGGGCGACATGGGGCTGGGGGGCCAACTCCCATCTCTTGCGGGGGCCCAATTAGTGCCAGTGCCTTCTGTCAAGAGTTTGGGTGTAACCTTCGACGCCTCCCTTTCCATGGAGGCGCAGGTTGCAGCCACAGCAAGGGTGGCATTTTTCCATCTCCGACGTATCAAGCAGTTGGTCCCCTACCTTTCTCGCCCGGATCTGGCCACAGTGATCCATGCGACGGTCACCTCCAGGCTTGATTATTGTAACTCGCTCTACGCGGGGCTGCCCTTGAAGTTGATCCAGAAACTCCAGCGGGTGCAGAATGCTGCGGCGAGGCTCCTTACGGGGTCCTTGCCGCGGGACCACATTCATCCAGTGCTTTACCAGCTTCACTGGCTCCCGGTGGAGTACAGGATCAGGTTCAAGGTGCTGGTTTTGACCTTTAAAGCCTTATGCGGCCTAGGACCCTCGTACCTACAGGACCGCCTCTCCCATTATGCCCCACAAAGGACCTTAAGGTCTACTAATAATAACCTGCTGGAGATCCCGAGCCATAAGGCTGCCAGACTGGTGTCAACCAGGGCCAGGGCTTTTTCAGTTCTGGCCCCAACCTGGTGGAACACTCTGTCGCAAGAGACTAGGGCCCTGCGGGATTTGACATCGTTCCGCAGGGCCTGCAAGACAGAGTTGTTCCACCTGGCCTTCGGGTCGGACACTTAAAGTCTGATGGTTCCTCCCCCTGGTTTGGTAATGGGTGCAAATGAATCGGCATTTTAAACTGGTTTTTAACTTGTATTTTAACTAATTGGTTTTTATTCTATTGTGATTTTTACTGTTGTTAGCCGCCCTGAGCCCGGTTTCGGCTGGGGAGGGCGGGGTACAAATAAAAATTTATTATTATTATTATTATTATTATTATTATTATCTATCTATCTATATCTATCTATCTATCTATCTATCTATCTATCTATCTATCTATCTATCATCTCTAGCAATACATAACCTTTATCACTAAGAATTTACTTCCTGAGCTAGCTCTCTCTCCCCCTCCCTCCTTGCCCCATTCCCTTTTGCATTTTGTCTCTTAGATGGTGAGCCTGAGGGTCACTATCTACCGGTAAGATTCTTGCTGATATTTGTAACCTGCTCTAGGAATATTTTGTTGGCTGATGAATGGAAAACTACTACCACCAGGCTGGTCTCAAAGTAGTGTGATACCAGACATTATTACAGTTAGCTTCACTAACCCAGGTTCCATCCCACTACTAATATTGACCACCACCACCACTGCTACTAATATCATTATAATATGAATCCAATCAAGCCATTGCCTGAGCAAAATGACTTTCGCTCACTTCCTCTACCTCTTATCTGCTTTGTAACCCCTGTACCCTCAAAAGGGTTAAGGGAATGGTCAGTGCTATTTTTCTAGAAAAAGAGGTGCCAGAATTCACCATGAATACCTCCCTTGTTCTCCTACAATGGTAATGGCGCCCACCTGAGAGGTGCCGGAACTGAGCTCCAATGAGTTCTGGCTGGGGAAAAAAGCCTTGGGAATAATGATAATACTAATATAGACTACTAAGTAGTATTGGCAAATGTTATTTTTATCTGTGATCCTTGCCATCATTGCCTTTGAAATGTATTTTTAGTCTTGTGTATATGTATTTTGTGATTTGAACTTGTTGCAATCCACCCTGAGTGGTGCATGGGAACTAGAAGGCTGGGATAGAAATGTACATTCAAATAAATTAAATTATAAGAACAGTAATCGAACAGATGGATGATCAGCTCTTTTTTGTGCCATATGTTTGGGGCTTATCTCTAGTTTGAAACACTCGGGGGGCATATTATCATACATAGCGAAAGCCACCTTCAAAGCTGTTCAGCCGACACTCTAGGAATAGGGGAGAAATTGATTCAGTTCGCCTTCAAAGGCAAACCCACCCAATTCACACTTTCCAGAACAATACATGAACTAAAACACAGACATCCTTTAAGATTCACACTTGTGTTTGAGATTCGAATTTTGTAATGCAAAATTCTCTGGCCAGGTAATGTATGCAGAAGTGCACATACTAGGGTAAATTTGCCTTAACATGCATATATTAATGAAAATATAAATAAAAGGGGAAAGCTTATTTGAAAAAATGTGTATATTAGGCAAAGTTCCATATAAACATACCTGTGTAGATGAAGAAATCCACACCAAAATGCTGATTAATTTTCTTAAGGACTTAAAAAGTATATACATAAATCCACAAATGGATGTGGAAATGCACAGTACCAAATTTAACACAGGAAAAATGAGAAACTGAGAGAAACTGAAATTGACGGATTCACCCATTCCTAGTTCATAGCAGGTAGGGTGGATGCAGGTGGCGCTGAGGTCTAAACCACTGAGCCTTGGGCTTGCCGGTCAAAAGGTCGGCGGTTCAAATCCCCCCGATGGGGTGACCTCCCGTTGCTCAGTCCCAGCTGCTGCCCACCTAGCAGTTCGATAGCCCTCCAAAAGTGCAAGTAGATTAAGAGGTACCGCTCTGGCAGGAAGGTAAACGGCATTTCCGTGGGCTGCTCTGGTTTTGGTGTTCCATTGTGCCAGAAGCGGCTTAGTCATGCTGGCCACATGACCCAGAAAAACTATCTGCCAGCTCCCTTGGCCTGTAAAGCGAGATGAGCACCACAACCCCAGAGTCTTTCGCGATTGGACTTAACTGTCAGGGGTCCCTTTACCTTTAGGGTGGTGGGAGTTGTAATTCTGTTGAGAGAGGAGTGGCTCTGATAAAAGAATTTGCAGTGCCTGAACTGAACAATTTCATGGGTCTTTGGTGGATAGTCATGACAATTAACATCCTCTCAAATGGGTTTAAATTTGTAGTGTTGATGTGACCCAGGTTTCCTGGAACTAGGCTCTCAAGAAATGAAAGAAATGAAATTACCATTAACGGCGTATTGAAAAGCTGACCTTTATCATGCTATCTGATCAAACAGATAAAAAGGTTAATATAATTCCAACGGTGAAGAATGGAAACAAATAATTCTCCATACTTCCAATGCAGCATACAAGTGAATTACAAAACTTAACAGTTAATGGAATATGCTGATTGTGATTTGGTGAGAAACTTTATTATAAGGAAAGTTTCCAATATAATGCCAACACTTTGTGGCTTTAATAATAGCTCATCCATGTGCAAAGTCAGAGGGAAGCCAAGGGATGGAGTCAGGAGGTGGAGTCTGGTGAAGATTGACTGGGCAAGGTCACGACCTGTCAAGCTTTTTGGTGGGAAGAGTTTGGTGATGGGTCAGAGTTTGATGATGTTTAACTCAGAGGAACTAATTTATGAGTGAACATGTCTAGGTAGAACATGCTTCCTAAAGTCCAAAGAACATGCAAAAAAGGTGGATGATCAGATATGGACTGCCAGAAGTATCACACAGCATATTCAAATGATTTTATTATATAGGTATTTGATACATTTATTACCTTTTTTCTTGTCCAAGGGTTTTCAGAGCAGCTTACAATAATTTGCGAACAATATGTACAACATCTGTCTTATGAAAAAAGCAGAACAGCACACAGCCTCAGCATGAAATGAAACCCAGCCAGATGGGTGGGGTATGAATGAATGAATGAATGAATGAATAACATGGTGCCAGGAAGCCATCAAACCTGGTGCCAGGTGAGAGTCCCTGGGAGAACATTTTATAGCCAGGGTACCATTGCCAAAATCGGCCTACAGTCAGCGGCCTACACTCACCAAAGAGGCTGAGATGCAGAGAAGGGTATCTGAGGAAGATCTTAGTTCCCAAGTGGCTTTGTGCAAGGTAATATGATCTTTAACGTAGCTTAGGCAAAACTGGGCTGAATATTGTCAGTTCAATGCGTGGTTGTGGCTAGTGAATTGGTGGGGGACATTTCTTCTTGTATACAGTTAGACTGTGACAATATTCAAATGCCCTCCTGTTCTCTGCTATAGTTCATCTCGGCTACTGCTTCTTTGGTGAAATCCACCCCCTGTCCCGCATTCCTTCCTTCTATAATTAGTTAAACAGGAAATCACATGCAATCATGTACTAAACAGGTGAACATAATGACACTTCTGGCCGCACAATATCTCTGAGGGCCAATGAGGACCTTTGAGAGTGAGTGAGGCCAATGCAAATGAGTAAGTGCTCATCAACAGTGCCAAAAATACTATGTTGAAGAATTGGGAGAGGTAGAACCAAGAACTGCTGATATTTCAGAAGACGCAAAGGAGAGACCTTCCAATCCCATCTCTCACTTTCCTATAATCTGATGAAATGACTGTTGCAGATGACAGTTGAAGGAGGAGCCAGATTGATCTGGCCTCTCAGCAAATTATTTAGTCTCTCAAATAATTAATAGACAGTCAGTGATAATGAGGAAAACCTGAGGCTTAGAAAATGAGGCTGTTTTTGTATGAATTATGATAACCTTGCTCAGAGAAAATACAGAGACAGTTGTCGCGTTCAGCTTTCAAAATTATTTGCAAATCTATTCATATTTTCAATAAAATTGGCAAACCTGATTCTCCTCTTATTTGCATTTCTGTGACTCTGGGGTCCTGAATGTGTTTGGTTTATTGACTCCCTGCAGCGCATTAGCAAAGAATTGGGTTTTGCTGTTTAATGTTTATCTCCAGTTTCAGCAGAGCTCACCCATCTCTTGTGCCGTCCTGGGATGCATTATCCTGGGATGCATTTGACTTCTATCAGGGCTGCAATATGAACAGATCACTAAATGTGCCACCTTGACTGAGTTTCCTGGCTGAATGTGCTTTTGCTATTTCATCCTCCCCAGCCGATGCAGAACTCCAAGGGCATGAGAGTTTAATCATCTTCCTTATTGCAGAAACCACCTGAATTTAAAAACAAAGGAGGGGGAAAAAACCCCACAGCCTTATTTTTAATAATCGTGGAACTGCCTCTTGCAAATGTAAATTTTGACATTTTTGGTTCCTCTGCCAAGAAAGGAAATTACACAAGGTAATTATTACCTGTGGTTGTGGTAAAAATGTCAGTTGTTGTTATAACTATTCTACTTTTCCACCAAGGAGTTCAAGGTTGCATACAAGGTTCCCCCTCCAATACAAGCACACACATTTTAATCCTCACAACAATCCTGTGAGGTAGGATAGGCTGAGAGAGAGTGAATGGCCCAAGCTCATCCAAACTCAAACTTTTGAATATGGGTCTTCTCCCTCCTTGTCTAGCAGTCAAACCATTTACACAATAATGCCTCTGAATAAATACATAACTCTGGGATATAACAATATAGATGCCCACTGTTTTAATAACTCCAATCTCAAACTCAAGAAAGCAGCAGGACTTCTTCACAAGTCCTTGATCAGAATAAGTTGTATATGAGATTCACATGCGTTTGGTGAGGAATCATTTGTCTCAAAGACAAATATGAATCCAGACAAGATCAAGGCAACCTTCAAACAGAGAGGTTTATCGTTATAGAGCAGTATTTCCCCAAAACTGTGCACCATTGCAAGTTCATATGCTGTGAGGAATACATCTCTTCCAAAAAAAAGGATAAGATTTCCTGTTAGTTCAAAGCAGTTATGGCTAAATCTGTCAATTTTTATTACTCTTGGAGTGTACTCAGATATAGGGATTATTATAAAAAAAAATTTAAAAAAATCCTTCCAGTAGCACCTTAGAGACCAACTAAGTTTGTTCTTGGTATGAGCTTTCGTGTGCATGCACACTTCTTCAGAAGTGTGCATGCACACGAAAGCTCATACCAAGAACAAACTTAGTTGGTCTCTAAGGTGCTACTGGAAGGATTTTTATTTTTATTTTTATTTTGTTTTGACTATGACAGACCAACACGGCTATCTACCTTTAACAGGGATTATTATGTTAGTGAGTCCTTGTGTAATGCCAGCGATTCTGTCCCAGTTTCTAACCACCTCCTCCTCCTCCTCCTTCTTCACTGCATTACCTGCTGCATTGTGGAACTGTGTCTTCTTGGTTGATATGCCGCCATGTCTCGCCAAATTCCATTCACACCTGTGGGTGTCCTGTAAGACAACAGCAGACATTGGACATGCCACCACCGTTTCTGCACATGTGTGCTTTTGTTTCCCCAAGATTCACCCATGAAAACGGCTGGAAAGAACGGGATGCTGAAATATGGTCTCAAATTTAGTCACATGGAATGATCCATGAAAATATAGCGAAATACCCATGATTTTCTATGTAGGTTAACTGGGCTGCATTATTTTCTGGAAGTAACATGGAAACAAGTGCTAAACTTCTGCTATTTCCCACTATACTTTCATAAGCGGCTCTTAAAACATGGAAATTATTAGGTAAAGAAACATTATGAGTGACACGAGGACGAACATTGTTAAGGTCATATATTAAAGGGTCATTTTTTGGGTGAAGTATTCCTGATGGTAAAGTCAAACTGCAGTGTCTCAGGTTCACCACCACCATCAAGTTCACTTGGGTCAGGCAAGTTTTACAAGAATAAAAAACTTTTCCTGCTCTTATTTTCTTCCTATCACCAGCTGGCATTTATAGGTTTTCCTGTTGTCGTATTTCATTTTACTGCTGCACTAAACAAGCATATAATTTACCATATAATTCTCTATCTCCAGCTATTCCCCCTGGCAGTCAGTACTGCAGAGGACTAGCCAAAATGAAAAACCAAATGAAATCCATTTCAGAACAAGCGTTCCAATTCCATATTTTTTTTTTTGAAATGTGTTTGCATAACATATGCCCTAAATTAAAGCTGATGCAAGTATCAAGTATTTCCTTTCACAGAGAGCCGGTTGTTCCTTTGATAATTCCAGAATTGGAAGGCACCACAGGGGCCTTTGTTAAGAATCGCTTCTCAGTCCTAGCTTACCTCAGAACCCAAGCATATTTGAGGTCCCTTGACAATTCTCTGCTCTCTGTTGCTCCTGTGTCTCATTGCTTTTCACAGCACCTGGAAAAAGGAAACTGGAAGTAGTTCCCTGTAATGTTATAGGCTGATGGGAACCCATATTTTCTAAAAAAAAATAAAAAAAATAAAAACAAAATCCAGACATGACAACACCGTCTTCTTGACATGAGTCAACAGTGTGATGCAGCAGCTAAAAAGCCAATGCAATTCTGGGCTGCATCAATAGGAGTATAGCATCTAGATCAAGGGAAGTAATAGTACCACTGTATTCCGCTCTGGTCAGACGCCACCTGGAATACTGTGTCCAATTCTGGGCACCACAGTTCAAGAAGGATACTGACAAGCTGGAACGTGTCCAGAAGAGGGCAACCAAAATGGTCAAAGGCTTGGAAACGATGCCTTATGAGGAACGGCTTAGGAAGCTGGGTATGTTTAGCCTGGAGAAGAGAAGGTTAAGGGGTGATATGATAGCCATGTTCAAATATATAAAAGGATGTTATATAGAGGAGGGAGAAAGGTTGTTTTCTGCTGCTCCAGAGAAGCGGACACGGAGCAATGGATTCAAACTACAAGAAAGAAGATTCCACCTAAACATTAGGAAGAACTTCCTGACAGTAAGAGCTGTTCGACAGTGGAATTTGCTCCGAAGGAGTGTGGTGGAGTCTCCTTCCTTGGAGGTCTTTAAGCAGAGGCTTGACAGCCATCTGTCAAGAATGCTTTGATGGTGTTCCTGCTTGGCAGGGGGTTGGACTGGATGGCCCTTGTGGTCTCTTCCAACTCTATGATTCTATGACTTTCCTTGACAATCATAACATCTGTTTCTATGCTTGTACAAATGATCAGATCCAACCTGTATCTGACATACTTGATGAGATAATTATCTGGGTAAGACTCATAGAGGGACCTCAAAGGTTTTCTTGTCCAATTTCCTGCCAGTGGAGGAAATCTACTGTTACATCATCCCTGATAGGTGGCCATGCAGTGTATTGCTTAAAAACCTCTAAGGAAGGAGAGAGACAACCACCTCCTGAGACACTTTGTTCCACTGCTAAATAGCTTGTGCTGTCAGGAAGTTCTTTCTCATGTTGAGAGAAATCCTCTTTCTTATCATCTGAACCCAGAAGCAGATATCAACGCTGCTACACTGGCGTTGTAGTGGAATGAAATAATCCAATGGGGAGACATTCCATTCTCAATGCCCCCCCCCCCGAGAAGACAGTTATAATGACAGAATTATCCTCAAACCAGGAGAGGTTTTGTACTTTCCGTGTAGAATCTTTAAGAGTCTAGACAAATGACATAATTTCTTTACTGCAGAACTTGGCACTCTAATGGGGAGCTGATTGTGAACTGCAGACCGTTTGTAGCTCTTGAATCATCAATAATCCTACACCACCATTGGGTCTTGACGACTATATATCTCATGTCTGACTTTCATCTATACTTATCTATGCAACAGATGTGTATGGGAACAGCTGAAGGTGTCATGTGGAATGAATAAACCTCCTCATTCAGATATGTGCTAAAGCTATTCAGCAAAGGAACTGTATTCTCCCATGCTGGGACAGCAGGTGGACAATCTCCCCATCAGATTATTTTATTCTACTATCACACCAGTCCTTCAAACTGGTGATAGACAAACTTCCTCTCAATGCCCCGAAGAGAAATTGCAGATCCCTAAGAAAGATGTCCCTATTTTCCAGGGACAGTGCTGGATTTACAGAAGCCATCCCGGTTTCTGATTTGATCCTGGAATATCCCGCTTTTCCTTAGGATGTCCCTATTTTCATAGGAGAAATGTTGCAGGGTATGGAGTTATCCAACCCCTGAGCCATCTGAAGGCAGCCCTGTATAGGGAAGGGGTTTTTTAAATAATTTTTTTAATGTTTTATTATATTTCTATATATGTTAGAAGCTGTCCAGAGTGGCTGGGGCAACCCAGTCTGATGGGCGAGGTATAAATTGAAGAAGAAGAAGAAGAAGAAGAAGAAGAAGAAGAAGAAGAAGAAGAGCTTTAAAAGAAATGTTTAGGGGTACTCTCATTTTCCTACTCATATTGAAATACTGCCCCTCAATGAGGCCAAACTTAGATTCACAAAATGTTTAGGGGTATACGTACCCATGCACAACCCCAGAAAAACAATGATGATGATGATGATGATGATGATGATGGGATGTTCCTATTTTCATCATAGAAATGTTGGAGGGCAGGAGATTTATAGTGGGGTAAGAGTATCACCACTACAGCCGTCGGAGAGATGGTGCAGTGCTTGTAGATCTTTGTGCAGTTACAGATGTAGCAGTTCTTTTGTCACCATCTTCAAGAGCACATGGTCAATGTGATTGAACCAGTGAGCTTTGGGTAGCAGATGTGCCTACCATGCATTAAAGCCAGCCCAGATGACAGTCATAAAATGGACTGTGCAGTTTTTTTACAGTAGCAGACTCTCTACATTTGGCACACCTCTTCATTTCTACTAAATGCCAGAAGACCTTCCGAATGCAAATAGCTTCATTAGGGCTATGGTGTGCCTTGGCTCTGTAATAAAACACAGGTGCTTTTAAGCGTCCCCCTCCCTCTCCCCTCCCAGTGCATCCATTTAGCATAACATGATTCAGAGTTTCAAGAAACGCTTAATGAAAAGATTAATAACTCCTCACATAACAAGGATCATCATGCATTTTTGACAATGCCGGTTTCTACAAAGAAGGTTTCAGAGGCCCAGGAAGCCATTATAGTGACCTTGGAAGACTTTCTGCTCACAGTGTAGGCATATTAAGAGGAATTCAGGGATATTTTTTAAAAATAGTTTTATAAGTTGTGTGTCTTTGCTTCTCAATTTGTATTGTGTTGTTTTATGCTGTTATTGATTATAATTTAAAAATTATTTATAGTAATTGTTAAGAATGAATTTCTGCTTAATTATTATTTGCTGATATTTAATTTTCTTGTGTACTATTTGGTTCTAATGCAGGCATCCCCAAACTTTGGCCCTCCAGATGTTTTGGACTACAATTCCCATCATCCCACTGGTCCTGTTAGCTAGGGATCATGGGAGTTGTAGGCCAAAACATCTGGAGGGCCGGTTATTGAATATTACTTTATTTGACATAAGTTGTTTATATTAAAGTTATGTTTTTATTTTGACATTCTCGTATTGGATCAGATTGTTAAAAGATGTGTGATCATTGCTGTTTCTTCAGCTTGTAAACCAGCTTGTGTATATATAGAAAGATAGTATACAGATTAAAAGTGAAATGAAATAATCCCCAATCAGTTTTCTTTTTTCGAAGGTCATAGGTTGACTTTGGGCAAAATGCTTTTTCGTAGCCTACCCCACCCCAAAAGATTGTGGCGAAGAAAATATGAGCGATGGATGTGCTCTAACAATTCTGAGCCCTTGGAACGAGGCAGGGACAAACATTCGAAAAGAATAATATGAAAAAGAAAATTTAAAAATCCCCTTTAAACAGAATAACCTTTCCCTCTCCCCCCCCACAGCGCTGCCCTAGATAAATATGCAACAGTAGAGACTTAAAGCATTTCTGCATACTTAATCATTTATCGAAGTGGGATTTGATTGGCAAGCTCTCTTGCCTCACAACCAAAAGTCCCCCTATTTTGCAAAGACCCAGAACTGCATAGGCAACAAGCGTGACTGCAACACCTGGTTTTCCTCTTATAATTATTCTACCCTTAATTGGAGAAAGAAAAGAGAAATCATGACACTCATTTGCATATCGACTCCGACTAAGGGAAAAAAACATTCCGACAAAAACCTCAGACAAATAAACATATTGTAGCTCTTTCGAAGGCTTGACATGAATTCTCCTGTAAAGCAGGCAGGGGATGAAAAGAGGTTGCCTAATAGTAGGGTTAAATCTGACACTTAAAATATTAAACCAAAAACCAAAAACCCGCAAGAGCAAGTAATGAAATGGGTTCCTTCACCACCTCACCCCCTCTTCAGATCAGCCTGGGCACATCAAGGCAAGTCCCTGTCCTTTGTTGCGCTTGCTCTTCAACCTCTCTCTCTACCTCTCGTGATTCGGCTTTGAAAATTAATGGGGCTCAGTCTGAAGCCAATTTCGAAGCACATGAATGACAGATCTAATAAAAGCATCCTTTTCCATGCTGAACTGGGACACACAGATCTGTTTAGGTTAACCAAGATCATAGATAGATAGATAGATAGATAGATAGATAGATAGATAGATAGATAGATAGATAGATGATAGACAGACAGACACACACACACACTTTTTATAGCGATAACTGGAGACATTCCCACTTACATGCAGGGGGAGCCTCAAACAAAGTGGAACAAGGATGAGCTCAGTGGCTGCCCCAGATCACTTAAACATCCACTGAAATGTTCTCCAGTTCAAGTGCCGATCGCCTTAACATTATCTTTCCAAGAGCAGGCCAGAAATTCTTTCGAGGAGTTCAAAACCAGAGTGTATGTGATGGTGGTTGTCCCCCTTTGTGGCTGTCTCCAAACTCTGGTATTCAGAGGAATACTGCCAGTGTACATGGAGAGGGGGTGTCAGGGGAGGGGTAGTACCTCTGGTGGGGGGACACATTGTGCTCCTTCTGGGGTAGTTTGATCACCTTGGTTCCCCATCCTGCACTCAGCTCTCACCTGTGGCTCCTAGAAGCTGTCAGCATGCGATAGTGGCCGCACCCCGGGAATGGATTTGACTGGTTGGCTAAACCCTCATTGAGTTAGGGGCTTCCTCAGCATGCAAAGACAAGCTCTGGCAGATTGAGCAGACAAGACCAAGAGTGGGTCCAACGGTCAAGAAGGCGGTATCTGCACATGCTGTAGAGGGAAGCGAGGGGCAGATGGGGCTCATCCACCTGGGAAGGTAGCCCATCTGTCAGGGGCTGGGCAAAGGAGGAAGAGTGGTGGAGACCTCCTCCTCATCCTGACCCTTCCAGGGAGGAGGAAGAGGAAGACAGTATAAATGGACAACAGTGGTTTGCAGGAGGTCACAGCTCAGAGGCAGATGAGGGGGAAAGTTGGTAAATAATGGGAGAGGAGGAGCAGGCAGAGCTGGAGCAGCAGCTGGCTGACATGTGATCACTAGAAAGCATTCCAGACCCATCATCTCCCAGAACCTGGTGAGACTTAAAAGTAGGAGAGCAAAGAACTTGAAGACAGAGGGCACTTATCCCCACCCATAGAGGAGGTGATGATGATGATGACGGATGAGGAAGTGGGAGAGACCAGGGGGTGGAGATTCAGTCGGGACAACACCATTATCCAAGAGGCTGGGTTCTATAGCCTCTCTCTGTAAGGTTTGAAATAAAGAACTAAGAAACCTTTCCTTGTCTTTATAATTTCCTGGGCAACCAGCCGAGAGCCACTGACAGCACCCTGACACTATCTCGGACAGGCACATCCAACAGGTAGGTTGTGATCTTCTGGTAGATCACTGGACATCTGTGGTAGATCACTGGCTCCCCACACAGAAGCTCAACAACTTTGGCTCCCCTAAAAAACAACTTCGAGCTGAACCCCCCCCAAAATGGGGGTAGATCACCGCCAGATTTTAATTCAGAAAGTAGATCGCAGCCTCTTGGGAGTTGGCCACCCCTGATCTAGGAGAAAGAAAACTCTGATCCTAAACCGCTGCTGCTGGGCGTTTATTGTGGGGTGGGTGCTTCTCATGCATGCACTTTTTTTGCAGCACCCACGTGGTGTTAGCATTGTCAAAATGCCAGCTCATAGTTCCCCTCATTTTAATCCAGATTTCCCCGGGGGGGGGGGAGTTACAAAACCCATTTGTGATCGCTCAATGTCCTGTTCATTCCCGACCCAGAAACACCCTGGGAAGGTACCAGTGGCGTCGTGAGTGTCCTTTGAGCTTTTTTTGAGCCTTCCATCTTGATGCTCAGAAAGCCTTGACCCCTTTTCAAGCAGCCAGCAGGGTGCCGGTGCATCTGTAACAGAGACTGTCAAAGAAAGCCTTATGAGAATATGTAGGCTGCAGAGGAAATGTGTAGCTTTTCATTAAAACAACAAGAAAACGAGACTCGGTAGGCAATGTCTTGCTGGTTTCTTTTCTTATATGCTTACATTTCTCTTTCTGCACGATGCCATAAAAACCCATTAAAGTAAAACACAAAAACAGGAGCATAAACTGTCACCAGAGATCTTTCAGCCAGTCTGCAGTTGTCCATGCATGGCTCCTTCCGATTTGTAGCTTTGAATCCTTTTTTTCTGTCTTCTGTGCAGGGTATTTTTAATGTAATTCCTCGCAAGTACCATGGGAAAGGATGGGGGGGCCCTTATCTTTTTAACACACCTATTTTAATCTCTTTGATGTGCAGTAATCCAATATGCATGTAACCTGAGGCTGCTTTCTAAAAAAAGAACGATCTGCAAATGATAAGGAAGACTTGTAATTTGACTGAATGGAATTTATAAAAGTCCAGGAGACGAATTGCTGGATGGACAGAAACTCCTTTCATCTCGATCAGACTGCTTAGACATACGTCGAGTAATTCCATAACATTAATTCAGTCAACAGCGCTAATGTACATGCCTTTAATTTTGCATAGTTGAAGATTGCAGGGCGGGATGGGTAAGAAGGTGTTAGCAGAATCACTTAAATAATGCAGACAGAATCTAGTGAGAAAATCTACTGATAATACTTTACTGGGTAAACTGAACAAAACCCGCACATAATATGGGAAGTAACAAAGCGAGACGTTTTGTCTTTCTTAGTAATTCAGGCCTAGTTCAGCAAAGAGACATACAGTGGTACCTCGGGTTACAGACGCTTCAGGTTACATACGCTTCAGGTTACAGACTCCGCTAACCCAGAAGTAGTACCTCAGGTTAAGAACTTTACCTCAGGATGACAACAGAAATCGCGCAGCAGCAGCAGGAGGCCCCATTAGCTAAAGTGGTGCTTCAGGTTAAGAATGTTTTCAGGTTAAGAACGGACCTCCAGAATGAATTAAGTACATAACCAGAGGTACCACTGTACAACTAACATGGAGGAAAGCCTCCCTCAGATCTGGTAGGCAACGTCGCTACCCCTCTTGGCTTGCTGACTCGAAACAGAGTTAACTCTCATTTTGTGAGTTCTTTGGATGGGGAAAAGTCAGTTGTCTCCTTGTGTTACCTCACAACACTGATACTAACCAATAGAACTTGAAGGCCAGGCTGGTTTTGAGTGGACCATGTTGGTCTACTTTGTATCAAACCATTTCATGCCCCTAACTTTAATCAACCTGAACCAAACATCTGCTAGGGATTTTTTAGTTGTGGTGCCTGTATTGAAGGGGGTTGGACTAGATGACCCTTGGGATACCTATGAAAGCAGAACCTCACATGCTACCAGGAATTAGGTGCCAAAGGGTGGGGGGAGCTTAATTCAAAGAGAGAAGGAACGGGAGTTGCAGAGAAAGTACATCTGAAGGCCTCTAAAGAACTGAATGCTGTGCTTTGTAATGCTGCAGAATCTTGAGAAATATTTGAATGACGTTTTGATACACACACGGTTATAATGAAAAAAAGAAGATGAGCAGAATGCAGCAATATCCCTGAATAATGCAGGAACCCAAGCAGTTGATGTTTTTAATAGCATGCAGCCGAGTCAGGATGAGAGGGTCTGCCAGGATGCTCATATGCCGAAGTTTGCAGAGTTTTACATACCAAAGGAAAGGGAAACATTTGAGAGATACCAAGTTTCACAAGAGGACACAGATACGAGGCAAATAACTTGAAAGATTTTAAACAGGCTTGAAACTGGTAAGCCAGAACTGGTAAGTCATAACAGAGGAGCTTGTGATTGAAATGAGAGGTCGAAGGAAGGAAGGGGTAAAGAAACGAAGAAAGGCAAGGGAGGAATGGGAAGGAAAAGAAAGAGAAAAGGGAAGGAGGGTGGGAAGTAAATAAAGGAAAGGAATAATTAGGTTTCTGTGAAATATGGAACTCGGTTTAGATAATGAAGTCAGGAATCTGAGATAATCAGCACCATGAGACAGAGAGAGAGAGAGAGAGAGAGAGAGAGAGAGAGGAGAGGGAGAGAGAGAGAGATGTCATTACATCTGAAGGAGTGGAATGCAACAAAGACAGCAAGCACAATTCAAAGTGTTGGTGCTGACCTTTAAATTCCTAAACAGCCTCGGTCCTGTATCCATGAATGAGCATCTCCACCCCCACCATTCAGCCTGGACACTGAGGTCCTCCTCTGAGGGCCTTCTGGTGGTTCCCTCACTGTGATAAGTGAGGTTACGGGGAACCAAGCAGAGGACCTTCTCAGTAATGGCACCCACCCTGTGGAACGCCCTCCTGTCAGGTGTCAAGGAGATGATATAATCTTTAGAAGACATCTGAAGGCAGCCCTGTATAGGGAAGCTTTTTAAGGTGTAATGTTTTTGCATATGTTGGAAGCCACCCAGAGTGGCTGTGGCAACCCAGACATGAGCTTTCGTGTGCATGCACACTTCTTCAGATACTTCAGGTATCTGAAGAAGTGTGCATGCACACAAAAGCTCATACCAATAACAAACTTAGTTGGTCTCTAAGGTGCTACTGGAAGGAATTTTTTATTTTTTATTTTGTTTTGACTATGACAGACCAACACGGCTACCTACCTGTAACGATAAGAACCAGAAGGGTTCCATGGGTTTTATAACAAAAATAAATGAGGGGTAGCCTGACCACTGGAGTCTCTGAATTAGTTGCCTCAAGGCTTGATTCCTGCAATGTGCTCTACCTAGTCCTGGTTCAGAAAGTCCAGCTGCTGCAGGGTGCAGCAGTCAGACTGCTGAGGGGAGTGGACAACATATGGCACCATGGTTAAAACATTTCCACCGGCTGCACATCTACTACCAAGCCAGTTCCAAGTACTTGAGCGACGCAGACCTGAGCAATGTAGGTCCAGGGTACCTGAACTCGTATATCTCATTTTGATCACTGAGATAATCTGTAGGAGCATCGCTGGTCATTCTCTGAGCTGGCGAGGCTCAGTTGACAACAAGAACCTGAGCCTTTATGCCTGCTGAAAACTTTTCTATTCTGTCAGGTTTCTGCAGGCAATTAAGAAGAATATGTCTTTCAACAATGATTAATTGATGCCTGTTTTTAAACTTTATACATTTTTTATTGTATGGTTTTATGCCTAATTGTTGTAAATCACTTTGATATTTTTACGAATATATTTTTATAAGTAAATAACATATTAGTTTGCTGTAGTTATAATCATCAGCTTTTATTAATTAATTATGTTTGTTTTCATTTTTAATTGGTAAGCCTTTAAGGCATATGAAATATATGTTAATGTAGATTAAGGAAATTTAGCTTTTTGGAGTCCCAGAAAATAACTAACGAGAGAGAGGAACCTTCAGAATAGATGCACTCACTAGCAGTAATAATAATAATAATAATAATAATAATAATAATAATAATAATAATAATAATAATACCATAAGATGCTACAGTTGTGTTTTGCTCCTAAGTAGTTGGACAAATGTATTAAAAGGAAATACTTTCCCCTGATCCCAGGGAATAAATTTTGGGTAGCATAGGTGGTATGAAATATTTCTCAGCATTTTGATCCAGCAGCTGGATTTTGTTGAATTCCACTAGAGGAGCAGAGTTCACTTAAATGCACTTTTAATATTCCCTCTGGAGACACTACTTTTGCAGGCTGCTTTTTTGGATGAGCATTGGCAGGCAAGATCTTTTATTCTAGCAGTGGATATCTGAAAGTACTGAGGGACCAAGGTATCTGTTGATGAAGCTCTTATTTGAGGCAAAGTAGTAGAGCAGGGG
The DNA here is from genome assembly GCA_034641385.1 of Darevskia mixta. Lineage (NCBI taxonomy): Eukaryota > Metazoa > Chordata > Lepidosauria > Squamata > Lacertidae > Darevskia > Darevskia mixta. The sequence goes on from JAWWNH010000149.1 coordinate 3,423,604, forward strand.
TGGGGAATCTGTTGGGCTACAACTTCCACCATCAACATTGCCCACAACACTTCCACTGGTTTGCCCAAATGGTTGGTGATCCCAATCTATATGTAGTTTATATATCGCAATGACCGTTCCCCACATTAAAAGGGGTGCGCACTTTGCGTGGTCGCGCTTAGCCTCCTGGGATCACGTTGCAGCTCCTGGCAGTTGGGTCTGACACCACCTTCCCAGGCTGGATACCTGTGGTCTCCACCTATTCCAGCAGCCGCCCAATCCTGGCTGGGGATGTGTTGCCGGGGGGATTGGCCAGGTAGAAGGAGGGAATATACAGTGCACACAATAGAAGTTGAGTCATACCTGGGAAGCGACCGTTGGCTTCAGAGATTCAGAGCTTCGCTGGCCTTCTCGTTGATCAAGGTAGACCTGGAGCCTTCGGCCTCTAGTTTATATATCACAATATACACATAAGACACTAGGAACATCAACAATGGGTGGTATCTAAGTCATTCCATCAGTGCAAAGATTTCCACTTGTACATTGGGATTTCTCCCCAACCCTCCAGAGCAGGGGAGTTTTTGGGAGGGGGCACGAGGCACACACAAGGGAGAGGAGAGGGGGGCAAGTTGTGTTGTGCAAGCAGAAATCCTTGCAATGATGAAATGAGTTAGGTGGCTATCACTCAACATTTTAAAGTATGGGCTGAAACTTCATGTCAGGGATCTGACCTCACGCAAGGCTCTTGAGACGGGGAAGGAGTGATGGAGGGAAGTGCAGCCTCTCCTGGGAAGCAGTTCTGAGTCCAGAGGGGATAGTAAGGAAAGCCCCAGTGGTGAGGAGCAGGAACTGCCAGGCAGTGCGTTGGAGCTGGGGCTCAGAGATGCTGACAGAGCCTCAGCACCACCTGAGTGGTCCGAGAAGCAAAGCGGTCAGCTACTTCCGTCGCCCCAAATGTGTAGGGGGGGAAAGCGTAAGGAAAGGAGGCGACGCTTTGGAATTCCCAAGCTTCTATGTTGGGGGAGGAACCGGCGAAAGCCACTCCTGGATTCTGGAACCAACTCAAGCGGACATGAATCTTAAACGCTCTGATGTACATAGTCTGTAAATAAAGTATTAGCTTTAGAAGAACGGATGTTTCTGGCTCTTTACTCTCGAGGAGACAACCCCGAGCCCTTACACTTCATTCTTTCTGTTTCTTGGGGATCAACTCACCGCAGCAGTGCCAACAAATATGTGCCTCCCTTTTCATTTTATGAAGTTACCCAAAGATGGTAAAAGAAGCTTTCCAAACTCGCTTCTCAGCAACAGGGCAACAACAGCCTCCATCAGAGCCCAGTTTTTGTTTTCCACCCCTCTTTGGAGTGAAGTGATGAGAGTCAGACAAAAGGCAACTATTTTATCTCACTCACAGCACAATATTTACAATCTGATGAACAGGGATTTAAATGACAAAGGAATCAAAGTACAGAAGCATCAACAAATCAAACAGCTCCCAAAGCTCACAGAAGCAGCTGTGCTCAGAAGTTCAGTCATCAATACCTCTCTGCGTTCCAAAAAGTCAACTGTCAGTGGCTGCTGTTCTCTTTTTATGGTGATTTAACAGAGGTTCAGAAGTAAGGAGGGACCCTGGCTGACTTTAAAGCTGAAACCGTAGTTGCCAGTTAAAGTGGACATATGAATTGTGATGGACCACTTGGCCCATTTAGTTCAGTACTAAGTGGACTGAGGCACTGTTAGTGGGTGGTTGCCTAGACTGGATGGGTGGGAGATCACCTGCTCTTGATGGGGTTACACTTCCTCTGAAGGAGCAGGTTCATAGCTTGGGGGTACTCCTGGATCCTTTGCTGTCGCTCGAGGCTCAGGTGGCCTCATTGGCTTGGAGTACCTTTCATCAGCTTCGGCTGGTGGCCCACCTACGCTCCTATCTGGACAGGGATAGCCTAACTACTGTTGTCTATGCTCTGGTAACCTCAAGGTTAGATTACTACACTGCGTGATATGTAGGGCTGCCTCTGAAGACGGCTGAGAAACTTAGCTAGTGCAGAATTCAGCAGCCAGGTTGCTCATCGGAGCAAGCTGGTTTGAGTATATTACACCGATCCTGGTCCGACTGCACTGGCTACCAATTAGTTTCTGGGCCCAATTCAAAGTGTTGGTTTTGACCTACAAAGCTTTAAAAGGTTCAGGACCACAATACCTCAAGGGCCGCCTCTTTCCATATGAACCCTGAGATCAGCTTCTGAGGCCCTTCTTCATGTGCTACCTCCTCGAAAGACCCGGAAGGTGGCAACACGAGAACGGGCCTTCTCTGCAGTGGCTCCCTGTCTGTGGAGTGTGTTGGATATTCTCTTTGTATGTGTGAGAATCATTTGTTCCAGAAACAGAGAAAAACAGAGAAGAAGTTTCAAGAAGCAGCAGAAGGCTGATATTGTTTTGTCTATACAAGGACTTTTTTTGTGGGAACTGTTCTTTGGACATGCGCAGTGTGACAGGAAGTACTGGTTCTGTGTAACTTGTTGTGAGTCTCTTGCTTGCACCTTGCGGTGACAGAATCAGAGAGAGAGTCTTGGACTCTTGTTGGACTCTAAGCATGCCTTGACCATGTATATATATTTGCTACCAACATGTTTTTATGCCTGTCAAGTAAACCTCTACACTTGACTGAATCTTTATGGCATTCATGAGAGAAATGTTGGAGGGTATGTTAGGACATCCCTATTTTCATTGGAGAAATGTTGGAGGGTATGAAGTGTTGTGACACCCCCCCCCCAAAAAAAGCCAAGGAGATAAATAACTATACAACCTTTAGAAGACATTGGAAGGCAGCCATGTATAGGAAAGGTTTTTTTAAAAATGTTTAATGTTTTATTGTGGGCATGTTTAAGGGGGCACCTTCAGCGTAAAGAGAGGCCTGGTAAACAGGAATTGAGCAAGGAGAGCGAACAACCCATAACCACCTCTGAACCTCAAAAATCTGCCCTGGGAGGTCTCCCAACAGGGAGGTGGGAAAGGAAGACGAAGTCTCAGGTTTACAAGAGGAAGTTTGTTTTCTTCACACATTGATAGCATTGGATGCAACCTTCTGAGCTGTTACCATGATACTGTGTTTTTAATCATATGAAGACCACTTTGTGTGGGCTGTGCCCCCAATGGTGGCGTGATAAAATGAGCTCCTATATAAACATATGGTGTGAATTAAATGTTGAAATAGTAATTTCAACTGTTGGTTTCCCCTTATGATGCTCTTTACCAGTTTAGAGAAATTGGTACTCGTCTTGCACAGAAGAGTGGTATGAGTGGTGGCATGGCACCATCCAACAGCAGTGGCCGGTCCTGAGAGCTGATGACCCTCAACGGTCCTCATTTGCATTTCAATGGAGCCTGGATGAGCAGAGGCATGCAGAGGAGCCTTGCGACACCTCCATCACTTGCAGATACAAAATATTGCTTCTGTGCAAACACCAATAGCCAAACCAATAAATGAGCACACTGAACTTTCGTCCGTCCTACGGAACAACATATTTCAGGGAAAGTTTCAAGTCATTAAAAATCCTAAAGCAGCGTTTTTGGAACACTAGCTGCAGGGCAACAAGGTGTTTTTTGTTTTGTGCAGTCGTTCAGTCGTGTCCGACTCTTCGTGACCCCATGGACCAGAGCACGCCAGGCACGCCTATCCTTCACTGCCTCTCGCAGTTTGGCCAAACTCATGTTAGTAGCTTCGAGAACACTGTCCAACCATCTCATCCTCTGCCGTCCCCTTCTCCTTGTGCCCTCAATCTTTCCCAACATCAGGGTCTTTTCCAGGGAGTCTTCTCTTCTCATGAGGTGGCCAAAGTACTGGAGCCTCAACTTCAGGATCTGTCCTTCTAGTGAGCACTCAGGCCTGATTTCTTTAAGAATGGATAGGTTTGATCTTCTTGCAGTGCATGGGACTCTCAAGAGTCTCCTCCAGCACCATAATTCAACAAGGGCAACAAGGTAAAGTTTGAATTATCTCGTAGGGGTCAGTTTGCATTTGTAGATTTCCCTTTGGAATAGTCTCCCACCCCCTCCTCAATATCCATTTTTTATCCCTACTGAAATGCTCATAATAATAATAATAATAATAATAATAATAATAATAATAATAATAAATATAATAATAATCATAATAGTAAGCACCTGGGGTTGTCACAGCCTGCGCCATTTGTTTGCTTATTTTTTCGGCCTCTCTGAACGTATTTGCAGTTACAATTGGGATTATAAAGGCAGCATTTCCTACTGTGATGCATTCAAGGTCATACACCATGTTCCCTTGCTTTGCTCTGTATCGCCAGAGTAATAAAAAAAGGTAATGCTCCTTCTTACATTGAGGAGCAGATCTCATTTCTGCCGAACATCTGTGCTGTATGAATTGTCCTATTACACCCCGAACACCAATTCTTTGGTAATATTATCAACTTCATTCTTTCCCCTACATTTATATTTATGTTGATATGAGGCAACTGGGAGATGCTGTGTTTGAAGCATGCATAATTCGAATGGGCATAAAGTGCAAGGAAGGCCATTTTGCTAATAGGAATATGTAGATTCAAAGAAGGAAAATCACAGGCAGAAAGCGGGAGCTAGTAGAAAAATGGAAAAAGGTACAGTTTGAAGAACGATGCAGGTCACCCGCTAGGGCTGCTGGTCTGGAGGCAAGGCAGAAACCAACCGGCAGCCATGCAGGTAAGCAGAGAGTGTAAAGCAGAGTTTTGGCTTGCAAGATCACCTTCCATTTTTACTAGAACCTCAAGGTCCATCAGTCGAAGCCAGGTACAAAATGGTGGCTCAGGGGGCAGAACCAATTACCCACTGCACCATGGGACTTGTACACTGGAACAACCAGTAATAGTAATTATTATTATTATTATTATTATTATTATTATTATTATTATTATTATTTATTGATACCCCGCCCATCTAGCTGGGCTTCCCCAGCCACTCTGGGTGGCTACCAAGAAAATATTAAAGTACAGTAATCCATCAAACATTAAAAGCTTCCCTAAACAGGGCTGCCTTCAGATGTCTTCTAAAAGTCTGGTAGTTGTTTTTCTCTTTGACATCTGGTGGGAGGGCGGTTCCACAGGGTGGGTGGCACTACCGAGAAGGCCCTCTGTCTGGTTCCCTGTAGCTTTGCTTCTTGCAGTGAGGGAACCACCAGAAGGCCCTCGGAGCTGGACTTCAATGTCCGGATAGAACAATGGGGGTGGAAACGCTCCTTCAGATATATTGGACCGAGGCCTTTTAGGGCTTTAAAGGTCAGCAACAACACTTTGAATTGTGCTCGGAAATGTACTGGGAGCCAATGCAGGGGACACAGAGGAATACAGTTGCTGAGTATTCGTTCTCATTGCAGAGGAGGGGCTGGAGGCTTTCTTTGTATTGCTTCAGTTTCTCTCGTTGGTCTTATACCCATCCCCTTAAGCTTCCCTAGCTGACCTCTAATTGTGCCCATTATGCTATCGAAAGGTACATTTTGCATTTTGATCAGAGGATTGTATTTCCATGACTGAGCCACAGCATTCAAGCTAGTTCTGGTGGGTGGCTTCCAACATATATAAAAGCATAATAAAACCTTTCCTATACATGGTTGCCTTCCGATGTCTTCTAAAGGTCATATAGTTATTTATCTCCTTGGGTTTTTTTTTGGGGGGGGTCACATAACGTCATACCCTCCAACATTTCTCCAGTGAAAACAGGGACATCCTAAAGAAAAGCAGGACATTCCAGGATCAAATCAGGAACCAGGATCGCTTCTGTAAATGCGGGACTGTCCTTGGAAAATAGGGATACTTGGAGGGTCTGCTCTCTTCTGCCCCCACTTCTGGTCTAAAAGTTCACTCTTTGTTTTGGTAATGGGACCAGCTCTATAGGAACAGATGGAGTCAAATTGGCCTGTTGTGTCATCTACTTATCTGGCTCCCATCACAGGGAACTGCACTACAGACAGCCACAAATATGACCTTGATTCATGTTAGCCTAATTGTCCATTGCATTTGTGAAATCAAAAACTGGAGATCAGACCAAACTTAACCGCACGGAGAAAGTGAGTGTTATTGTTAAGTTGCCTTAATACAAAGAGTAACTACTTGAGATGCAGGGAAAATAGCTCAAGGAATAGACGGGAAGACTCTTCTCGAAGATTGCTGTCAGGAGGAGGTGCAGACTGTTCCTTTGAAGCTAATGTAGTCAAATTTCCTGGGGCTGGTGCCGCCTTGGGCTGGAGCATCATCTGAATGAGACACATTTCTGTCTAATCCTGCTGAACGTAGATAAGTCTGCCAATTGAAACTGTAAGAGGCCTGACAGCCAATGGCACCAGCTTTGTAATAGCAAATGACTGGTGCTGAAATATCAGAAATGGAACAGCACTTTCTGACAGCACGAAACGAACGTGTATGACAAGACATTTGAGCCACAGTCATTTTCTGCTCAAACAAGTTGTCTCTTCGTGCCAAATATCAGATCTACCTTAGTAACTAAATGGGCAAGTTTCATTTCCTTGCTGACATTTAGCGCTTCTTCTTTGCCGTAGATTGGTTAGCATTTCACAAGTGGCTTTTGTGTCACTTATGCAATCTCAGTCCTTCGTGTCACATCAGAAACTTCTGCTGTTTCTTTTGTGATAGGTAATCTTACACACACAAAAAGTTTTAATTGTGCTTCGCTACAAGTCTGTGGTGCCCTTTTGAGACCTGTCTTTGTTGTGGCTTCTGGTTGCTAGTTGGACAACCCACCTCAGGAGGCCACCATTTTGCTGAAACTAAGCAGGTCTAGGTGACATTGGTGTCTGAATGGGTGACCCATTGGGAACCACTTTTACACCACCTTGGGCTCCATAATGGAAGAAGGGTGGGATATAAATTCAAGAGAAATAAATACTTCTAGGCCAAAGTGATTCGCTGGGTGGAGAGGAAATGCCAGCACTATCAGGTGTCAGAGACTGGGCAGAAGAAGGAGTGTTGGAGACTGCCTCCCCAGCCTGACCCTTCTAGAGAAGAAGAAGGCAGTTCAGAATTACAACAAGGGTTTGAGGGAGATCACAGCTCAGAGGCAGGTGAGGGGGAAAGCTGGGAAATAATGGGAGAGGAGGAGGAGGAGGAGGAGGAGGAAGAAGAAGAAGCACCAGGGGGCGACAGCTGACGGACACAGTGTCTTTAGAAAACATTCCAGGACACACACACACCCGAAACCTGATGCACATTTAAAGTAGGAGAGCAAAGAGCTCAAAGGCAGAGGGCACTTTTCAGCACTCGTAGCGATGATGCATGAAACTCAGCTCATTTTATTTCGGCTTTAAGCCCATACACATAACAACCAAAAACAGAAACAGCACAGTCTGGTTTACAATTGCTAACAGTAAAATAGATTAAAAGGGATACTCAATTGAATAAAATATGATAAAAATTAAATTAAAATTTCAAGCTGTATATAACAATCTGTTGCGTTTCTTAAGTGTCAGAACTGATGTCAGAAATTTTGCCATATGTAGGGTTATAATCGAGTCTGAATCTTGCAACAGAAGAGCAAGGTAAGACTCTTCCAAATACCCCGGTAATTTTTGAGTTAATGGAAGTAATAGAGTCTTTCGGGCGGCAGAATACAAGGGGCAGACAAACACTATGTGATGAAGAGATTAAATCGAACAGTTATCACAGGCACATAAGACCGAAACTTGGCCCCTAGAAAATCTATGAAAAAGGACGTTTGAGGGGAATACATTAAACCGTGCTTTAATAAAAGCGAAATGATGACTAGTAATAGAAAGAGTTGAAAGATAGGCTGGTACTTGAAGTGGGGGTACAATGCCCAGGGATCTCGGTGAGCATGTCCCCCTGCCCAGCAGATGATGCATGAAAGAAGGAGGGGATGGAGACTCACTCGGGACAACGCCATTATTCCAAGAGGCTGCATTTCCAAGCCTCTCTGTGCATATTGAATAAAAAGCAGTTGGTAAGGACTTTTCCTTGTCTTATCCATTCCTGGCAGCCTGCTGTGGGGGTTGGATCCTCTGCCGCCTGACACCAGGACTGGAAATAGTGAGGCAGCAGGGAGGTCAGTACAATGGAAGTGCACTGGTAGGAGCGCCAGATTGGCTCTGCTGCTGTGTCTGTACCATGCTGACTTCTCCTGGTAAGCTACAGCAACCCACCTGCCAGGAAGCTATCATAGCAACCCCTCTCAGGGAACCACATGGCCTGGGCGGCGGGGTGAGGTGGGGGTGGGGACTAGACTACTGAGAATTTGTAAACTCTTAAACTAGTGTGTGCCGGTTTGTTTCTTTTTCAGTGGGATTCATGAACCTGTGAATTTTGTAGCTGGCTTAAGAAGAGTTTTATACAGTGCTCCCTACAATATATTGGATAATCAGGTGGTTGTACAATGTAAAGCAGCCTGACGAAATAAATAACAAGAATAAAAAGAACAATATTCATGGTAAGAAAACAGTTTCATAATCATAGAACCTTGGCTTTATAAGAGACATGAGGTTGGGAAATGACCTGGTCATTTTCATTCCAATAATGAATAAATACCACTTTCCAACAAACTTGTTATTCTGCATGTTTTGCTGAGCTCTGGAGCAGTACCCATTTTGTGTTTAAGAAAGAAACAGTCTGTGGTGTTTGGGAGTTCAAAGGGAGTTGTGTACTTTGAACTACCGGTATTGGAAGGCTCTTTGTCCAATGGAGCACTATTAAAATCATTCATATCCTGTGGATTTTTTGTTAAAAGATCTCATCTCTTACAGGAAAACATTGCCATGACCAGCATCACCATTTTAGCCAAGTGCTCACTTAAATGAGAAAGGGAAAAGGTTTGCTTGTTTTGATTTTGTTTCTGTTTATTTTTGGCAATATATGCCGGTGGTTATTTTAAAACCATATTTCACATATCTGCTATTTTGACAATGTGCTCAAATACATTATATTTCTCAATGATAATAACAGCTATTCGGTGGCCTTCTTTTCCCAGGAGAGTTTAAGCAATGGTTGAATGATTTGCTAAAATAATAACAGGAATGATACCCATACTGAAAAACCTTTCTCTCCCCCCCCCCTTTTGCAGTGGGGTGGGAGAGGAATGAAGTGCACTGATTTGATGACCTACTGCATTATTTATGTTTGGTTCCATCTATGTTCATTCAAAGGAACACAGGAAGAAAACAAGCGCCGTCTGAGCAAAATGCATAATCTTAACTTGGAAAAATGTGGCTACTGAAAGTAAATAGAAATTCCTGAGACGCATGCTGTTGAGCATACACCCTCTGCCCCCTCCGCAATATATGTTTAATGGCAACTGTGCCAACCTGTTGCGTTGCATTGTTTGCAGTGATTTTCCCAGGCTTTTAGCCTCTGATGGATTTTCTGTTACTGCTGTGATTGTTTTTAACACTGCCTTTTACTGCTCTTAATGGTGTTGTTGATTATTGCTGTTTTATTGTGCTTTATGAGCTATTGTTAACCACTCTGGGTTTTTTTTATTGATGGACAGTATAGAAATATTTTTTATAAATACATATCTTGTCTCTCTCTCTCTCTCTCTCTCTCTCTCTCTCTCTCTGTGTGTGTGTGTGTGTGTGTGTGTGTCACACACACATATATACGCACACACACAGAGAGAGAAAGGATGATTTCATAGTGAAGTAACTATTTGCTCTATCTGCTTGCATTTTAAAATGCTAGCAGGGATACTGAATGCCGGCAGAGATAGGGAATATGTGGCTCTTTTGGTGTTGCAGGACTCCAGCTCCCATCAGCCCTAGCTAGAACAGCCAATAGCCAATCGTCAGGGATAATGAGAGTTGTAGTCCCTCAACACCTGGAGAGCCACAAGTTCCTTTTATCCCCGGTCATCTTAGTAATGTGGTATTAGGTAAAGGTAAAGGACCCCTGGGCGGTTAAGTCCAGTCAAAGGCAACTATGGGGTTGCGGCGCTCATCTCGCTTCAGGCCGAGGGAGCTGGCGTTTGTCCACAGACAGCTTTCCAGGTCATGTGGCCAGCATGACAAAATCGCATCTGGCGCAACGAAACACCATGACTGAAGCCAGAGTGCACAGAAATGCCATTTACCTTCCTACCACAGTGTTACCTGTTTATCTACTCGCACAGGCATGCTTTCAAACTGCTAGGTTGGCAGGAGCTGGGACAGAGCAACAGGAACTCACTCCGTCGCAGGGATTTGAACCGCTGACCTTCCAATCGGCAGACCCAAGAGGCTCAGTGGTTTGTACCACAGGGCCACCGACGTCCCTCTATTGTGATATTACAATTACATAACTGTACTAGTCTACATTTTGATTAGTGTTCCAGCGTTTACCTGCAAACATTTTCAGGGGTCCAAAAATATGTCTGGAAAAACCCATACGCTCACCTTGCTTTTAGTTTATCACAGCCTGTTTGGCGATTGGCTGCTCCTTGATAAGATGCGGCTTCTGCCTCATACTTTTCTTCAACCTATATCCTTTCTGGGGGCATCGATGTCATCACAATCTGAGTTGGCTGTGTAATGACATCAGAGAGAGAAAATGAAACAGATTTGGAGCATTTTCTGTACAATGTTGCCTGCAGTGTGAGCCAAGTGGGAAGGACATACTGGACATAATGGTACCATGATGCCTGAAGGAGCGTCTCCACCCCCATCGGTCAGCCCGGACACTGAGATCCAGTGCCGAGGGCCTTCTGGCGGTTCCCTCACTACGAGAAGCCAAGTTACAGGGAACCAGGCAGAGGGCCTTCTCGGTAGTGGCACCCGCCCTGTGGAACGCTTCCCACCAGATGTCAAAGAGAACAACAACTACCAGACCTTTAGAAGACATCTGAAGGCAGCCCTGTTTAGGGAGGCTTTTAATGTTGAATAGATTATTGTATTTTAATGTTCCGTTGGAAGCTGCCCAGAGTGGCTGGGGAAACCCAGCCAGATGGGTGGACTATAAATAATAAATTATTATTATTATTATTATTATTATTATTATTATTATTATTATTTAGATTTGGCTATGCAATGAAATAATGCAAACTCAGAGTTAGGGCAACACTACCTGTACATACACCAACCAGAAAACAATCCTCTAAGGCAATATCTCATAGCCCCATATTTATCTCAGTTTAGTTCCCAATTAAGAGAATGGCAGGTAGCATATCTGCTAAATAAGCCCACTGGGAAAACAACCTTATCGGTGGCTAAATTCTTCTTCCTGGCGCTCAAGTGTCGGAAGCGTAAAACCGAATGCCTCGATGTGGGTTATCTGTATGAGGTCCAGTAGTGCTGTCCTATTTTATTTGTGTACCCCCCTGATGTTTTTAGTTTGATAATTTTGTATTGAGAAATGTTTTCCTTTCTGACTATCGGTCGAATAAAGGATATGTATGTATGTAAAACAACCCTCTATAGCGATGCCCTGTGTGATGCCCTGCAGAGCCCGCTGGGCGCTCCGTGCGGACGAAGCGGTCATGCTCCCCTAAATACGCCCCGCACCTGGTAGACTGGCGGTAAGCTCTGCCTCCTCGTAGATGTTAGGATGGTGGTGTTTCACCAGGGTGTTTTGAAATAAAAATAGAGGATTTTAAAAATAAAAGATAAGATGATATAGTGTCAACGTGTCAAAAAAAGAGGAAGGAACAATTGGGGAGATCAATAAACATGCAGACAGATGGCAGAAAGGAAGGAAGAGCATAAAAATAACTATCCGGTGAAAAGCTAGCACAGATTTAATGATTTGTTTTGAATTAACCTAACCATTGATGCCGCATTGAGCCTGGGCAGCATAATTTATAAACCTAATCCTTTAATTTGGCCCACATATTATTTGTGGGGTGGGGTGGGGTGAGGGGAGGAAGTTATATAATTCTCACATTCAGATATGCAGGCTGGTGGGTAGTTCTTATGTCATCATCAGTTTGAGACGTCTCCTTCTCTAGCCCATAATGTGGGAAATGATTGCCAGCAGGTGTTTAAGGTGCTGTGTTAGATGAAGACGTTATTTAAGCTAATGTGCCAGATGCAGAAGGCAGTGGGAGGAAGAAACAACCTGGTGAATTGGGTTTCCTTTGATTAAAGGCTTCCTAGCTTGATATTTACCAGCTTCTACAGCCATCAGTTAGGGATTTTGTGGCTGTCGACTGCACTCAAGAGTTTAACCCTATTGCTAGGATGCAGAAACCCATACATAAAACTAAAAATTAGCGTAGGAAAAGACTTTCTGCCCACCCAAAGTAGGCTCGACCAAGCTGCCTGCAGAAGATTTAACGGCAGGGGCATCAAACTGCTTGCAATGAATGCACTTACAGGAACCTAACTGGGCACCAGTTTGAGCTGTATGCTTCACAATATGGCGTCACCTGAACCTTGAATGTTACCTGCCACTGCAAAATGGATATTTGCAGGTGGCGAGATGGTGGGTGCATTTGTTGATGCCATGCTTGTTGGACCGCCCATTGCCTTGCTAATAAAGACCCCATTTTTTGATCTAGGGCAGAGTCAGAAGGTGAGTGGAACCCCACCGGTCCCACAATCCTTGATAAACTACAGTATCAGCCCTCTATAGAGATTGCACTCATGTATTGGGCCCATTCAGTTAATTTTTCCTTTATTCGCTCCAAAATGAAGGTAACGAGTAACAAACAGGTATGAATAGTTCCTTCTGCTTTTTTTTTTTAAAAAAAAGTATTGCATGCATATCTATTTATCACTCATTTCATGGTCACAGGGGCTTACATTCTTCTAATGTCAGTTGTGGCAGCAGAGCTGATTTTCATTTAATCACAGAATTGTAGACTTGGAAGGGATACCAAAGGCCATCTAGTCCAACCCCTTGCAATGCAGGAATCTCAACTAATATAACACTCAAAAAACCACAGTCACGTATAGCAGTATGCCAAACACACAAAAACGTGACCAGCTGATAAATCAGTCTCCACGTAACATAATTATTGAATTATGAACCAACTAAACATATAAAAACCAACTAAGCATGGTTATAAGAACCAACTAAACATATGCAACAGTAACGAAATATACAGTATAAAGTCACAAAACCAAAAATCCAAACATACAAGTATGCATAAACATGCTATCATAGAGCTGTAAGATCAAAATTCAAAACGTCCCGTGTAACCCACACGTGTCTAGTGGAGGTTCCAAAAGTCAAAAGAGGTAATGATGAACATAAATAATGTAATCTTGCCACTCCAATGAGGGGGTTTGGTTGTCACGATGATGGTTCCAGGTACTGTAGGGTCTGGCGGTGGAGCTGTGGTCTCGCCAGTCAAAGATGTGTAAGTGGTGTTGCCACGAGGGAACACAGCAAACCAAAAGAAGGACAAGGTTACCCGGATTATAATCCTTGTTTCGCCATATTGGCTTCCTCAGCACAAAATATGCTGTAAGGTATAAAGATATATACATTCAGTTCTTAAAACATATGAATGTTTTTTAACTAGTAAGGGGGGGGGGAAGCTTGTTCCCTCTTCCATGTGACAGCCCTTGAGATATTTGGAGGTGGCTCTCATATCTCCTCTCAGTCTCCTCTTTTCCATACCCTGCTCCTTCAACCGTTCCTCATGAGGCTTGGTTTACAGACCCTTGACCATCCTCTGGGTTGCCCTCCTCTGTACATTTTGTAACTACATAATGGAGGCAGAAATATGTTCCCTGGTGACATGGCTTTGGCCACGTTGGGAACCCCTGAAGGCCCTGATACAGGCCCCCCCACCTTACAAGTTGCATTAGACACCCTTGTTCTGCTGGGACATAAAATCTGGTGAATTTAGTATCTGCAGCATGGTTTGAAATGGCAGTCTCCTTTCTTATGTACTTACTTAGTAAGCTAAGAGCGCAGCTATTCATTGTCCTTTTCATGAGCTGCTGGTGCAGTCTACTTCCAACTGATCAGCACAACATGGTTTTAACAATGTTTTAGCACCACATTTATATTTAGTTCGCCTGCTTGTTGCAAGGGCTATTTAAATATGCAAAGGAATTGACATACAGTGAGGCTAAAAATGTTTGAGAATGCATCCAGGAACACATTCCGTTCTCAGCACAGGTTCCTAGTTAGATACAATGCCCATTTTGCCATAAAACGTCTTGTTTACTGCACTAAAAAAAAAATAGGTAGATTCATATTTCAATGAGTCACACTCCACTCGGTCCACCTTTCATCATGGCTATAAGCAGCAGCACCGTTCAAACCATTATAGTACTTTAGTGTCATTACGCTGTACAGTTTGCAAATAAGATACACTGTTATAAAGGAGAAATCAATGCTCTTTCTCCTCTCTTTGGAGCACTTATTTCTCAAAGAAATACTGTTATAGTTATCATTCCCATAACTCTGACAGCTTTCCTTATCCGTCATGCTGAATTATTCTTTTTATGACATTAGTACTTTTACTTACTTAAAGCGGCTTTCGTTTATCTGATGTATTTTTCTTACATTTTATCCCACTTTTCTCCTGGAAAGGAGATCCCAGACAGCTTTTTAAAAAAAGCCACCATAAAAGACCAGGCATTTATTTATTTCAAGTTATTTTAAAGCCACTCTTTGAGCTGCGTCCTCACACAAAGCGACATACAAAGGAATGAATGTTAAGGTAGAAATGACCACAGCAAATTAGCACGATCTGGAGACAATTTAAGACATTGGCATGCCACCCCATAACACAAAATTCCGTGGGTGGCTTTTAACAATTATGGGAGTGGGGAACACAACTGAAATACAAAGTATTAACATTGATTTTGACCTGTTTTTAGGAGGTAATTTAATTATTGTTTGATTTTATACTAATGTTATATATCTGATGTTAGCCGCCCTGAGCCCGACTTCGGCCGGGGAGGGCGGAATATAAAGAAAAGATCATCATCATCAATTAACGCCTGCCAAAAAGTGAAGAGTCTTCAAAGCCTACCTAAACTCCAGGATTGAAGAGGCAAAGCAAAACTGCATTGGAAAATAGTTGTGAGGTTGTGAGGTTGACTAATTTCTCAGTATTGTGAGCTTTCCTTGCTTGGCTGTTTATTAGTGACTCGGGTGTTGGTTACTGATGGAGGGAGGGTTAATCAACCATAGAGAACTTGATTTAAATTTCTGCTCTGGGATTTGGGTGGTGGTGGTGGTGGTTTAGCCATCCAAATAAAAACAAACCATTAATCCATGCATTGCTCTCAATAGTCCACTACTGTGAATAGTCAGCTAATTAAAGCATCCTCTGGGTGTCGAGATCCAGTTCTCTTCACTTAGGAAAAATAAAGCCACATTTGATGCCTGAGAAATATGCGTATCATGTAAGCAAAACCTGCAGTAGTTAATCATGACTTTGCAGGTGTCCAAGGACAAACGGCCTTGCTAGACTGTGCATGCAAAAGGAAGCACATCATGCAGGTTGAATGGGTACTTCCAGCAAGGATAAAAATGGTGTATAGAGCTCACACCCTGATGTCTCTTCTCATGATACTGCAGAAAACATAAGCATGTTTTTTTGCCCCTGTTTTGCCCTCTGCATGAATAGAGGACAGTTGCTAGCACCAGAAGGTATTCTGGGAGTCCCCTCTGTGTGTGCTATCTCTAGGCCATTTCATCAGTTCTAGGTATTCCATCACTTGATCTGTGAGACAATATAATCATCACCGGACCCTTTTGGTTGTCTCTAGGCAGCAGGCAGGCTCGATAAAAAGACAAAGGGAACTCGTTTCCTCTACCATTACATTTTGAAAGCTGCTAGATTTAGCTGACTGTTTTATAGACTACTCAGGCAACTACAGTATTACCCTTTTCAAACACATTTGCATTTTTTAATAAACACTCCCCATCCTCTCAAAATAACAGAGAACGTACTTTTTCCAGCCATCTAAGGATGCGGGTCATGCTGTGGTCTAAACCACAGAGCCTAGGGCTTGCCGATCAGGAGGTTAGTGGTTCGAATCCCTGCAATGGGGTGAGCTCCCCTTGCTCGGTCCCTGCTCCTGCCAACCTAGCAGTTCGAAAGCACGTCAAAAGTGCAAGTAGATTACCGGTAATAGGTACCACTCCGGCGGGAAGGTAAACGGCGTTTCCGTACGCTGCTCTGGTTCTCCAGAAGCGGCTTAGTCATGCTGGCCACATGACCCGGAAGCTGTACGCCGGCTCCCTCGCCCAGTAAAGCGAGATGAGCGCCTCAACCTGAGTCGTCCGCGACTGGACCTAATGGTCAGGGGTACCTTTGTTGTTGTTTAGTCGTTTAGTCGTGTCCGACTCTTCGTGACCCCATGGACCAGAGCACGCCAGGCACTCCTGTCTTCCACTGCCTCCCACAGTTTGGTCAGACTCATGTTGGTAGCTTTGAGAACACTGTCCAACCATCTCGTCCTCTGTCGTCCCCTTCTCCCTGTGCCCTCCATCTTTCCCAACATCAGGGTCTTTTCCAGGGAGTCTTCTCTTCACTTGAGGTGGTCAAAGAATTGGAGCCTCAGCTTCAGGATCTGTCCTTCTAGTGAGCACTCCGGGCTGATTTCCTTAAGAATTGATAGGTTTGATCTTCTTGCAGTCCATGCGACTCTCAAGAGTCTCCTCCAGCACCATAATTCAAAAGCATCAATTCTTCGGCGATCAACCTTCTTTATGGTCCAGCTCTCACTTCCATACATTACTACTGGGAAAACCATAGCTTTAACTATACGGACCTTTACCTTTACCTTTAAGACCAAGTCATGATTTGTCTCTGGAGCTTACACAACCACAACAAATGAACAATTGGTAATTTAACACCTGAGATCTGAGGCAGAAGATCAACGAAACACTGCACACTACCCTCTAAAGAAGAGTTGTTCTGGAAAGAGCAGACTTGAGGAGAAGCTGGGCTGTTAGAGGTGTATATCTTGTTTTATTCATTTTTGTGATCTGCCACAAGGGCAGGGCTTACATGCACGAACCCAGCCCTCTTTGTACATGTTTCAAGAAAGTTTGAAGGTGAACATCTGAATAGTGCTTGTGCTTTTCACCCAATTTAACTTGAGGCTTAGTTCAGGGTAAGATATAGGTAGAATTTGGGCCTTTTTGAAATACATATTTTCACCCAGTACGGATTACATGCACAGCCAGGGTTGCATAAAGGGAAGCTCAGTGGCAAATTAATGACAAGACAAGACCGAACTCTGAGAGTGAAAGATGATAATGACAAAATGAACAGTGGGAGATTCATTAACAGGAGCGCACTAAAATGAACACACTGCTTCAATATGAGCATAATTCAATTAGATTTTTATTAGAGCTTCCCAAAATTTCATTTTCATTTGGTTTTTGCACAGAAATTAGTGTTTCATATCAGAAATATTTCACCAAGGTAATCAATGCAGATATCCAATATTTAGTGTTTGTGCCACAACCAGAAAGAGATTAATTACCATGTTAAAGGGATGAAACACCTTCTCCCCCTACCCTATTTTCTGTTCCTTTTATATTACATACTGTACTTTCTACATTGTAATGTGATTCCACACACAATTGCTATGTAAAAGGTAAGAGCAGTGTAGAGCATCCCCAAGAGCAGTTGGGGACATCCCCAGGGGCCAAATTAGCTGTCAAGGACTGGCTGGACGAGTAGTGGTGGGAGGCACCTGCCAGGGAACCCCTAAGGGAAATCCTAGAGGAGGAAGGGATTAGTGGTGGGACACCAATGAGAGGTCAGAGGGAGACGATTGGGAGGGGGTACTGGATACTGAAGAGACAACAGGGTTTAGTGGGCAGGAAGAACCTGTGACAGGAAGCAGTTCAGACTCCAAGGCTGAAGCAGAGGAGGGGTGTCAAGAATCTGATGAAAAATCCTGGGGGGTCTCCCTCTCCTGCTGTGACAAGCTCCCCTCACCCCAGTCTCCAAGAACAGAATAATGAGGAGAGCAGAACAGAGGCCAGAAGTGGGCAGACACAGTTTGAGCCTGCTTGGGAAACATCCAGGAGATGAGGAGCCTTAGAAGGAGTGGAAGGCAGGAATGTTCAGTCCTGGCAACAGCTCCATAGGGCAAGACCTGCTGGGAAGTGTTGCTGAGTTGTATGCCGTTTCCTTGAATGAAGAGTTAACTTCACTGACAACAGAGACCTGCATCTGACTCCAACCCTGCCATTTGGCCGCTCAAACCTAATTTGCCCCATGAGACCATTTTGACCAAGCCATGCCCACTTGCCCTACACCTCAAGTGTGGGGCTTTCAATTCTTTGCTTCCTTCCCTTTAGTCTTAAGAGGATAAGTAAACTTAGTGGACAGGATTCACCCCACCAATGGAAGACCTATGTAAGGAGTTCTGTTCTTCCACCATGCACCACATGTGCCCTCCCCAAATTGGCCTGGGGTGTGTCAGGAGAACACTTGCCCCAAACAACAACAACAACAACAACACAGCACATGTGTATGTGTGAGAGGATGTTGTTCCATCTGGCAAGCTGGAATGCTTGCACACAGAGAATGACTGAAAGGGCATGATGTTGATGTCATGGAATTCTACTCAATATTGATCCAGAGCAGAATTCCGACATATAGTTATTGTTGTCATTCAGTCGTTCAGTCGTGTCCGACTCTTCGTGACCCCATGGACTAGAGCACGCCAGGCACGCCTATCCTTCACTGCCTCTCGCAGTTTGGCCAAACTCATGTTAGTAGCTTCGAGAACATATAGTTAGCAGAGTAAAAACTTAAACATGTTGCAGGATTACCCCAAAATAGACCAGAGGCAATTAATATTTCATCCAGCAGAGCTTTACTGCTACCAAAGGCAAATGAGCATAATGGTAACAAATCCAACACATTCAGGATTGGCACAGTCCATAAGAAATCCAGTTGCAGCAGACTTAACTTAAACCTACAGTAACTTACAATAAGTCTAAACCTTAACACTAAGCATACTATGTACAGAACACTGCACCAGAAGGAAGAGAGATAGAAAGAGAAAGTGAAACTCAGGCTCCTTCTGGCCTCTTATTATAGCCAGCATGACCTTGGCAGAAAAGATAACAGAACCAGTTTAAGCCAGCTGTACTCAGCTTCTCTGAAGGAACAACCCAAACATCATGAACCTTCTGCTTGTTTCTTTTACACAGAGAAGCTTCCAGAACCCTCTTGAATTAATAAGAAGAGGAAAGATCTCTACACATCAGATCAATACTTTCTGCACTAAGAAATGCAAACAGTTGAATGCTGACCAATGTGTCATCTTGGGCTCAACTCCTGTGAACCTCTGAACATCCTGACTGGAATGTAACACTGAAAGCAACCAACTATTTTGCAGCAGCAACAACAGCAACAGCAACATATAAAATGCTGAAACAATGACATCTCTCCACAGTCTCACAACACGAATTGGAACAGATGACCCTCAGGGTCCCTTCCAACTCTAGAATTCTATGATTCTATGTTTTACAGAACTGACATCTCAGCTCCACAGAATCCTCTTTATAAACATGTGTCCAACATAAAGGAAAGCATTACTTTGCCTTTGATAAACCTTGCCCTGTTCATTTTTCTGTGGTAAGAATCACATCATAATTAAACTGGGAAAGTAGCAATTATACTGCAAACTCATGGTGACGATGTTTCCCTGTGTGCTTGTCACGGTACAACAAGATCTTCTTTACAAATAAAATAAAAAAGATGACTGCTGTTTGGCGCAAGTACAACAATAAAAAACAACAGTAACAAAGTATATGACAGCCTTTCTGTGGATCAAGGGCAGTGCAGATGACAGGCTATCATTTGTCTTGCTTTGTCTTTATATTACCATTCAAGGGAATAAAATGCTGGCTGATGTCCTTTTTTATGCTTCCGCATGTTAAAAGCTCGGGGTGATTAATACCTATCATCTATATCTATCATCTATCTATCTCAGCTTGAACTCAATATAATGAAAACGTAATATATAGCAGCCCTTCCAAAATTGTTCCAGGTTAACCCGTGTGGCCAAAATATAGCCATGTGTCTATGTGAGGGAATGGGGGGGGGGGAGAATGTTACACTCCTTCTAAAAGATGTTCAGCGCATGGGAGTCTGATAAACATTTCCTGTGGGGACTGGAAGTGGTGGTGGAATATTCCGGAAGTGGTGGAGTATCAGTGAGAAGGAATTTCATGGAAGGTACCCTGAGAATTACATTGCAGGGAATGACCTCACAAAGCAACCAGGCCCCCTTTCAAAAAACAAGATTCTGGAAATCTTGGAGGAGCAATCTGGCTCACATCCAAGGACTTCTACTTCAGTTGTGATTAAGTTCTGAAACGGATGCAAGTGTTAAAAAAGGATGATATCCTGACTGACCTTCCAGGCTTCTTGTGACGGGTTCTGAGGTAACATATATTTCAGGTTCCAAATGCTGTATAAGCTTGTAAGTCTTTAACTTCTTCCCACTTCCTGTCTTAGCCCACAGCAGGCCTGAGTTTTGCCTTGCCTGGGAGCTGGTTATATACCCTCCAAGATTTATCTGATGAAAATAGAGTAGATGTCCATGGGACATCGCAGGATCGAATCAGAAACTGGGACAGCTTCTGAAAATCTGAGACTGTCCCTGGAAAATAGGGACACTTGGAAGGCCTGTGAATATAAACTTGTGTAATGAACCTGTTATCTTCCCAACAACTGTGTGGACCCTGGATCAATAGACAATTCATGCAGTGCCACCAATTTTATACAGGGGCCTCTGTCTGTTAGACCAAAGTGCCTTGTTCTTTGAAAGACCAACTTGCCTTCTTCTTCGAACCACCATATACATTTTGGAATTGTGAGCTGGTGGCTTGCTCTCTGCTGAATCCCAGTGCCACCAGAGACTGGAGGACAGCGACCAACCCAGCAAGGATCGGGTGACACAGGGAGTTTTTCAGTGTTTTTAAGCTATAACCTCACATTCCATTCTCTTCTGCTGTCAACGTATGCATGCTTACTCCATGCTCACGGTCTGGTCTGGTGTTCTTTGAGAGTGACGTCATGCAGACTGCAGAAAGTTAAATGGGAATGCAAACAGCTGCGAATGCATTGTGAAGTCTGGTGCGGCCAAGCCCAGAGACTCCTTGGCTGAACCGGGATTCGATTCGCTGCTGTGTGTAGTGGTTATCTAAACTGCAAAGCTAAGTCATAGAATTAGAAAACCACGGAATTGTAGAGTTGGAAGGGACTCCCAAGGGTCATCTAGTCCAATCCCCTGCAATGTAGGAATCCCAACTGAAGCATCCATGACAGATGGCCATCCAATCTCTGCTTAAAAACCTCCTCCAAGGAAGGAGAGTCTGTCACCTTCCATGGTAGTGTGTTCTACTGTTGAGCAGCTCTTACTGATAGAGAGTTCTTCCTAATGTTTAATTGGAATCTGCTTTCTTGTAATTAGAATCCATTGACTCTCTCTGGAGCAGCCCAAAAGAAGCTTGTTGCACCTTCCGTGGGGCTATCATATCATCTCTCAGTCTTTTCTGCTCCAGGTAAACATACCCAACTCCCTCAACCATCAGTCTGTGACTGGCTCCAATTTACGCTCCTACTTTTTTCAAGGCTTATTTTTGAAAGAAACTAACAGCAGGGAGAGGGGCAAAGTTCAATGCAGCTCCTCAAACATCACTCATGATTATATGTAAATGTGTGACAATTTTACTAAAGAAAATGAGTAGTAATGCTTATCATTTATCGAACACATTTCAAGTGTTCAAACACTCCGCCTACATTATCCTAGTGATTCCACAACGACCTTGTAGGGTAGGCCATATCGCAGACAGGAGACAGAGACAGGGAAGAAGAGCTGTTTCCCAGGGCCACCTCTTATATTTGCAGTCGAGGTGCGATTCAGTTCTCACACCAACTCATTTCAAAGTTTGTTTGAGGCCTGCTCCTACTGTCATTAATTCCTGCGGGAACAGGAAACAAGCCCAGACTAGAAAACTTTCATCCATCTCTAGTGAAAAGTATGTGATCAGCTGAATCTATTTTTACTTAAATTGTTCTTTGATTTGTTTCCCTTGGAATGTATCGTGGAATGCTGAGATGTCACTAATGCTAGAATACATAAACATTATTCATTACAAAATACCGTTTCCCAGCTGGGCAGCTCCACATTTCCAGTGGTCATTTAATTAATGGATGTCTAATAGACCCATCTGCAAAGCTTACAACAATGCAATACTTCCAGAAACTGAAATTGAGCTTGCCACTGCAAAAAGGATGCAGAGGGAGGAGTGAGTGGGGCAGTCGGGGGTGCCAATTAACGATACAGAGGCATACTTGATCTTAGAAGCCTTAGGGGTAATCAATAATGAGTTTCCTTTCTGAGAACGTTATGTAGTTATAAGCACAAGATGATAGGCTTGAGTTGCTTGCATTTTGATGACCTTTTCCTGCATAGTTCCAACTTCTTAATAAGTACAAAAGCTAGACCAAGTTTTATTCTACAATAAAATTCTCAACCAATTCTTGGATCAAAACACACACACACACACACACACACACACACACACACTCCTCCTCCAGCCACCTAGGTTGTAAAGCACTGTCTAGTCTCCGTAAAAAATTAATAAGTACAATATTAATAAAACAACATGGGAGCTGACTAATATATACTTTCTGTCTGTCATTTCCACGGACACTGGGACACTATTTCATTTCACGAGACGTTATAAGGCTGGCAGAAGAAATGGTCTTGTTTCATGGGCTAATAAGAATTCCGAGCTGGGCTCCAGCCTAGTTCACGGCTTGAAATTTACGAGTCTCATCATTAAATTAACAGTAAGGAATTTCAAGTTCAGTGATTATAATCAGCACAATTCGTAGAGGATGGGGATTTATGAGCCTCATCAATTTAGCAAGGGAGGCCGGAAGAAATGGAACAACCCCATTGGTTAAAAAGAGTAGCAAGAGTCACAACTTCATTTGAGCTCCACTCATTGGGATCTGAACAAGTGAATAAGTACAGGTTTCACCAGGATGAAAAACTACAAAGTCGGTACGGAGAATATGCCTTTGGATGCTAAATGTGTCAAGTGGCTAGAACCATACATTAAGGATGACAACAAATGTAGCAGTCCTGGGTCTCTCTTTCTCCTTCCTTCTCTACCTGTAATGTCTAGTAACTCTAGTTCCTAGATGGGTGGTAGTCAACAAAGTTGAGAGCCAATGTGATGTGGTGGCTAGAGTGTTGAACTAGGACATGGGGCACCATGGCTCAAATGCCCACTCTGCCATGGTTTGACCATTCCACAACTTCAATTGATTGGTTGATGGGAGATGAAACTTCTGTTTCCCCTGGCAAACCACAAAGCTAACAATTCATGACACTGCCGCCAAATCTCCAGGAAGCACCATAGCCGGAGTCCCCTAAAGAATCTAGAACTGTTGTGGAAAGGGTTACCCCTACACTTTAAACCAAGCTAACTTCTAGAGACTTTTGCACGAGAATGTGGTGAGAGCAGCTAGTTTGGATGGCAATGTAGGATCAATCTACCAATCCCTTGTAGAGACCTGTAACAAAATGTTAGGGACGCGGGTGGCGCTGTGGGTTAAACCACAGAGTCTAGGGCTTGCTGATCAGAAGGTTGGCGGTTCGAATCCCCGTGACGGGGTGAGCTCCCGTTGCTTGGTCCCTGCTCCTGCCAACCTAGCAGTTCGAAAGCACGTCAAAGTGCAACTAGATAAATAGGTACCGCTCCGGCGGGAAGGTAAACGGTGTTTCCGTGCGCTGCTCTGGCTCGCCAGAAGCAGCTTTGTCATGCTGGCCACATGACCTGGAGCTGTACGCCGGCTCTTGGCCAATAAAGCGAGATGAGCGCGCAACCCCAGAGTCGGACACGACTGGACCTAATGGTCAGGGGTCCCTTTACCTTTATCTTAACAAAATGTTGCAATTACGCATTTCCTATATCTCCCACATTGGGCAAAAGATTCCTGCATTGCAGGGGATTGGACTAGATGACCCATGTGGTCCCTTACAACTCTACAATTCTATGATTCCATCCAACAAGCACACAGCATTCTGTGGCCACTGATTCCCATTTTTCTGTTTCGGAGTCCTTCCTCTGTTTTTCACTACCACCACCACAAACACTCTCTTTCTTTGCCCTTCTTTAGAGCTTGGGTTTCTTGATATCATGAGGGGACTCAACACTCTGCTTTGGTTTCCCCCCCTCTCCAGTGTGTGGAAGGCAGCAAGACCAGGTGATGTTGATGCAGCAGAGGACAGAGGGTCAGCAGAGTGAACACCCACATAGGGCTTCTGTAATTCTTCCTTACACCCATGACCAATCCAGTTTGCCAGCTATCTCCACTACCAGAAGAAAGGAAGGTTGTATAACAACTCCTTCTCTCCGGAGAGCTCCTCTGGCTCCTCGCCAAGCAAAGCGCAGCAGGGCTGAAATCTCTAGTGGAGGTGTTTTTATGATGCTCCAGTCAAGCAGCCTCCAAAGGAAGTGCAATATTTATTATGTGTTGTAAGGGATGAACATGAGAGAGCAGAGATACATGTTCAGAGGTGGCTATAATTCAGAGATTCCTTGCTGTGCAACATTATTTTTGACATCATTTTTGGTGTTTATTTAATACATGCAATAATTTCTCTGCCTCCCACACTAAACACCACTGACACTTACACAACATAGTCCTTGCTCTGTGGGATGTCTTCATTAAATTGCTATTGCTGCTGCAGTTATAAACCAGGTCATTTTGGAGAAGAGGAAGGTATAGTCGGCACACATTCCATTTCCTTCTTTTTCTATTTAAACTAGATATTCCGTTTATTTTAGTATGTGAAATTGACCACAACTATACATTATTTATCTCTTAAACTACCAACCATATCATTTTCACATATTATTTTCTCCTGCCACCCCTCAAAGGAAAATATCAGAAAAAAGATGGAGGGAGGAGATGGCTACCCCCTCCCCCACCATGCCCCTCCCCACCATGGGTCTATGAGGGAAGCCATCTTGTTTTTTTCTGTTCACTGTTCTTAGGAGGGATAGCATATCACCTTATTGTTTCCAGGGGTGTTTACAGACCCTCCAAGTGCCCCTATTTTCAAGGACAGTCCCAGATTTACAGAAGCTGTCCCAGGTTTGCTTTGAACCTGGAAAGTCCCGCTTTTCCTTAGGATGTCCCTGTTTTCACTGAGAAATATTGGAGGGTGTGGAGTTATGCAACCCCTGAGCCAAGGGGATAAGTAACTATACTATACAACCTTTAGAAGACATCTGAAGGCAGATCTTTCCCAAGAGGAGAAAGTGTAGCCAGGGCGTAGGAAATGGGAGACGGGGGTAGCGGCCGCCCCAGGTCACATCATGGAGGGGGTGACAAATTATCAAGGAACAATTACTGCCCTACTAGGGTGGTTGATAAAAACTTTTTTTAAAAAATGCCTGCTCCAAAGGTCTTATCTTACTACACTAGGGATTATATAGCTATACAGGTATATGAAATTTCATGCATATCAGTTAATATCTTGACCCTCCTCCACGAAAATAGCTGTTTTCCTATGTCGTGAAGGCTGAAATTTCAATTCAGTGGAGCACTTACTGTTCCCAACCCTAACACTGTGGAAAGCTATCTAATTAGACTTTAATTTGATTTTGGCATGTTTTTAGAAGGTAATTTAATTATTGTTTGATTTTATATCAATGTTATGTGTCTGATGTTAGCCGCCCTGAGCCCGACTTCGGCGGGGAGGGCGGGATATAAATAAAAGTTTATTTTACTTATTATTATTCCTTTGTAAGAAAATATGAAATAACGTAAAACCATTTTTGCAGGGGGGGGAATCAATTGGGGGGGGGTGACAAGATATTTTCCACACCAGGTACCACCTGACCTTCCTACGCCTCTGAGTGTAGCCCTTTATTTTCACCCATTAAGGAGAACAGATGTGCTTCAGTTCTGCAAGGGGAAAGAAAGAGCTACAGGCGAGGACCCCATTTCTGGAAATTAAAAAGTGCTTTCCAATAGTGAGTGATTCAGCCCTTCCTGCAAAGTGGGTGGGAAGTACAATATCTGTTTGAGTGCTGGAAGACTTGTGACACTGATGATATGCACCATACACCACAAACGTAACAGGTTGAAGCTGCTATTAACTTTATCTCAATTTGCGTATTAATTCATATCAAACACGTAAGACCGACTATCAAACATACAAACCAATCCTTTGGGGATTCGTGATGTAAACTTCTGTTGATCCATATCTGTATCTGAGAATGGAATGGTATGTATGTATATGTATGTAATATGTATATTAAGTTTTCATTTATTGTTTGCTTGTTTGCTTGAATTGTACACTGACTAGGATATTATTTAACATGGATTTATGTTGTCTTATACACGCACAGTTTATGCTTCACTGATGAAGCCTACTAGGCGAAACAGGGATTTAATCTGGATAACCTTGTCTCCTGTTGGGAGTGGTGAACCTACTCCCTACCGCAAACTATTTATGCTTTGTCTGTTCGTCAGGATATCGTCTAGACAACGACATTTTCACATGTCTTGTTTGACACGACTTACAACTGGGAGTGAAAATGACACCCCTCTCTTCTAGACGATTCTATACGTTGTGTACTCATTAAGACAACGACCCTTACATTATTTTTGGATCGGTATACCTGCAACAATCATATGCAAATCCAGTACGATCTGCATTGGGACCTATTGCATAATATGTTGTACTAAGGACTTTATTTTTTGGATCGTTTATTATTGTATTGACTTCAATATTGGTTTGTATGTTTGATAGTCGGTCTTACGTGTTTGATATGAATTAATACGCAAATTGAGATAAAGTTAATAGCAGCTTCAGCCTGTTACGTTTGTGGTGTATGGTATATATGTGATACGTAACATTTGGTTCATTGATGGTTCTTATACTGATGATATGCAAGCTCTACAAACACACACACACACACACACACACACAGAGAGAGAGAGAGAGAGAGAGAGAGAGAGAGAGAGAGAGAGAGAGAGAGACTTAATGGGGATGGTGTCAGTTTTAGAAGCAGCAGCAATAGTAACCATGACTAACAACAGTTTAGAGGTGAAAGATGGTATGAGAGGGAAAGCATAAAGTAATGGAAAAAGAGACAACAAGAAATGTGAGCTGGCTGTAATCATCAGAAGGTAGGATGGGGCCAGAGACGTTCTTTAAGCGCCTGCAAAATAGCTTTGAATAAGTCTTCCAGGGGAGCAATGATTTTTATACCTCAGTTTCTCAGTGGTAGGTATGATAGCTTGCCTTCTATGGTATTGTCCCTGCTGTGGCTCAACCTAAAAGGCAGTCAAGCTTATCTTTTCTCCAGGGGTGATTTTTATGCATGACTTAGAGTCTTAACTAAAATGCTTTATTCGGCTGCTGTGACTTTGTATGCAGGTGGTTTTTTTTTTCCTTTTTTTTCTTTTACCCCTCTGGATATGCCACATCTGACATTGAATATATATATATATAGAGAGAGAGAGAGAGAGAGGGAGAGAGGGAGAGAGAGAGAGAGACTTCAGAAACCACCCTTATTTAGATGTGCCGTTCAGAGCCACAAAGAAACACGCTTGTTTCTCATCTAACAGAACTGGCATACAAAGACACTTTGGAAGAAAGTTAATATTACAGTACTGGGGGAGGGGGGAGGGGGGAAATTCTCAAAATGACATTGTCCTTCATGAATGTCCTTTATGCAATCGAGTAACAAAACAACAACTGCCAGTAAAGCTTTTAACACCACATATGCTCAAATTGTGCTAGTTTCTGTTAGATAGATTTGCTATCGACGCGACAGGTCACAATGCAATTTAGAAGCAATTAAAAGGTAATGAATGTGCTGAACTGAAACCTCTGCCTGGGAGGCTTTTTTTTTTTTCTTCCTGTGTACAGGAGAAAGCAATAGATCTGTGCCCTTCAGTAATTTGGGCTGGCGAAACGGCAATGCAGGCTCGGCTGAAATGGGGTTTTTAATGTCGGAAGGGCTGTTTGCAGTATTTCGCTGAGGTGGCAGGATACATCATAAATATGCTTGAAAACAAAGCGTGTTCTCCTTCATGGAGAGCACGTGTTGCGGTGGGGGCCAACAAGTCACCCCTCTGGTGCTGGGCGGGAACGTTTAGATGGCCACTGCTGTGATTGGACCCAGGGTGTTGTTGAGGAGATTTGTATGTTGCAAATTGATGATGGACAGCCCAGCGTATATATATGGTTGGTGAGCAACGTGATCTCCCTCTTGGCTGAGTGCTTCGAAGCTCCCGCCCTCCCTCCCTATATTTTAGGCCTCTGTGTTGACCTTGCTATGCCTGTCATGGGGGTCATCTGCTGTTGGGGCAGGGGCCTGGTAGGAATTTTCCCATGTGGCTGATTGGCTGGTACCACCTGGTTTTCGCCTACTGTGTAGCAATAGTCACAACTTGTAAGGTTGGTGGTTAGGCATTGGTTATTATGTTGGTTGGAGGAGGGGTATGGTTGACTGTGTATGCCCCTCCTATGGATACTGGTGTACGGGGAATTCCGTTAAAGGAATCCAGGGACTCTATATGCTTTTGTCCAAACCCCCCGGTCGGGGGCCAGGGCCGTGCAAGAGCCCTGGGAGCCTGTGGAGAGAGAGGAGGGTCAGATCATCCGGCTCCCTTTATCTCTCCAGAGTGTTTTCCCCTTACTGACGGTCGTCAGTTCTGTCCCCTGTGGGACAGATAGTCTTAACCAATGCCTAAGCAACCACTCACATTATTTGTATTTTTATAAAGTTGTGGCCCAAATCATGCCAAAAACCAAAACAAAATTCTGTCTGATGTGTGAGTTATTTGAGGGGTGGTTTTGTGGGACCTCGACACGCAACAAGCCTTCCTCTGATGACCTGATGTTGGAGAGCTATGGGACCCAGGTTTGCAGATGAAATGAGATGAGAAGGAAAATGCCAAATTGTGTTGCATTCAGGCACAGTGACTTAATTATGCACTGTTCCGTTAAGTGTAATTGAACCTCCAGATTCCTTCATTCTTTTCCTTCCTTGTTCTAGGAGAAGATCTGCTGCAGGCCTGCATTAAGAACCTTGTCAGGGGGCCGTACAAAACCCTATCTAATAAATCTGCTATGTTACCAACACTGGTGTGGAGGCTGGATTAGTAACCGAGGTTTAACAAAACCAGTATTGAGATTCTGTTGTCACTCTTCTCAGTTACAGGTATATATACTTACAGGGAGAGGTGAGATTGTAAGCAGTGAGATCAGAGGAAATGAAATTTGAAAAGTGACAATTCAATTAGAACTTCAGTTATGCAAAATAAGCACAGTGACCCTTAACCCCCCCAAAAAACCCAACAACTTAGCAATGCTGAATTAATTAACATCTGCAGAGGGACAGGAAACCATTGTCTGTATCCAGGCTCAGCTGAACAGAACAGAACTTTTTGGTGACATCCATGCATCCTTTGACATTCCTTTGTACAAGAATGGCCATCAATAGCATGGTAGGTACTGGTTTCTGAATATTTCCATTTTTGGTGTCAGATTTGTGTCCATTTATTCTTTTCCATAGGGACTGGCCCATTTCTCCCACATAGAATGTAAAGGTGCATTTCCCTGTGGAAAAGAAGTGGACTCTAGTCTTAAAAAACCTTATGCCTTAATTAGCTATCACAAGATTCAGTTCTTTTTGTGATGTCTGAGTGTAGCCTAAGGATGGGCTGGGTGTGGGTGAATAAATTGAGGATAGCAGAATACGGATGTCCTTCCTTCTTGTCCCACTGCCCAGTATAAGACAGATGGGGAAGGAAGGAGAATCAGAGTGGAAATTTCAGCAGGCAGGCACAACATCTTTATTTTTAATATCCTTGTACTCAATTACGACATTATTTCATGTTTTGTGAAGATGGTATCGTTGTCGGGGCACCCACACATTTTCCGCAGACTCCAGCATTACTTCCTACAGGATTAATGGCTTGGTAAATGAGGCAGAACTGCCTGCACAGTTAATTAATGGTGGTATATGTCAAATACTGATAAAATCAAAATGATGGATAGTGCATTAAGCCACAACGTTTGGATTGGTTTATCCTCATTCTAAAGATTTATCTCAAACAGTGCAGGTCAAGGCCATATTTGTCTCAAAATGATGATGAGTGGTCATTTCCTAAAACAGTTTTGAGCAGATAATACAGGGTCCTTCATCCCGTATTTATGTTTATTTCCTCCTATATAGCCTCCTATAGTTTTCTGTCATAAGCTGTTTAAAGTAACACTAGTGCTAATTAAAGTCATTCCGGTGATACCTTGCTTAAAATCTCAGTCTGAAATGCAGTGAGCACACACACACGCACGCACACACACAAGACACACACCACACTCCTCCATTGTTGATGCATGTGTGTATAATGGTTTTGCTGAGGAAGTTACTATGGTAATTGCAGGTTTAACATTCAGAGGTGCGATAGCTGAAAACATAACATTCATTTTGCAGCCAAACAAACAGTAATCTTACATAACAAGTTCTTCTCAGTTCATTTTCAAATGTTTCTTCTCCAGACAATGGAGTTTCCCAGATTCTTGAGTAACAGTCCAGATTCCTGGATGGACATTTGGTCATCTTACCAGACATGGGTCACTAGACGAGTGTCCATGGTCCAGTCTCCCAGCATTTTCACAGACATATTCCGTATTTTGTATGCATTTGATGACCATTTTAGACGGGGGTCCGTTCCTGCCCCCACGCACATTGACAGAGTGCGTATAAGTGCGCCCCACTGTGTTACACCCCTGTTCCACCTTTTAGTGACATATTTGGTGACTTTTTGGTCACTTTCCGGGTTAGGCACTGTGCATGCATTCACGATCACACAACTTCCAGACAGGTGTTAATCAGTTGTCACCTGTGTTTGTATTTCCAATGCTCTGTATCTTGATGTTTTGAACGTTTGCTGGAAACCGCTTTGGGCGCAGCTCATTGTGGAACAGGTATATCAATCAATTTAGCAGTTTACACAAAATGTTAAAATTATCCCTATGAAAACAGTTCAAAACAGTAATTAAAAATGTTTAAAAGATCATGAAAACAAACAGTAAAGCATTAAATGTCACTATACATGACTGGATAAAGGTAAAGGTAAAGGGACCCCTGACCATTAGTCGTGTCCGACTCTGGGGTTGCGGCGCTCTTCTCGCTTTATTGGCTGAGAGCCGGCATACAGCTTCCAGGTCATGTGGCCATCATGACAAAGCCGCTTCTGGCAAACCAGAGCAGCGCACGGAAACGCCATTTACCTTCCCGCCAGAGCGGTTCCTATTTATCTACTTGCACTTTGACGTGCTTTCGAACTGCTAGGTGGGCAGGAGCTGGGACCGAGCAACGGGAGCTCACCCCGTCGCAGGGATTCGAACTGCCGACCTTCTGATCAGCAAGCCCTAGGCTCTGTGGTTTAACCCACAGCGCCACCTGCGTCCCTACATGACTGGAAAGACTTGCCTAAACAAAAATGTTTGAAGCAAGTGCCAAATAGAGTACAGCCAAGGCACCAGCCTGATGTCAACAGGCAGGGAGTTCCAAAGTGCAGAAGCTGCCACATTCAAATATTGATTTCTTACAACTGTGGAATGAATATAATGTGGCACCTGGAACATTGCTAAACCCACTGATTGGAGTAGTCAAGCGGGCACATATGAGTTAGGGCAGACCCACAAGCAAACTGGTCCCAAGCCTAATAATAATAATAATTATAATAATAATATATTGTTCATACCCCACCCATCTGGCTAGGTTCCCCCAGCCACTCTGGGCAGCTTCCAACAAAATGTTAAAAATACAATAAAACATCAAACATTAAAAAGTTCCCTAAAGAGGGCTGCCTTCAGATGTCTTCTAAAAGTCAGATAGTTGTTTATTTACTTGGCATCGGATGGGAGGGCGTTCCACAGGGCGGGTGCCATAACCGAGAAGGCCCTGCAGCTTCACTTCTCACAGTGAGGGAACCACCAGAAGGTCCTCAGAGCTGGACCTCAGTGTCCGGGCTGAACGATGGGGGTGGAGACGCTCCTTCAGGTATACTGAGCCTGGGAGTGTATGCCTGGGAGTGTGAGGGTTATGCCAGCCCCCTGAGCTGGGACTGAGGGTATTTAAGTGCTGTCCCAAGATCCCTCAAGGGGATCCCCCTAGGGAGAAGCAGGGTGTCTAGCCCCCACTTAACCTGAGCATGAATCCAGTCTAGCCTCTCTGATGCCTGCTATGAAATGTTTGTGCATACCAGAGGTGGGGAGCTTCAGCCCGGGGCCCAAATGCGGCCCTCCAGGACTCTCTTTCTGGCCCTTGAGGCTTTCCCCCAGACACCCTTCTCAGGCCTTGCTTCACACACCCCTTGAGTGTTTTTGACCAGCTGGACGATGTCCTTGAACTCTGATAATGCCTCTTTCTTATATGGGTGGGCCACAGAGGGGTATGTAGAAAGGAACCTACTGTACAAAGGTAAATTTTCCATTCAATGTTCCTACCACCTTTTTGCCTCTGGACCCACCCAACCCTGGTGCATGGGCCTTGGAAAGCCATTCAGAAGGGAGCACAGACTTGCGTGTCGAGGTCCCCAAACCACCCCTCAAATAACTCACACCTCAGACAGTAATTTAGGTTTTGGTTTTTGGCATAATTTTGGCCACAACTTTATTGAAATACATGATATGTGAGTGGTTGCATAGACTATCTGTCCCACTGAGGACAGAACTGACGACCATCAGTAAAGTGAAAACACTTAGGGGCGAGAAAAAAGAGAGGTCGGGGATCAGACCCAACGTCTTTCCCCAAATGCTCCCAGAGGCTCTTGCGTGGCCCTCACCCCTGACCGGGGGATATGGACAAAAGCATGGTGAGCCCCTGGATTCCTTTAACGGAATTCCCCACGCAGCAGCAGCATTGGAGGGGCAGACACAGCCAATCTTTACCCCTCCACCAACGAACACAATAACCAATGCCTAACCACCAACCTTACAAGTTGTGACTAATTGCTACGAAGTAGGCGAAAACCAGAAGGCACCAGCCAATCAGCCAACTGGAAAAATTCCTACCAGGCCCCTGCCCCAACAGCAGACGACCCCATGGCAGGCATAGCAAGGTCAGCACAGAGGCCTAATAAAAGGGAGAGGAAGGGCGGGAGATCCGTTGCACGCAGCAAAGATGAACATCACAGGGCGTGCCAAGGGTTATATACCTGCTGGGCTGTCCATCACAAATTGCAACAATTAAATCTCCCCAACAACAACCCAGGACCCAATTGGAGCTGTGGCCATCTATCCGATCCCGCCCAGCACCAGAGGGGTGATTTGCTGGCCCCCACCGCAACACGTGCTCTCCATGAAGGAGAACACGCTTTCTCCACTCCTGGTGCATATCAACAACAGCAAACCTAGCAAATGTTGTTATGGGGAACAAGATAGCCCCATAACCCTTGGCTGAATTGCAAGAAGAATTCTACCGCAGCCTCATCAGCTGGTGACTAGCTTCCATCCAGAGCAACTACTGGACTGTTAAGAATTTGCAGCAGAGTCAAAACTCAGATTTTCTATTCGCATTTGAATGGATCTCAAATCTTAGCATTTGCGGGGCCAATTTTCCAACAGTTGTTTCCCCTCTTTTAAAAATTTATTTCTATGCATGTGCTGCCTTTGCAGTTCCACGGTTAGGACATATTCCCTCTTTTTCTGATGGAAACTTTTAAAAAAATAATATTTCGAGCTATAATGAAGTGCAAATAACATGCACCTTGTTCTTCCCTTTAAACAAATATTCATGTTTTCACAGTATTTACTTGGCTTTGGCAGTTTATGATCATTTTCGTTGGTTACCAGTTTACACAGAATTTACAGTCTCATGCATAATAATGGCAATGCAAATTCAAAAGCAATTTGGAATGTGTAGAGAAATAGGTTTAATTCTGTGGTCCTGCGTGCTGCATCCATTTATATTCTTCTATCACTTATTAGCTCAATGTTGTGAATCATTTCTATTTTATTTGTCTATAATTTTATTCCTTAATGACAGGCTGCTCGCCAGGAACTGGTTCTGAAGTTGAATAGAATCAGGGATCTCAATGCTTCTTTCTCCCCCTGCACCTGAACAGAGAGAGATGCTATTGATGGATGGTGCATCCATCTGGATGAATGGCGTTCAAACTGGACAGGGTTGCATTCCTCAAAAGGATCTGGTCCTCAGTGGTGTGTTCATTGAACCAGGTCTGCAGCACTATGTTTATTGATGCAACATTGACATAAGAAGCTGAAGTGGCACCTGTGGCTCTAAGCATCTTTGACCAGCTTCAGGTGACGTGACAGTTGCAAACATGCCCAGATGGAGTCAGCGCAGCCACATTTACGAACCTTGTCGATAACCTCTCATTTCGACTATTGCAGTGTGATGGAAGTTGGGTTGCCTTTAAAAATGGCCCGGAAATTGCAGTTGGTCAAATTTTGGGCTGGGTTTGAGAGGTTCAATGCATTATCTCCAAGTCTATTTCTGGGGCCCATTTGAAGGGCTGCTTTTAACCATTCAAGCCCTTAGCAGCTTGGGACCAGGTGACTTGAAAGATAATCTTCTTTCAGAGATATCTACCCAAAGTTTAAAAGCATCTTCAAGAACCCTGCTCTGTACAGCCCCACAAAATGAGGAGTTGGGTGGCTACAACCCTTCTCAGTTGTGGCAACCTGGGCATGGAATTGCTTAACCAGATCTGCTGACCAGCAGTGGCATGCAGTCAGTGGACAAGGGGGACTAGGTTAGTCCCCTTAATGTTCCTCTGGCACCTCCTTCCCAAAGCCTGGGAAGATCCTGTCCAGCTTAAGGAGGGGGGTGCAATGCTCCGACAGGTCCAAGTGCCTTCCCACCACCTTCCCAAAGCCCGCACGGGAGTAAGAAGGGCTCCAGGATCCTGTCAAAGGCCTGGTGCCTCTTTTCCAAAGCTCAGGAAGGTTCTGCCTTGCTTAGGAAGGGAGGCGTGATGCTCACATGTAGGACGTCACATGCAGGACCTCAATCTCCCTTGCAAACTGGTGCCTCTGGTCCTAACTATTCCTGAACACCACTGATGGCCAGAAACCTTTTTATTCTCCCAAAGAAAATCTGGGTTCTCACTCTGGCGCTTACTCGAGTAGAACAGATTCCCTGCTGCAAACATTCAACCTCTAACCTGTGGTGGGCTGCGGAAACTGTGATGTGGACGTATACAACAGGGTGGAGCCAGTGGGCTTGTCCCTGCTTGCCCTGTCATGTGATAGTAATCACATGGTGGTGGTTGAGAGAATAAGTGAATTGGGCACTGGTGACTGATCCAACACTCGCAGGGGTAGGACAGGGCAGAGGTGCACTGTGGCCCCTATGGATCCTTGCAATGTTCAGACCCTTCCGCCATATATGTACTGCCCATTCTAAGGAATTCACTCTTCTATATATTTTGGAAAGTTGTTTGTCTGTTCGCTGTACATTTGGACATCTCTTAGGATATCGCAACCCAATTCCGCATGGCAGTTTCTGAGAAGAGGGAGCAGGTTTTCGTCTCCACAGTGGCATAGCGTGGGTTGCCAGTGCCTGGGGCCACGCAGAACGGGGGTGGGTGGGAGGGAAATTGACGGAGTACGCAAGTGCATTCAACTGACTGCATCACCCAGGAGATTGAAGCTGCAGAGATAAGAAAAGAAGAGTCATCCCTTTGTCTGGAGAGGTCACTTCCTGGTTTGCATGGAGAAGCCATTTTCAACAGAGCTCAGTGATGGAAACGCACAGCTGTATTGAGGCAGCATCGGGTGTTTAAATTTTGCGCCCCTAACAATTTTGCTCCAGGGGCAACCGCCCTTGTGGCCCACCCCTATGCTATGCCACTGCGTCTCCATTTGGATACAATTGGGTGCCATTTTGGATCAATATGGCAGACTGTTTTTAAACCACTGATTATAAAACTGCGCTGGCCATTTGGTTTCCTAAAATTCTGAAGCCTCGTTGAGGGGCAAGGTTGCTAGCATTTCATAATGTACGAAAACATAAGAGCAGCTACAGAGACATTACATCATCTCTCATGTAGCCTTCTCCACAGCGCATGCTGATCTGTTACGATATAGCTTGCCTAGGTATCCAGCTTGGCTTGGAGAATGTGCTGACCACGCAATTCAAGGGAGATTAACAATCAATAACAATGTTGGCTTCTTTAGATCCTCACATTCGCCCAGGTTCAATGGATAAAAGCTGCTCCTGTGCATAGCGAGGCCGGGGCAGGATGCAAAGAATTCATTTGGACTGCTCTCTGTGCACTGCCCTGTCAGGGTTAGCAAAAGCATTAGAAGAAGCCAGCCAGAGAAGAAAGCTGATCTTGATTTCTGCAGGAAAGGTCAGGGCCATGGCTTTGTATAAATCTTATCTGCAACGCTAAGGGAAAGAAAAGTCTGCGGGCGTCCTCCAACTTGCATCTTGTTTCCGCATTATGTTACGTGACACAGAATAACACCACATAACCCCATTTAATGTGATGTGCCATCAATTTTTATTAAAGCAATTTATTTCCACTGCCCCTGGAAAAAGGCTGAAGTCCTATTAAATGGAAAGAATTTCAGAGGTACCCGTTCGTAGACCGTTTGCAAATATAGGTATCTCAGAGTGAGCCTTTCCCCACAACAAAGGTTATCTCCAATGCTCAGCAATACCAAACAGTCAGCACAGCAGCCGCCAATTCTATAAAATGGAAATTTCGGGGGGGGGGGGGGAAGCATTCAGTCACCCGGGAAACTGTCATTTTGACAGGATAGACTATACTGAGCTGTGTACAGCAGACCTTGGAGTCCAGCTGGAGTATGATGAATGGAAGAGACTGGAGGCCATTTTATACAATCAGCAGAATCAAGTGGTAAAGCATTTCCCGGACTGTACCACTTTAGGCTGCAAATGCGCCTGTGGGGAGAAGGGTGGGGGGATGAAAGAAAGAAAGAAAGAAAGAAAGAAAGAAAGAAAGAAAGAAAGAACGAACCTGTTGGGTGACAAAGTGAAATAACTAAATATAATGGTGTAAAATAAAAATGCATTAAAAAAAAACAGATCTGCAGTTTTGGTCTACGCACTGGTAAAGAAAAAGAAATGCACTCAAGGTGGAAGCAAACTCAAAGAGGCGGTGCTTGGGCTCCTACTATTGCAATGGGGTGTTCCCTGTCTCTTCCCCATGTGTGCTCCCTTCTTCTCTACAAGCTGGCTCTGGGGGATCAGGAGAACCCCATAACACCATGGGGGGTGAGGAAAGGGGAGATCGTTTTGTTGGGCAAGCAGCTCCCCTTTCGCGGCAGCCCTACACATTGCACAGTTTCTAGATATTCAGCCAATCCCCTACTCTGCCCCTGCCCAATACTCCTGCTCACCTGTCTCCATTCTGCTAATAGTCTATAGATCATCCTTTCCCTAATGGTATTATATTGCAATGCATTTTTGCTACTGTTCAAGAGACAGCCACCATATGACAGTGATGGTAAAAATCTTGCCTCAGCAGAGAGTTCAACGCAATGTTATTGGAGTTATATATCACTTATGCACCCCCTGCATGTATTCACTGAACTTGTGGTGGCGAGGAAGTAATACTTTTTCAGCTGATGCTAACCCCGGCATCAGCACACCTACTGATCATGCTCCCCCAATGTCTCTTTAGTCTGACATTAGAGTGAAAGGGGTCTTCTTCACCCACCACACAACAGGAGACTATGGGACAACCATAATTCCTGATTACAGTTAGGAGTCTTAGGCATGGATTCACTTAGGCCCCTTTCACAATAACACCCAGGAATTTTTATTTTTATTATTTTGCAGCCAGAGCTCGCCGGAGCTCAGCTCCAGCACCTCTCATGTGGGCATAGCTGTCAACTTTTCCCTTTTTTTGCGGGAAATTCCCTTATTCCGAATAGGATTCCTCGTGAGAAAAGGGAAAGGTTGACAGCTATGCATGTGGGCCATTGCCATTCTAAGAGGACTAGGGAGAAGTTAATGGTCAAACACCAGCACCTCTTTTTCTAATACTGAATGTGCAAATATTTTTTTTTTGGGGGGGGGTGTTGTAAAATCTCTCCAGTGTGAGCATTCAATTTCGTTGTACTACGTACAATGACAATAAAGTATCTCTCCCTCCCTCCCTCTCTCCCTCCCTCCCTCCCTCCCTCTATCTATCTATCAGTGTGGTGTAGTGGTTAAGAGCGGTAGACTCGTAATCTGGGGAACTGGGTTCGCATCTCCGCTCCTCCACATGCAGCTGCTGGGTGACCTTGGGCTAGTCACACTTCTCTGAAGTCTCTCAGCCCCACTCACCTCACAGAGTGTTTGTTGTGGGGGAGGAAGGGAAAAGGAGATTGTTAGCCGCTTTGAGACTCCTTCGGGTAGTGATAAAGCGGGATATCAAATCCAAACTCCCCCTCCTCCTCCTCCTCCTCCTCCTCCTCCTCCTCCTCTTCTCCTCCTCCTCCTCCTCCTCCTCCTCCTCCCCCTCCTCCCCCTCCTCTCCTCTACGATTTCAGGGTAACACATCATATCAGAAGCAGCTTGTTGGGTGAGCCGCTCTCGCAAGAACATATTATTTGATAGCTTGTTTGGGATTCCTCAATAAGAAGATCTGTAATGGCAGATAAGCATTTTTGGAAGACCACTCCCACTTTCCCCATGTCATGCACATTGCAGGGGAGTTTGGGATGTGGTTTAGGGGTTTCATTGCGAGGCAAAACTAAGGTCCAACAGAATTGGCTTGTTCCTGCCCCTCCCCGTTGAACAGGTTGTGTGCTTCAGAACATCTTCAGTGAGCTGTGATTTTGTGAGAGACATACAATGTTTCCTTAAGTGGAATGTCTTCCCTTTGCTGCTTCCCTTCATGGTACTGAATGGAAGGAGGCTTACTCTAGCATTGGGAAACAGAACGGAAAGCAATCCAGCTACCTAAAACTAAATAATACATTTTCTGCCTAATACTATTTTTATTTTTGAAAATCTGAGGGGCACTATAGGGCAGGAGGATTCGGATTTGTCATTCAGACCTTAAAAATGGCGGGGAGGGGGGGCTTTAGGGATCATCTAGTTCCTACCAGATTCTCTTCATCCTAACAAGCCACCTTCTCAGACAGGAGGCCAAACTCATATGCACTTCAGTAGCTCCTACCTGCGAGCTGAGTCTGAATGTGTTCCTGGAAATGACCCTGGAGGAAGCCGTAACCATAGCAGTAGCAATGAGACAATTTATTCCTTTATAAATGGAAACAGAAAAAGTTATTAGCATATCGACCTTGTTAGCTTCAAAAAAGTGTTAACCTCTTTCTTTAAGAACTGGATCTCTCCCCCGCCTTTTTTTTTTTTTTTACACATGTGTATGTTCAGTGATAAGTCATTATGACCTACAAATGAGAATTCTTTTTTTTTTTTAAAAGAGAGAGAGAGAGAGAGAGAGAGAGGAAAAGTTTTAAAATGTGTTTTTGGAATTTAATTTCTAAAGATGGTGTGAGCCTATCTTTTGTTCTTGGAACAGAAGTCCTTCGAACCCGAGTTGGTTAGGATCTCATAAATGTCTACAAGAAGCATAAACCTGGTGGGCAGCCAGTGTTAGCATCTCAGCACCAAAGTTATACACTGGCAATAGTCTGCCCCCATCAGACAATTGACACAAAATTCTAAATAGGGTTTTGAAGCACATTCCACTAAGCATATGTAGGATTCCCCATTGCGGGTGGAATTTCCAACCATATTACACAGGAAGCTGCCTTATAGTGAATTAGACCATCGGTCCATGTAGCTCAGCATTGTCCACACTGTGGCTCTCCAGGGTCTCTCCCAACCCTTCAGCATCCTTTAGATGTGTGAATGTTTCACTATTCAAGCTCCAACGCAGCTTAGTATGTTTGGAGACATGGACTAGATTAGATTGCACCGGGTGTGGTTCCCCCCTTCCTTCTTCTTAAGCAAAACCTCTGCTGGTCAACTGTTTGGCCCTATTTCCCCACCTGAACAGGTTTTTTTAAGCATCACAAGTGCCATCCCTGCTTTTGAAATCTGTGTGATTAACGATTCGGGCCCTGTGCTTACAAAGCAAGGGACTGAGTAGTTTTCCTCCTGTCCCTTGCTTTCCAGACACAAGTATGAGTTGCTTTACCTTTCTCCCACTACTTCCCCCCAGAAAAACTTCTCTTTAGCATTAAATTGAAGCAAACATCAATCCAGAGAAAACCTGATTGATGTTTGCTCCGATTCTGCAGTAAATGGCGGGTTTTCCCGGTGGAAAGCAGCTGGGCAAGCAGAAGTGTGGATGGACTTTCTGCTTCCTATGTAGAAGCCTGCTCCATGCATAGATGATCTGTAGCTTGAGTGGTGCTTTGGGTGTTGATCTTGAGCTTTGTTGATTGAATGATTATTGTTTTTTTAGAAGTTGCTATGCATTTTTAAGGGACGCGGGTGGCGCTGTGGGTTAAACCACAGAGCCTAGGGCTTGCCGATCAGAAGGACAGCGGTTCAAATCCCCATGACTGGGTGAGCTCCCATTGCTTGGTCCCTGCTCCTGCCCACCTAGCAGTTCGAAAGCACGTCAAAGTGCAAGTAGATAAATAGGTACCGCTCCGGTGGGAAGGTAAACGGCATTTCCGTGCGCTGCTCTGGTTCACCAGATGCGGCTTAGTCATGCTGGCCACATGACCTGGAAGCTGTACGCCAGCTCCCTCGGCCAATAACGTGAGATGAGCGCCGCAACCCCAGAATCGGTCACGACTGGACCTAATGGTCAGGGGTCCCTTTACCTTTATGCATTCTTAAAAAAGAATTTCTCTTGATATGTTCCCCTATATTTTTATTTTAGTTTCACACACTATTCTTGTCCTTAAAAGAAAACGATTCCAGAAAAGCTCTTTCCCTGGCTTTTAAAAATCTTCTTAATTAAAAGTCATCATTTCCCACTTTGGCAACATGTGTCAAGCTGTAGGATTTTTCTTTTTTTGGAAAGGATTATTACTAGTGCAATACTTCCTGGAGCATGACTTCTCTGTAATATCCTTTAACAATCAATTAAGCTTGTAACAAAGCCTGAGATGGACTTGATGCCTTCAAATTTGGGCTGAGATCTTTTGAGGGAGGGAGGAACTTAAAACTGTTTCAAAGGAGGGCAACTGAGAAGCAGCAATATGAGAACAGATTAAAAGTTAAGGTTTATGCTAATGTAAGCGCCATGTAATTGAACACATGTGGAAGGTAAGTTGCAATGAGAGAGTGCCATTCAACAGGTCAACTCTCTGATAGTCTGTGTAGATGCTTGAACCAGCTTAGTTAATATTAAGTCCTTTAAGGAGTTAAGTGTGCTTGGGAATGTGTTATGTCATATAAAAAGGACTGTGGTCTTAAGTAGGAGAAAGTAAAGGTCATGAGCTTCCCTTATAGGCCATCACTATATGGCATTGGTACGGGACGTGGGTGGCATTGTGGGTTAAACCACAGAGCCTAGGGCTTGCCGATCAGAACGTCGGCAGTTCGAATCCCTGCGACGGGGTGAGCTCCCGTGCTTGGTCCCTGCTCCTGCCCACCTAGCAGTTCGAAAGCACGTCAAAGTGCAAGTAGATAAATAGGTACCGCTCTGGCGGGAAGGTAAACGGCGTTTCCGTGCGCTGCTCTGGTTCGCCAGAAGCAGATTTGTCATGCTGGCCACATGACCCGGAAGCTGTATACCAGCTCCCTCGGCTAGTAACGCGAGATGAGCGCCGCAACCCCAGAGTCGGACACAACTGGACCTAATGGTCAGGGGTCCCTTTACCTTTTATATGGCATTGGAGTTATCTCTCTTGGCCAATAGCCAGTCTTTCGAATTCACCTGTGGAAAAGTTTGGTGACATCAAAATATGTAAAGTCCTAGTGCTTTTTTCTTCTTCTGGGGGGGACGCAGGGGTACACATACGCCTAAACATTTTGTGAATCTTTGTACTTTTGTCCATTTACTGTATTTATTTTCCCGGATTTGAACTATAAAATGGTGATTTTCTTGAGTCAAAATGAGAGTACCCCTAAACATTTTTTTAATAGAAAAAAGCACTGTAAAGTCCTTTAGTGCCTCTGCTTACAGAAGAATATTCTAACGCCAGTCATAGACGGAAGGAATGGGAGGATGTGCTGCTTTTTTGGAAGAGACTTCTCAGCAACTCAAAGGGCTGTGAGAGCTTTGTGGTTGCTTTTATGAAACAATGAGAAAACCCCTCAGACCCAGCTTTTGAAACGTATTTTTGCACTGGACAATTTTTATTTCAAAGAAGAGTCGATTTGTATTCATCCTGTTGCTTCCAAATGCACATTATTAATAACTGCAGTAAGGAGAGACCCCAAAATGGCACCCCTTAGCCAGGGAAGAAGGGGTGAGGGAAGACCTATACCTTGTCTCATAGGTGGGCCGGCCCTGAGTGCAGTTATTTCCTACCATATTGGTAAATAGCTTGGTCAAAGCAAACTTGGCAGCACCTGATTCCTGGCAACTTCAGTCAGGCCTTGGAGAAAACCCTGTCTGAAGCCCTGGGGAGCCACAACCACTTAGTGTAGACTATAGGAAGCTAATGTGGCACTCTCCAGATGTTGCGGACTACTACAACTCCCATTAACCCTAACCACTGGCCATCTTGGCTAGGGCTGATTGGATATGTAGTCCACAACTTCCAAAGGCAACCATGTTGACTAGCCCTGATGTAGACCATGCTGAGCTAAATGGCCATCTAGTCTAGATGAAGTATAAGGCTGTTTCCTCTGTTCCTAGCACAAAGTATGGAAGTTATAGACAGAGTCCCACACACTGAGTGTTTCAGGGAACTTCCTTAAGCAGGCATAGGCGAACTCGGCCCTCCAGATGTTTTGGGACTACAACTCCCATCATCCCTAGCTAACAGGACCAGTGGTCAGGGATGATGGGAATTGTAGTCTCAAAACATCTGGAGGGCCGAGTTTGCCTATGCCTGTCCTTAAGTATCATTTCATTTGTATGGAAGATACGTGCCATCTAAAATCAGCAC
Organism: Darevskia mixta; assembly: GCA_034641385.1. Classification (NCBI taxonomy): domain Eukaryota; kingdom Metazoa; phylum Chordata; class Lepidosauria; order Squamata; family Lacertidae; genus Darevskia; species Darevskia mixta. Next base: position 3,466,550 of record JAWWNH010000149.1, read on the forward strand.
ATTTTGAGTTTGTGTATATAGTCACGTCCTGAAAAATTGCATCCAACTGATAATGCTTACGGCCTCTCTCGCTCTTTTGCATTCTGTTGCATTCTCCCTTGAACCTGTAAAATGATTCTCAATTTTTAATCCCTTAAAGTGTGACTGAAGTGAAAATGCCTTGAAATTCAGTATAAAAGCAAATTCCCTCACAACATTGCTCATTCAACTGTTGCAGTGTTCTGGTGCTCTGTGTTGAAGAAATATGTGAAATTGGTTTGCATATACTTTGACCCCTTTTCCCTTGGAATCATAATCCTTCTCTGTGTAAATGATTGTAAAATGTTTCATGATACACCACGTTGAGGGAAGCCATATAAAATAATTTGCAATTGTAAAACACTGCAGTTGGCCAAACTGCCTGCGATAATAGAAGGAAGGCCAATTACTGAACCATAATGAAAGGCAACACCTCGCTCAGAAAGGCATTAGCTTTTCGAAAGAGGGTCTCCACCCTCTAATAAGAGGAGAACGATAGGCAAATCAAAATGGGAAATCAAGAACTGTTACGACGCATTTGTCATAGTGACAGGAAGAAAATGTATTTTAGAAGCAACATTACTGATGCAAAGCCTTCATCATGAAGAATCCAGAAAGCAAGTGGTGTGCACAAAAGGCAATCATCAAAACTTCATACCTCCTCTCCTCAGCAATACCTATCATTCAAAAAGAATAACACCAACAGAAGCACATTGGAATAATCGCTGAGCAGCTCTCCTGCAGTGGTATCAATCAATGTCTGTTTCTCAGCGTAATCATAGAGTTATAGGGCTAGAAGGGTTGTGGAGGATAAGAGCATACAAGTGGTCCAATAGCTCCAACAGAGCTCAGTAATCAGTTTACAAATATCTCCCCCCTCCTCTCAAATCGTACTAGGGTTTCCTGCCTACTTCCATAGGCCTGAGCAAGATTGTCCATTGGGAAAATCCTGCGTGGTGAGATTTTAAAATTCTGCTTTAAGCTGATGGAATGATAAGGCGTTACTCAAAACTAAACAGAAATAAACAAAATTTACACGAAATTAAGTGCCTGGCATCAAAACCAAATTGTAGCAGCCGCAAGACGAATACACGTTGGCTAAGTGAAGATAAGTTTATTTACAATAAAACAAAGAAAACAACCAAGCCTACAGACTGCAGCTCACTGCTCTAACGACCTCTTCACTAATCTGATGACTCATCTGAAGGGTGGGGGTGGTTCTTCTGCCCTTTTAAACCTCGCGAAAACACCATCCTCTTCCGCCTCCTCTGCGATGACAATTTCCCTTTCTCTTGCACCCCACCCTTCTTGCGTTCTTCCCAAGTTAAAGGTACAGGCTCTGACAGACTGCTGTCAGAGAAACTTGGCCTCGCCAAGGACTGAGCACTTCCCTCTATCTTATCTCTGTCCGTTTCCTTGCCAACCTGTTCTCCCGGCTCTTGGCTGCCCTCCCAGTCAGCCAGCTGGTGGTTACTTGGTGGTAACCTGACACAAATGATGCTAATATTTGCACGTTATGCAGAATTGAGGGACCCAGGTGGCGCTGTGGGTTAAACCACAGAGCCTAGGGCTTGCTGATCAGAAGGTCGGCGGTTCGAATCCCCGCGACGGGGTGAGCTCCCGTTGCTCGGTCCCTGCTCCTGCCCACCTAGCAGTTCGAAAGCACGTAAAAGTGCAAGTAGATAAATAGGAACCGCTCTGGCGGGAAGATAAACGGCGTTTCCGTGCGCTGCTCTGGTTCGCCAGAAGCGGCTTTGTCATGCTGGCCACATGACCCGGAAGCTGTACGCCGGCTCCCTCAGCCAGCAAAGCGAGATGAGCGCCGCAACCCCAGAGTCGGACACGACTGGACCTAATGGTTAGGGGTCCCTTTAGCTTTACCTATAAACTTCTCATTAGCCATCTGCTTGTGTAACCCCAGCTGCCAGATGACTTGGGAAAGTTGTCTGGGAGAAAACCAGTATGGAGAGGTATTTGGAAACAGGGAGTGTGCCTTTCAAAATGTGCCATCTATTGCTTCTGGTGGAGCCCCCAATGATCCTGGGATTCTGTGCAAGACATTATGAAAGAGATTATCATTCACTGGATCCCTCCCTAATGGTCCTCAAATAGTGCTACTTATCTGTACTTTGACCCTGGCCCAATGAGCTCATTGGCGATAAAGACATCGCTCTTTATTCTCAAAGTTACGAGAACCAAATTAGATAAAACACGGAAATCACATAAGTGAAGTAGCGGTTGCACAAAGCATGAGTGCTCTTTCTCGCGAGGAAGCTCGCTTGTGAAACCAGGCAGGAAACATGTCAATCAGATGATGCCTTCTCCTATGGCAGGGGTCGGCAACCTTTAAGACATAAAGAGCCACTTGGACCCGTTTCCGAAGGGAAAAAAAAACGGGGAGCCGCTTTTCGCGCCCTAGGCGAGGGGGCGGGGCCATGTGACGTCATTGCGCATGACGTACGGTGCCCCGCCCCCTGCCGCCCCGCGCCGCTGCGATTTAGGCAAGCGTCCATCAGGAGCCTCCTGCGAGATGGCAACACGTCTGCCAGCGCTGGCCCAGCTCAAATACAGCTGCACGGGCTTTGTCTGGGGCTCGCTGCCTCCTCTCCACACACACACACACACACACACACACACCAGCTTTTGTGTGCGCGCTGCACGGGCTTTGTCTGGGGCTCGCTGCCTCCTCTCCACACACACACACACACACACACCAGCTTTTGTGTGCGCGCTGCACGGGCTTTGTCTGGGGCTCGCTGCCTCCTCTCCACACACACACACACACACACACACCAGCTTTTGTGTGCGCGCGCGTTTCGCTCTCCCTCCCTCCGGCCCTAGACAGGCAGCGAGTGAGCGCAGCATGATAATGAGCTCTGTCAATTGCCCAGCCGGGAAGCGGGAGGAGGAGGAGGAGGCGCTGCTCTCGCTCTCGGGCTCCGCGCTCGGCTCTGGTTTGCCGTCGACGCGCCCGTCGCAGCTCGCCAACTTCTCTTTCTCTCTGCAGCTCGCTCTCCCGCCGCCCCCCGACTACACACACCGACGCGACGGGAGGGAAAGGGGAGCGGGAGAAGACACGCCACCCCGGAGCCGCGGCAAAGGTGTAAAAGAGCCACATGCGGCTCCGGAGCCGCGGGTTGCTGACCCCTGTCCTATGGATACTGTTCCCAACGCATCCTTCTTTTGTAGGATCTTAAAGGGAGTGGAGTGAAGATCAGCAAGTCAATAGTCAAGGGAGATGGAAGTCATCTGCCACCATCCCATGCAGTTTTATTATGTGCCTCCAACACATGCAGAAGGAAACAAAAAAAAATACCTGTCTGCCCCCAAGAGTACCATCCATATTTGTATACTGAAACCTCATTTACTGATCAGACTGCAACAACAAAAGGAAATAGCAACGAAGGGCATGACAGCAGCCAGAAACACACTTGGAATCATAGAATTGTAGTGTTGGAAGGGAGCCTGAGGATCATCTCGGCCCTCCAGATGTTTTGAGACTACAATTCCCATCATCCCTGACCACTGGTCCTGCTAGCTAGGGATCATGGGAGTTGTAGGCCAAAAACATCTGGAGGGCCGAGTTTGAGGAAGCCTGATCTAGTCCAACCCCCTGCAATGCAGGAACATGCAGCCATACCATATGGGGATCGAACCTACAACCTCGGCATCATCAGCACCACACTCTAACCAACTGAGTAATGTTCTTTTATATGCTTGTGTGAAAGAAAGAGAAAGAAAGAAAGAAAGAAAGAAAGAAAGAAAGAAAGAAAGAAAGAGACTCAAAGTCACCTAGCAATCTTCACAGCAGAGCAAGCCTTCAAATCCAAGTCCTACTAGTTTAAGCCTAGAAAAATGTATGGAAGATCACTCAGCAGCTGATGGTTTGCTAGTAAACCGCTTCAGTTTCTGTTTATGCCCGTGCTCTTGAACCGGTTTGCCTACACCTGCTATAAAACTGACACACTTGCTTCTGACATTAGAACATCCCAAAGCTTCTGGTTATTTCTTTTCATGTTATCTATTCACAAAATCCCCAAGGCAGCGAATAAGTAAAACCGCAAAAAAGAAAACCACAGCCCTCACAACCAATTATAGCAAACTGAAGACAGCACCTTCAGGAAGTAAGGCATCCATTGTTAGGCCTCCTCTAAAGACCTTAATAGGAGGAGATATTTGCTGAAGTATCCGGGGCTACAGTGGCCCCAAGTTGCAGATAGCTGCAGCTTTCATTAGCTTTTGTGATGGAAATCAGCCATGTCAAGGTGTCTATCTGCTCATCTCTTTTACCTGGGTTCTGAGAAAGACACTGTGAAATAAGGAATCTTGACCACCATTGCCTCGAATAATTCCAGGTTCATTTTTGGAAAACACTGTACCTCAGGAGCAGAGCATCTGCTTTGGGTGAACTTGAGCTTGATGGATCTGGAAAGGCAACTGAGACGTTCTTTTAATAAATAAATTTTGGGCTGGCCCATTTGAAATTAAGGAAGGCGAGCGAGGGCTTGTGGGATGGACACACTGCAAAAGGAGATGAAACAAAACACTCCTAAGATGCTGCAAAACCAATATCTTCTGGCACAGTGGTGTCTGAGGAGCTGGGGTCTCCCTAATATGTAGCCTTCAACCACGTCTCTGATCCGGATTCAAGATGGAAAGAACCACATTTGACCCCAAGCCACCAGTTTTATCCTTTCTGGTAATCTCTTAATTTCCCCCAGCTCCTATGAGTTCTTTGCTTGGTTCTTTTACCAAGTCAAAATATACAACCAAACGGATAGGAGAAGTGCTGTAGCTCAATGGTAGAGTTTCTGCTTTGCAAGCAGAAGATGTCTGGAATTTCCAGGTGGTGGAAGAACTGAGAATGTCCCTGGTCTGATCCCCTAGAGTGCCACTGCTAGCCAGTGTTGACAATACTGAGCTAGGTGGGAGCGGGTGACGCTGTGCTCTAAACCACGGAGCCCCTTGGGCTTGCTGAATGGAAGGTCATTGGTTCCAATCCGCATAACGGGGTGAGCTCCCATTGCTCTGTCCCAGCTTCTGCCAACCTAGCAGTTCAAAAGCACACCAGTGCAAGTACCGGTACACTGGTACCTCGGGTTACAAACTTAATGCGTTCCGGAGGTCCGTTCTTAACCCGAAACCGTTCTTAACCTGAGGCGCGCTTTTGCTAATGGGGCCTCCCGCTGCCACCACGCTGCTGGCACGCGATTTCTGTTCTCATCCTGGGGCAACGTTCGCAACCCGGAGCAACTACTTCCAAGTTAGCAGAGTTTGTAACCCAAAGCGTTTGTAACCCGAAGCACCACTGTAGATAAATACCCGGTAGGTACTGCTGCGCCCGGAAGGTAAATGACATTTCCGTGTGCTCTGGCTTCGTCACGGTCCTCTGTGTGCCAGTAGCGGTTTAGTCATGCTGGTCACATAATAATAATAATTTATTATTATTCTAAGTCATCTACATGACCTAGAAAGCTGTCTGTGGACAAACGCCGGCTCCCTTAAGCCTGAAAGCGAGATGAGCGCCACATCCCATATTCGCCTTTGACTGGACTTAACCATCCAGGGGTCCTTTACCTTTACCTTTTACCTAGATGGACTGACTCCTGTGTTCCTACATGGGAGAGTTACAGAGCATATTTCTGAGGTCTGAGAAGCCCTCCTCTGCCCAACAAGTTCCATGCCAGACACGATGTTAGTGAACTTAAGAAGTGGGGATAAAATCCTGCTCCACGGAAGTGTATTGCAAACTTACACTATCAGCCGTCAGAACTTCACCAGAGGGTTCAGTGCAGGACAAAATGGAAATTTCTTAATGCCATCAAACTACTTTGAAGCACGGTTTTTGTAACAGGGTTGTATATTGCACAAGAGTTCTTTGCCTCGAAAAGTTTCTTGTTTATATGCATACCTATTACTGCTCTATGGCATCCTGTTAATTGTGTTGTAAATAAAGGGCTGCCCGCGCTCCCAACTCGAGAAGCCGCATTAATTTTATTAGGAGAGAAAAACAGCACATTTACCAAAATGACATCACATTTGTTAGTTGCCTGAGGCTTTTCATTATATTTGACTTCATAAAACAGAATACTTAGCCTTCTGCCAGAATTAGCCGCATGATATACACAGCACAGGAGAAGGAAGCAAATCAGACTGTTTAGGAGTACATCAAATTGCATGGCATCTTTACTGCACATTTCTTTTGGTGAGTGCACCTTATTTTAACTCGGAATTATAGCCTCTGCGGCCCTGGCATCCTTTTTTCTTTGCCTCATCAGCATTCATCATCTATTTCAGGTTGGTCCAGGCAAATTACTGGGATGAGGAATGAATGTATATCCCACCTTTCTGCAAAGGTACGGGACGCGGTTTACACAAAATTGACACTTTGCAAAAGAAGATAAAAGCACAAGATTAAAAACAAAATTAAAAACGCAGCCTAAATGTAAAACAAAGTAACAAGCAAAACCAATAGCAGTTTAAAAGAAACATGCAGCAGTTTGAAGATTGGGAGCCATGGGATTGGACTCACCGCCCCTGGCTCCTGCCTGTGTTAACCAGGGCTCTCCATAACCAAGATCTGCCACTAAGATCTGAGACGATTCCATGGTAGTAAAGGTAAAGGGACCCCTGACCATTAGATCCAGTCGTGACCAACTCTGGGGTTGCGGCGCTCATCTCGCATTATTGGCCGAGGGAGCCGGCGTACAGCTTCCAGGTCATGTGGCCAGCATGACAAAGCCGCTTCTGGCGAACCAGAGCAGCGCACAGAAACACTGTTTACCTTCCCGCCAGAGTGGTACCTATTTATCTACTTGCACTTTGACGTGCTTTCGAACTGCTAGGTTGGCAGGAGCAGGGAGCAAGCAACGGGAGCTTACCCCGTCGTGGGGATTCGAACCGCCGACCTTCTGATCGGCAAGCCCTAGGCTCTGTGGTTTAACCCACAGCGCCACCTGCGTTACCATTGGTAGTAACTGTGGTCATATACTCCTCAGGGTTTCAGGATTTGGTTTCTATCTTCTAGTTCAGAAAATGTCTGATCAATTCCTTCCTTTTAACATATCATCTCTTATTTATGTACCCTGCCTTCCCTTTGGGAAGCTCAGGACAAAGCTCTCCCATGTTATTCTCACAATAACCCTGTCAGGTAGGCGAGATTGAGCAAGCAGTATTTGAATCCAGTCTCAAGAAGCAAGTGAATATACCACGCTGGCTCTTAGACGTACCATAGCTTCTCCTTCTGTAAAGGGGAGAATAACATGTTTAATTTAACCTTTTAGCACAATGTCAGATATTGATAGATGTTTTAAATGAGTATCGGAAGTACTGATCTTTCCAAGCACCAAGAATCCATCTAAGCAATAAGCCACTGAGTTCCTTATCTGAATCAGGCCCACAGTTTATATTGCTTATCACTGCTGCTCAGGATCCTCTTTTTTAGGTGGGTATAGTAAAAGGTCTTTTCATGGGCATTCTTAGCAATTTTGTTCCCGGCAGTGCTCTTCAAGTAGTGCAAACTGCATCAAAATCAATAAAATCCAATCAGCGATTTTATTCATGTGACCAGCAGTTACAGATAGCTAAATATTATTTACTGTAAAAACACAGGGTAAGAGACCTGCTGGGTCAGAGGAAAGGTCCATCTCCTTCAACCTTCTGCTTTCAGCAATGACCAACGTTTCTAAGGAGCTCCTAAAGCAGGCATCCCCAAACTTCGGCCCTCCAGATGTTTTGGACTACAATTCCCATCATCCCTGACCACTGGTCCTGTTAGCTAGGGATCATGGGAGTTGTAGGCCAAAACATCTGGAGGGCCGCAGTTTGGGGGTGCCTGTCTAAAGCATGCATGCTGAAGACAACATTTCTTTCCACTGGTCCCCAACACCTGCTAGTTAAGAACAGAACTACACCTCTCAACCCAGAACTTCTGTTTAGCTTCTACTGCCGCTAGATGAAGTACCAGCGATGAGTTGTTGCAATTCACGTTTCCATTCAACCTCTTCTGGAGTTGTAAGTTCAGCACCATCATGGTGAACGTGGAAAATAACAAAAGCATTCTGGGAAATGATATACAATGAGTTGAAAAAAATGTTTAAAATAACCTTTGGGGGGGGGGGGGAAACAGAAGCTTTTCTATTAGGAATTGTAGGTGCAGAAATACCAAAGGAACAGAAAAGACTATTTACGTACGTGATGACGGCAGCACTTTGGGCCCCAACATGGAAGGAAGGTAAAGCCCCGACTAGAGAAGAATGGTTGATAAAGATGATGGACTACGCCGAAATGGCGAAAATGACAGGGAAGATGGGAAATCAAGAAGATAAGGAATGGGGAAATTTTATAATTTACCTTGGAGAACATTGTAAACAACTAAAAAAATGGGCAGGCAGGACTGTAACAACACTTGTAATGTAGTAAGCACTATGGGAAGTCCAAGGATTCAGGGAACCCTTTATGCCTATGATTATGAATACTATTCAAATATAAATGTAAATTGGAAAAACTAATTTTAAAAACGGAGGGGGAGAGAGTTCAGCCCCATCAACACATGTGCAAATTTGGCGCTTCAGGTTGCGCTCTTTTCATGTTGTGAACGGGCCTCCGGAACGGATCCCATTCGCAACCAGAGGTACCACTGTACAGTGGTATCTTGGTTCTCGAACTTAATCCATTCCGGAAGTCCGTTCGACTCCCGAAACTGTTCGAAAACCAAAGCGCAGCTTCCGATTGGCTGCAGGAGCTTCCTGTACTCAAGCAGAAGCCATGTCAGACATTCGGCTTCCGAAAAATTTTCGCCACCTACTTTTGCAGCGTTCAGGAGCCAATTTGTTCGGCAACTAAGCCGTTCGGGAACCAAGGTTCCACTGTAAATGCTCTTTGAAACAGAATTGGGAAAAATAACAACACAGATCTCCAGCCACATGTTTTCTTCCTTCCTTCCTTCCTTATTAAATCTTTATTTAGAAATTTCCATATTACAAGATAAGGGCTTAGAAATTTACCCTGATTTAACACCTTGTTAAGCATCACTTAACCTCCTAGCATTCACTGAATATCTCTGTCACGTAGGCTGGCTTTTGCCTAATAATGTCACAATTAAGGAGCAGTCATTGCCATTCAGTATCATTAGGTTAAATTGGTTTCTTGGGAGAAGTCCTGGTAAGGCAGTCATCCTGGCTAACTGCTGTTCAATTACATGGGAAGGCTTGTATGAAAAAGATACCCAGGAATGGGCAAGGAAGCAATGCTGTACTGTATTTATGCATCCTTATTTCTTGGCCTTTTATTCATAAGAGAATCACAAAACTGTAAATTATGCATAATTAACCTCAGCCATGTCCTCCTCTGTCAACTTCTCCTCTAAGCTAAAAAAACCCCCCAAACATTGTAACCTTTGCATGAACCTTTTGCTAGACCAGGCATCCCCAAACCTGGCCCTCCAGCTGTTTTGGGACTACAATTTCCATCACCCCTGACCACTGGTCCTGTTAGCTAGGGATGATGGGAGTTGTAGTCCCAAAACAGCTGGAGGGCCGAGTTTGGGGATGCCTGTGACAAGACACATCAAAGAAGCATTTCAGTTAAACATGTTGTAAACTTTGTGTGAGAAATCGGGTTGGCAAAAACAGAACTCCACACTGCCATCTGGTGTCACAGTCTTATAATGCATAAACAACGCATATAAAGCGCTTTTTCTTTGCCAGTGTAGCTGAGTCCCTGATCACTTTTATAGTAACCAGTAATATACATATATCTGCCTTTTAACAGGGATTCCCATATTTAAAACAATTCATTTCATTGCTGGAACAATACTGTACATGTCTAGCATAGGCATGATGCCAATGTGCAGTTAATGCCATTTTACCAAAGATTTTGTGGACTTTGAAGACACTCAAACTCAGGACGAAAGGGAGAAATGTGCTAAGAGGAAGGCACGCTTGGCAAACCCTCACCGTGATCAACTCCCGCCCGGAAACCTATGTCCCCTTTGTGAAAGGACGTGTGGATCCAGAATTGGCCTCCACAGTCACTTATGGACTCACTGGTCCTGAATGGGGTAACTGTGCCCCTAGAGGATCAGGTGCGCAGCCTGGGAGTCATTTTGGACTTGCAGCTGTCCATGGAGGCGCAGGTTAATTCTGTGTCCAGGGCAGCTGTTTATCAGCTCCATCTGGTACGCAGGCTGAGACCCTACCTGCCCGCGAACTGTCTCGCCAGAGTGGTGCATGCTCTGGTTATCTCTCACTTGGATTACTGCAATGCGCTCTATGTGAGACTACCTTTGAAGGTGACCAGGAAACTACAACTAATCCTGAATGCGGCAGCTAGACTGGTGACTGGGAGCGGCCACCAAGACCACATAACACTGGTCTTGAAAGACTTACATTGGCTCCCAGTATGTTTCCAAGCACAATTCAAAGTGTTGATGCTGACCTTTAAAGCCCTAAACTGCCTCGGTCCTGTATACCTGAAGGAGCGTCTCCACCCCCATCGTTCTGCGTGGACACTGAGGTCCAGTGCCGAGGGCCTTCTGGCGGTTCCCTCGCTGCGAGAAGCCAAGTTGCAGGGAACCAGGCAGAGGGCCTTCTTGGTAGTGGCACCCACCCTGTGGAATGCCCTTCCACCAGATGTCAAAGAGAAAAACAACTACCAGACTTTTAGAAGACATCTGAAGGCAGCCCTGTTCAGGGAAGCTTTTAATGTTTAATAGACTATTGTATTTTAATATTCTGTTGGAAGCCGCCCAGAGTGGCTGGGGAAACCCAGCCAGATGGGCAGGGTATAAATAATAATAATAATAAATTATTATTATTATTATTATTATTATTATTATTATTATTATTATTACTGTTAAAACTGTGTTCATGGAAGACAATCTTACTCTGCTACAAGTGATCGCCAAAGAAGAAGACATGTCTAGCATAGGCATGGTGCCAAGGTGCAGTTAATGCCACTACATGCATTAACAAATCCAGTAATGTCCTCATCAATATCATTCTACAAGAATTTAATTTAATGTATCTAAGGAGCACAAATTCTATCAATATCCGAGATTCACGGCAATCATGCAAATTTATATAGATATTGGCTTTGTGGCCAATATTTCATCAGTAATAACTACATAATAGATAAACGCAAGAATTCTAAAGCTCATTGGAATACTTTTAATGTGAACTGACCTTTGGTATTGATTGCAATTCCTTCTGATGCTTGCTTTAAAAATAACTGGAAGGATTAATGAGTTCTTGTAGCTTTTAGACCAAGCCGGGTGCTCCTGGTTGTATAGATCTTCTTTTCTGTCCTGTGAGATGATTAAAACAAATTATAGCCCTGCATAGGATATTAGCAAATGCCTTTAAAAGAAAAGAGAGAAGAGAAGGCCTAGTTCTGATGGAGGTGATAGCCCTGTGGGATGGTGGCGCCATTTTGTACTGCAGGGGAAGGCTCAAATAACTGATGCTCCTTCATAAAGGAGGGGTGTTAGAGGTTTAACCCTTCTACAACCTGAACAGACTCCTATATCACCTTACATATTACAATGGCCTGGTTCACATGCGGGGAAGATTCAATTCAGTTTACATTTGAAGGCAAAAGTCATGTCTAGCCTTGACCTGGTGGCAGGCATGGAGCCCTCAAAGTGGGGGTTTTCCCCCCACCCAGAACTCACCAGAACTCAATTCTGGCACCTCTCAGGAGACCACCATTATAAAAGAACAAGGGAGGCATTCATGGTGCATTACGGCACCTATTTTTCTAGAACAATAGCACTGCCTCAAAGGATAAACCAAACACCTCCACATCGCTGGAACACCATCTCATCTCTTTTTTTATATATATAAATAATTTTTATTAAAGTTTTTTTGCATACATTCTTTCAAACAGCATTTAACATTCATATGTTATACAAATTTTCTGACTTCCACCAAACACTTCTTGAGATTTTCACTTTTCTTAACTTCCTCTTGTATTTCATATTTCACTATTACTTTTAATAACCAAAATCAGATATTGTTTTCCAAAATTATTTCTGTAATATTTCTTAAAATTAACCTCACAAAACTTCTTGCAAACCTATTAGCGTGATTTGTTATTTACAGTTGTCTTTCAAATATATCTCAAATTTAGTCCAGCCTTTTAGAAATTCCTGGTCCCGTCGGTTTCAAATTCTTCCTGTCATCTTGTCCAATTCGGCATAGTCCATTAACTTCATCTGCCATTATTCTATTGTCGGTAATTCTTCTTGTTTCCATCTTTTTGCCATTAACATTCTTGCTGCCGTTGTTGCATATAAAATAATTTTTTATCTTGTCTCTTAATATCATTTCCTACAATTCCCAGCAAAAATGCTTTCGGTTTCTTTATAAATGTATATTTCAACATTTTAAAAATCTCATTATATATCATTTCCCAGAAGCTTTTCACCTTCTTACATTCCGGAACACCATCTTATCTCATCCCTGGGAGTTTTCTTATTCTCGCCAAGCCATAGTTTGGCTTAGAGTTTTGTGTGAGCACAGCCATATAAAAGACACAAAAGGAGGGAAAGGGATAGACAAAGCAGGGGGCATGCTTTTGTTTGCGTTGAAGATATTTCTCATCAGTTTTATGGCATCACTCCATCATCATCATCACTTTTAATTTGTATACTGTCTTTCTATCTTACAATACCCAAGGCGGTTTACAAGCTGAAGAAACAAAGAATGTACACCTTATAACAATCTAATGCAACACAAAAATGTGATAATAAAACATAACTTTAAAATAATCAACCTACATCAAATAAAGTATAGGTAAAGGTAAAGGGACCCCTGACCATTTGGTCCAGTCGTGTCCGACTCTGGGGTTGCGGTGCTCATCTCGCTTTATTGGACAAGAGCCGGCGTACAGCTTCCAGGTCATGTGGCCAGCATGACAAAGCCGCTTCTGGCGAACCAGAGCAGCGCACGGAAACGCCGTTTACCTTCCCGCCGGAGCGGTTCCTATTTATCTACTTGCACTTTGACATGCTTTCGAACTGCTAGGTGGGCAGGAGCTGGGACCAAGCAACGGGAGCTCACCCCGTCGCAGGGATTCGAACTGCTGACCTTCTGATCAGCAAGCTCTATGCTCTGTGGTTTAACCCACAGCGCCACCTGGGTCCCTTCAAATAAAGTAACATTCAGCAATCATTAGAATAGTGTAGAATAATATTAATTATCAGCATATAAAAATTAAACAGAAATTGACTCTTAACAATTGCAATAAATAATTTCTAAGCTACAATCAATAATAAATGGCAAGCCACAGCGCATAAAATAATGCAATACAAATTGAGAAGCAGAGACTGGAGGGTGGGGCAAGGCAGGTGGAAGGAGGCCTTCCTGATGAAGTCTCTACCCTCACAGTTCTTCCTCCAACTCACCTCAACTGACCCTGGAGCCTTTTCTTATAAGGAAGACACTGGAAGCAAGCAACTGAGAGTAAGTCAGGAGTGTAATTGATGGGACTGTCAATGCCTGATGTTGTGTGCAGGTTAATTAGTTCTAATTCTTTTTAAAAATTGCAGGGATCTTTTTAAAGGTTACATCCCCTGTGAGCTTCATGGAAATACTCAGGGACAACAGAAATGAGTTTTATATTGGTCCAGCTCTCATGGTGCCTAGCACAAAAGAATCCTAGACCCATTTGTCTCCACTTTGGTCAGTTCCATGCCGTCCCAAGGGATAAGTATCCCTGCAAATTCCATCCACATCTGTTTCAATTGCTGCATTGTAATTGTCACATTTAAATCAATGGGAAATGCAACCGTAGCTTCCTTTACAAATTGAAGTGACCATGCAAAGTGGGGATGATATGAAGCAGCCTCGGCCCACAAAGCAACAAAACCAAGTGGTTTCCCCAACAAAGCAATGGAGTATGAACTGGTTTTTGATTATTATTTTTTTTGCACACTCCTATGTGAGACTATAAAGGTCAGCACATTGATTTTTCATGAGCTTCTGCAGTCAAGAGTCTACTTCAATCTTTACCGTGCCCACCCCACCCATACCAGCCCTTTTCTAAATTAAAAGACGTCTTCAATGGGAATCCCAGCCTCCTTATCATCAACGGCATAAACTCAACCCGCTTTTGACAATAGTTACCTGCAAGAAGATCATACCTATCCATTCTGAAGGAAATCAGTCCTGAGTGCTCACTGGAAGGACAGATCTGGAAGCTGAGGCTCCAATACTTTGCCCACCTCATGAGATGAGGATAAAATATCCAGATATACCCTTCCCGAGTTCAATACTCTTAAACTCTGGAGCCCTGATAAAATTCCAGAATGGATTTTTGATAGGGATGCCTCTTTAGACATCATGAAGACAAAAAACTCTGGGTTTTCTTACTGGCTCCCCCAATTAAAAGCAGTTAAAGTTTGTGCCAGTTATCTGGCGGACATCACTGACCCCACTCTTCGGAGAGCTTTTACTATGGCTTGGTTCCAAACAATACCTACAGCATACCTGGCCGGCAGATTTGCCAGAGCACCATTTGGGTCCTTGCTCCATGAGAACCAAAGAGGACCGTATACACTACTTTCTTCATTGTCCTCTTTATTCGAGCTTTAGAGGTGGAATTCTGCAAATTATACCCAGCTCAATAAGCAACCCTGAAGATCATGTAAAAATTTTATTGGCTGATGCCAATCCTCAGATTTCTCATGGGGCAGTGGTTTACGTGATGAAGGCTATGAAAGCCAGGGAAAGATTTTTGGTCGACAAGGATAAGGTCCCTTTTTCGTCTCCATAATCTGTCTACAATGTACCTTTTTTTATCTGACAAAGCCATTGTTAAGGCTACATGTAATAAATTTTAATACTATTATGTAGATATATGTGTAAATGCTTAGTCCTCACAATAAACTTTATTCTGATTCTGATTCTCACGAGAAGAGAAGACTCCCTGGAAAAGACCCTGATGCTGGGAAAGATGGAGGGCACAAGGAGAAGGGGACGACAGAGGACGAGATGGTTGGACAGTGTTCTCGAAGCTACCAACATGAGTTTGACCAAACGGCGGAAGGCAGTGGAAGACAGGAGTGCCTGGCATGCTCTGGTCCATGGGGTCACGAAGAGTCGGACACGACTAAACGACTAAACAACAACAACAACAACCTCTTCTCCTATGCATCAAATGCCACTTTGGGGATTCTCTAGACAACAGCCATGCCCTAGGAGTCATTCACAACAGACAGGCTGCTCTCTCACAGCACGTTACAAATTCTCCTCTATTTTCTCCCCGCTGATATCAACATTCTCTTTCTAGTCCAACTTCTTCATATTTTATACCATATATACAGGGATGTGCTGCCTCAGGAGAACTTCCTCTGACCCAGATATAAAATCTCTCTTTAGAAAGCAGAGATGCATCCATCAAGCTTCCAGTACATTTATAAACCATGAAAAACCACATTTTTCATTTCAAATTTATATGCAACACTTTGGTTTGCTGTTTAATACTTGCAAGTGTGTGCATGCAGAAGAATATGGATTCATAATAGATTTTTTTTGGCGAGTTTGCCTGTATATATTTCTTCAACTTTCAAGTCGCAACACATTTTTCCCCTGAATGGAGGAGTCTGAAAATGGCCCAAGTCTGTATTGTATGTGTGTTAAAAGCTGGAAAAATATCAGATGTTTTCCACAATGTACAGAATTCTGTTTTATCTTTTAGAGACATCCATTCCTTTGCAGATATACCACAAGCCATGCTCAGTCACCTGTGGCAAACGCTGGGCAATTTAATAGTGCACAAATAAATTGTACAATGCACACATATATTATATGGTTTCCGGACATGATCCAGTCAAAATTAAGCATGTTTATGTCCCATTGATTTCAATAGGGGAAAGTTAAATGCCTACTCGACTTTCCTAAGAAAAGCAATGAGAGTTAAAAGTGACTAACATTGACTTAATTGTGTCCTCTCCTCTCCTTGAAAGGCAACTTTTGTGATTTTTATTTTATTTCTATAGCTGTTTTCTTGCCTCAAACATTCTGAGTTTACTGTATTGAACAAGAATTTGTTGAACTAAAAACTGTGCAGAAGTCATCCAAAGCCTTCTTGTCTTTGTAATAATAATAATAATAATAATAATAATAATAAAGTAGTAATCTGTTTGTACCCCGCCCATCTGACTGGGTTTCTCATGGCTTCCAGCACATATGAAAACATATTAAACCATTAAAAATTAAAAAACTTACCTATACAGGGCTCCTTTCAGATGTCTTTTAAAGGTTACATGCCGGTAGTTACTCATCTCATTGACATCTGATGGGAGGGCATTCCACAGGTTGGATGTCACCACTGAGAAGGCCCTCTGACTGGTTCCCTGCAGTTTTTATGTCGCAATTAGTGTCATAAACAACTGGAAATGGACTGGAAGCCAGTGAAATTAACAGAGTACTGGTTTCATAACATTTGGTTCCAGTTAGCAGTTTTGCAGCCATAGTCAGTACCTCTGTATATCTGCCTTTTGAGGATAGCATCAAATGATGAAGTGGGCGCTACTGCACAAAAAGATTATGCCATAATAAATCTCTCAGGCTTTAAGGGTACTACATAAATCTTCTAGGATTTTCCAGAATGTTTAATAACTGAAGCAATGTTCCATATTGCATTTACATGACATAGGCACTCTTACGTCCGAGAATGAATGCAGGCTACTTACTCTGGAGTAAGCAAGTAGCCTGGTTAATGTTGTTGAACATCTGAATCAACCTTCTCTAAAAAAAGCTAATGTATAAAGTGAATAGAGAACATTGGTGGGTGAAATTGGGTGTTTAAGCTTCTGCACTAAATTTCTGTTTCTGCTAAAAAGAAGAATCCATCTGAAATCTATCAAAAAGAAGCATGTTTTAACAGGAATACCTGACTGAGCTTTTGCAGCAGTAGCTGCATTTGCAGCAGACTTTTGAAAGGCTTTAATTGCAGCCTACAATTTACAAGTCATCATTAGTGTTTTATGTTAACCAGGGAGAAGGAAATTGAAAAGTTGAAAGGGAGGAAAAAGCTCAAGAGGCATGTGGTTGAACAATGAAATTAAATAGAAATAATTTCAATCTTTTGACATTTCTGGCAGCTGAGAATGCACTAAGAAGAAGAGGGAACATTATTCTGTGACTAACACCTTTTGTGGGTACACAACACACACTAACATTCAACAACATAACCCCTTGTAAGCTGGGGATGGGAACCTCAGGCATGGAGGCCAAAAATGACTCTGAGATTTTCTGTCCATCTCTCTGGGCTCAATGTCCTCCTTGAGTGCTTTTGCTTGGCTGGACCTTGTGCTTGAACTCTGATCATGTTTCGATGGAGAGGTGCACACATAGTAGTGTTTCTCAAACTTTTTTCAGAATAAAAATTTGCTCTCCTCACACTAATTTTTTTTTTATGCATAAGAAATGCATTGGAAAACGAAAAAGAAAGATTTATAACATAGGCCACAACTACTTTATAATATGATCACAGACCCTCCAAGTGCCCCTATTTTCCAAGGACAGTCCCGGAGTTACAGAAGCCATCCCGGTTTCTGATTCAATTCCGGAATGTGCCGCTTTTCCTTAGGACGTCCCTATTTTCATCAGAAAAATGTTGGAGGGTGTGGAGTTATGGGATCCCCAGGCCACATAGATAAGTAACTATACAACCTTTAGAAGACATCTGAAGGCAGTCTTGTATAGGATTTTTTAAAAAAATGTTAACTGTTTTGTTATGTATTTATATATGTTGAAAGCTGCCCTCCTATCGCCTTCGCAAAGCCTGGCAAGCACTTGTCCGGCTTTGGCAAAGAGGAAGGAGAAGTCTAGGACCATGAAGTCTACGGTAGAGGTTGGTGTAGAAAGTATTCACAGGGTGACGGAGGATGAGGAGGAGATGGGGGTCAGTGCAAAGTCAGAGTCAGACCTATCACCAGAGCCAAAGGGGTCCCTGTCTCCATGAACACAGTGGGCTCTGAAGCATAGGGAGCAGCAGATGGGGTGCTCCAGAAAGCTGAGGCAGCCAAGGGCCCATAGCGCAGCTCCCTAGCTGGCCAAGTGGGGCTTACTAGTTCTGGGAGGAGAGATGTGATGCCTCAGCTAAAACAGGCGCAGGGCAGGTGAGGGTCACATGACTCAACAAGCCCAGATGCTGCAATCAGGATGCAAAGGACAGAAGGGAAGCAGAGCTGAGGTGCTGAGTCTGCTCAACTGCCCATGTTGGTGGATCTCAGCTTGGATGCGCCAGGATCTCTGTGGGACTGTGCTTTGGGCTGGACTCTGGACTGGCTGCTGGACTTCAGACTCGGCTTCTTGGATTGACCCTGGACTGCATTTCCTGAAGTTTGGGCTTCGCTTGTGTGGATCAGCTCTCGGACTTTGAACTTTGGACTTGGCATACTGACTTGCTGCCAGGGAGACCAATCTGACTAGGCAATCTGAGCCTGGGGCAGAAAAAGCTGCCTCACCCCTGGTTTGAAGCCTAGGCCACAGACCAGGAAACCATGAGCGAAGCACTGTAAGCTTTGCCACTGTGCTGTCCGCAGCCACAGGGGTGCAGATCAGATAACTGGAATGCCATAGCTCCAGGGTAAAACCCACGCATGTGCAGTCTGGGCTGTGAATCTGGCATTCTAGTACAGTAAATATCCATCTTGCCATTGCTGTGCTGGATTTCCGATATTTTGATTTTGAACTTGGGCTACTTCTAGAGGGCAGTCATAATCTCTGTGTTGAAATTCTTTGCTCATCCTTTCTCTCTGCCCTCATTCTCAGCAGGTGTCGTCGCATTAGCTGTTCCCCAATCAGATAATGGATGTCATAATGGCAGTAACTTCTCTTCCTTGACAGATGAATTGCCCATTCAGACTTTTAGTATGTGCACACGATGGCTCTCCTATTCCCAGATAAACCTCTACTGGGAAAACTGTTTATTACTAACGGTACCTCTTTTGCCTATTGTCTTTACCTATAAATAGGCTAATTGAGTTGAGATCCTGCAAGAGTGCTCTAACTGCACAGGTCTCTGGAAGTCTCTCCCTCTATCATTCCCCTCACCCAGGTGTCTGTCCCTTTCTGACCTATAAGAGAAGCCAGCTCTAGGCCCTCTGGAAGAATAGTGGAAGAAGAATAGTGTTTCTCCATTGCTTCTTGCTTAGTTGACTATGCCATTCAAGGACTTTCTACGTTTTCTGTGCAAAATGAGTGTTTTAATTATGATTGGAAAATAAAAGCATCATCTTTAAGACAATGGTTACCATGGTGGATTCCCAAAGCTGGGCCATGTAATAGGTAAAAAAAAATCTTGCTTTTTAAAAAACTTCATTAGCCTGTGTAAATAAATATTTGAAAAGGTTACATGACCTATTTGCTGTGTACATATTCTAGACAAGCTTAAATTATATGGTTATTCTAGATAAATTTAAATCATATGGTAGTTAACTAGGAAACTCAGTTGGTTAGAACATGGTGCTGATAACGCCAAGGTTGCAGGTTTGATTTCCGTATGGGACTACTGCATATTCCTGCATTTCAGGGGGTTGGACTAGATTATCCTTAGGGTCCCTTCCAACTCTACAATTCTATTATTCTATAAAAAAACAAATACCAGTTTGGCCAAAAAATAAAAAATAATGTGGATCAAATATAATGTAGAAATTCCAGCACACTACCAGAGACCAAGGGGAGGACAGAAATAGTCAATGGTTGTAGTGATGCAGTGAAGTAATGCTAAAACACAGGTTGAGAGCATGGCACCTGTGGGCACTGGTGCCCAGGAAACCTCCTGGTGCCCAAGAAGCCTCTTAACCACCCACTCTCATTGCCCCCCATTGCCATGAATTGGTGACGGTAGCTAACTTTCCACAAGAGAAAAGTGCATAGAAAGAGGAAGCTGGAAGAGTGATGTTCTTTCCCATTTCCTTTTTCATCTCTACGTGCTTTTTCAAGGCTGGGCTTCTTTATTTTACCCAGTCAGATCCCTTGGAAAAGCAGTGTGTGTGTGTGTGTGTGTGTGTGTGTGTGTGTGTGTGTGTCTTTCTGTGCCAGCCCATGGCACTCATTCAAAAATCCAAATGTAAAAAAAATGCAACACCGATGGTATCTAACACTTTGGAAGCTCTCGAAGATGTACAAAAGTGTCCCAAGCAATCGCTGGAGGTGTGGAGATAAATCAGGCACTTTCTATCACATGTGTTGGCTATGTAAGAAAATCCAGGCATTTTGGGAGAGCACCCACTCTGAATTACAAAAAATGCTAAAGATTTCCTTTAAGAAAAAACCAGAAGCTTATTTTCTGGGGATTGCAGATTTGGACATCCCGCAAAAAATAATAATGAAGGGCATGTTTTTATATGCTACAGTTGCAGCAACCGTTCTTATTGCTACAAAATGAAAGAGTGAATGAAATCCCCTCTATTCATGGATGGATTCAAAAACTGACAGAATATGCGGAGTTAGATAGTCTATCAGAAAAAAATAAAGAACAAACTGAAACAGGAATATGTCTCAAAATGGGAGGTCTTAAGTTTTTTGAGAAATAATTACAGCAGTTTAAACTCTGTCGCAGTATTCGAATCATATCAGTAGTAGCTTTAAGAAAGATATGAGACCTAAGACAAACTAAGAATTAGTCAATTTATGATAAAAGTGTGTACTGGCAACAAGTAATATACAGTGGTACCTCAGGTTAAGTACTTAATTCGTTCCGGAGGCCCGTTCTTAACCTGAAACTGTTCTTAACCTAAAGCACCACTTTAGCTAATGGGGCCTCCTGCTGCCGCTGTGCCGCCAGAGCACAATTTCTGTTCTTATCCTGAAGCAAAGTTCTTTACCTGAAGCATTATTTCTGGGTTAGCGGAGTTCTTAACCTGAAGCGTATGTAACCTGAGGTACCACTGTATAATTGAAATAAGGAATAGACGGGAGGTCAGGTCTATAGTCCAAAGACCATTTTATACTTTATTGTTTTGTAACTAATATTGTGTTTATCACTATTTTCATTTGTATTTTTGTTTTTCTTTTGTTTTTTGGTGTATCAATAAATAAAAAAATAAATAAAAATCCAGATGTAGCCGGTTTCTCTAAAACCTAGGAACACCTCACTGCCCAGAGAGCACTCTGATCTATAAGGCTCACTCAATAGCACAACATCACACTGGTCTAATGTTCCAAGTTCTGACTCCTGTAGCTCTTTCCAAAAAGAGTAAAGGTAAAGGGACCCCTGACCATTAGGTCCAGTCGTGGACGACTCTGGGGTTGCGGCGCTCATCTCACTTTATTGGCCGAGGGAGCCGACATACAGCTTCCAGGTCATGTGGCCAGCATGACTAAGCCACTTCTGGCAAACCAGAGCAGTGCACAGAAACACCATTTACCTTCCCACCGGAGCAGTACCTATTTGTCTACTTTCACTTTGACGTGCTTTCAAACTGCTAGGTGGGCAGGAGCTGGGACCGAACAACGGGAGCTCACCCTGTCACAGGGATTCGAACTGCCAACCTTCTGATCAGCAAGCCCTAGGCTCTGTGGTTTAACCCACAGCGCCACCAAAAAGAGTAGGGATACAAAAAGAGCTTTTTGGCAAGAAAAGAAACACATTTTGTTCCAGGATTCTTCTTTGGCTTCTGGGTTGAATCTAAGATTAAATTAACTATAGAATGGTTCCAACTTATTTTAATTTAGGAATGAGGGTAGATTTAACAGAAACAAGCAAGCAAGTAACTCCGCATGCGAATCTGAATTTACGGTAATGAATGCGTCCCGAGATAAAGACAAGTAATTTATTTTACTAACATCATTGGATCCCTAATAATTATCCATAAAGTCAACAAGGATTTCGCCCAATTCATATCTGCCGTTATAAATATCACTAATTAATAGATGAGTAAATTATTTGGCCTTCATTTTCAATTCCATAGCTTCTTGGAATAGCTGTTTTTCAGAGATCTGAAAATAGCTGTTTTCCTTTTGGTGCAAAAAAATGTAGCTAGAGGAAAATATTATCCAGTGCACATTAAGAGCAAGACTGCAATGCATCCCATTAGAACCGAATGGTACATAATGTTTAAAAACAGGAGCAGGAGGTTTATGTCAGTACATCAACTATTGCACGGGACTGGGTTAGGGGGAGACAGTTTAGCCAGGCAAAAGGAATAAAGAGTTGTTTGTACTTTATACTAATATGATATGATTTTGATTTCCCAGGGAGCAAACCTAATGTAATCCAAAGCTCACATCATATAAACTAACATCTTACCATATCAGATTCTTAATACGAAAACAATATTCCTTTTCTCCTCACATTTAAAGGACCATATATTGTGTTTGGCTGTGCACAGATATTTTTAATATCCACATTATTTACTGATATGTCATCTTCCCTCTCATTGTGCTTTTGAAACAAAAGTTGCTTTTAAAATTTAACTGTTTCTGTGCCCACCCATTAAAGGCCACAGAGACTATTCCTATTACATGAGCAGAGAAGGTAGAAATAGAGATTAATTAGTATGCAACCCTGAGAAGTGAAGGCTCATAAGAATTGCTGCCACAGAGGACTGAATAAATTTGGAGGTTCTGAGGAGAGTTGTGCCCCATTCATCTGTTATTCACATGTAGGAAGTGCCGGATTTAGGGTGGTGTGGATGGTGCCCCCTCACAGGGAGCTGAACGGGTGCAAAATAATAATAATAATAATAATAATAATAATAATAATAATAATAATAATAGTGTCCATAAAAAGCAATTGTAGCAAAATGAATGATAGTGCAAATAAGAAATATGGGCTATTTTGGGGCGAGGAGGTGCCAAATTATGTCCTCGTTCAGGGTGTCATATTACCATCGTCTACCACTTCATGTAGGGCATAAACCTGTAGAGAGAGGAATGAAACTGTCATTTTAGTCTGACTCTGATGTCACATTTATTTCCAAGGATAGTGGAGGAGATTATAACTGTCACTTTCTGCCCTCACACAGGATTTGTCCAGCCATAGCTGCACAGCCTGGGAGTGACATAAACTGAGATTTACACAGGGCCGGCCCGCCCATGAGGCAAGGTGAGGTGGTTGCCTCAGGTGGCAGATCCAGCCTCCTCTGCTGCCGCTTGCTGCCTCCTCCTCCTCCTCGGTGCCCACCCACCATCACAGCCTGCCCCTCAAGTTACCACATGCTATCTTCATCACCATCCTGATCCATTTCACTAGACTTCTGAGCCCGATCCCCAAAGTTCCACTTACAACAAGGAGATGCTGGTGGAACAACTGGAGTTACATTTAAAACACACTGAAGACTTCAGGTGACGCAATGCAATGATCGGAGGGCATTGAGCTGTAACTTCTCATAGCTGAGTGGGGAATGTTTTTCAGGTCAACCTGGGCGAGTTTGTGAAGGGATATGTGCCAGTGGTGGCTCCGGCAAGAAGCAAAAGTGGGCAGAGCAATGAATGTCAATGTTATCTCAGTGTAGTAGGCTAATAGTAATTTATATGCACATGCTCACACACTCCTCTCTATTCTCCATCCAGAGAAGCAAGAGGCATTGTCAGAGTTCAAGGACACATACACACATTCCATGCAGGTGAAAAACTCTTGGGTCGTGGAGCAGGGCCGGTGAGCGATGTGGCGTGAGGTAAGGGTGCGTGGCCTGAGGTGAGTTTTGAGGGTCAGACAGAAAAGCCCGGAAGGTTGCCTTTGACCCCCACAGACCCGAGGTCCCTCATACCCTCTCTACTTCCAAGCTGTTCCAGCACTCAGTGTTTCTCAGATATTCTTCTACTTTTTTGTCTAAGGAAAACAATATTTTCAAAATACTGGGTGAAATGTACCTATGTACCTGCCCGATAGTATTTCAGCTACCACAAGAAAAGCAGGATTAGTGCAAACCTATGCACCAAATTAGGGACGCGGGTGGCGCTGTGGGTTAAACCACAGAGCCTAGGGCTTGCCGATCAGAAGGTCAGCAGTTCGAATCCCCGTGACGGGGTGAGCTCCCGTTGCTCGGTCCCTGCTCCTGCCAACCTAGCTGTTCGAAAGCATGAAGTGCAAGTAGATAAATAGGAACCGCTCCAGTGGGAAGGTAAATGGTGTTTCCGTGCGCTGCTCTGGTTCGCCAGAAGTGGCTTAGTCATGCTGGCCACATGACCCGGAAGCTGTACGCCGGCTCCCTCAGCCAGTAAAGCGAGATGAGCACCGCAACCCCAGAGTCGTCCGCGACTGGACCTAACGGTCAGGGGTCCCTTTACCTTTACCTTTATGCACCAAATTATCAAGAACTAAGGTATTTGTCAGACTAGGAAAGTGAGGTGTGCTGCTGTACATACTTCAATTTATAATTTTACTTAAAGCTTAATGGTACACACAGGCATATATATAGCATGAGGACAGCCAATGTATGCTGAGATCATTTTAGAAACACACACATCAATTTTCCTAGGTTAAAGGAACACATATGCCAATATAGTGGGAGGGGAGAGGGAATGTTTCGAAGGGGCATTCCTAATTAACCTTCAGTGTTTTCATGACATCCCTTTAACCTAAATATAGATGTCATTAATCCAATGGAAAACTAATTTGGGTTAAGAAAAGCTGTAATGAATTTCCCCCCCTCTTCTCATTGAATTATTGACTCACTACTTTCATTAAGGAGAACCAAGCAAAGGAAATCATACGGCTTTCGTGTTTATCTTGTTATCCTCATGTGGATATGTTTTCCTCCCCTTATTTATAATAAAAGGATTATTGAAAGCACACATTCTATTGATTGCAGGTGTTTATAATATTATTTCATATTTAGCCTGGGCTCTTAGGTTCAAGGGAGGAAAAAATAATCAATGGGGAACTGTGTAAAAAAAAAAATGAAGAAAATTGAGAGATGGCTGTCAGCAAGAAGGATGGTTCTTTCATGAGTTTCTAGTTCTATTTTAGATCCAAACAACACAACACACACATACACTCATGCATGGGGGTGGGGGAGAGGACTTGACAGATCCTGTAAATGAGGAAAAAGCGCTTTCCAAGGAGGAAGTTGGGAGCGAAAAGGCTAAAGGTGAACAGGGCATTTAATGCTCTCTCTGCCAAGCAGGTTAACTTTTAACCTGTACAGACCTAAACAGATTAGGACTTATCTATTTGGTAGATCTCATTCCTCCCTCAAACACAACCACTGCTGTCTTTTGGCAACACCATCTGGGATACCCACAAATTCAGATCCAGAGTATCTTTTAGAAAAGCTATAATTCAGCAAGGTTTTGCGTCTGGGGAAGAGAAGAGGTTCTTTTAAGGCCTGACTTTCAAATGAGTTAGGAATATGCATACCAGGGAAGTTCTCCTTAGCCAGCTGAGAATCTGACCTAAAGACCCATCTCAACGAAGAAGTAAGACTGATAAACTCCAGAATTCTTCTCAGGTCCAGACTGACACATGCTTAGAGGGTCAGGAGCAGATGAGCAGAATCTTTATCAGCCAAAGATCATTGACTGACATTGCTTTGACTGCCAAAGCCCCACGTCGCAAGACCTCCACTGAAATGCAGCCACATAGCCGAGAAGTGAGGAGGGGACTCTTTTCACATGGAGAACCTGCCCTGTTGGGGGTGGCGGTAGACATCTGTTTCAAAGGGGTTGGAATATGTAGACCAATATTTGTATTAAATCTCTTTGAATGGGCCTTTTCTGTGAGTCGAGTCAAGTCATTTATTACGGCCAATGACCAGGATCAAAACAAAAAATGTCAATTACAAAATTTAAAAGTTCAAGGCAAAGTAAAATAATATAAATTCACATATAAAATAATATAAAATCATGTATACATGACAGAGCAGTTCTGGGCCTTTTCTGTGGTGGCTCCCCAATTGTAGAATGCTCTCCCCAGAGAGGCTTGCCTGGCACCATCATTACTTGTCTTTAGGCACCAGGCAAAAACATTCCTCTTTACCCAGGCCTTTGGCCATTAAGCAATATATGGCCTTTTAAAAGTAGAGGGACTGTTGTTATTGTTCTTGCTGTGATTGTTTTATTGTTTTCTTATTATTACGCTATGTAAATGTTTTGAAACGCTATGTTTCAAAAACGCTATGTTTTGAAAGTTGTCCACCGCCCTGGGATCTTCAGTTAAAGGGTGGTATATAAATTGAATAAGTAGTAGTATTAGTAGTAGCAGCAGCAGCAATAATAATAATTCATTTTCTTTCTTATAAACCACATTAAAAAAACACGATCAGGTTATCTCAGGAGAGTTCGGTCAATTGGACAACAGTCATTCTTACAAAGTGTTGGTACTGATCTTTAAAGCCCTAAATGGCCTTGGCCCTGTATACCTGAAGGAGCGCTTCCACCCCCATCGCTTAGCCCAGACACTGAGGTCTACCTCCGAGGGCCTTATAGCGGTTCCCTCACTGTGAGAAGTGAAGTTACAGGGAACCAGGCAGAGGGCCTTCTCGGTAGTGGCACCCTCCCTGTGGAACACCCACCCTTCAGAGGTCAAGGAGATTTTAGAAGACATTTGAAGGCAACCCTGTATAGGGAGGTTTTTGACATTTCATGTTTTATTATGTTTTTTATTCTGCTGGATGCCGCCCACAGTGGCTGAGGGAACCTAGCCAGATGGGCAGGGTATAAATCTAACAACAACAACAATGTTTTTGTGATGGGTCAAGTGGCAGAACCAACCTGTAAACTTTTGTCTGTGTGATAAATCTGTGCCTTTTTGATCCCTGCCACTGAGATGCTACTGAAAGGGAGTGGGGAGACTGGCAGGGACGTTTTCAGAGGTTTGAATGAAACCTCTTAACACTTCTTCATACAGGGGCACAGACCTGAAATTTCTCCAGAAGGCTGTACTGCTAGTGAATTACTGACAAATTTATGAGCATATACAACAAGGAATGATAAAGTGGAACAGCTACCTTTTGTGTTCTGAATGAGAGTCTTGGTATTAAGTGGGAGACATGCAAATTAAATGCATGTATTCCTGGCACTGCCAAGTTGAAATATCAAGTGCTCCAAAGGTTAGCGCTTACCATGTTGAGCCTATGTGGTTTCTGGAAATGATTTTAAAAGGCATGCAAATGTCTGATGGAATTCAGTGTTATCAAATACCAAACCCCTAGTGCGTGATCTTTCAAAGAAAGGGAGAGAGAAAAAATCTAACTGCATTTAACCAAGATAGGTCTCTATTTCCGTGTGAAAAGAGCTTCCTTGTTGTTTTATCATGAGCTGCTAAAAAGCAGTGCAACCACAGATGGAGAATACGTTGCGTTAAGAGTTCCTGAACGCTGGCTATAATCCAGGGGTTCGCAAACTGGTCCATGGACCACCTATAGTCCATGAACTTCATTCAGGTGGTTTGCAGCAATTCCTCCTTGAGTCTTCATATTTATTTTTAATGGTGTTCTGTTGCTTCTTTTATTTCTTATACTGTATTTTATGGAATTCAAATTGTAGTACAATGGAATACAATACAGAAGAATTAAAAGAAGGAATAATCATACAGTTTAAAATCAGGCATCATCTAGCACAGTGCTCTACAACAGACAGAAAAAGAATCAAGTCCATCAGCAATTTTCAAGTGGTCCATGGAGGAGGGGGGAGTTTAGGGATTGCCACTATAACCACCATCCAACATTCTTTCCCTTTTAACTCTTAAAAAAAGGAAAGAACTAACACAAAAAAGAAATGTTTGAGGTTCAAATTCGTCTTTATTGAACAGAGAATCTCACCACTGTTGGTAAGCCTATTTCAAACTATATGCTCCACAATTAAGAAAAAATGTTTTAACTTGTAATATATAACATATCCTGATTCTTTAGATATATTTGCAAGATATTGCTGTCATTCCCATCTTTTTAAACATTTGATATCTCTAAGATGACCAGGTGCAAAGCAAGGGAACACGGTTCCTCTATTTTAAATTGTTGCTTTGAAGAGGGGACATTGCATCTTTCAAGTGAGGAGCATGCATAGGTGAATTGGCCAACCTTTAGGCTGCTGAAATCCTGTTAAAATAGAAAGTTACCCTAGATGTGCACCATCCCTCCATCCATTTCTCTCGAGTCTTTCATAACACAAATAGGGAAACCAAGTTAGCTCTATCCGCCTCACATCTTATGGTTAGAGGAAATCAGCAATATTCCTTGTTTTAGAAGTATTGCATGTCAGAAGAAAGCTAAAGTGGAATAGGAAGAAAACTGACAGATGCATCCCAATCCAATCACAGGTAGAGTGAACAAAGAAGGTAAAGGATACCCATTTTCCAGTGAGAAAGTCAAAAGGCAAGATATCCGAGCCATAATATAGCTGTCATGCAATCGTCGTCGCAATGCTGGAGATGCTGAGAAGGAAGAGTTGGCTTTTTGAACACCTTTAATAGGCTTCCTCAGAGTTTTAATTAGTAAGAGATCCAAGCAGTAGCTGACAGCTGGCAGAATCTTCTGTCTCAAGTTAAAGTCAAACTAATTAAGATTCTAGAAGGAAAACATATTTCTTCCAGCACCCTTAATCAGTCAGCTTTGGTTAGTAAAGCAATATGGAACCTTTTGCCTTGACAACTTCATAACCTTGGAAATGTGAAACTTCTAAATAATAATGAACCAATTTTTCAACAAGGCCACTCAGAGCGCCTCGACAGACCAACTACTATGCTTGCATGTTCCTCCCTCCCATTTAATTTCATTCTGTTAATACTGTTTAGGATTTAACTTTGCGAGTTTCCCGTTGGTTATGGTCCAATCTGAAGGCACAATGCAATATGACCTGAAAGGGATGCAAATTAAATTATGAATGGGGGACCTTCCTCAATACTAGTTCAGACATAAAGTGGACATACTGAGTGATTTTTCTACATAGTCCATAATTTCCTGAACCACTCCTGTCCATCATGGACTTGCAGTGGCATGGAAGCAAATTAGTTTCTGTATGAAATAGATTCTCGGCTGCATTTGGGGTAGATGTGTTGGAATCTTCTTGGCTTCCATTTAATTCTAGCTAAACCCTTCAGTGGTCTAGTTGCATGATTGCTTTTTAGCTTCAATTATACAGGCCCCAAGCATGTCTTGACATTCACACATGCACACACTGCACCATGGGCTTTGCATTCAAGGTTGCTGCTTAGCTGGTGCATGCCTGCATCACGTTTCTAAGGACTAACAACCAGGGCCTGCAAAGTCTGTGATGCAATGTGACTTGGAGTAAAATGTGCATATGGAGTCTGTGCCACATTTTAAAATAATAATACCACAAATTGAAACTACAGCAGCACAAATGAAACAAGATGATTCTGAGGAAACAGACTGGTCTCCCACTGCCCTGAAATCCATGGCCTGTTTTCAAGGTAATAGATCCCACAGGTTAGGGTTTCACCAAACCCTAACAGCATTTATCTAAAGCATAGATGAGAAACATGATATTCCTAAACATTGTCTATGCTGGCTGGGGCTGATGAGAGTTTGAAGCCATCAACATCTAGAGGGCCACATCTAGAGGTTCTCTATCCCTGATCTAAAGCCTGGAGGGCTTGTTTTGAGCACCCTTGGGGTGAGGAAAGGAGGCTGGACATCCGTAGGTGGTGGGCAGTGGGCACACAGAAGAGGTGGCAAGTGGTGCACTCCTTGGATGACAGATCTTCCACCTCTCCCAGCTATCTGGAGCCTGCAGCCCTGAGGCAACTGCCTCACCTTGCTTCATTGGTGGGCCAGCCCTATTACTTGGTGCTATGTGTGAACCAATCTTCTGTAATGACTCTGAGGTGAAGGAAATATGCTCCAGATGTGTTCAGGGATGCTTCTGCGATTCTCCAAGTTTGAGCTCTGTTACTAAGATGCTAGGGATGAGCTCTGGAACAAATTAAGTACTGCTAACAAGAAAAGGGGGGATGGAAACTACTTTTACAGCTGTAAGGCTGGTCTTTAAAATGTTTTTGGCATTTACTTAGGACTGAATACAAAGTATGATAAAAAAGAAAGAAAATTGGGTTTAATAATGGAAGATGCTATAGAAAATCTATCAGAGAAAGCACTGATGATTAATAAAATGGCATTTCTACCTCATCTCCACCCAATTTATCCCTGAGATGAAAATATGGGATAAGAAATTTACATTCAACTCACTCAATTAACCTCCAAAATGAGTCCCCTTTTGATGTCTGAAAACAGTAGCCTGAGGTTCAGTTGCCACACTCCAAGTCATATCTGTGCATAGCAGAAATATCTGTACACGTCCTCTGCTGAAAAATACTTCATTGCTGTATGCAGGGGTTTTCCCCCACAGCTCTCTTAGGCCCAGTTCACACAACCATGAAAGCAACCGGAATGTGGTTTGAGGGAACGAGACTAGGATTTGAGTGTGCAGTTAAGCCATTGTGCAGTTAATTGACTGTGAGGTGT
Source organism: Darevskia mixta (assembly GCA_034641385.1). Taxonomy (NCBI): domain Eukaryota; kingdom Metazoa; phylum Chordata; class Lepidosauria; order Squamata; family Lacertidae; genus Darevskia; species Darevskia mixta. Next base: position 3,496,947 of record JAWWNH010000149.1, read on the forward strand.
TAATTTTTCCTTTCAAATTTTCTGGTACCAAATTTTTGGGTAGGTATCCAATGTGGCTCCATCCAGATGTTGTGGGAAATGACTCCCTCTTGCCCCAGCCAGGATGGCCAGTAGTCAAGGATTATTGGAGCTTTTGTCCACATCATCTGGAGACACTTTGGCTACCCTAGCCTAAGAAGGTCATGGGCAGAGACAGGGGATGATGCCACAGAGAGAAGTGAGTGTGGGGGCAATCATTGCCAATAGCACTGCCACACTTCTATGTTCCTCTGCCACTCCCCAGCCAGGTGATGTTGAGAATCTCTTGGTTGAATTCCATGGTGTCTCTTAAGACTCCATCTTGTTCCGGATGCTGCTTAGCATCTACATGAAACTGTAGGGGCTAGTGTTCTGCTGATATTTGTACCTGTTTTTTTATCTTCTTCTCTTGACAAGTTATGTGGGGGATGGGCATAAAGCAGGAGTGGGGAGGATGTGGCCCTCCAGATATTGTTGTACTACAACTTCCATTTTTCCAAAACATTGGCAATGGTGTCTACAGCTGGTGGAAGTTTTAGGCCAATAATATCTGGAAGGCCACAGAAAATGAAATTAGCACTTTGAAGAAATGTTCAGGATGGCTTGATGGGCACTGGGTTTTCACCTGTTGCACCAACCTTAAAATAATCATGACGTTGCTGAGTGGTATAGATCACTGCTTTAATTTTCTCCTTCTCCTCCTCCAGGTTCAATCCAGCTTCTCTGTCTACTAAATCCATACAATTCCTGCTTAAAGAAAGTTACAGTAAGGCCATCTTCATGGAGCTTTCCAAGACCAGGAAACTGCATGCAGAGCACTGAATAGCAGCAAGACTGAGAGGGGGGAAGTAAAAAGCTACACAAATAATTTTGGATTCCCAGTCATAATTTGGGGGATGTCAGTCTAGGGCTTCTGTCCTTTGGTTGCAGTTGACTTCCAGTGCAGTTGGTCCTCCTGGTTCGGAAATAAAGTTTATGGGCATTAGAAACTCTATGTGAACAAGACTGTGGAGGAGTCATTGCCAGAATAATCTGTAGGCCTTCAACCACAAGCTAGTCGCCAGAATTGCTGCATTTCATTTTCACTCCAGTCCACAAGTTGTCTCTTTCCTTTACACTTTCAGAGTTACCTGCCTCTATTTCTCAAGTCAGCTAATTTCAGTCCTGTCTTTTCCACTTCGTTTCAATTTGCAGCCTACCCTTCTCTGTCCACTCTAGTTTACATCTTACTCTTTGCCTCTCCATCACGCGATTTTTCTCCAGAAGTCCACAACCAATTATTTGTTTCCGCTACTGAAACACAGAGCTCGATGTGAGCTCTTGTGACTGCTGAAGAGCACCAACATTTCCACCGCTGGACTGTGCAGTTTCAGGAGAAGGAAAATACCCTCATATTTTCACCCTTTCTTCGTAAATTGGTCAGACCTTCCATTTCTCTATGCTCACCGTTTGCTATAATTCTGGGCTCTGATAGAAGGAAAGGTAGAAAAGAAACACAATCACAAGAGATAAAGTTAATTATCTGAACTACTTCTGAAATGGTAATTATTTAGTCCCCGGCACTTTACTATGATGTGTAGCATACTGCCCAACTCTTTAAAAAATGTGGCCTGAACATTATTGTTGGAAGGTCTAATTTCTGGAGCAACACTAGTTATTACTGATAGTGCAAATTGTCTAGCAGCTTAGGCCAAGTTTGCTGCTCTGGGGGCATAATTTCTGCATTACGTGTGAAAGATCCTCAGTTCCATTCCTGGAGAAACCCATATCTGGGGAAAGGGAGAAATCACACATTTATAGACATTGTGATGTCATGTACCATCAACCCAATGATGCTTACTGGGTGGTCTTCAGCCAGTCTCCATATCTCAGCCTAACCAATCTCACAACAGGGTTGGATACAAAGGCTTTAACCTGGTTCATTTCCAAATGTTGATCAGCATGCCCACTCTGGGCATTTCCCCCCCAGGAAAAATCATTTTAAATCCACATGAATCTAGTGTTGTTGTTGTTGTTTTAAATACCAAATACTTACAAAGTGGTTCGAAGGCTGACTTTCTCATTTTGGAACACGTTTGGGTAGATTTTGCATTGCCTGAATAACAAAAACTTTGCTGTACACAGTGACTTGTTGATGGACCTTGAGCAATCATTTCTGGTTGAGCTCTAATCTAGCGCCCTGCGAATGTGGTCCAAGTGAAAAATTATTGCACAAAAAAAGTATCACCCCAAAGGGGATACAAATTAATTTTGGAAATATGTTTCTATTACTCTTCATATGCCTTCAATGCTCCCCTAATAAGTAGCTGCAGAGAAATAATTGACTTGGTCATTCAATCTGAACATGTAGTCAATGGTTATTAAGCTCTGACACATGTCGGTGGAATTTAAATAGTCAAAGTGCAATTAAAATTGGAAATGCAAACTCAGTTTATAATACAATTGTGCTGCATTACGATAGCCTAATGTAATAACCTTTGCCTTGACAGCAGACAATTCACCTTCTAGTTTTTTGAATTGTCTGTATCCTGGCTAATTCCCTACTCATGCAATAATTGGTTGATACAAATTTAGACATCTGCAGCTACAAATAATCTTCTTGTAATTAAACAAGTGCATTGTACTTCTAAAAATAAATTTGCTGCTTTAGGAGGAAATAGAGGAGTCCAAGCCAACAAATAGCTTCCTAGCAGATCTAAGTATTGCTCCTTTCTTTCTTACTACAAGTATGATGGGCAACAAATGCTGCAGTCTGCAGCATCCTCGTTCAGGTTTTCAACCACTCCATTCCTTTTCTACTCCCATCTCACCCCTTCCAATAGTCAGTCAGCACACCTTGCCCATTGAATATCCTTCATTCTCATTGGGCTGCTTTGGCATCCTCTGCTTTATAGGTTTTTCTCTTGATTTTTTTTTTTTACTTTTGGAAACCTTGGGGTTCCCCCAGGATTGCTGATACCTCTTTCCTCTGCAAGAATGATGATGATAATAATAATAATAATAATAATAATAATAATAATAATAATAATTTATTATTTGTACCCCGCCCATCTGGCTGGGTCTCCCCAGCCACTCTGGGCGGCTTCCAGCAAACATTAAAATACATTAACACATCACAGATTAAAAACTTCCCTGAACAGGGCTGCCTTCAGGTGTTTTCTAAATGTCGTGTACTTGTTAACCCTTTTAACCTCTGATGGGAGGGCGTTCCACAGGGCGGGCGCCACTACCGAGAAGGCCCTCTGTCTGGTTCCCTGTAGCTTTGCTTCTCGCAGTGAGGGAACCGCCAGAAGGCCCTCGGCGCTGGATCTCAGTGTCCGGGCTGAATGGTGGGGGTGGAGACGCTCCTTCAGGTATACAGGACTGAGGCCGTTTAGGGCTTTAAAGGTCAGCACCAACACTTTGAATTGTGCTCGGAAACGTACTGGGAGCCAGTGTAGATCTCTCAGGACCGGTGTTATGTGGTCCCGGCGGCCACTCCCAGTCACCAGTTTAGCTGCCGCATGCCAAATGATGTCATTTGGGCTATCTAATGATAGGCCCTGGGAAATTAAGGCACCAGTTCAGAGGCTGTATAGTTCAGCTGAAGGTCCAAAGTCAAATTCTGATTAATAAAAAATGGAATGAAACTTTTGGTCCCCACCCCACCCCAATTCTCTATTGGGAAAATTAAAAATGACTATATCTGATTTAATTTAATAGAATTTCATAAAATTTGCAGGCACAGACATTCCTCTAGAGTGGATAAAGCCAGCCACATTCCAGGCAAATGGGTCTTCATTTTTTTTTTTTAAAAAAAGGAACCATCTGTAATTTTCTAATTGTTTGGCAGAAACTAATAAAATTTGCAGGCTTGGTAGACCTTTTTCAGGGAATTAGCACTACCAGCATTTAGAAGGCTACCTGCTGTCATTTTTCTGCATAGATAGCCTTTACCATTTTGGCATAGCAAGAAGAGGGTTCACTTAATCTCCCTTGTATGGACATTTTATATGAAAATAGCATACAGGAGATAGAATACAGATAGGTGAGAAGCTGTCAAATTACAGAAAAATAGATGCAAGATTCTTTTTCTTTTTTCCCTTTTTGTTCTGGGGACCTTTAAAGTTATTTTGGGGATGGAGAACTAAAAGGGATTCACTTCTCTCCCTGTGGTTTTGTGAGCAACATTTTTTTTTTTTTAATGAAAATGACATACATTATAGAGGTGCCTCTAGGAAAGTATCCTGGAAAAGGATGGATGCAAGGGCTAGGAATTTAATGGCGAGAAACAGTTTTAGGCTCCTGTTCTGCTCAATTGGCACCAAAAGCAACAGAAACAAAGTACAAACCTACCTTGACAGGAGAGGATTTGCAAGCATGTAGCACACAGGCGAAAAGGCAGGGATGTCTAGCATTTTCCAAGCAAGCTCTGCTAGCAGAACTAACAAAGAGCACAGAACACCTAACTATAAGCTTGTCACATTGCTCCAACATCACTTTCTCCAAAGCACTGTGATTGGAAAGTTCTGGAAAAATCACTTCTACTGATTATAAGCTAGACCTGTCAGTTGCAAAAGAATTCCTCCCTGCACCCTGACATTTCCTTATATAGCAAGCTTGAGGATAGGTTTCAGGTTCTGCAGACCCATTATCTGTAGCATTTTTGGGGTGGGGGTGGGGGTAAGGTCTAAATCATCCATAATCTGTTTGGAGGTCTCTTCTTCAGTTCAACCTGCCTCAGAGAGATGCCACTTGTTATTGGACAAGTCCTGGGTCTTTCTGAAATGCCCTAATTTGGTTTGGAATTTGTTTGAATCCCATACTTACTTTGCACTTGTGGGCATTTCTGGCTCAGCTGCCAAACATAATTGACAGGCTTTGGGTATGAGGCACCTTGCCCTGAGGTTGGGGCGTGCTATTTGCCATTTTGCCTCAGGTAGCAAAATTTATTGGCTCAGCTCTGAAAGGAACTTCCAAGACTTTAGTGTCTGCTGTGTTAAAAACAGAAGGTGTGGTGGAGCTGAAACGTTGAATAATTGCATGAAGGAATGACTTTGCAAAGCAGATAGGGCAGGTGGGTATAATATCCAAAAGAAATACGTCACGAGGAATAGGCGACTCATTGGCATGAATATCAAATGCTTCTCAAAACAAAGGGAAGGGAAGGGAAAAGCAGATGACTATTCTGCCCCCCCCCTCCATAGTGGCATTTTCTGAATACAAAGAAATGCAACAGATGAAGCAACATAATTTACTTTGACATGCCATCATTAAGTGCTAAGATAAATTAATAAACAGCACCTTTGGGTGCAGCCAATATATTCAGATCCTGTCATGGTTGATTAGAATATCTGACTGAGCTGCAATAAAACCGAGTGCGTATTAATATACAATAGTTTTCCTTTGTTTGCTTAATGCAGAGTGATTACTATTTATTCATTCTACCAATCACCATTTTCTCATAAACACTGAATGCTCCCCCCCCCTTGCTTACAGTGTTGAAATGAAATGGGTCATTATTCACATTTTTATTGTTACCCAGAGCCTTATGTTATTGTGAAATACTGTACCGGCATAATGGAAATTTAAATAGGTAACAAAGTTGCTTAACTAATCAGGTTTGCTCAAAAACATATTCTTAGCAATGTTACAAGAAAGCTGGATGCATAGAGCATCCTGTAAATTTAATACTGGTATGTTCGCAGCCACTAATTGTAGGAATATTCCAGGAGGGTGTTTTGTCACATACATTTTTTCATCAAGTAAGTGAGGATAACATTCGTGATAGATCAATGTTGTATTCTACCAGCACTGCCCTTTTCAGAATAAGTTTAGGTCAATGTAATTTGATTTCTTGGTTGTTGAGTTCCTTGAAAATAAAAGTTGATTTTCAAAAAGCACTCTCCGATTTTCATAATCCACTGGGATCCTGCCGGCTTCTTTCCCAGTCTGCTCCCCTTATACATGCTAATGCACTTTTGCTTTGGAATGCATGAATGCTTCCATATATTAGTCTTCTAATCACTTCAACTGAAAGATTTTTCCACATGGAATAGTAGGCTATTGTTTTTCTCTGCCCAGCCTACATTATACAGAACCTTTCTCCCCCTTTTTAAATGGTAATATTATTTTACACTTCTCGGGCTGTACAAAAAGTCCTTGAAGCACAAAAAATATAAAGCCTTATTAGAACAAGGCAAAAAAACTTTTAACAGCCAATTTACATACTTTTTCAGAGGATGATCATTTTTCTGCATTGAAGGACTAGGTCGCACTTGTAACATGATATGTTATGTGGATGTTCTAAGAGAGAACCTGCCCACATGGAGCCCAGTTGGTGGGACCTTTGCATACTCTTTGTTCAATAATCACACTTCTGTTCAGAATTTATATATTAACACACTACAGTTGATGGTGCTGCCCGGGAATTTATTGAAACTGAAAATATTCTGATTTTGAAATGGCCAAAAACCGAGTGAAGCCACATTTTTTTGTCTGCTACCTTGATTCTTGATTCAAAATGGTGCCTGGTGTCCAAACGATGAAGATGGCTGTCCTCAAACTCTCATGCTGAGTTTGACAATGATATTTTGAGAGGTGGCTGAACCTCTCGAGATATCAGTACCAAGAAAGTCACACCAAAGTCACAAAGCTGCCCAGAGTGGCTGGGGAGACCCAGCCAGATGGGCGGGGTACAAATAATAAATTAATTATTATTATTATTATTATTATTATTATTATTATTATTATTATTATTATTATTATTATTTTGGTCCACCATATTTATTCAAAAAGGTGCCTGTCATCCAAATGGTGACAAAGTCTGCCACTTCCATCTTAGGAACCATCATTCTGAGTTTGTTGATGACATCTCAAGAGGCAACTGAACCTATGCCAAAAGAAAGGAGCAACATCACATCAAAGTGATTTTATGGTCCACCATCTTGATGCAAAATGGTGGCTAGTAATGATATCCCCAGAGGCAGTCAAACCTATGGAGAATAGATGGTGTGGAATAAATGAATGAAAATAAGTTTTACTGTTAGAGAACAGATAGACAACACACTTTCCAAAATATATAGTCTCACCTTTCCTCTGAGGAGCTAAATGTGGTGTGCCTCATTCTGCAGAAAACAGATTTCTCAACCAGCTGGACTAAAAATATATATTTCATTGCCTTAAAAAAAAAGTCAATGGAGTCAAGTTCAAGCTATATCATCAGGGGTAACGCTGGCTTATGTATGTCAGTTTGAATTTCTTAGTGCATAAAGTATTGATCTGATGTGTAGAGATCTTTCCTATTCTAATTAATTCAAAAGGGTTCTGGAAGCTTCTCTGTAGGAAAGAAACAAGCAGAAGGTTCATGATGTTTGGGTGATTCCTTCAGAGAAGCTGAGTACAGCTGGCTTAAACTGGTTCTGTTATCTTTTCCGTCAAGGTCATACTGACTATAAAAGTTGGGCCAGAAGGAGCGTGGGTTTCACTTTCTCTTTCTATCTCTCTTCCTTCTGGTGCGGTGTTCTGTATAATGTGTTATGCTTCAGACTTATTATAAGTTATTGCAAGTTTAAGTTAAGTCTGCCACAACTGGATTTCTTATGGACAGTGCCAATCCTGAATGTATTGGATTTGTGACCATTATGTTCATTTGCCTTCAGCAGCACCAAAGCTCTGCTGGATGAAATATTAATTGCCTCTGGTCTATTTTTTGGGGAATCCTGCAACGTGTTTAAGTTGTTACTCTGCTAACTATACATTGGAATCTACTCTGGATCAATATTGAGTAGAATTTCATGACAATGTATAGTATTCAAGACTGCATAGCGTTCATAGCTTACATTCATTGTAGTCTATAGACGCTGTGCAGCTCCTCTGTAGCATCTGCAACCTATAATGAAATGACAAGATGGAACGTTATTTTTGGACTCATCAGTTACTTTTCAATAATAACATTTCCCTTCACACATTATAATCACATTGTTCTTTTGTTGAAAATTAATAATGAGATATTGCCTTGTTACTTGGAATCCTCCAGGCTTATATCTAGCAGAAAGAGGGGACAGATGCATTTATCAGTTGGTGTGTACATGGCTCCTGCCCAATCTAGCAGGTGGGACTGGGTTCATTTCTAAGTCACCTACTTAGGAGAAGGGGGCTGGGTTCAGCTTCTCTCTGAAACATGTTCAGCCCTGGTGACCAGGACTACATGAATCTGAGCTGATCTCCTCCTTCTTTGTTCCCACTGGTGCTAATGCCCCCTTTGCCCCTCTTGCCCATCTGTGCTGTGTGTTTATTTGTCAACAGGCTTATCTGGAATGCTGTCTGATACCTGCAATTTCTCAATCTGACGTCAGAACACCTGACGTAACCTTGTTCTTGGATGCACCAAAACCCAGCCACTACACGGCCACTGTCAGGGTTGCGCCAGATGAGCAGGAGTGGTGGCAAGCCCCCCTAGGCGAAGCAGCAACCATGGAAGAGTCCGGAGAAATGGAGGGATTCTTACCTGAAGAAGACTGGTGGCAGCACTCCTCAGAAGAGGAAGAATCCGATAGGGAGGTGGAAACACCTGGACAGGGGGAGGAAGAAGTCAAGCCAGAATCAGGCCCTTGTGAGGAGAGGAGCCGGCTGGCCCCCTCCCCTCTTCCCTTCTCAGCTGTAGAACGTAGAGCTGAGAGACGTAGGGAACAATTAGAGGCAGCTGCAGCTCGTAAGAGGCGTGGTCATGAGCCGGCTACTTAAGGAAGGCCGGCTGCTTCCCTCACCAGCACCTGCAACTGCTGTGCTGGAGCATGTGGTTGTTCTTGTTCGTCCTGTTCCTGTGTTCGTGTCTTCGGCTTCCTGACTCCTAGCTTCCTGCTGACCTTGGCTTTGTGACTTCGGCTTCCTGACTCCTGGCTTCCTCCTGATCTCGGCTTTGTGACTTCGGCTTTCTGACTCCTGGCGTAATCCTGACCTTGGCTTTGTGACTTCAGCTTCCTGACTCCTGGCTTCCTCCTGACCTCGGCTTTGTGACTTCGGCTTTCTGACTCCTGGCTTGAACTGACTTCGGCTTTATCGGACTCTGACTGCTGCTCTCCAGCATGCCAACTTGTTGGCGTCCTAACAGCCACAACCTCTTCAACCTGGGAGGGAGGTTTTTCACTCCTCATCCGTCCACCCCTTTCCCACTCAAATCGGAACCCCCCACTTCCAAATTTCTACAAGATTGCAGCTGCTTTGAGGTGCTATACCTCTGTATATCAGTTTCTGGGTATCACAAGTGCAGAGAATGCTGTTGCATCCCAGGACTTATCACGGACATTGGTTGGCCATTGTGAGAACCAGATGTTGTTGGGCTAGATGGACGTTTGACCTCATCCAACAGTGTTGCTTTTATGTTCTTGAGCACACAGACCTGCTACCACTGTGTCCAGTTTAGCTCTCTATGTCCTGCTCTATGCTGGGTTGTTTGAGACTGTTAAAAATTGGAACACTCCCTCGAAGAGCATTAAATATATCTGTGGGGCTCAGTGCTATTCGAAAACCAGCCAACTTTTATGAAGGGGATTTTATATGTCTGTGGAATAACAAGTACTCTGCTGCTTACGAAGTATCTAAAATTCATAGAAAAGTCCGGGAGCAGGGGATTATTTATTTATTTATTTAAAGAGAGCACGGAGGAAGAAAGGGACCTTTCAAAAGAATTTAAAATTAGTAAGAGTACAATAGAGCCAGACGTTTTTGAAGATTTTCCCGGTCTCTCTGACTAGGCCCACTGTGTGTTCCTTGATATCTATAGTTTGGATGTGATACTTTTAAAGAATCTTTTTCTGTAAGTCTCAGCATAATGTTATGTTAAATCTGTTCATGGGGGAGCTGCGGTATCTTCTCAGAAAGGCTGGGGAGACTGTACTAAAAGGGGATTTCACTTTGCAGATTTGATTTTGGTAAACAGGACGGGGGAAGAAAGAGTACCTAATGCAATAAAATAGCAAGCATCAAAGACAGGCATAGATTTTAAATAAAGCTGCTGAATTGAGAATGCAGAAGAGTTCCTTTTCAAATGTGGTGGATTTTAGATGAAAGTTAACATTTGGGCTTTGTGTTTGGGACATTTGCACAGCGGAAGGAAGGCTGCGGTTTAATGTTCCTATAAGCTGACCATCAAGAAAGATACTTACCAAAGGCATTCACACTATTGGTTTAGGAACTGGTGAGCCACCTGCACACCTTAAACAGTAGATCTAGTTTGTTTCTTTATTTATAACATTTCTTATCCACCCTTCATTGAAAGGTTCCATGCCGAACAGCCTGGCGTACACACCCACCCCGGGCGCCGGCAACTGACGCTATGCCACTGCCTTCGACTAGTTTCAGAAACCTTCTGCAAGTGATGAGTTCAGCCCACCACATGAAAACAAATCTGATTCATTCTGATTTAAAGCACCAGCAGAACAACAACAACAACGCACCAGGTAGATCTCACAAGGCGAACTGTTCGCAGATGGGGTGACACAACTGAAAAGGCCCTCTGCCTTCCTATCATCATCATAGCTGTTGCAGTAACACTTTTATTCAAAATATTCTGGCCATCACAAACAATGTAACTGTAAAACATTAAACACAAATTCACTAACCGTTACACTAGGGAAAACAAAAAATAAAAGGCATTTAAAATAATAATATCACCCCCAATTGTATTATAGCACCAAGTAAATCAGCCTGCATGTTGATGCAAAGAGGCGGGTGGCAGAAGAAAAACGAGGAATTATTTTGGCAGATCTTCCTAGGCTTGACATGTCGCCACAGAGAAGAGCTAAGTAATGTGGCATGTTGAGGCATATTACGTAAAGAAAAAAGAAGAAGAAAAGGACTTGGCATCCCACTTTTCTGAAAGTAAAAATGGGCATGCTTGCTCCCACTTATCTCAAATTCATTCTGAAATTAACTGTTCCCACTCCAAAACAAAAACTGAATGTGAATGTTCTTTGGAACCCGAACGTCCAACGGGGCTTACGCGACTTCCGACTGGAAGAAGAAGAGTAGAAGAGTTTGGATTTGATACCCCGCTTTATCACTACCCTAAGGAGTCTCAAAGCGGCTAACATTCTCCTTTCCCTTCCTCCCCCACAACAAACACTCTGGGAGGTGAGTGGGGCTGAGAGACTTCAAAGAAGTGTGACTAGCCCAAGGTCACCCAGCAGCTGCATGTGGAGGAGCGGGGAAGCAAACCCGGTTCACCAGATTACGAGTCTTCCGCTCTTAACCACTACACCACACCAAGCTGTGCCTTGGGTTCTGAACGTTTTGGAAGTCAAACGGACTTCTGGAATGGATTCCGTTCGACTTCCGTGGTACCACTGCATGTCATTCTTTCGCTTTTTAGCATTCACTATAGCTGCAGTACTTGCTAACATTTTTTGATCGACTCTTCCCTCTCAATGTTAGAGTGCTTATAAATATTCCATGGCATCATAGATCAACCGGTGGCTGTGTGTGCAAAGCCCTGTTCCATTTCCAGATAAACATAATAATAATAATAATAATAATAATAATAATAATAATAATAATAATAATTTATTATTTGTACCCCGCCCATCTGGCTGGGTCTCCCCAGCCACTCTGGGCGGCTTCCAGCAAACATTAAAATACATTAACACATCACAGATTAAAAACTTCCCTGAACAGGGCTGCCTTCAGGTGTTTTCTAAATGTCATGTAATTGTTGATCCTTTTAACCTCTGATGGGAGGGCGTTCCACAGGGTGGGCGCCACTACCGAGAAGGCCCTATTTTAATTTTGGTAAGCCACTATGAGACCAGTGGCTTGCAGTGGAATTTTTTTTTGTAGAGGAACAATTAGGGCCAGAGGCAGTTGCTTGTGAGGGTGATGATTTTTTTTTTTTTTTTTTGAGGGGTGGAGGAGTTGATGTTGTGTGCATGAGCATCGCACCTCCATAAGCCAGGCATGAGTTTCCTGGGCTTTGCAAATGAGGCACCAGGGAAACATTTAGGGAACTAGCCTAGCCCCCCTAGTCCACTGACCACATACCACTGTATAAGACTGCGATTAATAGTGAAATAGAAATACTTTAAATAAATAAATAAGCCACACGCTTTCATAATTAGTATTGTATCCCGCCAGGTTCTGACTTAGAAAAATATATAAAAATCCCCAGAAATGCCAGATTATTTGCTTCGTGTTCTGCTACTTTACCTTCTCAAGCTTCATTTGTTAAATCAAAATAATAACAGCCCTTCCTCCTCTTATCCCTTCTTCTTTTTATTTTGCATTTATAAGCTGCATTTATTTAACCTTCTCTTAAGGGGAGCACATGCCTCTGCAACTCAAACACGAATGCTGGCGAAAAAAATGATAATGTGGATATAAGATATCCACAGAGAAATCTGCGAGAAAAGATTATTGAGCCCTCTGTTATAAAGCATAGCTGTGAAGTGCTCACAGCAAAAAAAGAGGTACTAAATTTTAACAGTTTGCCATGGTTGAAAATATACACCAAGGTTGTTGGTTTTTTCCCTTGGTGGGGGGAGGAGTTGTTAAATAATTTTTTATCTATGGAATGGAAAAGTGGCCACAGGAGCTAATAAATATGTGTTTTTAAGACGCTGGAGGATATAGTTTAATACAGCTTGCTGGTTTAATGCCAGTGGCACGCTGTAACTTATCATGATTAGGTACAGTTAGGGTAACATGCTAGGTAAACTTGCTTCATGCTATTTACACAAGCTGCTTGTCCATGATGACTAAAAGGACATTGATGCATGTATGGGAATTAAATCATCGCCGAACTTCCTAGCCGTTCAACATACAAACGTAGCATATTTTACATCTCCCAGTGATCTATACTAGGTATTTTATGGGAAGGCCTTGCTGCAGCAAATATTATTTAAGCAAACCCAATAATAATTCAGAAGAGGAAAGAGGAATTCCCCCCTGACTCTCTCACACACATCATTCCCCCCCTTCCCTATCACAGCTTAAAATGGATGGCCTGTACCCTCAGTAACATTTCTCAGTTCAGCAACCTCAATATGTGTGTTGCTAAAGACGAATGGAGAAGGTGTTTAGAGTTAATGATCTGTATCATATTGCTTCCGTTTAGCTAAAGATATATAATCCCACACGGTTTTGGTTTATATTGACTCTTATTCAAGAGCCACATCTTCCAAAGGCCATCATGCTTTCCTGACAGGTTGGGAGATTAAAATAAATAAGTCAATAAAGTCCCCATTTTTATTTTTTTTCAGATCAGCCCTGTAGAGAATTTGATGTTTTTTACCCCTTCATGTTTTACATTGATATTAGAATTACATATTGCCAAATTACTGTCACGTTGCATTTTGTCATCTAAACGGCATCTCTGGAGGGACAGGGGTGAGCGAGCGCGTTTCTGCAATCAAAATGAATGTGTTTTATTCTCTATCGCAAATCCAAGAAGATGTCATTGAACATTTGAAGCTTTCGTATCTCCAGGGAGGTTTTCTAACCTGGGCAAAGGTATTGCTAGTGTATAACATGGATGTCTCACATAAGCCCTTTAGGATCTAACATCAGGAAGAGATCTCCTCCCCAGCCAAAATAAACAAGTTCTGCTTGAACTACTCTGGACACCAACCATTCTGAGGCTCAAGACTTGAGTACTTTATTTTATTTTATTTTATTTTCAATTATGTTTTATTAAGTTTTCACATTTTCAATATACAGACCCTCCAAGCGCCCCTATTTTCCAGGGACGTCCCTGATTTAGAGAAGCTGTCCTGGTTTCTGATTTGATCCCAGAATGTCCCACTATTCCTTAGGATGTCTCTGTTTTCATTGGAGAAACATTGGAGGGTATGGAGTTATCCGAATCCTTAGCCGTCTGAAGGCAATCTGATATAGGGAAGTGCTTTTTAAAAAATGTTTAATGCTGGATTGTGTTTTTATATGTGTTGGAAGCTGTCCAGAGTGCTGGGGCAACCCAATAAGATGTGTGGAGTATAAATAGTAACATTATCATGATGTTCCAGTTACAGGTAGGTAGCCGTGTTAGTCTGCCATAGTTGAAACAAAATAAAAAAAATCCTTCCAGTAGCACCTTAGAGACCAACTAAGTTTGCTCTTGGTATGAGCTTTCGTGTGCATGCACACTTCTTCAGATATCTTCAGATACTACTTCAGGTATCTGAAGAAGTGTGCATGCACATGAAAGCTCATACCAAGAACAAACTTAGTTGGTCTCTAAGGTGCTACTGGAAGGAATTTTTTTATTATCATTATGGCATGGGAAGTCCCTATTTTCATTGGAGAAATGTTGGAGGGTATGAGAATATACAGTTAAAACACAATTTCCCTTTTTCTCTTATTTTTGTCGACTTTCCACCTCCTTTTCCATGGAGTTGTTGCTTCTCTCCTTCTGTTGTACTCTATCTTCTATCTATCGAATCATAACTACAATATTATAATCTAATTACTTCTGTTGCTCATAGCTCAAATCCTGCTCGTAAGTTCAACATACTGTAATATTTCTTTAAATAGTCTGAAAAAGGCATCCATTCTAAGACTTGAGTAAGGTAAAGGTAAAGGTAAAGGACCCTTGGATGGTTAAGTCTAGTCGAATTCGACTATGGGGTACGGCCCTCATCTCTACTTTCAGGCCAAGGGAACCGGCATTTTATTCTGCAGATAGCTTTTCCAGACCAGCATGGCTAAACTGCTTCTGATGCAACGGAACGCCGTGATGAAGCCAGAGCGCACGGAAACGACATTTACCTTCCCGTCACAGCGATACCTATTTATCTACTCGCGCTGGTATGCTTTCAAACTGCTAGGTTGGCAGGAGCTGGGACAGAGCAATGGGAGCTCACCCCATCACGTGGATTCGAATTGCCAATGTTACAATCGGCAAGGCTCAGTGGTTTAGATCAGCCACAGAAGCCCTACTCATGACAGTCAGTAGCTGTAGTTACAATGGGAGGCAAAAGAATTGAAGCCTTACCAGTAGATGCTCAATATCTGTGGAACTTCTTCCTTGGAGGCATGTGATTGGCATCGTCATTATTGCCTCTTAGGTGGGTCCCAAATTAGGGATATAATAAGGCATCGCTTTTCCATTCCACCCTGTGTTTGTGGAATGTAGCGCTGTTTCCATTCTGCTGCAGTTCTTCTTCCAAGAGAAACTACGCTATTGGTATTGCTAACTAATGTGGAAAAATGATGGAACTTGCACAATATATGTAATGATATAAATTATGTATGCTACGTTTCCGTTATGTTATTCCACTTTATTCATTTCAGTGCGAAGGAAATGCAATGCAAATTTTTTTGGGGGATGCAATCAATTATGTATGTTATTTTTTGCAGTCTGAAAGCAACAACAGTGAATACAAATCATATTTGCGGGATTGATTTCTGATCTGGACATCTACAGATCAGCAAACAAATAAGCAACCATCAGCAATTTCTGCTCATGTTTCTGTTTTCGTTGGAATTCTCCAACATTCCCACCCTGAATGCATTCTTATTCCAGTCTGCTTTTAATGAGGGTAGGTTAGCGCTTTTTTCTCTGCATGTTTTTTTTCGATGACTGCAAGTGAGGGATTTTATACCTTTTTTATTGGCTGACTTAAAATGAAATGGTTATATTGCTGTTTCCACTGTCGAGAGTTTAATTGTGAATTGTTATGTTTGTTTCAAGATTATATTTTTCATTGTGCATCACTTTGAGGAGATTTTTTTTTTTTAATCTTGAAAGGCAACTGAGACATTCTTTTGATAAATTTTGGGCTGGCCCATTCAAAATCAAGGCAAGTGAGGAACAGATGCAGTGCAAAATAAGATAAAATAGAATACTCCTATGTTTCTGCTAGACCAGAGGTACAATATCCTCTGGCACAGCTGGAAGAGGAAGGGCCATAGTTCAGGTGCAGAACATCTGCTTTGTAGGCAGAAGAACCCTGGTGCAATCTCTGGAATCTCCAGGTGGTGATGGAGTTGAGAATGTCCCCTTCCTAAAGCTCTGGAGAGCCACCGCCAGTCCATATTGACAATAACCGGCACAGCAAAAAAGAGGCCAAAAGTCTAGCAGGCTGGGAAGTTATCCTGGCCCTGTGCATGGGGCCGAGTACTGGGCAGTTGGTCCTGTGCCCAGGGAATGCCCTCCAATTCCTGCCACCATTGACCAATTTGGTGGCAGGAGGACGATCCGGCCTGCTAATAGCCCGGTTCACCAGGGAGGCCCAGGGACCGCCCACAAAGCCGCCCGCCCAAGAAGGAGCGATTGGACATATTTCATTAGCTGTTGTGTCACCCATGTCTAGCTTGACCTGTTGCAAATTTAGAGTTAAAGCTATATTAACAAATCCTGTGCACTTCCCCCTGGCATCTGTGAGCATGTCGGTCCCAGTGGTAGCACACTGAGCATTCCCCAGCATAGCTGGGCTTCCAACTTAATCCGACAGCTTCCCAGATGGAGAATCTCTTTCATCCCAATGACAGCATTTCCTTTCGGAACAATGCCAGTGCTAGCTGGGGCCAGAGGCAAAAGTGGATGGAGTATTTTGAGATGTTTCTTTAATCCCTAGGCATTATTAATTTGGTATTTCCCCCCAGACCATTGTTTATATATTTAGGTGGGTTATTTGTTTGTTTGTTTAATTTTTTAAAAATCACCATTCAGCATACCTGTTCTTTTTTACAGTTCCAAACTCTCACAAGCACGCATACACAGATGTTGGCACCGTCCAATTAAACGGAAATGTTGCCGTGTTTGGGCAGTAACAAAACAAAGCAAAGCCTTGGGAATATACAAAGCAAAAAAGAATTAAGTCCCAGAGATAAGAACATAAGAGGATGTGAGCGAAAATCACTAATTGCTCCAAATTAACCATGTTGAAAGTCAAGTCAGTAATGAGGCCTGAGACCCATTTTCTTTTAAAACTGAAAGCACAGGGGATCTCAGCTATTTATTCTGAGGGTGAGCATGCACGGGCAGTGTGTGTGTGTGTGTTTTCCAGAAGGCCATGAACTGCATATTCCACATTCCCCTTTTCTCTTTCTGTTGAATGTTGGAAGGTTTGGTAGGGCGTCCCTATTTTCATTACAGAAATGCATCCTGGGCCGCGCGGAGTGGGGTGGGTAGGAGGGAGGGGAATGGATGAAGTACGCATGCACATTCAACTGCCTAACAGTGCCTGCATCACCCAGGAGATTGCAACCACAGAGATAAGAAGAGTTGTTCTGTTGTCTGAAGAGGTCAGTTCCTGCTTCACATGGAGAAGCTATTTTCAACGGAACCCAGCGAAGTGCACAGCTGTGTTGAGGCGGCACTGGGTGTTGACATTTTGCACCGCTATTTTGCTCCTGGGGCAACCGCCCCTGTGCCCCCCACAAATGCTACACCACTGTGTTCACTACCTGCTGATGTGTGCATAAATATCTGTGGATTGGGCTGCTGATGGCCCAACCACTGCCTGTAACTGCCAACACATAGAAAAGTTCCAACTGAGATCCAGCACCGAGAGCCTTCTGGCAGTTCCCTCATTGCAAGAAGTGAAGTAACAGGGAAACAGGCAGAGGGCTTCTTTGTAGTGGCACCCACCCTGTGGAACAGCCTCCCATCAGATGTCAAGGAGATAAGTAACCATAACAATGTGTGAAGGCAGCTCTGTATAGGGAAGTTTTTAATGTTTAACATTTTATTATACCAGCCACGTGGAGGCACTGGTTAGGGAGCGCAATACTTTCCTTCTCTGGGTGCTGGCAACCCACGCTATGCCACTGGTGGGGGCTGTAATCTGCCATCCCAAAGAATCTCACTGGGCTCACAGAAGCCAAGCACTTGGAGGAGATACTGTGGCCAGATGTTCCCCTATGTTCTCTCCCTTTCTACAGATTAACAAGGCAGTTTGGGTGACTTCAAGGTTAAATCTTTCACTATGGCAGGTGTCTCTGGCTCCTCCAGTTGCAGGACTGCCCTGCAATGGTGTAAACCCACATTTTGACAACCACTGCTCTAAGCATTTGTTAGAAAACAGTTGTTTTGCCCAAGGAAAATCTCTTATATAACACCCACACCCACACACCCAATGTGCTCATAGTTCTGGTAGAAATAATTTCCCTTTGGTGCTAATGTTTAATTGTAATGCAAATTGCATGTTCAATTATGTTTATGTTAACAGCAGTTTTTCAAAGGGATGTCATAAAATGTTATGAGGTTCTGCTCCTATCATTTGACCTAAGGGGTTTATTAAAAGCAAACCAAGTGAATATAGGCCAATAAGCATTTCACAGGCAAAGAGAAAGAACACCTTATTTATTTATTCACTCTAAACATGTGTAATCTGTTCTACTTAAAAAAAATAACAAGAAAACAAAGACAGCTAACAATGGAGATGATCCATTCAAAATGAAGCACTTGCTAAGCCTTGTTGATTTCATTAGATGCATCAATCTCTCCTACTGAAGTTAGTGGAACAAAAAAGACTTTAAGTTCTGTGGCGAACGAAGGAAATTGCCTTATACCAAGCCAGACAACCAGTTTATCTCACTCAATATTATCTGCAGTTGCAGGCTTTGGATCTCCAGGGTTTCAGGCATGGGATGTTCCCAGCCCTTCCTGGAGATGCCAGGGATTGAACCGAGGACCTTCTGCATGCAATGTGGATGCTCTGCCACTAAGCTATGACACTTCCCTTTAGCAAAGTGCCCCCCCAGTTCCCCACTCTGACATCAGTGGCCTTCTCCCATGTGGGTAAACCCTGACAGATTTACCTACTAGCAGTGGGAGCAGAGCAGCACTGCTCTGATCAGTGTTGGGTGGTTCAGAGCCACCATTTTCATTTCTCACAATCATACTACATTGGGGAGCATTGTGGAAAATCAAAACAGAGGCTTCCAAACCAAGCCACCTAGTGCTGATGATAATAATAATAATAATAATAATAATAATAATAATAATAATAATAATAATAATAATAATAATTTATTATTTGTACCTCGCCCATCTGGCCGGGTCCCCCCAGCCACTCTGGGCGGCCTCCAACAGATATTAAAATACATTAAAATATCACAGGTTAAAAACTTCCCTAAACAGGGCTGCCTTGAGGTATTTTCTGAATGTCAGATAGTTGTTTATCTCTTTGACCTCTGCTGGGAGGGCGTTCCACAGGGTGGGCGCCACTACCGAGAAGGCCCTCTGCCTGGTTCCCTGTAGCTTTGCTTCTCGCAGTGAGGGAACCGCCAGAAGGCCCTCGGCGCTGGATCTCAGTGTCCGGGCTGAACGATGTGGGGGGAGACGCTCCTTCAGGTATACAGGACCGAGGCCGTTTAGGGTTTTAAAGGTCAGCACCAACACTTTGCATTGTACTCGGAAACGTACTGGGAGCCAATGTAGTTCTCTCAGGACCGGTGTTATGTGGTCCCGGTGGCTACTCCCAGTCACCAGTCTAGCTGCCGCATTCTGGATTAATTGCAGTTTCCGGGTCACCTTCAAAGGTAGCCCCACGTAGAGCGCATTGCAGTAATCCAAGTGAGAGATAACTAGAGCATGCACCACTCTGGTGAGACAGTCTGCGGGAAGGTAGGGTCTTAGCCTGCGCACCAGATGGAGCTGGTAGACAGCTGCCCTGGGTACAGAATTGATCTGATGAGAGTGTTGTGGGGGAATTAGTGAGTTGGACAGAACCCGGTGCTCACTTATGTATTGATGTATCTCCAAGAACTGATCTACCCAAGTATCACTGCAGCCAAGGGACTGTGGTTCAAATTAGGAAGTTATTTGTTTGAACCTCTCCTCTGCCAGGAACTCTTTAGTAGCCTCCATCTGCAGTATGGGGCATAGCCTCCATCAGCAGTATGGGGCATTATAATACTGAATTACTTGTACTTTACAGGGTTGCTTTTGTACAGCGATGGGCCAAAGACAAGGCTTACATGATTCCTGGATTCCACAGGCTTCTGGGGTTTATCTTGCTCCAGGAAGAAGCTTCCCAACTCCAGTTTAAGATCTACTACATTAAGATTAGCAAAACTTCTTAAGGATTTTAAATGTCTCTTCACAGCTGATCAGTCATAAGTTGTACTGAAACCACTATATTCAAACCAAATCAATAACCTGTTGGGAACTTATGGACCCATTGGTGCTAGTTTTTCATGATGATTGTATGTGGGTAAAAGAATGCGGGTGGTGCTGTGGTCTAAACCACAGAGCCTAGGGCTTGCTGATCAGAAGGTCGGTGGTTTGAATCCCCGCAATGGGGTGAGCTCCCGTTGCTCGGTCCCATCTCCTGCCCACTTAGCAGTTCGAAAGCACGTCAAAGTGCAAGTAGATAAATAGGTAACGCTCCGGCGGGAAGGTAAACTGCGTTTCCGTGCGCTGCTCTGGTTAGCCAGAAGCGGCTTAGTCATGCTGGCCACATGACCTGGAAGCTGTCCACGGACAAATGCCGGCTCCCTTGGCCTATAGAGCGAGATGAGTGCGCAACCCCAGAGTCATCCACGACTGGACCTAATGGTCAAGGGTACCTTTACCTTTAAGATATGTTTGGATGCAGGAATACACAGCACACTTAAGTTCTCGCATTGCTGCCATTCATTTCAAAGGCAATTCCACAGAAGAGCATTTTTAGTGGGATATGCCCTGTGTAGTACTGCTTGTAATTTGATGAACCCACTAGAAAGGAAGAAGGATGAGATGCTCCTTATTCAAGCAGCATCCCAAAATTGAACACTGTCAGACATGCATCTTCTCTGGAGCAAATCTATTTTACCTGCTTTAAGAAGGTTAAATTACTTTTACTTTCTCTCCCTGAACTCTTTCTTCCTGTTAAGGGGTTGGGAAGAGGAAAAGTACATGCCTCCGAGGAAGATGACTTTAAAAAATCTTAACTTATGAGTTCACCTCATAGCAAAGTAGATATAATTTGGAATCAGAGTTGTGCATTTGGACTTTTCAGAATTACATCAGGCTCAAATTTTCACACCGGCAAGGGACATGCTGTAGAGTCCCAAGCAGAATTCTTTATCTAGCTGTGACACCTGAGAGTGTTAAATTACAAAATAATTTCCAGGCTCTGTAGCAAACTAGTGGAAAACATATTCTCCAGGTCTGGGGGATTGTCCAAAGTCAGGACCCATTTTAGCATTGTCAATGACATCTTGTAATAATAAAATGATGTTAATAAAAAAGAAGAAATTCTTTCTCTTGGAGTTTTTGCTCTGTGGCTTTGTTTAGAACACATAGTTTGAAATGTTGAAGCCCACTAAAGTTGGTTCTACAGTGTATTCCAGTGTGTATCTCCTCTAAAACAAGTGGGAAGTATTCCTAGCTAAGCGTGTATAGAATGACAACCTGAATTTAGAGAAGGCTAAATTAAGAACAAATGGGATAGAAAGGAAGCAACTTTTCATATGTGTAGGTGAGCTCAAGGAATGGTGCTGGTGAGATCCTTGGCTGTTTGTTTTTCCTTGGCACCATATTAGGAGCCAGTGTGGAGGAGCCAGTGTGGTGTAGTGGTTAAGAGCAGTAGACTCATAATCTGGTGAACCGGGTTTGTGTCTCCGCTCCTCCACATGCAGCTGCTGGGTGACCTTGGGCTAGTCACACTTCTCTGAAGTCTCTCAGCCCCACTCACCTCACAGAGTGTTTGTTGTGGGGGAGGAAGGGAAAGGAGAATGTTAGCCGCTTTGGGACTCCTTCGGGTAGTGATAAAGCGGGATATCAAATCCAAACTCTTCTTCTTCTTCTTCTTCTTCTATTCAAAATATAGGGCTTACGATCTCCAAATGGAGAAATGTTTCTCCCTTAGCTCACCCAAACTCAGAAATTGGATCTTTGACCAGGACGCCAATCAAGATAGAACATCCGTTATTGCTGCCTGGTATTCCATTTGGTACCTCCAAATTAAGATCAATCATTCAAGGCCCTATTGCCTTGAGACACTGACTTTCCCGCAACTTCGTAGGGCATTTGTGGAACTAAGGTTCCAACAGATGCCTTTAGCATACTTAGAGGGGAATTCCCTGTATGGAACTCAAATGCATTTATGGATGCAACCAGGTCAAGGATACCATGTTCTACCTGCTGATTTGCCCCTTACTATATATACAATGCCAAGAATTTTTTTTTATTGCCTATTCTTATCTGGTTCTCAGGCCAATCCCCACAGGAAGTGACAGTCAAACCCTTTGCTGATAAAATCTACAAAATTACACAAATTTGCTCTGGCAGCCAAGAAGCTCCATTCCAGCCAAACTAATGCTTTCTAATTTTAAAACTTTATGCTGTAATATTGAACGCTGTAAACTTTTATAGGTTATGTTGTGTGAGCCTTGCTCTTGTCCTCTGCTGTTGACTGCAAAGGCCTTTGGCTATACAATAATTTGATTGATTGATATTATTCAATACAGCAGTTTTTGGTAGGGTTGTCATATTTCTAGAAGTAAAATTAAGGACACAAAGGTTTTTGTTGAGCTTTTTTTAGGCAATCAACCTCAAAATCCCAGTTAAATCCTGAATATGTCTGAGGAATTACTGACGTATGACAACCCTAGTGTTTGGGAACTTCAAAGGGCCATTTCCTCCAAGCCATACTCACCTGCCTGTACCTGACATCATAAGTTATATCAAGTATGGAGCAGACAAAAGATGTGAAAATGAGGTTTACAGGTGCTTGATGGTCAGCAGTTACAAACTCTTCTTCCTGCACAGCTTGATTTACAGGATCAAAATCTCAAATGTCCACCCCTAACCATGACCCAGACCATTGCATCTCTAAACTGATCATGAATGACCCACATGCACTTCTGCCCTCACACTCCTGTACATAAGTTCACCCAGGCCCTACATCTGCATGTCATTTCGTCCACTCTTAAACCACAACCAAAGTTTGCTGGAAAGTTTCGCTCCTCTCTTGCACTTTGCCATGTTTGAAGGTTGTCTGAGGTGCGGTTCATTTACATTTCAGGCATTTCTGTAAGACTCTCTTGGCAGGGTTATAAAGTGTTACAGCGTCACAAAGTCAGAACGGTACCCATGGCAGCACTATTCAAATTTATTTGATTAGAAACCTGCAGGCCTTTTCCTTCTGTTCATCATAACTGATGGCCAATGCGGTAGGGAGGCCTCTAAGGCTGAGAGCACATCAGCTGACAGAATGCAATCAGGGAGATAAAATACAAGTTGCTAGTAAGCTTTTTACTGGGACAAGGATCTGTCTGGCCCTGTCTGTCTCCGACTACTAAATCTTGATTTAAACCTCTTCTGAAAGCTTTTGGAGTCAACATTACCCTTTTCATTTCCATTTCGAAAGGTGGCTTTCATTTCAAAGGGAACTAGCGAAGGTTGAAACAAAAGGTTAACTGAATACTCTGAAAAATTGATATGAGTCTAAATGCAAATGTAACTAAGGCACTGGTTCTCCAAACACTTAGAAATGAGCATAACTCTATTGAGGACTCTTTTACCAAACAATTACTGGATATACCCAGCAGTATAATGTGCAATTGTTCAAATGATCATGACTAAAGTATGGACAGGACAGTGGACATTTCAAGAGAAAAGTCTTCACAAATGCTCTGTATCTGTTTAATGACCATGATGTTCAGAAAGCAGGATATAGGGAAGTTAAATGCCATTTTATTCCAGCCCTGTTATAATTTTTCTGCAACCTGAATCATGAGATACTGCATACCCTCCAACATTTATCTGATGAAAATAGAGATGTCCCCTCTGACTTTTATCCGATGAAAACAGAGACATTCCTTCCAACATTTCTCCAATGAAAACAGGGACATCCTAAGGAAAAGCGGGACATCCCAGGATCAAATCAGAAACCTGGACAGCTTCTGTATTTTTATTTATTCATTCATTCATTCATTTATTATTTATTTATTTATTTATTTTAAAGATTTTCTTAATTTACAAATGTATGTGCAATGTCTCTCTCGTATTTTTTCCATGTAACATTTTTGCAGATCAGTTTCGTTTGTTGAGACATTAGGAAGAAAAGGGGGAAGGAGGTGGGTGGGGTGGGGTGACGGTGTTTCTATTTTACTTAATATATGTAGGGTTTGGTGTCAGCATTGTTTGTGTGGGTTCTCTGTTGTTCGCTTGTGTTCCTTTGGCGGTGAGAGAGGTCGGGGTTGGCGTAGGATGTGATTGTTCATTTGTGGTTGGCCGTTGTGATCTTTGGTTTCCTGTGTGAGTGGGGTGGGTGGGTGTTTTTGATCAGGTTAGCCATATTGATTTGTATGCTGTCGGTAGATTTTTGTCATTGTCTTGTTGGGCTGTGTGTGTGATGAAGGGGAACCATACCGGGGTGAAGGTGTCTTCTTCTGTTTGTCCCCGTGTCAGTTTCAGCTTACTGGGACAGCTTCTGTAAAGCCGGGACTGTCCCTGGAAAATAGAGACACTTGGAGGGTCTGCCGGCTATCAGGGCCTGGTTTGCTGAGGAGGAGAGCTGGGAGCCGCCAGCCGAAAAAAGCCCCAGGGAGGGCTCCAAAGATGATGATGTGATGAAGGGTGGTACATTAATTAAATAAATAAAAATAAGAACAACATTTTCTGATGGCTTGGTGGCTGTGAAAAACACTGACATTTGTCGTGCTGGCTGTGGCAGCTTTCATGATATATTTTGACATTTAGCCCTTTGTGTTTGAAAGTAGCACTTGTCTTCTCCTTGGGACTCATAGGGCTGCGTGGTATGTAAAAACCTCAACTTCAGGAGATGGCCTAGATCAGGCAATCGTGCACAGCGCAAAGCAATAATGGACTGGTTACACAGGACTGGTTACTGGTGGAAATTCAAGCTCTGGGCTTTTGAGAGATCGGCCCCCGTCATGCTACAAAAAGCCAGTAGGCAAATAAGAGCAATGCGTGATCATAGGGCTTACAAAAAGCAAGCAAACAGATTATGTGGAGGCTAGTATTTGCATGGGTGAAAAGGTGGGATTTATATGGTATTCGCCACACACTTTCTCCTCTCTAACTCCAGAGATTCCCTATGCAGTTGATATAACATTCCTATTTAGATTTTCCTAGCATATAGAATTTCCAGGGGTGTGGATGGGGCCCTCTTTAGTGGACTTCGCCACAGTCCAAAAGCACACACCTGATAAACCACATACCACGCTAGTTTTCATTGGTTCAGGCACAGCCTGAGAGGTGCCGACATCTCAGACAAATGAACGTTTGAATCTGCCCTAAGTAGGATGGTCAGCTGGGAAGCAAAACTGAGCTCTCCATCAGCTTAATGACTTGTACCCTTTAATTGTCTAGCTAGGAGGCACACTTAACACCAGCCTCAGCTGAGAGGATCGTGCACTTTCCAGAAGAATAATGTAGAGAAATAATAGTATTATCAATTAGAGATAAGCCCTAGAACTGGGAGACATATCCTAGAACTGCTTTAAATTTTTAAATCAAAATGATCTTAACATTCACCACACCAAAAATTAGCAAGCCAGAATGAGTGAGGATAGTGCAGACGCCTCTTTAATTAAAATTTGGTCAATCATGGTTCACATCAAGAGATCGCTCCTCTCCCCCAAAGGAACTGCCTGATCCCTTTTTCTCCTACTAAAAATTGGCCAAGTCATTTCTTCTTCATTCCTCACAAAACAGAGCAACGAAGTTTGCAATTGCATACTTACATGGGAGTAAGCCCCGTTTAACTCAATGGGACACCTATAGACTTATGTTCTTAGATTTTCCGCCCCCAATTAATCTTTGTGGGTTGATGAACAGCTTTGGAGTTTGGGCCAAGGTTGCAGCCTTAGTTAGCAGAAGACAGTTAAGGGCTGGTATGTAAAGGTTTTGTTGTTTGCCTCAGTGAACTAAAATACTTTAAAAATGTTTTTCTCCCACAAGCTAAATAGCCATTATTTCACTGTTTGCCCAATATACTTTTGGCAGGTATGAAAGTACACAGCTAAAGAGAGTTCTCAAAGAGAGCTGCCATTGCGAGGTGGCAGGAGGGCATCCCTGTTGGTTTGGGGTGGGCTGGAAGCCACAGCTGCCAGGACCTGCTTGTTGCTGGGCAGTTTGGAATGTAGCAACTTTGGAGGACGTCCCAGCGTCCATATAAAGATCACCACGTGGATCGTGGGTCACTCTTTTCAGAGCTTCGGATCTCGGCAGAGCACTGGATACGGTTGTATGCGGTTACTCCTGTGATCTGATTCGCTGTGTATTCTCTTTAGCCCCCTTTTGGTTCTGCCTTATCCTCAATTCTATAAGTTAATTAAGCTCCTTTAATCCCTGCCGCCCCGGTTTTAGCCCCTTCCCCCGGTTAATTTTAGTTTGTCCCATTCCCCTCCCTTCCCTTCCCACCCCCACCCCCCCACCCCCCCACCCCCGTTAAATAAAAAACTGGGTTACCTGGCCTCGGGAGGTCGCTGAGGGGACGGGTGGCCCTGGGCAGCTCCCTGCCGGTCGCGGCCTTCCGGGACTCGCGCGGAGCCGGGTGGTGGCGCCGGTGCCTTTCGTGCGCCACCCGTCTCCCTGCGGGGGCTGAGCCGGCGCTGCGCGGCCTTCTGTTTTGGAGCGGCCCCGCGTCTGGGTAGACGGAGGCGGCGCGTGTGGCGCCGCTCCTGCCGCCGCGTTCCTTTTCCCCGGGGGGCGGAGGGGCTGCGTCGTTCGGCGAGCGGGGAGAACGAATTCCCCCCCCTCTCCACCTTCCGGGGTGGATTCCCGGCCTCCGCAGTTCGCATTCGGGGCAGGCGTGTCCCAAGCGGCCCGTGTGGCCAGCGCTGAGCCGTCCTGGGGCGATCTGTCGCGGGCCGAGGTGGTCTTGGCCTGGGCGGCGCTGCGGGCGCCATTTTGCAGTGATTCTCCCTCCTTCCTGGCCTGCTAGGGGGGCCGTTTTCGGCGGGAATCGCCATCTTGCGGCCGGGGCTGCTTGTGTCTCTGCGCCCCCTGGTGGCCGTTCCGGCAATTGTAGCCTTATTGGCTGCCAATTTTTCTGTGCAGGCTCCAGTTAGGTCACAGTGAAGCAGGTGCTTCAGCCTCGGTGGTGTAGTGGTTAAGAGTGGTAGACCCTGAGGGGCAGGCCGGGTTCGGCTGGCAGGTTTGGCTGCGGGCCAATTGAAGGGTGCTTGGTGGTAGAGACACGTTTACGCGTTCCTAACATTTTATCTTCATTTCACTGGTGCAGGATGTCCCAGAGAGAGGACACCCAGCAGCTTCCTGCAGCTCTTCCACCTGAAGGGATGAATCCTGAACCATCGCAAGCTCCGCAGCCGCCTGGTACTGCGGCTAGACTGGAGCGCATTGCCAACGTCATGGCCAGCTTGTCCTCTGATCCTGCTGCACTGGCCCGATTCGAGGCTGATCTGGATGGTTGCCTGCTTTCTTCCCCTTTGGGAGTCACGCAGGAGGGTCCTTCCACACGTGTCGCCGCTATATCCCCCGCCGAGTCTTCGGCGTGGGAGGATGAGGATATCCCCCTTGCCCGGGCTCGGGCCTTGGCTGCTGTCAAGAAGAAAGCAAGAGGGGGGGAGGTGGCGAATAGGAAGCAGGCTAGTGGGCGCAGAGCTCGGGGTGCCAACGCAAAGGGGGCGCCCCTCGTCGACAGCGGGTGTCTAAAAAAGGTAAGACACCTCTTTCACGTTCTGTTTCCTTTATGGCACGCCTAGGCACCTCCCGGTCGGCCGGAGTAGAGGACGTCTTTTCTGATGAAGGCAGCCCAGTCCCGGGTCCTGGGTCCCCGGTAGAGGTTCGGCGTCGGAAGAGGGCGCGTGGCACTCCTGGCCAGCAGCGGAAAAAGGGGAAGTCGTCGTCAGCGGCCAGGGCCGGTGGTTCTTCCCGCAGGCTGAGTTCCTCCGCATCCTCAGACGCGGAAGGCGTGGTGGTGCCAAGGAGGGCATCGCCGGTGGCCTCCACATCGACCAGGAGGGAGCCTGACTCCGAAACGTCCCCAGATGACTTCTTACAGGTCACAGCCCGGGTGTCTTCCGGAGGAAAACGTCGTTCGCGACATGGATGTTGTGGGCATGGCGCCAAGAGACGCCGGCACCAGACATCCGATTCCAGCACAGGTACCACTGATTCCTCTGACACGGAAGGGGGGGGGAATTGAAGTTGTACTGGGGTTTTGGAGAAGAAATTTCTGGTTTGCCGCGATGGGCATGGCGGCGGCGGGCTAACACCCATAGGGCGAGGTATGGGGCCCCATTGGAATACCGGAATGGTCGCCCTATCCCAGAAACCAAGGTTTCCACAAACAGCACTAGGGATATCATCCCGGGCAGTCATTTACCTTCCAGGATCCGGAACAGGATGATGGTCGCTCCGACCTGGAGGGGTCGGGTTCCGCCTCCAGGAGGCGGGGATCAACGGTCAAGGTGGAGAGGACTTTTGAGCGCTGGTTGGACTGTTTTCAAGTTTTTGCCAGTGTCGTCTGCTCCTGTTATCCCAGACGTTCGCTCCATCTTTTTGTTTATCAATCGATTGTACGTTCTGCCCATTCCGCTGCCGGGGAGGCCGCGGCTTTGGCTTACGACAAGAAGTTTAGGACCAGGGCCCACAGAATCATATCTGCCAGGTGGGACAGAAGGGATGTTGACGCTTGGGCCACTTGTGTGGCCCCGTATGTGCCAAAGAGGGCCCCGGAGCAGCGGCTGCCTAGGCAGCCGTTTGCTAAGGCCACTAGGCCAGTGTTTCCCAACCTCCTCGGGGCAACGGCACACCTGTCCCACGAAAAAAATCTCGCGGCACACCACCACCACATGCACCCCGACCCCCCCGACCCCGTTTCATCTTGTAACAGCATGCTTATGTGTATTTTGTCAACATGCTCAAATCTACAACATAAACGAAGCCGGTCCCCCTTCCGAGCTACGCGGGCCAAGAGGCGGGGAGGGAGAGGAGGAGAGCCCCAGCTCTGAGCCCCCAAACCTCCAGGTTCTTTAGCCCACGGACGGAGATAACCCCCCCACCCCGACTTGAGGAGGTGGCGGCACCGCCTTCGCAAGCGGGTGCGCCCACCCTCCACCCCGTCACGAAAAGAGGGTCCTCGCCCCTCCCCTGCCGAAGGGAGGAGGAGGAGGAAGGCGGGCCTTGGTCGCCCCGGCGACAGCAGCAACTGCCGCGGCCGCCTCGCTCCCCCACCGCGCCCTTTCCCCGATGTACCCGAAGGAGAGCGAAACAGCAGCGGCGGCGCCAGCGGCAGCAACAGCTGGGCGGCCCCGCGCACCATCCCGCGCCGGTGACCGGCGGCCGCGGAAGCTCCTCCTCCTCCTCCCCTTCGCTGCGGCTCCACAGGGCAACCTCAGGCGCCGCCGCCCGGAGGGCAAGAGCGGGAAGCGGAGCCGAGGCGACGCCAGCCCGGACCGAAGCGGAAGCAGCCCAGGGCGGCACAGCAGCCGGTGTCTTCCCGCGGCACAGGAGCCGGTGTCTTGCGGCACACTCCTGTGCCGCGGCACACCGGTTGGGAAACGCTGCACTAGGCGTTACTGTTGTTGGTCCTACAACAAAGGAAATTGTGTAAGGTCCCCGTGTAATTTTCCCCACACATGTGAAAAATGCGGGGGGACGCATCCGGCTGTTTCCTGCGCACGGGGCAATCGGCCCTTTTGGGGTGGAAGGGGAGGTGGGCAACAGCCTGCAAAACAGGCCCCCTCCCTACCTGCCCCAGGCGCCTCGAAATGATACTGTTTTTTCTCTGGCACCAACCCCGGTCAAATTGCAGCCGCTGCTGCGTTGGCTGGGGGCTTACCCCAATCAGGAAGCAGCTCTCTACCTGCGGGAAGGTTTTTCCCTTGGTTTTAGGATTCCTGTATCAACGAATCCCGTGGCTGGTAATCCTATGAATCAAAAGTCGGTGAGGGAGCTGCCTGATGTGGTTAGAAAAAAGATTGGGAAGGAGCTGGCTTTGGGCCGCATGGCTGGCCCTTTCGATGTTCCCCCGTTTTCTGACCTTCATCTTTCCCCCTTGGGCGTGGTCCCCAAGAAGGCGCCGGGAGAATTCCGGCTTATTCATAATCTGTCACACCCCAAGGGCACATCGGTCAACGATGTCATTCCTCGGGAGCTTTGTTCAGTGCGCTATGCGTCATTGGACACGGCTATAAAAATGGTTAGGAAATTTGGAAAGGGGGCGTTGCTAGCGAAATGTGACGTTGAATCTGCGTTCAGGCTCTTGCCGATAAATCCGCTGGATTTTTGGCTGCTGGGTTTCAAATTTGATGGCGCCTATTATTTTGACAAGACTATGCCTATGGGTTGCTCAGTTGCGTGCGCGGCGTTTGAGGCTTTCAGCACATTCCTGGACTGGGCCTTGCGCCAGAAGACGGGCCTGCAGGGGGTCACCCATTATCTGGACGATTTTTTACTCGGCTCCAGGGGTGACTCAGGGGACTGTGTGACGCTCATGCAGGCGTTTGCTGAACTTACTGGCGAACTGGGGGTCCCTTTGGCGGTTGCCAAGACCGAGGGCCCGGCCACTCGGTTGGTTTACCTGGGGATTCTACTTGACACGGTCGCGCAGACTTCCAGTCTGCCCCGGGACAAGATCGTCACGCTTACAGTGGTCATAGAAGAAGTGCTTTCCTTGACAAAGATAACTTTGCGTCACCTTCAGTCGCTCCTGGGCCATTTAAATTTTGCTTGCAAGGTGGTGGCGCCTGGGCGCCCCTTTTGTGCCCGCATAGCAAGACTCACTGCAGGCTTAGGGGATCCTCACCATCATATACGCTTGCCCAGGGAGGTGAAGGAGGACCTTAGGATGTGGCTGTCATTCCTTAAGGAATACAATGGTGTATCATTGTGGCAGGGTACCTTGAACCTCCGCAATGATTTCCAGGTCCACTCAGACGCTGCGGGTTCCTTGGGTTTTGGTTTATACTGGCAGGGGCGTTGGTGTGCCATGCCATGGCCGGCAGCATGGCAGGGGGAAGCGATTACACGGGACTTGACGTTTCTCGAGTTTTTCCCCATTGCAGTGGCGGTGCATATATGGGTTCAGGAATTCAAGGATCATCGTGTATGCTTCTGGACGGATAATATGGCGGTGGTGAGCGTGCTGAAAAAATTGGCATCGCGTTCCCCCAGGGTATCGTCCCTGCTCAGGGCTTTTGTGCTCCATTGTTTGTGTGCTAACATTGTTTTTTCGGCACACTTTGTACCGGGCCTATCTAATGATATTGCTGATGCTTTATCCCGTTTTCAGATGGCCCGGTTCAGATCCTTGGCTCCGGAGGCACGGGAGCATCCGGAGGCCTTTCCAGAACACCTGTGGAGTCTTGGATGCCCTTAGCCATGCAGGGAGTAGCCTCATCTGTTGCCCCTTCCACCTTTTCTTCCTATAAGAAGGCCTGGGCCGATTTCATCAAGTTTTTTGGCCTGGCGGCTGGGGGCCACTTTGCAGTGCCCCCAACGTCGGATATGGCTTTGGAATACCTAACACATCTTTTTGCAATTGGTCGTGCGCCTAGGACCATTCGGCTCCAGGCTGCAGCTATTTCTTTTTTTGCTAAATTATTTTTTGAAAAGGATCCCTGTTCGGCCTTTTACATTCGTCAGGCTTTGAAGGGTTGGGCTAGGATGGCTCCATCGCAGGCTCAGGCCAGGCGCCCTATTACTTTGGGTCTGTTAACCAGAATGCGGGCTGAGCTGCGTAGGGTGTGTTGGTCGCGTTTCGAAGCGCGACTTTTCTCTGCTGCCTTTTCCTTGGCGTTTTTTGGGGCCCTTCGCGTTGGAGAAGTGGTGCTGGAGGCTTCTAGTTTGGTTGGTACGAGGGGGCTGTTACTCAGGGACGTTGACCTTTTGTCAGCAGAGGTCGCTGTCACCATCCGCAATTCTAAGACCGACCAATTGGGTCGGGGGGTGGTGATGCGGCTCCCAGCCACAGGTGGGGTGGGTCCGTGTCCGGTTAAAGACATGGCACGGTATTTAGCTGTGCGCCCCCCTGGGTATGCCCCCCTTTTGATTCATGAGGATGGCTTGCCATTGACCAGGCAGCAGTTTGCCAAAATTATGCGCAAGGCCATAGCAGCATGTGGGCGCTCACCGGCTGGTTATGCTCCGCACTCTTTCAGGATTGGTGCCGCAACGTCTGCCGCCCGCTGGGGGCTTTCCACAGACAGACTTAAGGAGCTGGGGCGGTGGAGGTCGAATGCTTACAAACATTATGTGCGGCGTTAAGTAATTTTGTTGTGGTTTGTTCCCTAGGTCCT
Organism: Darevskia mixta; assembly: GCA_034641385.1. NCBI lineage: Eukaryota > Metazoa > Chordata > Lepidosauria > Squamata > Lacertidae > Darevskia > Darevskia mixta. The sequence continues at coordinate 3,529,101 of JAWWNH010000149.1, forward strand.
GCACCCGTGCGGCTTTGGATTGTCGGGCACAGCATCGTCTTTTGGGCCGGCGTCAGAGCTAGGGAGGCAGGGCCTACGCCCAACCTGGGACTTCCACCTCATGTTTTGATTTCTTGGCTGGGCAAGAGGGGCATGCTGTGGGAGGAGTTGATCCCTATGTTGCTCAGTCGCGCTGCTGGGGAAGGTCCACCTGATGCTTTGGTGGTGCAGCTGGGGGAAAATGACTTGCCTGCAACGAAGGGCCATGTTCTTCGCACTCGGATGCGGCACGATTTGCAAAAAATTGCTGAACTGTTCCCGCATGCTAAAATCTTCTGGTCCCACCTTTTGCAGCGCCGATATTGGAGGGGTGCGCGCTCCCCATTGGCCGTGGAAAAGGCACGCAGTCGCACTAACAGTGCAGCTTTGGGAATGGTTTATGCGTTGGGTGGAGTTGGGATTCCTCATCCAGCAATTACTTTTAAGAATGTTCCCTTGTTCAGGCCTGATGGGGTGCACCTGTCTACGTTGGGCAATGATCTTTGGTTGGGGGCGTTAGGTGAGGCTCTAAGGGCTTGGCTGGGAGTGTGAGTGGTTTGGCGGCGAGCTGGTGGCTCGTGGCGGTTAGGCATTGGTTCTGTGGTATGGGTGGGCGTTTCCCACCAAGAAGTGATCTGGAAATGGGAATTCCGCAAAGGAATCCAGGGACTCAACATTGCTGTCCAAACCTAGTGGGTGCAGGGCCATGCAGGAGTCCCTGTGGACCCCTGGGGAGGGTGAGGCACCGCGTGATCCGGGCCCTGTTAACTCTCCCCAGCTAATGGTTTCCCTTCGCTGACAAGTGGTCAGCTCTGTCCCGCTGCGACAGCTAGTCTTGCTGCTGACTAGGGTCAGCTCTGTCCCGGAGGACAGCGTGAACCAATGCCTACGCAACCACTCACGTGATTTGTATTCAATAAATGTGGCCAAAAATGCCCAAAAACCAAACCAAAAATTATGTCTCCAGTGTGAGTTCATTTGGTGGGGATGACCGGTTGCCTACGCACGCAAAGAGAGTTCTCAAAGAGAGCTGCCATTGCGAGGTGGCAGGAGGGCATCCCTGTTGGTTTGGGGTGGGCTGGAAGCCACAGCTGCCAGGACCTGCTTGTTGCTGGGCAGTTTGGAATGTAGCAACTTTGGAGGACGTCCCAGCGTCCATATAAAGATCCCCACGTGGATCGTGGGTCACTCTTTTCAGAGCTTCGGATCTCCCACCCCCCCGTCCCTGGTATAGGTGGTTGGCCTTGCTGTGCCGGGTAGGGGTCGCCTCTGCTTGAGAGGGGCCTGGTAGGAATTTTGTCCATTTGGCAGATTGGCTGAGCCACCTGGTTTTTGCCTACTACACAGCAATAGTCACATTTTGTAAGGTTGGCGGTTAGGCATTGGTTCTGTGGTATGGGTGGGCGTTTCCCACCAAGAAGTGATCTGGAAATGGGAATTCCGCAAAGGAATCCAGGGACTCAACATTGCTGTCCAAACCTAGTGGGTGCAGGGCCATGCAGGAGTCCCTGTGGACCCCTGGGGAGGGTGAGGCACCACGTGATCCGGGCCCTGTTAACTCTCCCCAGCTAATGGTTTCCCTTCGCTGACAAGTGGTCAGCTCTGTCCCGCTGCGACAGCTAGTCTTGCTGCTGACTAGGGTCAGCTCTGTCCCGGAGGACAGCGTGAACCAATGCCTACGCAACCACTCACATGATTTGTATTCAATAAATGTGGCCAAAAATGCCCAAAAACCAAACCAAAAATTATGTCTCCAGTGTGAGTTCATTTGGTGGGGATGACCGGTTGCCTACGCACGCAAAATATTCCCCAAACTGATACATTATGCAGGCAGTAGGGAATGATGTTTATAAATCTCCTCAAGATTATTAGCTAAAGAGCGCACCAACCCCTTTCTTCATGGATAGCAACTCAAGGAAGGAAACAACAGCCAGGGCTTTTAGGCTGCAATCCTAACCCAATTTACCCCAGAGTAAACTGAACGGAATTCAATAAAACATACTTCCAAGTATGTTGGGATCCTGCTGTTGGTCAGGAAAAGATACTATCACCTGATACCTTTCGCTTCACATAGACCACATCCGTACCATACATTTAAAGCCCTATTTATACTATTTTAACAGTCATTGCTTCCTCCAAAGGATTCTGGAAAATGTAGCTCAGTGAGATTGTTCTGAGTTGTTAGGAGACCCCTATTCCTCCCAAAAAGCTAACTGTCAGTCCCTGTTCCCTGGGAACTCTGGGTCTCCTAACAACCCTTAATAAACCACAGTTCCCAGGATTCTTTGGGGGAGGCCATGACTTAAAGTCGTATAATAGTGCTTTAAAAGTATGGCGTAGATGCAACCACAGGCTGGATGAGGTGAATTCATTTTCTTAACACAATGATTTCTTTCTTGGGGCAGCAATCATGACCACATTACCATACCCTGCAAGTGTCCCGGAAAAACTGGTACATCCCGTTTTCTCACACGAGAGCCGGGCAGCCATTTTGGGTGCTGTGATCCTACGCAATTTTGCACTGAGTTCTCACCCTGAAAAAAAGCACACCTTTTGGGCTCCGTGATCTTGTGCGGGTAAGAAGATGTTTGTCCTGGTTTGGGGACTCAAGTTACTGGAAGGTATGCATTACAACAGGACCCAGGTGGCGCTGTGGGTTAAACCACTGAGCCTAGGGCTTGCTGATCAGAAGGTTGGCGGTTCGAATCCCTGCGACAGGGTGAGCTCCCGTTGCTCGGTCCTAGCTCCTGCCCACCTAGCAGTTCGAAAGCATGTCAAAGTGCAAGTAGATAAATAGGTACTGCTCTGGCGGGAAGGTAAACGACATTTCCGTGCGCTGCTCTGGTTTGCCAGAAGCGGCTTTGTCATGCTGGCCACATGACCTGGAAGCTGTATGCCGGCTCTCGGCCAATAAAGCGAGATGAGCGCCACAACCCCAGAGTCGGACACGACTGGACCTAATGGTCAGGGGTCCCCTTTACCTTTAACTTTATGCATTACAACAGTGAAATACTGTTACGATGTGTATTCTTCTTCTAGAGACTTTTCACATAAGACAAGGCAAGCTTAGCCATTGGATAGGCTTGTTAACAATTTTATACTTCATACTTTCATACTTCATAATTTCATACTAGTTGTTCACACTTCCGACTGCAGCCGTTGTGCAAAAGTAGGTGTCCATACAACTTAGGATACTGACCTTGCAGGAATAAGCAGTTATCTTGCAGTTTGAAAGCAATTATCTTGGTGGTGGTTGGGATGCACCAAAGTCTCTCCTTCCCTCCCTCCCTTTCTCTCTCTTGCATTTATTACTCTAGGAAACATCACTCTTGATGCTGCCATCCAAGAAACCTATGCCCAGTTCTTTGTTGTAACAGAAATGGAAATGCAGTTGTGTTGACATACATATTAGGCGGAGTGAAATTAAGGTCTTATTAACTTGAGGTTTATGCATGCAAAGCTACTTGAAGCTGTCATTTCTTTTTCTATGATCTCATTGTGAGGCCTTCAGTGATCTCGAGGGGGAAGAAGTCACCTAAGAAAGTGGGTCAAACTAAGCTGCAAGGTTAAATAAGCATTCTGACCAGCTGTATAATAAGGACCAACATTTAAATACCCCCACTGAGAAGAGGACAATGATAATAACTTTTCAACCTCAAAAAATGTGGAGGAAGCATCCCTGACAAAATATTGCAATGCTGGTTAGGAAGGAGGCAAAATTATGGTATTTGATATGAGCAGAATTAGGATAAAAGATTTTCCTCTTGGCACATCTGCCCACAGTTTGGCATGGCTAATTGGGCTGAATACTAATCAGAGCTTTTCACCCTTAATTACTGTTCTTGAAAAACGCAACGGCCACAAAGCTAGGAATCCATTCTGCTTCAAAGTCTGCATTGTTGTGTAATACTACTTTCCTCTAATAAGAGTTCGGCTTTCTCAGAGAGAAACAGTTATAATAAGAACCCGCAAAATAATAATGAAATATGCCTGACAATAGAACAGAATGAAACAACCAACATCAGTCAAACCAACGCTCAATTATTCTACTTCAAATGCTCCCCCCCCCAAAAAAATAGACCCATATATTTGCTGCTTGTTGGAGCATGACCAATGATGTTACCAAGGTTATGTCCACAGTATTAAAATGCATTTGAAGCATATTTTTTTCTTCAAAGAATTCTGGGCATTGTAGTTTGCCATCACTGTCAAGGATGGCCTGTAGGCCATTTCTGATCTGTTGGAATCCCTTACTTGAGTGACTAACTTATATCCCATTGATTTGAATGAGAATTCATAATGAATAACTTTTACTGGATTGTGTCCAGTGTGTATTTAATTCACTGCAGCGCTGCTAAAAAAAAGAATCTTCAAATTCCTTTGAATTCAAACTTAAAAGCTCATTAAGCATTCAGCACTTTTGTGTACTTTGGAGGAATTGTCACCTGGCATAAATATTTAAATTGCCCTGTGCAATCCATAGAGCAAGGGGGAACCATTTTTTTTCTCCCATTCTCAATTATTTGAAAGTTCAGAAATTAGCACTGGAACTTTTTGGCTTGCAAGTAAGTTACTATAACAATAGACATTTTAAAGCCCCATGGAAAGATATGTTGGAAATTGCCTGTTCAAAGAAATTTATGATTTTATTACAGCTGCATATTGACTATTCCTACAATATCCCGAAGGCAGAACCAAACAGTTTATTTATTCAAACTGCAAATGAAATTGGGCAAGAAAAGTAATTAGCAAGCAACAAAAAATAATGGAAAAGCACCATAAAAGCTGTTTGGAATTTATGTGGGTTGTCAGATTGTTAGAAAATAACAGCTTAAATTTTAAAAGATCAACTTTTTTTATATGCATACCAACAGCATACAGAATATATAGATTTATCACAAAGTTGGCTCGGAGAAAATCCAGCACTCTTGTGGAGGCAATTTTCCTGCTTTTAACTTTGACAATGAGCACAATAAGGCAAGAGGTGTTCAAACCGAGTGGTGCGAAGGTTCAAAATTTGCCCTGATCCAAAGCTGCACGTCAAGTTGTGCTGGTTACAAATTGTTGAATGGGGACCATTGTCCCCTATGAAGAGAAGTGTGCATGAAGTTGATGTACCTGCGACCCTAGAATAGGTGTACAATGTATGAAACCTTTTGAAATGTGACTGGGTGATTTATGACCTTGTACCATTCTCAAATAAGGATGTTACCCACGCTTGACAAGGCGTAATCCCAGGCAATGGGGGTTGGTCCAGTGGAAAGAACATGGTGAGACCCCACAGTTCTCAGGAAGTCATATGTGGAACCCAGCTCTACCTCTCTTTCAAATCAGAACCAGTGAAGGCGGTGAAGGTCCTGTGTGAGTGTCTGGAGGCAGTTGGAGGATGGATGGCGGCTAACAGATTGAGGTTGAATCCTGACAAGACAGAAGTACTGTTTTTGGGGGACGGGGGCGGGCAGGTATGGGGGATTCCCTGGTCCTGAATTGGGTAATTGTGCCCCTGAAGGACCAGGTGTGCAGCCTGGGAGTCATTTTGGACTCACAGCTGTCCATGGAAGCGCAGATTAATTGTGTGTCCAGGACGGCTGTCTACCAGCTCCATCTGGTACGCAGGCTGAGACCCTACCTGCCCGCAGACTGTCTCGCCAGAGTGGTGCATGCTCTAGTTATCTCCCGCTTGGACTACTGCAATGTGCTCTACGTGGGGCTACCTTTGAAGGTGACCCAGAAACTGCAATTAATCCAGAATGTGGCAGCTAGACTGGTGACTGGGAGTGGCCGCCGGGACCACATAACACCGGTCCTGAGAGATCTACATTGGCTCCCAGTACGTTTCCGAGCACAATTCAAAGTGTTGGTGCTGACCTTTAAAGCTCTAAACGACCTCGGTCCTGTATACCTGAAGGAGCGTCTCCACCCCCATCATTCTGCCCGGACACTGAGATCCAGCGCCGAGGGCCTTCTGGCGGTTCCCTCACTGCGAGAAGCAAAGCTACAGGGAACCAGGCAGAGGGCCTTCTCGGTAGTGGCGCCCGCCCTGTCGAACGCCCTCCCATCAGAGGTTAAAGGAATCAATAACTACATGACATTTAGAAAATACCTCAAGGCAGCCCTGTTTAGGGAAATTTTTAATCTGTGATGTCTTAATGTATTTTAATGTTTGCTGGAAGCCGCCCAGAGTGGCTGGGGAGACCCAGCCAGATGGGCGGGGTACAAATAATAAATTATTATTATTATTATTATTATTACTACTATTATTATTATTATTACGACAGTTAATCCTGCCACTCCATGGTTCACACATGTTTCACATGCACAGCTCTCGCACATAGTATACTTTCAAGACATGGATATCCCAGTAGTTGTAGCAGTCACAGATGCATTAACCACAAGGAGACAGTGAATGAGTGATACCACCAGATGCAGCTCAGAGAACTTGTGAGTCTGTGAAACCAGGAAAAACCTTTTATGATCATCGCCACAATCAAAACTAAGAGCACTTGGTCATCTGTACAGCAGAAGGAAGACCCTCAATGCACAGAAGGATTTCTTGTTTAGGGTCAATATGTGTTGAGAGGAAAGAGTTTCCGGACTCCAAATCTTGAAGATCTTCTGCTGCTCTGTCAGTTCGATGAGATCTTCCCCAATCTCGGCTGCTTCCCCCACCCACCCACTTCGTTGAGCATGCTATGCATCATTTTCTATAATGCCCGTACTTTCCATTCTAAGCATTTTCATGTTGGTTATTTCAATCATGGTTTCAGAAGTGTTTGACATGAAAAGGAAGCGAGGGCTCAGAGAAACAGTTGGAGTGAGTCTTTGGCACCTCCTTTTCTTGTGCTGGGACTTTGTTCTGATGCCATACATGGGAAAAATGATCGTTATTAATATTCTAATGAATCGGCCTTCACCACAATTCCAGCTGTGAGCAAGTAATCAACGTTTCTCTGAATAAAAGCATCCATTCTTCTTGCTTGTATATATACACAACTTTGTGTCCATTCACTGTGCTTTCAGTCGGCTTGTAAATAATAATAATAATAATAATAATAATAATAATAATAATAATAATAATAATTTATTACTTGTACCCCACCCATCTGGCTGGGTCTCCCCAGCCACTCTGGGCAGCTTCCAACAAAAATAAAAAACTACATTAAAATATCACATATTAAAAGCTTCCTTAAACAGGCTGCCTTCAGATGTCTTCTGAATGTCAGGTGGTTGTTCATCTCTTTGACATCTGAAGGGAGGGCTTCCATCACAACTTTGATCCTTAGGTCAAAACCAGCACTTTGAATTGGGCCCGGAAATTAATTGGCAGCCTGTGCAGTTGGGCCAGAACTGGCAATATAGACTCAAACTACCTTGCCCCTGTGAGAAACATGACCACTGAATTCTGCACCAGTTAAAGCTTCCAAACCATCTTCAGAGGTATAACATGTTGCAGTAATCTAACCTAGAGGTTACCAGAGCATAGACAACAGAAATTAGGCTATCCCTATCCACATGCATGTACAACTTCTGATGTCTCACAGTTTTAAAGTGTGAACAGCTTCCACTGAAATTCACTTGATAGAATATAAAACAATTGAAAGCTCGATCTATGGTGTTTGATCTGTGATGGTTCTTTCTTTACTTCATGTAGCATTCATCAATTGATGGATAGGCATGCATGAATTCAATGTAAGGATGGGTAAAATTCTGAGAGCCATTACTTCTGATTTTAATGCAAGATCATTCTAGCCAGATCGATGGGATAGAGATCCAATTTGCTTGGTGGAAAAATGAGTGCATACCCTTCCGCTCTCCCATATGATATGTGATTTCCATGTGGAAGCCCAAATGCACACAAGCTCTATTCATTCAACCTTCCCCCCTTTTGGGTTGTCCCCAATGTTAGTTGTACTTAGAGTATGGCCATTGAAAAGAATGGTCTGCTAATGTCAATGGATGTGCTCTTAATTGAATACAGCTCATGCAATTTGACCTCTATAATTTTTTTCCCATTTCCCAACCATATTACAGTGGAACTTCGACTTACGAAGTTAATGCGTTCCGAAAGCACACTCGTAAGTCGAAAATTTCGTAAGTCGAAAAACGGCATTCCCATAGGAATGCATTGGAAACGTAAGTCGAAAAATTCGTAAGAAAATCCTATGTAAACCTTCGTAAGTCGAGTAAACCCCATCTAAAACTTCGTAAGTCGAGTAAACCGCATCTAAAATCCAAGCGGATTTCCTTTCGGAAGTCGAAAAATTCGTAGGCGCGCGGCCGCTTTTTCCCTTTCGCAAGTTGAAAAACACGTAAGTCGAGTCATTCATAAGTCGAGGTTCCACTGTAGTATTATCATTCATACACATACATGGTTATTCAAAGGCGTTCCAGGCTACTACTTTTCAGCGAGACAAGTTTACCGTTGACAACAACAGCACCACAAGTTTAAAAGAAAAGAGAAAAGAGGTAGGAAAACAATCGAAATGGGTCATTCAGGAGGGAAGAGGCAAATCTCGGAAACATCAATGGCTCCCTCCTTGCCATGTAAAAATCTTCCTTTTGTTTACAGATGAGTGAAAGTTAGTTCTAAGAGCTAACTTTTAAATGGTGATGGCAGCCATGATGTCTTTGGAATATCTAGTGGTTCCCTCAGACAAATGGCAGTGACCCCTGGGAGATGAGAAAGGAAGGAGTGTTTTTAAAGGGAGATGTTTATCCACTTGAAAGCGTTTGGGTTTACTTTATTTTCATAGGCAGATATTCAAAGGCGCATCTTCTTTCATATCATAACTGGCACAGACTTAATCACCTCGCAGACATTTTGAAAACCAGCACCCAGGGGACTAAAGCAATGTAGTCACACAGTAAGTGTTCTGAAAATTCAAGAAGCAAAATACGGCATATTGGGTTGTTAGGGTGATAGGACCAAAGCATATTTCCTGTCTGTTTCAGGATGAACTGCATGATATATTTTCTATCTGAAGAATATTGCCACCACAACTTAACTTGAACATGTCGAATTACTGGGACCTAGAAACGGGACTGTGGTTTGTGAGCTACTTCCTATGCAGGACTTCTGTTAATACATTTTCAGACAATAATGTTTCGCAACATTTTGCTAGAATCAAATCATTTCAAACCTTTTTTAACCCCCATCCCCACCCCTGATCTAACACCTTCTATATATCAGTATCAAATTAGAATATAAATTAGAATTAAGGCCCAAGCCAGATATGATGTTAGGAGATCTGTAATTAAATCTATTTCTTTAAAAAATGATAAAAGTTGATAAAGGTGGGATTGGATTGGAGCTGCAGTGCTAGATTCCTTTTTAAAAACGTAAATGCCCCTCCCCAGTAGTGTTTGTTCCATAAAGGAAAACAAATTTTCCCCATTGGGAAAATTGCATAAGATTGACACCCGCTCTGTCAGGGCAGTGCCCCAAATCTGATTCAGAACCTCAACCCTCTTCACATCACCTTTTTATTTTATTTTATTTTTAAGTTGGGATATCTATATAACAATTCATTTGGATCACAGATCAGGACATTTTGATTTCTTTCCCCAGCCCCCAGAAATTAATTCCAATTCTAGCTGGTGCAGAGAATGCAAATTGTACCTGTACACCTATATACTGCCTATAAAGTGGTACCTCGGGTTACAGACGCTTCAGGTTACAGACTCCACTAACCCAGAAATAGTACCTCGGGTTAAGAACTTTGCTTCAGGATGAGAACAGAAATCGCACGGCGGCGGCACAGCAGCAGCGGGAGGCCCCATTAACTAAAGTGGTACCTCAGGTTAAGAACAGTTTCAGGTTAAGAACGGACCTCCAGAACAAATTAAGTTCTTAACCAAAGGTACCACTGTACCAGGAAAATATCAGAGCTGCAAAACTGAATCAGTTTGATGATCAGTAGGACAATCAATTTCAGCCTTCAGTGGGTCAATCAGTGGAAGCCAATTTTAATATGTGGGAAGTTTTAATTGGTGGAGCTGTGAATTAAGACCTGCTTGCCTATTATCACTGAGATAGATGATAGATTAGATAGATAGATAGATAGATAGATAGATAGATAGATAGATGATAGATAGATAGTCTCAAAAACTGTCTCAAACTGTCTCAAAAAATACACCAAGAGATTTTAGTTATATGTAGAAGTATGGTAGATGATTAATCGACTAAAAAATTAAGTCCATTGCTGTCTCCAGGCATCAGTTCAGCACCTGTAGGACCTTTCATAATTCAGATGGAAAAGAGAAAGAGTTGCATGTCATCTGCATATGGATGGTACTTTGCTCCACATTCTCTAATGATGTCTCCCAACAGCTTCATATAGATGCTAAATAATATGGAAGACAAGAAACCCTGTGAGATCCGCAGGTCAATTCCCATGGGACTGAGCAGTACTCTTATTGCTACTCTGAAAACAGCAGGAGACAAAAGTATTGACAGGAACACCAGTCATGTCAACTGGACAATCCCCCAGAGCATTTAGGAATCCATCAGATCCCACCAGTCTCCACGGGAAGACCATCTCCAACCTTTGCAGAGTGAAGAAGCTTCATTCAGTCCAACCTCACCAGAGAATGCTCCATCCATGACAAAAACAACAACAACCTCACAGTGAACCCCACAATCAACAGAGTGTTACCAATCTGCTCTGGGGAAAAGTCCACACTGAGGGTATGCCCAGCCACATGTGTTGGACCACTTAGATACTGGAACAGTCACCTGGTTGTCTCTGAAGTCCCAAGCTAGCTCATTTGAGTCAGCCTTGGTGTGGATAATAATAATAATAATAATAATAATAATAATAATAATAATAATAATATATTATTTGTACCCCGCCCATCTGACCGGGTCTCCCCAGCCACTCTGGGCGGCCTCCAACAAACACTAAAATACATTGAAATATTACAGATTAAAAACTTCCCTAAACAGGGCTGCCTTCAGGTGTTTTCTAAAGGTCATGTAGTTGTTGATCGCTTTGACCTCTGAAGGGAGGACGTTCCACAGGGCGGGCGCCACTACCGAGAAGGCCCTCTGCCTGGTTCCCTGTAGCTTTGCTTCTCGCAGTGAGGGAACCACCAGAAGGCCCTCGGCGCTGGATCTCAGTGTCTGGGCTAAACGGTGGGGGTGGAGACGCTCCTTCAGGTATACAGTCCCTCAATATCACAATGAAATTGGTTCACCAACACCACATCCAATATTACCTGTGCCAGCTTGGTTAGGGAGGTTGTAGTGCGGGGGGTGGATGGTGTTATGTACTGAGCTGAATCCTAGAACAATAGGATCCAAAATGCAGCAGTCTGATTGGTCCGCAGGAGCCACCCAATCCAGCTGCAGGTGGAAGTGAATCAGTGACCTGATTGGCCTGCAAGAGCAGCCAATCAGGCTCCTGGATGAAGTGAATCTGCAACCTGATTGGCCTACAGGAGTAGCCCGGAATTAGCCAATCACGTGGGGCCCATTCTGTAAATAATGTATATATAGCAGACATTTTGGGGAAAGACTCATTCCTTGCTACTATGAGCTGAATAAAGAGCATGAAATTCACACTTGACTCCGAGTATATTTCAGATGGTATACCAATAACATCCCTGTTCTGTCTCTCTGGCCTAACACCACCCAACAAAATCAAACTCAGACAAAGAGTTGATAGACCTGCTGAGGGAGACAATATTTTTATGGATGATTGTGGCTCCCTCTCCTCACCCCTCTGACCTGGAATGGTGCTGTGCCAAATACTCAGGTGGGCACAGATGGGTTAGCACGGGGCCACCAGGCTCATCCACCCAGCTCTCAGTTATAGATACCAAGCTGGTCCCCTCATCCATGATCACTTCTTTTGAAACTGGACAGATCTAGCATTTAGCAATAACAATAGCAGGACAGAGCACCAGTTGACATACGCCCCCAGATTCTGAAATATGGCAGGTGAAGCAGAGAGGGGCAAACTAGCCCCTCCTATACCTTATCACACCTCTGTATCTCCCCTACCTACCATCACAGGGCATAGAGGATAGTGTCAGGGGACATGAAGTAGGCACAAAATAAAAATATCCGACATGATTATTACTTTTATAATCTCTTCTCCTTCTTCTGTTAGTTGTGTCAAAGTGACTGGGTTTCCATCCTTTGGCCAATGCTCCAGTGTTGTTGATGAACTGAGTGATTTTTTGTCCCTGTTCAAAAACAGGACATACAGTAGTAATGAAGTGAGCAAAATCGCACAGTCATAAGTTACATGTCAAAGGCTTTCATTAAGAACTCAAAATGCAATTTTTGAGCAATGCACTTCATCTGAAAGTATTTCAGAAAGCAGCTGAAGTCCTCCTTCCTATATGGCAGTAGCCAGCAAGGGGTGGGGGTGGGGTGGGAAGAAACACAGCAAGTTGGTTGGTGCCTAGCTAAGGAAGCATAAATTCAGAAGTGTATGTCGGATGGGAAAGTTACGGCTTGAGTGAACACTCCATGGGAGTGACGGAAGGAAAGTCATTAAGATGAAATTAAAACCAGTAGGGAAAGAGTAGCCTGAATGAAATAGATTTAATCACAACGTTGATTGAGATGTCCGTGGAAGCTGATAATGAGAAGCAATAAGATTTATAAGTAAATTAGGTATAATAAAAATGTGTTAATTTTTAATGGGACAAGTTCATCTCATTAGTGACTGAAGAGAAAAATCAGACCTAGAAAGTTCCACATTGCTTTTTAGAAAGGATTCTGAATTTGGTTGGCAATGTCAGCTCCTGTAAACCATTAGCTGTAATGTCAAGAAGCTGGATACTTTTTCTCTTCTCTGAAAAAAAAAGTGTATGTGTGTGTTTAAGAATAATGACTACAAAGGAGGAAGTGGGGACCATTATCAGCATGATACATTTTCAGCCTCCATATTACTGTGTGTGATAGAAAATTGTTTTGTTTTGACTGCAAAGCTAACTAAGTATTATATATTCACATTAGTTTGCTTTATCTGTGCTGTGTAGGTTAAGACGTACAACTTCACCATGAAAGAGCCTCATGGCTTCTCATAAATACTAGGGGGAAAGTGGAGGCAAAAACTATTGTTTTCCTCAGTGATCACAGTTTGAGTCTTAACTCAATTAATCTGGATAGGGATCAAACTTCCAGGGGAGTTGTGAACTGTTAGATGATGCCAGGGTCTCTCTTAAGAAAACTCTAACTCTGGGGACCTTGTAACTATTAGAGAAGGAATGGAAGGAGTATTACAAAGAAAAAAAAAGCAAACAAGTTGCCTTGAGTTACCAGGCATAGATGTTAAATTCAGATAATTAAAAAAACCCCTGTGTTGAAATCAGTAAATCACAGCAAGAAAGGCAACACAATGGCCAATAATCAATTTCAGCACTTTAAATAAATGACAATGTCTGTATCAAACAATAATAAGGCACAAAACATACAAAGTATAAGTCTCTAATAAAGCTCAAAGTATAATCAGTCCATTACTGTAACAACAGTTTCAATGGTAAAGCAAGTAGTGATGTGAAGAAGTGTACAGCGATTCCAGATAGTTCCAGCTGTATCGACGAAGTCTTCTTCAGCACAAACTACAAAAATAACATTACAGCGATGACCCATAGGTTGATACAAATATAGGGAAAACAAATATCAAATAAACACAATACATACCATTTAGAGTTGTAGAACATACATATTCAACATCAATGGGTAAATATAGATCCCACTGCGGAGACGTGGTCATAGAACTATGTAACCACGCCCACTAGCTGCATGAGACCAGAAGCTTAAAAAGTCACACAATCAGAATCAGGTGGTGCTCATGACTGAAAAGTAGAGGATTTAAAGATATATTACTACTGTGTGGCAACCAATCATTGAACTAGAAGTTAAATAAAACAACTTAGGTCCAGTTCAGAATTGAGTCCCCCAGGATGCATGGTTTTAAACATAAAGATGAATTGAGATTCTTTTTGTCGCAATCGTCTAGTGTAATCTTGTCTATTATTGGCCACTTTTCGATTCACCCACAGCACCGTGAACAACAAATCTGTGTCAGCATGATTTTTTGACAAAAAGTGTTCCACAAGAGGTGCCTCCAAAACGGCATTGCGGATACGGGAGCGATGTTCCCCCTATACGTACGCCCACCGCTTTGACACTCTTAGGAGTTTTTATTGGTATTTATTTACCTCAAATTAATGAAGCATGGAGGCAAGGCTGACATCTTGCAATCTGAGAAAAAAGCACAAGATGGCGTCCTCCCATTCCATGCTCAGAACTGGACTGGAAATTTGAATAAATGCTGCCAATAGGATAGCATCCTCCATCACACCTGAGGACAGCAGGCTAGCTTAAGAGGTGAATGGCAGCTCTGACCTACCACCCCTTGCTCACACTGCCTGAGGCAGCTGTCTCACTCTGTGTAACAGCAGGGCCAGACCTATATAGAGAGTTTAATGTTTGGGCTTACTTATGGCCACCTAGATCAATGTCCGTTGTTTATGATGGCTGCATGTTGAATCTGGCCTGCTATAATTATTATCATATTTATTTGTCACTTACTACAAAAAATTGCCTCAAAGTAGCTTACCATTTTTTTAAAAAGTGTGAAATACCAAATTTAATATACACCAGAAGATTAAAGAGCATTATCAAGTGCTCATCCTGCGACAGCAGACATGGTTGCCATTGCAAAGTAAGGGTCACCCCATTTCCCTGTCCGCCATTTTGAACCCAAAATCATGTTTTGGACTGCTTTTAGTACAGGTTTTCCCACAATGAACCATGTGTTGTTGGAGACAGCATGCGCCACTTCTGTGCCTCAGATGCAAAGTCCAAATGGTGCCCTTCCCAGCAGAGGACTTTTAATAATAATAATAATAATAATAATAATAATAATAATAATAATAATAATAATTTATTATTTGTACCCCGCCCATCTGGCCCAGCCACTCTGAATAAGAAATTCAGTCACTGATAATTGGAATTTGTATGCAAAATCTTCTACACAACATGGCTCTTTCCATTTACTTGATGCTAGAGCTGGTTCTAATTGTGGTTCAGTTAACCATTTCCATGACATTAAGCATGATGAACCAAGAAGCAACTGACAGGCAAATCTCAGCGTGGCTTTGTTTGGGCCTTCTCTGTGCTGTTACGAACCATTAGTTTCTTTATACAGTGTAGGGCTGTGGTTAATGGTTTATTATTTTTCCTGATTTCTCAGTATGCTGCTCCATACATCAAACCTGAACAGGGGGGAAAAATTGATATCCGTGCAGCAATCAGGCACCATTTCAGGCAGGTGATTAATGTGCCTTTGAGTCTCTCTCATCACTTTGGACGAGTAGCAAGTCACGTTTTATAGCATTACTAATCTGATATTCATTAAAACTTGTATACAAAAAGGCAAGCCAAAAGATTAAACGCAAGTGTGTGTCAACACCAAACCCCCCAACAAAAAGCATTTGTTAAGTTCCACTGCACTTTCGCTCCTAAAACTTTTGATGATTAATGGAACTTGGAAAAGAAAAGTCTTCTGCTGTAGGAAATCATGTCTCCTCACCACCGACCCTAAATAATATCTATGCATGAGACAAAGAGCTGTTGTTGTTGGCTTCTTTCTTTCTTTGATCTGGACTCTCTCAGGCTCCCATCAAGAAGTGCAACGCTCTGGGCCAGCGAAAGGTGAGAGCTAGTGTGGTGTAGTGGTTAAGAGCGGTAGACTCGTAATCTGGTGAACCGGGTTCGCGTCTCCGCTCCTCCACATGCAGCTGCTGGGTGACCTTGGGCTAGTCACACTTCTTTGAAGTCTCTCAGCCCCGCTCACCTCACAGAGTGTTTGTTGTGGGGGAGGAAGGGAAAGGAGAATGTTAGCCGCTTTGAGACTCCTTCGGGTAGTGATAAAGCGGGATATCAAATCCAAACTCTTCTTCTTCTTCTTCTTCTTTCCAAGGTCGCTAAATGTTTCATTTCGCAAGAGATCTAAACCCATGGCAATAAAGCTAAGGAATGCAAAGCGTGGCTCCGCTGTTTTCTCTCGCTCTCCTACAGTAAATAGTATTGGCCTCTATATATTCATGGTATTGATCTCTTTTAATGATATGCACAGAAAAGTAATTCCCAAATGTTCAGCCTGTCACCGTGACTAATCTTTCCCCCCCACGCTCTAGATTTTACACCTTGAGGAAACAGCTGTGTCAATGATGCTTTCCATTAAAGTGTCCTGCAGATGTCAAGAGAAACACATTAATGGCCAGATAAACCTTATAAATGGCAAGCGTGCCACTTAAATACTAAATAAAAGCAATAATCAATAGCAAAGGCAACAGCAGGATATAAATTTGCCTTGTGTTTTTTCTTTTTTAAAAAAAATCCCTGCAATCATGTAAGATGAAAGTGCTGGCTTTTAATTCCACTCCTCCCAAACTTTCCCAAACAAAACTTATTTATAGCTTGTTTCTATTTTTTGGAGGGTGGGAATGTTCCTACTTATGAGATCTTTTTAAAAACCATCAACTATCCATAGCTATGAAATTCAACCTTCTGAGGAGTTTTGCCAAACAACTCTAATGCATGAATATATACAATACCTTGATGATAAGCTTTTATAAAAGGGCATGAATTGATAGTCTGCTGAAAAATAATTATGATGTCCATTTGTGCAGGGGTTCCACTGAAGATACTGCTTATGGGGGTCATCTCAATATAAGGGTAGTGCAAGAATTTTAGTCTCATCATGAGCTGGGTAGTGAAGTCAATGCTTATTATGGGAATAAAGACCCCTGTCCTCCCAAAGATTTGTTTGATCTCAGTAACATTTTTATAATATTTTATTATTAAAGTAGGTCTGCTCACACTTGAAAAGATTCTTTTCAATCATTATGCAATTGATATGAGCAGATCTACTGCCATGATTTATATACAGAGGAAGGCTCTGGAAAGGCTGAGCAAATTCAGCTCACTTATTTGGGTGTTATTTGGGGAAATAGGTAAATGAATTTGTTGCTGGATGAGACTCAACTTGCTCAATGTGGTGCTGCAGGAGGAGTTTTTCACTCTGATCCAAGATCCCTTTTGAAATAGTTAACATCCCACTGGTTGTTTGTTTTGGGGAGGGGAAAAGGAGGGATAGTTTCACTGCTCCCCCACCCAATATCTGCCATTGGCAATTTAGCATTAAAAGAGGAGCTCAGCTCCTGATCAATTTCATTGGATCAGAATGCTTATGTTTCGAACACGGCAGCCTGTCAACTGCCCAAGTTGAACTCATTCATAAGCAAGATATTTGTATCTTTGTAGACTGAAGACTTTTTTCCCCAACTAAAGAATGTCTTTAATTAAGTGAGGGGGGAAATATTATAGGTGCTTCAGCAAAAGCCCCTATATGAAATGCCAATCACTTATTCGCCACCAAGACAAAGACTTTTCATTTCAGGTGTTTCTTTGATCTACAGTGGCACCTACAATATAATATTCCCTAAACTTCAAAGGTGGAACTGAAAAGTCTGTGTCAGATTTCAAAAGGTGTGGGGGGGGGGGAACAGGAGGGAGAAGAAAAAGAAAAGAAAAATGAATTATCTGAACAGGAAAGATCCATTACGAGTATCATTTATTAAAGGAACACATGTATATTCTCTTTTGTACAATGCTGACAGTACTCAGAGTGACAATCATATCTGACTTCGAAATACATACCAGCTGAAAATATTGAAAGGAGGATGAGAATAATAAGACACATCTTGCAAATTTAGGGTGATTTACTATACTTTTCATGAGCCATGACAAAGGATTTCTGACAGATAGCTTGGATGTCCTTCCCTGTGGGTATTTCCTGTGTATTCTAAATCTAAGGACTTAATTGGCAGACTGCACCCTTACTTAAAGTGGGCCTAGGAATGCTAAAGATTTGATCTCGGTGGATTTCTTTATGAACTGAACTGAACTAAACTTCTTCAACGAACACATCAGAACTTGGCTGTCTGCAATATTTTGCCCTTCTCCAAATGTTAAAGGTAAAGGGACCCCTGACCATTAGGTCCAGTCGCGGACGACTCTGGGGTTGCGGCACTCATCTCGCTTTATTGACCAAGGGAGCCGTCGTACAACTTCCGAGTCATGTGGCCAGCATGACTAAGCCGCTTCTGGCAAACCAGAGCAGCGCACGGAAACACTGTTTACCTTCCCGCCAGAGTGGTACCTATTTATCTACTTGCACTTTGACGTGCTTTCGAATTGCTAGGTTGGCAGGAGCAGAGACCGAGCAATGGGAGCTCACCCCGTTGCGGGGATTCGAACCGCCGACCTTCTGATTGGCAAGCCCTAGGCTCTGTGGTTTAACCCACAGCGCCAAATGTTGCAGCTCAGTTATTGGCAGCTTAAACTATTTTAATACATGTTGGGGTGTGTGCATTGACTACAAGTTTTCCTTTGGATCCAACTAGGCATATTGGAAAGTAGCCTACATTGGTCCAAAGTCCTTCAGAGGCTGCCTGATTCAGCACAGAGTCTGGATTGGAATCTGTTTGGGGAAAATATAAACTAAGAATATATCACATATCTCTTTCATGCACTTCCTTAAAAAAAGACAATATGTCCTCCTTGAAGCTTAATGTCCACCCCCCCCTTTTTTTTTTTACAGTTCACAGGTTTTGGGTGAGTACCTTGCGGAGACAAGGGACTGGTTGAGCACTAATCAGGTGGGATTTCATGCATCCTAAATCCAAGCTTAATCTGGAAATATAATTACTCTTGGCAAACATTGGCAGGGTAGAGTAGAATAGTCCACCAGAGAGACCATTGGATTAGGACCAGGGAGCCTCAGCTGAGCCATTTATTCATTGGATGACTGGATGACTTTGGACAAATATTAGTTAGTGGTGTGCAGCTGCTCTGTACTGGAGCTGAATAACTAGGTGAACAGATATGATTCAGGGTGATTTGCCCCTTCCCAATTCAAACTGATGTCCACGAAGCACCCTGAGTGAGATCAAAGCCTCACCCCCCACCTACTGTCATTCTGGTTCCCCTTTTCTGCTGACCAATGCCTTCCATCTGCATTGAGAAACTATCTGAAAGGAAAAGACATAAGACCATTGCTTATGTACGGAACAACAGCAGCGAGGATTTTAGTGGCCAGGAGCTGGAAAAGTGAGACAGCCCCAACGATTACTGAGTGGCAAACCCTGATGATAGAGTACCTTGAGCTGGCGAAGATGTCAGGGAAAATGAGAGGGCTTACAAACCAGAAGGTATATAAAGAATGGAATATATTCAAAAATACTTAAAATATATATTATCCAAATAATAACCTTTTAGCAGAACTGGGTTGATACTTGCAAAAGAAAAAATAAATATATAATAAGTTTAAGACAAGAATGTAAAAGGATTAAAAGCAGTAATAAAAGAATGTGCGATAAATTTAACCCAAAAAAGACAATACAAATACAATGTGAAAAATTGGAAGTTGCTTTTATTTATGATTGTATAACATTGAAAAATGGATTTTTGTGAAACAACGTTCTTGATGTTCTTTTGTTGTCATCTAAAATTCTTTATTCTTTACTTCTTCTATTCTGATTTTTCTTTATTTTTCTTTTCTTATTTTCGATCTGATGTATGTAGATATATGTATTTTTGTTTTAAAACCAATAAAGATTTATTCTTTTAAAAAAAGAGAGAAACTATCTGAAAGTCACTACATATATACCAATGGAGAAACTTTAAAAACTAGCAAATTAATAAATCTAGTACTATCCACCTCGGGCCTTCAGAATGAGGTGAACTTTATTTCATTATGTACTTATTGGACTTCACCCAGGGATCACAGAGAGGTTTACAATATAAAAAAACACAACAGTACATTGGAAATACAAGGCAACAAGATAGAGCAGAGCTTTCCAAATTGTGTGTCGGTGTGTCGCATGAACGCTCCCTGTGCTCCTCCCAGCGCTGGGAAGGGGTTAGTTTAACCTCTGGTTTGCTAGTAAAACCGAATTACTGCATTGCGAATTGATGCATATCTAAAAAGTGTGTCACCAACCATGAAAAGTTTGGAAAGCTCTGAGGCAGGGACTACAGAGCGACGATTTTATCATCTCTTTTCTGATTCTCAAGAACGGTTTAACAATTGCCACAAACTATGTGTCTCTACTAACCATTGTTCTTGACATCTAAAATGTTTGCTGGCGAGTACAAAAAAACAATATGTGTAGCTGTCAGCCTAATGGGTCACATCCACTCCCTTCCACGTTCCCTCTCTCTTCCTTTACTTAAAATCAATAACGAAGAAATCAGAAGCATCATACACTGGAGGGCATGAAGAATGAAGCATTTAACAGCAACATCCAGACATCTTGCTCTCTGGACAACTTACAAGCTCATAACTATTTTATCAGATTTCAATTCATTACTTGTCTATGTGTCTTCTAGCACTTTGTATGTCTTATATATAGGGGAGGGGGAGGTAGGTGTTATAGGCAGCAGCAGCGGCAGGAGGAAAGGCCAAACTTGCTATTGATTTGGGTCTCTGGCATTCTGTGCTAAAGACCCTTATGCATGGCTACTGATTGCATCTCAGTTTGTGGTTCAGGAATAGCAGCCTGCCTTATATCTAAATGAAAATCTAAAAACTCATCATGGCTAATATTTCATTACCTAAGCTGCCTGATTTTCATTGACAGTAAAATAAAAGGGTTATGATTGGAGTACAGTGAAAACAACTATCGGGAGTAATTCATTACCTTTAATCACTTGGAGAAAAGCCTTTTATGACCTCTACTAAAGCCATGTTTTGTCTACTAATACCAATATTGCACACACATACAGTGGAGTGAAATGCAGGTCGATATTCATGCAAAGCGGAAGGGCAATAAAAAAAAATTACTGAAATGCACGGAGTTATTCTGTCACTGCGGAAATAAATCTCTAGAGCATGCCTCTTGCTGCAAGGTCAACTATCATGGATATAACCTTAGACAGGCCATATTGTTGCTTGACAAGGATGCCACTAGAGATGATTAAACTTGTAAACGATTATGAAATGGGTAAAGGTAAGGGTGCAAAGGTGCACTGAAAACTGAGTAGCTAAGTAGAATAGTGTGCTTATCAAAGCAGTTGTGCTTAGAAGGTCAAGAGTTACATCTAATTCAGAGCTGATTTAGACAGCCCCCCCAAAAAGCCACATGATAGAGTACATAAGTGATGTGCACACAGGCACTCTTGCACGCATACACACACACAAACACACAGAGATGCAGGAGAAATTCAATTCTGTTTGCATTTAATGATAAGTCCACACTAGGACCCTCGTACCTACGGGACCGCCTCTCCTGGTATGCCCCGCAGAGGACCTTAAGGTCCACAAATAACAACATTTTGGAGGTCCTGAGCCACAAAGTTGTTAGACTGGTTTCAACCAGGGCCAGGGCCTTTTCAGTACTGGCCCCAACTTGGTGGAACACTCTGTCACAAGAGACTAGGGCCCTGCGGGATTTGACATCTTTCTGCAGGGCCTGCAAGACAGAGCTGTTCTGCCTGGCCTTCGGGTTGGACTCAGTCTGATGTTTCCTCCCCTTATGGTTTTGATTATGGGCGATAAATGAAGTGGCTTTTTAAATTTTAAACTGTATTTTAATTAACGTTTTTTCTTTCTTTTATACTTTATTGTAATTTTATTGATGTTAGCTGCCCTGAGCCCGGTTTCGGCTGGGAAGGGCGGGGTATAAATAAAATTTATTTATTATTTATTTATTGAACCAATGCAAAGAGAAAAAAAGAGAAAGTAGCAATAAAAAATACTGCACCCTCCCCTTGCATAGAAAATTCCCCAGTGTTCCTGTGGATGGACTGAAGAGCCGATTTGGGCGATGGCCCATTGCTAGGGCACCCTGTACATGGGTTTTAGAAAGATACCCGCACCCGACCAATCCCCCGTCCCACTCTCCACCATGCTCAATGCTCATGGGGTGCCACGGCTGCCAATCGGGTAGGTTGCCAAGCTATTGCCCCTTTGTTCCAGCCTATTAGCAGGTGGTACTAATGATACTTGCTTTGCCCCGTGTACTGGCAGCCCGTGCTACGTCACTGAAACTTGCCACCTTTTATTGAGGGGATCTGCTTGAGGCGACCCAACTCAGCCTTTGTCTCCTTCTCTGCCCTCCACTCCAAGTTGGCTCAAATCAAGTTGTAAAATTTGATCCTTCGCACATTTTGAAACACATGCTCATACTATGCTCCCTTCCTTGTATTCTGTGTAGGCACAGCCTTGAAAATGATGATTGGATGAAAAGGACGGTGGTTCGAATCCCTGCGACGGGGTGAGCTCCCGTTGCTTTGTCGCAGCTCCTGCCAACCTAGCAGTTCGAAAGCATGAAGTGCAAGTAGATAAATAGGTACCGCTCCGGCGGGAAGGTAAATGGCATTTCCGTGTGCTCTGGTTTCTGTCACGGTGTCGCCTTTGACTGGACTTAACCGTCCAGGGGTCTTTTACCCCTTTTTTGTATATACTGTATGGAAAGATAGGAAAACTTTTTTTTTACTGGGGTTGAACCACTGTGCATAGCATATGGCTAACCTCAGATATATTTCTTTAAACAGTGGGCTCACTTTTCTCATGTATTGACCTTTAAAAAGTCTCTAGGCTGCCCAGTAAAAGATGGTTTAGAAGCAGTGAGCTATGATTCCACTCATCAGCTTCAGGCACTGACACTAGCTCATAGGTTGTGTACTCTTGCTATATATCAGGTTGACTATTTATACCACCCACAAGAGGCTGATGAGGGTCGTCTGCATGATTTACCTTATCTGTCATGGTGTGCCTCTTCCATTCTTGCAAAGCCTCCCGCTGGCCTTATAAACAGAAAAGATGACTACTCTGTAATAGACATAATTAATGCACCCAGGAACGACGGTGAAACAAATTTGTCTCTCTGTATGAAAAAAAGATTTTTGTAATGCCTTATACTCAAGCATAACAATGAAAGTGTGTTCTTTGTTTGGCATGTTGGCACATTCCTCACATTTATTTCCTTGAGTTTTTATTTATTTCATTTTATAGATCACCCTCTCCTGAAGGCGCAAAGTGATGGGAAAGGAGAAAAACAGATTTTCAATATTCTGAATATAGCTGCTGCTGCTGTTGTTTCTTACCTGCTCTTCATCATAAGGTTGCAACAGGATTACTACAGTGTAAAGCTAAATATTAAAAATCAGTTAAAACAATCTAAAATCCTAAGAAGATGGCAAAGGTTAAGGAGGGTGGGTCCCAATATCTGATAGTTTGCATGATGTCAGGGTAGGAACAGAGGCACACCTCTGCCCTTCCTTGTCCATGTCAACATTCTGTGCATGGACAAAAAATGTGAAAAGTGCTATAATCTTCCATGTTTGGTTCTCTGTGCCCTGCATGGTATGATTTCTGGCTGAGAATATATACTATGTATTGCATTATTGGCTAATTCCACCCCCCCCCACACACACAATGGGAGCTCTATAATATTTTCCATGCATGAATAACACTTGAAAGGACTACATTTCATGCATTCACATTGTGAGGGTTCACTGTCCTTTTTTAAGGGTATATTGAGTGCTTCTGAATTGGAGACAGGATGTAACACACTGGAAAACAAATGTCTAAGACCAGGTCTTAGAACTTAGTGGAGGGGAAGACGAAAGGAATGTGCTACTGGCTGATAATTCTTCAGAAGTGAAACATTTCTTAAAATGTGTATTTCAGAGACATGGTAGAATGTGAGAGATTCGCATTCTACAGCTCCAACAACTTGAAAAGAATGGTGCTAAATAGCTGCTGTTACTTAAATGTTTCCTTAGTTTAAAGTAAGGTAAAGGTAAAGGGACCCCTGACCGTAAGGTCCAGTTGCGGACGACTCTGGGGTTGCGGCGCTCATCTTGCTCTATAGGCCGAGGGAGCCGGCATTTGCCCGTAGACAGCTTCCAGGTCATGTGGCCAACATGACTAAGCCGTTTAGAGTTAGGTTAAAAAAAATAATAATTCAATTTTCAGGTGAAAACTAGTGATTTTGACTGAGTACACAATTTCCCTTTTTAGAATACATTACATTGTTTGAAAATTTATATTTTTGAATATTTGGTGCTACAGTGGTACCTCTGGTTACGAACTTAATTTGTTCCGGAGGTCTGTTCTTAACCTGAAACCGTTCTTAACCTGAGGTACCACTTTAGCTAATGGGGCCTCCCGCTGCCTCTGTACTGTCACGGTGCGATTTCTGTTCTCATCTTGAGGTAAAGTTCTTAACCTGAGGTACTACTTCCGGGTCAGTGGAGTCTGTAACCCAAAGTGTTTGTAATCCGAGGTGTTTGTAACCCGAAGTACCAATGTATTTTGTTCTGTTTTTGTTTTTTTTATTTAAAAAATTGCTTGCTTTTTTCTTAGCACTCTCTCCATGCCCCCATGTCTCCTGCTTCTTTTGGTATGAGCTACCTGGGTGATCTCACCAAGAGAAAATGACATCACAATACTAAGTAACCAATCAGAGTTGCCTCTGTATTGTCACTGATGACAATGGATAGTGAAGGCAAGTGAGGACTAGTGAAATCAGGTAAACAGCTTTGCAAAGTGTGATTGAATTTCCCAGGGTGGGGGTATGTTTTCTGAAAACCGTGATTGCTTTCATCTCATCTCTACATATGGGTGTTATTCAAATTCAAATGAACCCCCCAACCCCCATTTTCCCACCGCAATTCATCAGATCTTTTGAGATAGTTGCCTTTCTGAAAACACAGAATGCCAACAGGATACTAACAGGCTAGACAGCTGCGAGAGAGCTAATGCTTGAAAGCTTGCCATGGCAATGTGATCTACAATGAAGCTGATGAGGAACATGCTGGCAGATTTTTATTTTTTATTTTTTTGTCTCACGCAAGAAAACTGACTTTTGCATTTGTGAGGAAAAGATGCAAATGTCAGGCACTAATAATAACCAGTGTACAACGCTATGGTCCAGTAGCTGCTGGTACTTAATTTCAACAAAATCACAGTCCTCTCTCAACCTTCTCCCATGTAGCTGTGTAAACATGACAGTAACTTTAAATCTTGTTGACAACTACTTCCTTACCTGTCAGCAAGCAGTCAGCTGCAGTTCAAATGGCACTGTATAGGAAAGCATCTTGCAACCCGCACCCACCACCTTGAGCCAAGAGTAGTAATTTGGGATACTGCTGAATGCTGGGTCAAAACATGTCACAGCGTTACAAGCAGCTAAACAATTAAAATGCTGGTGGTAGCAAAAAAGAGAATTTGCTGTAAACAAATGTTTCTGCTGGTTTGGTTTGTGTGTGTGTGTGAGTGTCAGTTCATACGGCTGTTTTGTAGGTTATTTTATCAGTAAAAATGAGATATAGGTAGCAACCCATTCGAAAGATGTCTTCAGTGTAGTGTGGAAAGTAAATCTAAATAAATAGTCTTTGGGTGGATTCAGACAACTGGGACCTATACAGTTGCTGCTTAAAAGGCTGTGGTCTCAGACCATGAAATTAAGGCTAGAGTCCCTTGCAGATGCTCAGAAATCATAGTGTGTGTGTGTGTGTGTGTGTGTGTGTGTGTGTGTGTGTGTGTGTGCCACTGGGCAGATAATGCTTGGCTTAACCATATGGCAGGAGGTGGCAGAAGGGTAATCATCGAAGTCTGTTCTAGAAAAAAGGGGGAAATATCCTGCGCTACCATCTGTCTAGCTAAGTCGGTTGGGCATGAGCTTCTTAGTTTCAGGGCCGTGGGTTCAAGCCCCACGTTGGGCAAAAGAACCCTGCATCACAGAGGGTTGGACTAGATGACCCTCAGGATCCCTTCCAACTCTACAATTCTATGATTCTAGATAAATGGGGGTTTAGTTCAATGGGAGATGTTTGCACAGAGTTACATCAACACGGGACTTAATAGTAAATTGGTGCTACTGGTGCTGTTGAAGGTGAGGCGATATATTACATAGTCTCCACAGCTGTTAAATCAACTTTAACAGTATGCATTCTCGACCTCTGATTCTCTTTCTTTTTTAAACCCTTTCCCTTTCTGCAAACAAGAAATAAGACGAAAGTGGCAAATCCTCATTTTGACTGTTGTGTCCTTCTTTGCTTTAATATGTGCCCTTATTAGGCAATTTCAGCCCCAATGGCATACTTGCTTACCAGCTTCTGATATAGAATAATATCCGATTGGAAGTGTTGGCAGTTTCCTAATTCTATTTCAGTGCCCCAGAGAAGCATATTGCATTGTAACTGCCAACTGGGCATTGGCATCTGGAGTTCCTTGCGCTAAATGAAGGAAAACATTAGCAATTTGATTAGTGGGATCTGACTGCTCTCCTTAAATATTACAGCCTGTTCAAAAAAAGAGAAGCGGCATAGAGCAAATAGACAGAGCAGATGCGAGGCAGCGTCTGAGCTGGGAGGCTGCCAACTGATCAATTCCACCAAGGGTTGATTATCTAACCAGAAACACATTTTGTTGATACTTAGATTTCGTCCCCAAAGAATAACTTCTGCCAATGTTGGAAACTCTCCGAAAATGGGATACTCATAACCAGTGCTGCTCCAGGTAAAGGCAGCGCAGTGAGCATTGTTTTTCAGGGAAAGCTTTCCCTTACATGTACCTTATCTGCAAATACATATTACCTGCCTTTACGCCAAGTAAAAGTAGCAGAAGTGGAACAAAAGGGCAGGTGTGTGTAAGAAAGGGAGATTAAAATAGCATTGGGAAGAATAGGCTAAATGCATTTGGAGATGGCATGTCCAATTATGGCTTGGTTTTGTTTTAACCGTGATCCCCCAAACAGTACTTTTAAGCTATAATAAGGGATAAGGAACCTGTGGTTGTTCAGATGTTGTTCGGCTCCAGCATCCAGCATCCCTGATCATTGACTATGCTCACTGGGACTCATGGAAGCTCATGGAAGTTGAAGTTCCAACAACTTCTGGAAGGCCACTGGTTCTCTATATCTGAACAAAAGTGGTGCCACATTAGAACACTGGGTTCATCCACACTTTCATTTGTCCCGTCATTTCAAGTCACGCTTCCCATAGGTTTTTTCTTTTCTTCTGATGCTTTCCCTCTACAGTGGTACCTCTGGTTAAGTACTTAATTCGTTCCGGAGGTCCGTTCTTAACCTGAAACTGTTCTTAACCTGAAGCACCACTTTAGCTAATGGGGCCTCCCGCTGCCGCTGCGCCGCCAGAGCACAACTTCTGTTCTTATCCTGAAGCAAAGTTCTTAACCTGAAGCATTATTTCTGGTATCTGAAGAAGTGTGCATGCACACGAAAGCTCATACCAAGAACAAACTTAGTTGGTCTCTAAGGTGCTACTGGAAGGAATTTTTTTATTTTATTTTGTTTTCATTATTTCTGGGTTAGCGGAGTTCGTAACCTGAAGTGTATGTAACCTAAGGTACCACTGTAATGCTATTTTAGGCTGCACCAACAGAATAATAGTATTCAGATCAAGGGAAGTAATATTCTGCCTTGGTCAGACCACGCCTGGAATACTGTGTCCAGTTCTGGGCAGCACAATAAGAAGGATCGTTGACAAGCTGGAATGTGTGCAGAGGAGGGCAACCAAGATGATGAAGAAGGGTCTGGAAACCAAGCCTTATGAGGAATGGTTGAAGGAGCTGGGTATGTTTAGCCTGGAAAAGAGGAAACGGAGAGGAGATATGATAACCATCTGCAAACATCTCAAGGGCTGTCACATGGAAGATGGAACAAGCTTGTTTTCTCTTGCACTGGAGGGTAGGATTCAAACCAATAGCTTCAAGTTACAAGAATGCAGATTCTGACTAAACATCAGGATTGCCATGGAAGGTAATAGATAAATGCAAGACTGGTACCTACTCAATTATTCTCCAAATTAAAAGAGCCAGATTTGGCTATCATCATCTCTATTAGACAAAAAACTAGCTGGACTGTGTTTTACACAAGAGCTGGCAATGGGAGTATTGGGTGAGCGCTTATAGCAGTAGCTCTTTCAGTATTAGAGCTAATAACTTGCAAAGTTTCAAAATCAGCTGACTGGGCTGAAACATTTCTTCCACTTTATAGTAATGAAAAACCGAGCAGTTAGTTTACTTTATATACTTTACATCCATCTATGGAATGTTTGTTGCTTGCGTTCCCTTTCAACACTTAAAACACTGCTTCCCAATGCTTTGCTCTATGTAGCTTTATAACATAAAAGCAATAAATAATGTACTTTGGTGCAGAGTGGATTGGGAGGGCTCCGGTAATGGGTATGTATGCAAATCATTGTCACTTGCTGGTGAAGTTTGGATTGGCAGCAGAAACTCCTCCTTGCAGGGGTAGGAGACCCATTAAGAGGGTCCACCTCTAGAGACTTAAGGAATTGGAGTGATTCTTAGATGCTCTAGTCGATTTCTGGTTGACTTGTCTGGCACTTTGGACAAGCCCAAGTCTGCGTGTGGAATGGGGAGGTGGAGAGGACCATTGGCACGATACTTCCTAAGTGCTCGCTCCAGCACTGCACAGCTCAGATAGCTTCCTGGTCTTCTTGAGAGTTTTTGGGCTATGAAACAGCCTGGAGATGGATCCCAGACGGCCCAAGTCCTGTAACCAATACACCGAAACCCAGGTGAGACCACCAAATGGCGCCTACAGTGCAGAGGTGGCAGCAACAAAGAATACAAAGAATACACCACCATGTTGTCTTCTAGTTGATGTCCAGCCAAGCTTTAGGGGTTGGTGAATGGCTCGGTCAAATCCACCCCACACAGTGGAACAACTGAACCCTCCCATGCCTGCTGTAATAGATTTGCTAAGCATTTGGTGGGCATAACAGGTAAAGGGAACCCTGACCATTAGGTCCAGTCGTGTCCGACTCTGGGGTTGCGGCGCTCATCTCACTTTATTGGCCGAGAGCCGGCATACAGCTTCCAGGTCATGTGGCCAGCATGACAAAGCCGCTTCTGGCGAACCAGAGCAGCCCACGGAAACGCCGTTTACCTTCCTGCCAGAGCGGTTCCTATCTACTTGCACTTTGACGTGCTTTCGAACTGCTAGGTGGGCAGGAGCTGGGACCGAGCAACGGGAGCTCACCCCGTCGCAGGGATTCGAACCGCCAACCTTCTGATCATCAAGCCCTAGGCTCTGTGGTTTAACCCACAGCGCCACCTGGGTCCCTTTTGGTGGGCATAGTTCCTCTCATTCACACAGTTTCTCTGGGCTTCAAGCTTTACCAGAGTAGTGAGAAATAAAATTATGGGGAGGGTGCAGCTACCACAGCAGTTTTGCCATGTCCATAGACCATCAAAGGACAAGTGGACCATACGATTCAAGTGAGCTGAGCTATGCTGGGAGACAATGTGTGAAAAGACAAATTCCAATCCCCAGGGGGGGAAATCTCGGTAGTCATGACTCCAATTTAGTCATTGAACCAGGCAATCAGGCACAACAAAATCTAGATCTCCATTTGGTAACAAACTAGGATCATTGCAAGTGGCAGCAATGTTGCTATTGACTCCAATGGCTTCTTCTTTGTAAGACAAGCTCAACACGAAGAACACAAAATAATGGGGTGGTTGGTTGGCATGGGGTTGAACCAGTGCTTTCTTAAAAGACAGTATTTCGGAGTGTTTCTTGGAAAACAGCTGCTGGAAGTCCTCAGTCACCTTGGCCTTTTGGACAGCTGCTGCCACTTTGTTGCCTCTCTTTGCCGGCCATTCTCTTTTAACCTGAAGCGAGAAAAGCGGCCAATATTCAATGCCACAGTTTAAAACAGTGACTGTGTGAAGAAATACTTTGAAGGTGAAGCAGCCTGGTTACCTCTCAGGGTACAAAGAAGCCACGTGGCCCTCGCTGAGATCTCCAAGGCTACTTTCAAGCAGCATGAGGAGCAGCAATCCATACATATATATCAGAAAGAAAAAGGAGGAGGGAGGGAAGAAAAATACAAGCACAACAGGATAGCAGTGCTTAGCTGACTAAGTTGGTAAGATTTCCTTTTCTGATCAACAAAAATGTAAGCTAAATTAAATGGGCACCAGCTTGTTTTATTATTATTATTATTATTATTATTATTATTATTATTATTATTAAAAATAATTTTACAAATATAGAAATATGTACAAAAGTGCATATGTGGCAGATGCCATCTTAGAAGAGATATTCATACATCCCTTTGTCCCTTCCAAAAAGCCGGCCTGGTGGCTGAATGGGGAGTGCTATTGTTTTTGTTTCTTTCTATGTTATACATTTTTGTGTTTTTATGTTGTAAACAGCCTTGTGGTCCTTGGATGAAGGGCAGTATAGAAATTTAATTCATTATCATCATCATCATCATCTTTAAAAAATGAAGAATGCTTCCCCCCCCCCAGAGGAATTGTTTATTCATATGCGGTGTGTTTGTGTCTGTGTGCAGAAAATACTATTACCTATAATCAAGATTCCATTCATTGAGCAGCAGGTAATCTATCTACCTAGCTAGCTATGGATAGATATTCTAAAACAGACTGCAGGCCTCTGTACAATTTAACATCCATGTATTTTTAATGTATTTTAATATCTGTTGGTGGCCGCCCAGAGTGGCTGGGGGGACCCGGCCAGATGGGCGGGGTACAAATAATAAATTAATAAATTATTATTATTATTATTATTATTATTATTATTATTAAGGCAGCTGTTTGGAGGAGGGATGAGAACGCCCTGTGAGTCTGTTACTCTGTCAGGCTACTTCACAGCTGAACTCTGAGCAGACAGAATATTCATTGCAGGACAAAACATTGCACTTGCAAAGCAAGCTTACCATGTTGGGGGGGGGGGTAAGAATTGAATGCAGACGAGATGCCTTTTCCGGTGTCAGAGCTCAAATATAAGGGAAGGGTCCTGGTCTGGTGCGTGAAATGTCTTTCGCTTTGTAGCCATGTGATTTGTGCTCATTGTGTATTGTGACGGCCATTGGCTATAAACAATAAAATCTACTGGCTTCGGTAAGGGAAGGGGTGAGGAGGGAGGGGCTTATAGTGTCAGACCTTGGTCACAAAGGATGGACCACCCTCAAGAGGGAGATCTGAAAAATTGTCATCGGGGACGTCCTCTAGCAAAGCTTAGAAAACAAAGCGGCCAGATGTGATGTTTCTTTACTTGAAAGTTAGCACAGCTGCCTCAAATGTGGCATAATCCCAGGGAACTATGAAATTATTCACACATTTGCCTGGAATCAATCATTTAACACAGCAGTGCTACTGAATAAGAACCGTAGTGCTTATTTTCAATTATACTTAGGATATGATTGTGTCCATTGGAATTTATTGACAATTTTGTTTGTGGACTGCGTCCTGGATCAACAGAATTCTCTGGAGATTTTTTTGTATGGAATACTGGAGATCAAGTCACTGGGTGTTTTGCAAATAAATAAATTACTGTTATTAGTAGTGATGCCTTTTGGTGGGGAAAGCTCATAATCTAAAAGAAATTCTCTTCTTTTTCCATTGCCCACCACAGTCAAGTAATATTCTTGTCCCATCACCCACACTACAAACAATTTGCCCAAAGTCAAAAAGGACTGTAAAGATGACCTTGGGAAAACGTACCCAATAATCAACCTAACTCGATTAGAAACACCTGTGAATGTGCCTGGCATAGATTGTCTACATGATTGCTTATTCTCAAATTAAAAGAACAGATTGCTTTTTCTATGACAATGGAGTTGACATGAAGGATGTGGGTGAGGTCTATAAATCAGTCAAAGGCAAATTGGACTGGATTAGAAAAGAAATGAAACTCCCGACATAGGCTGACCAATGCAATTCTTGCAGAGAAGGTAATATATTCCCAAACAACTCAAGATGAATGTCAGGACAGATGAAGGTTTGGGGCCATCTTAATATGGGCCTTCATATTAATCTGTGAAGAGAATTTGCTTAAGATTCCCCTCCAGGCAAATAATTTCAGTCTGAATCACAACCAAGTGCCAGCGATGGTCTGAGGAAGACCAGATTAGCATGCTTGGGGGCCTTGGTGCAGTTCCTGATATAGGGTCCATATTGGAATAAGTAAATAAATGCATGAAATAGGACACAAGAAAATAAATTGTGTGGTATTTTAATGGCTAACAAATTTATTATGGCATAAGCTTCCATAAAGGTAAAGGGACCCCTGACCATTAGGTCCAGTCGTGTCTGACTCTGGGGTTGCGGTGCTCATCTCGCTTTATTGACCGAGAGCCGGCGTACAGCTTCCAGGTCATGTGGCCAGCATGACAAAGCCGCTTCTGGTGAACCAGAGAAGCGCATGGAAACGCCGTTTACCTTCCCGCCGGAGCGGTACCTATTTAGCTACTTGCACTTTGATGTGCTTTCAAACTGCTAGGTGGGCAGGAGCTGGGACCGAGCAACGGGAGCTCACCCCGTTGTGGGGATTCGAACCGCTGACCTTTAAATCTGCAAGCCCTAGTCTTCTGTGGTTTAACCCACAGTGCCACCTGGGTTCCATAACCTTCCATAGACTACAACAATACCATAAACATGTGGAGTTTCAAAAGTCTCAGTGAATACAACCATTTTTTCTCTCAACCTTGGTAGATGAAAAGAAAATACTCTGAGTTTATGTAGTTTCACATGTTGAACTCACTCAGCTCATGATTGTTTTTGCTCACATTCTGCCTTAGGCCAACCACCTACTTTCATCCTAAAATGCCTTATATAGCTGCTGTGAGGCTATAAAATGTATAAAATGGCTCCAAAAGGGAAATTAGTGCTTGTTTTATAGGCATCAACTTTTGCTTCATTTAACCAGAGTGATATACCTTTGTACTATAAAGGGCCTTCCCCCCCTACCCCTAGGGTGTCAACCAATCTTAATCTGGTCTCGTTCTTGCAAGTTTCAGATGCTTAAATCCCACTTGAGTTCAGCCAAGCATACTCTCAGGTTAGTGGGCACAGGAGATTGATTCCTAAGAGAACCTATGTTAGGCTTGTAGCCTAAAATTAAAAAAAGTAAGAGAAAGCAGTGTCAGTATTTCCCCTAATGGCTCAGTTAAAAACAAAAGCCTGCTCCCACTTTCCAGTGTTCTGCCCTGATGGCAAAACGAGATAAACAACGAGATAAACTTACAAAAGTTTTAGAATAAAATTTATTTTATAAATAGCAATATGATTGCCTTAAAATTATAATTTAATTTTGCATCCCTGTACCCACTTTTATTGGAGTAAGCCTTATGAAACACGAAGAGACTTACTTCTGAGTAGCCATGCATGCAATGGTACTGAAAGATAACTATATGGTGAATTCTGTGGAGCAGGAGACCTGCCTAAGCCTCTTTGCAAAGTTTGCCCATTTTTCATTTGGGGGTGGGGGAATATTTAATATCCACTAGCACGTATTGTGTAGTGGTATTTGCACATAACTTCTAGGGAGAACCTGATCTCATAAGAACCCACCACAGGAAAGATGTATCCTGGTTGCTAGGGGGAAAAAACGAAGGACAAGCTACAGAGATTTCAAGGACTTGAACATGAAAAGAAGCGGGAATGAAATGTGCACTAAAGGGGAGCGTGAAACAGCATTTATTTAGGACCCCAATGATTGCCTGGTTTGCAGATAACTCATTTCTCTATCATAGCTCTGACTACTTTTCTAAAAATACACCAAAAGGTGGGAACAGCCTGGCTGCCTCATCTCATAGATGAGAATGTTGCCTGCACATTTTGATTCATAACTTTCCTTCCAGGAGGACTGGAGACTTACTTTTTTTTCTTTTTTAAAAAAGGAAAACTCAGAATGTTGCCCCGCTTGCAGGCATAGGCGCTGGTGAAATTGCACCATAGCTGACACGGATGCAAGCACACATTCTATTGTTAAAGTTAAGCAGACCTTGGCCTACTTGGATGAGAAGCTATCTGGAAGTCCCACATATGCTGCTCTTAGAGTGGGATGCAAGCACAATAGATAAATAAACACAGAAAAGGACATTTCCAAGGGCTGTTTTGTAGTAATTCCAACAATGATGAGCATGGCAATGAGAAGATTCTGTTCACATAAATCACTGATCTTTCCTCCCCATGCCCTCTCTAAAATGCGAGAAAAGAGAGAGAATTTTATATTCACAGTTGGTATACGAGCCTTTCACGTTGCAAAGTGAGATGCAAGATGTTTGGCTCCTGCCATGGTTATTTATTTGCCATGTGCAGCCTTAGAAATGTGAAGTACTTACGGCTATAATTGCCCTGAACGAGACAGGCAGCACATTCATTTAAAAAATAAAAAAAGCTCCCTTGTCCCTGCCTTGTGCTATATGCCTCTGATGATTGCCTGGTGATAAAAAGCTGGATGAATATGAATGCTAACACACTGTCAGGATCCCTGCATTATGATATTGAAAACTGGGACTCTTGGCTGCTTAGAAAAAGCAGCTGGTTGTCTTCATTTGGCGGCGTTCCTGTCATAGTTTTCAGAGGGGACAGCAGTAGACACAA
Organism: Darevskia mixta; assembly: GCA_034641385.1. Lineage (NCBI taxonomy): Eukaryota > Metazoa > Chordata > Lepidosauria > Squamata > Lacertidae > Darevskia > Darevskia mixta. The sequence goes on from JAWWNH010000149.1 coordinate 3,563,561, forward strand.
AAAACAAAGACCTGCACTTTGTCAGCTTCAAACCATCTGAAGAGTGCAAGTGCAGTGGGTCAAATCAGCAACAACATCTTGAGTACACCAATAAGATATTCTGAAGGGGTTGAGCACCCATCGATGGCTGGATAGCACAATGGGCACCCAGGAGGCATGTGATGGAGCTGATAAATAGACTTGAAAATTCACTTGGCTATCTCCCGGGGATTCCTGGAATGTCTGGCCTAGACTGAAAAGCTGGAGAGCTTTTCTCAGGCTCACTAGTAGGAAGATACAGATTCATCTGATATATCAAATTCAGCAGGAGGCCTGGTCTCTGAGCTTTCGCCTTTCAAACAATGAGGAAGTGTCTAGCTTTCATAGACTGAAAGATACAAGGCAAAATATGCAGGCACCATTCCAACCGATGGGTTAGTAAGAAGTGAGCTTTCTCCCATCTTTGTATTTTTAGCCAATGAATTAAGAAACAGCGGGGGCTAGTGTTTAGGAATCCACAAGTTAAAGAAAATTAGAATACCCATTGCCTGGAGAAGGGGCTTCCTTGTTCATTTTGAAGCCCCTTTTTTTGGTAGAGAATTGGCTTATGTCCACTGCGTAGGATCTTCACTTTCATTAAAATAATTAAAATAATAAAGGAATAAAGAAGAGCAAAGAAAAAAAAGAGCAACTTTCTATCCCTCCATGGTTCCTTTCGAAACTGTCTTTTGTGGTCACTGTTCCGAGCAAACAATGTAAAAATCCAAGGGTTTAATATTTGTTGCAGCATATTCACCTAAAAGCAAAGGGCAGCAGCAAAGACCTGCGTCCACACTTTTTCTCAAGCAATTTAAAGAGGGGAAATGTATTTTAAGAAATTCATTTAAAACATTTAAAAAAGTTATCCTGCCATTAAAAATGACTGTATTGTGAAGGGCAGAGGAGGGTGGCGTTGTAACTGAGAGAGCTTTGGGTAAGTCAACCCTGCAAAGTAGCCCACCACTATTGTGAAGTGAGGGGCACTGCGACAGAGACAGCAGTATGTTATGTGTGGCAAACCTTTGGTGTAGACTAGTATTAGAATCTAGTATCTTGGTGTGCTACGTTTTCCAGAGAAATGCAGGTTTTTTTTTGGGGGGGGGTGGACTTTACTGTAGCAGCAAATGAGGCAGAAGAGGACCAATTGCTGTTAAGTTCAGCTTCCCATTGAAAGGATGAAATACATTTTTCTAAGAAAGAAAGAAAGAAAGAAAGAAAGAAAGAAAGAAAGAAAGAAAGATGGGACTGTTTGACCTGTGCTGATCACATTGCTGAAGTTATTATGAGGCATAAATAAATAATCACAGCAAAGGTTCTCAGAAGACGCCGCTCGCCTTTTAACAATTTCAAGTTGAATCCATTCAAACACAAGCGTTTGAACAAGTGCCGTGCTGAAAATTTCTCCTCCAATTATTTATGACAAAAAGAAATTCCATTTGAAAATTAAGAAGTCGAAGAGAGAGAGAAAAATAGTGAAATTCTCATCAGTTCGGAGCAGTGTTTTCATTGAGTTTACTTTAGTTCCAAGGTAACCAAGGGGTGTTTATGACCCTCCTTTCTTTCATTCTAAAGATCATGTCTCTGGTGGTCTCCAGGTCCATTAATTGCAATGGGTCTCCTCTGAGCTTGACTAAAGCTGGATAGTGTCATTCTTAATGTATTCACTTTTGACTTTTGGTCAATTCGTTCATTTCTACAAAGTTCTACTTTGCTTATAAAAAATGAAACAAATTCTGTTCTGATTGCTGAATGAACTTTCCTTTTATTTCCTCACTAATGTATCTTGTCTTTCACTTCACACTGTAAACCTGTGAGCAGGACTTGCTTTAGGGAGGCTTTTAATGTTTAATAGATTATTGTATTTTAATGTTCTTTTGGAGGCTGCCCAGAGTGGCTGGGGAGACCCGGCCAGATGGGCGGGGTATAAATAAATTATTATTATTATTATTATTATTATTATTATTATTATTATTATTATTGAATCATAGAGTTGAAAGGGACCCAAGGATCATCTAGTCCAACCCTCTGTAATGCAGGAACATGCAGCTGTCCCATATGGGGATTGAACCTGCAACATTATTTTATATGTTCAACTTTACTTTTAATAATACTTTTTTTTTAGTTTCCAATTTAGCTTTTTTATCATATGTTTTGATCGGCTTCTTCTACAGCAAACATTCCATTAATACTATTTCAGTAAGATATAGCAGTGCTTTCCCCCCTAGGGGTACTCAAAAGTACACAGTACCAGCACCGTTTTTTTCCTCGAAGAAAAGCACTGAGATATAGCTAGTATTGCGGTTATTGATGTGATTTCTCTTATTTACTCTGCTGACCTGCCTTGAGAACGTCAGGGCTTGACACCATGATAAAAGGCGCCAGGCCTTGACTCTGATTGTTTGCTCTCAGTTGCCAGTAGATGTCATTCATGGTAAGAGACTGTCAAAGTGATTGTGCAGGATGGGTAATCGTCTGTTACAGTTGTGGGCAGATTCTCAATTTATGAAGGATTTAGCCTTGACCCTCTTTTCACCTTACCTCCCACTTTCCCCACACTAATGACAACGGGACCCGTAAATTAAACCTGTCAGCTACCTTGCCTCCAGTCTTCAAAAATGCATGGGCTAAAGTATAATTTATGGTCAGAGCTTACATAAGAAGCATTGGCAACTCTCAGTAATTATTACAGAGATGTAACTCGACGCGAAAATAAATGTTTCTACAAGTTTAACAGAGCGCTGACATTGCCATAATTAGGCCTGTGATTCATGTCAGAGTACGAGTCCTTTCGCAGGATCCTATAATGGTTGGCGAAATTAATTTAACTCAGTCGGTGGGAGAGGAGAGTTCTGGAATTTAAATCATGGTTTTTTCCTGGATGCTAAAATTAACCAAAACAAAAAAACAAAAACAGAAAAACCCTCTGCTTCCCTGGTTTGTTCATAGATTGTTTTGCACTACAGATAGCATTGCTTTAAAATTTTACCTGATTCTCTCATTCCTGTTTCTAGGGATAGGTTCTAGGGATAATAGTGAAGGTGGAGATCTATTTTTTAATATAAAAAACAGAAATGTGCATGAAGACACATGCAGTACTCAGAAAGTATATAGTTGAACCCCGAAATAAGGAGAGGGAACTGGAGAATAGGCTAGCAAAGGTTTATTAAAAATGTGTTCAATGAGATTACACATGTAAGAAGTAGACTATACTCACTAGCAAACCCTGATCCATCATTCCAGAACTCTGCATGCTTCTAATTGTATACGACCACCTTCTGTTTATATTCCACGGGAAGAATCAAATTAAAATAAAGTCCCTTCCAACCCTATGGTCCTATAACCATCAGCACAAGCTATCACCTGTGCTACTTGTTAGCCATTGACTGATGCTGTGATGCCATAGGTGCATAGGAAGCTGTCCTATACAAAGTCATACCATTGGCCCATCTAGCTCAGTATTGTCCACATTGGTTGGCATGGCTCTACAGGATTTCAGACGGGTTTCTCCTGGAGTTTTTGGAGAACATCAACATTCTGAGGGAAGCAGTTAAAAAGAGAATTTCATGGTGAAGCGGCTGGAGGGGTTGCAAGAAAATATGAAGTGGTGTCTGGGGTGGGGCAAGGTGAGGTGACCGCCTCAGATGGCAGGATCCACAGGAGCAGCAGATCATGATGTAGTCATTTATTCCCCTTTTGTTACTGAGGTAGATCTTCACACACCCCTTCTTCCCTGGCAGGGAGGGGGATGCCATTTTGTGGTTCACCTGAGGTGCCAAAATGTCTTGGGCCAAAACTGATAAAGAGGGTTATAATAATAATAATAATAATAATTTATTATTTATACCCCGCCCATCTGGCTGGGTTTCCCCAGCCACTCTGGGCGGCTTCCAACAGAACATTAAATACAATAATCTATTCAACATTAAAAGCCTCCCTAAACAGGGCTGCCTTCAGATGTCTTCTAAAGGTCTGGTAGTTGTTGTTCTCTTTGACATCTGAAGGGAGGGCGTTCCACAGGGCGGGTGCCACTACCGAGAAGGCCCTCTGCCTGGTTCCCTGTAACTTGGCTTCTTGCAGCAAGGGAACCAACAGAAGGCCCTCAGCACTAGACCTCAGTGTCCGGGCAGAACGATGGGGGTGGAGACGCTCCTTCAGGTATACTGGACCGAAGCAATTTAGGGCTTTAAAGGTCAGCACCAACACTTTGAATTGTGCTCAGGTTGTGCTGCAAGGGGGAATGAGGGCAGAGATGAGGTCCTGAGCGAACACTTGGCTGAGGCCAGGGAAGCTGAATAGTTTGGAGCTAAGTGTTTGGGGGTAGGATTGCTGAAGGACACGGGGCAATGCTGAGGGAAGGATGAGTGGAAGAAGCAGAATGGAGGAAGCAGCGTAAATGAAACATACTACATAGCAGTTGGAATGGTGTGCTTCCCTCTCTCTCTCTCTCTCTCTCTCTCTCTCTCACACACACACACACTTGACAATACTTTTCTCTGCATGCCGATTCCACTGCCATTTTTATCTCTAGTGCAACTTGGGCTCGCACCCAGAGAACTGTAACCATTTGAAATTTGAAAGCATCATGGCCTTCAACAACAAAGCTTGACTGAACACACACAAATGCTGAATTGTAAAAGGCAATGAAGTCTTTGAGAAAGCAATATATGCTGCAGGTGTTGATTAATGACACTTTTATTTAGAGCTTCATATTAAAGGAAGTTTGAAATCATGTATAACGGCAGCAATACTTGGAGCATGGCACAGAAACACTTGACCTCTTAACAGTTAACCCTAACCTTCACCTCCCCCACCAGCCCCTCAGAGAATTATCTCTGACCTCCCAGTGAAGAGCAATAATGAAAAGAATTTAAACACCTTTTGTGACACTATTTTTAAACAACAAATGTACTTCTTAAGGCACATTTCTAGAGAAGACAGCCCTCCCTCCCACTTTACACATGTATTTTTAAGCTCACTATCCCTGCAGGCTTTTAGAACAATTTCTGTTATCTCATATTTTTTTTACATATGCATTAAACTGGGTTTGTGACAATTTTCTTTTACTTGTTTAATATTCAAATAAAAACTTAACTACAGTTCCTCTCAGCCTGAATTTGAATAAAACCAAAGCATTTCCTAAATAGGCAGAGACATAAGTTGGCTTCTTTACAAGCCAAGAACATTTTGGAGGTTGGCCCCCACCACCAGCCCCCACCAGCTCCCCTCTCAGCTGCCCCCCAGTCCACAAAAACCCTTCTGGGTGCCAGGAAGGTCCCAATGGCCTTTGGGGAAAACTGAAGCTCGCACGGGCCATCAGAGAGTGATGGGAGGGGAATATCCCACCCTCTTCCTTTGTCTCTTTTCATGGTTGAAGTGCCCTTGTCGCACTCCATTGCCACTTTAACTAATCCAGGTGTGAAGTGTTGAAAATCTCTTACCTCCTGTTTTCTGCATGTTCGACTAAATTAATTACTGCCCTTATTTCATATTTGGCAAGGGTCCTCTACCTTGGTATACAGCAATCCCTTTCATAGCAGCTACTAAGCAAATTAGTTAAGCGTTAGGATGTTCGACTATGTTCTCTGACCTTGGGTGTATGTATGAATGAGGAAAGATTGCCTCAAAATTCATGGAGAAAAAATTCTGGTTTGCCCAGCCATCCTGGGCAAGCCAGGCACAAGACAGTTCTGTGTCCAGGGCAGTTGTCTACCAGCTCCATCTTGTATGCAGGCTGAGACCCTACCTGCCCAAAGACTGTCTCGCCAGAGTGGTTCATGCCCTGGTTATCTCCCACCTGGACTACTGCAATGTACTGTAATTGTTTTTTTTTTAAATTATATTTATTGGGTTTTAAACAATAAACAAATAAAAAAACTTAACACAATACATAACATACTACAAAATACAAAATACAAAAACACATACATCATAATTTCCCTTTCAACTTGTCTAATCATATTGGGGTGACTTCCTCCTGTCCCTCCTGCTGCGTTTCATTGTCAATCATCTTTAGTAATTTCCTCTCATCTTTAAATATTTTCCTTATATTACTTATATTCTCATCTTATAATCGTCTTAACCAACAATCATACATCTATATTACTTAATCCTATTTTCTAATCTGTAAACTGTCTTTTCTTCCAACTTTTTTCTATCTTTAAATCTTACAATAGTTCTTTAAATATACTTTGAATTTCTTCCAATCTTGTTCCACCGTCTCCTCCCTCTGGTCACGTAGTTTCCCGGTCAGTTCGGCGAGTTCCATATAGTCTATCATTTTCATCTGGCAGTCTGCTATCATAGGTAGTTCCTGTGTCTTCCAGTTTCTTGCAATCAAAATCCTAGCTGCTGTTGTGGCATACATAAAAAAAGTTTGGTCTTTCTTGGGGACCTCCTGATTCACAATTCCAAGTAAAAAAGCTTCTGGTTTCTTAACAAATGTGTTTTTCAATGCAATGTACTGTAATTGGGTCTCCTTTGAAGGTGGCTCAGAAACTACAACTAATTCAGAATACGGCAGCTAGACTGGTGACTGGGAGTGGCCACCAGGACCATATAACACTGGTCCTAAGGGATCTCTGCTGGCTCCCAGTGCATTTTCGAGCACAATTCAAGGTGTTGAAATGGCCTGGTCCCAGTATACCTGAAGTAGCATCTTCACCCCCCTCGCTCAGCCTGGACACTGAAGTCCTCCTAGAATGGTGTTCTGCTGGCTCCCTCACTGCAAAAAGCAAAGTTACAGGGAACCAGGCCTTCTCGGTAGTGGCACCCACCCTGTGGAAGGCCCTCTCTTCATATGTCAAGGAAATAAACAACTATCTGACTTTTAGAAGACATCTGAAGGCAGCACTGTTTAGGGAAGTTTTTAAGGATGGGGTTTTTTTTATTATGTTTTAGATATGTTGTAAGTCGCCCAGAATGGCTGGGGAAACCCAGACAGATGGGCAGGGGTATAAATAAAATCATCATTATCGTCATCACCACCACCATCATCATCATAGCACCTACTAAGCAAGTAGTTAAGCATTGGGATGTTTGACTGTGTTCTCTGACCTTGGGGCGTATGTATGAATTAGGGAAGATTGTAACAGCCTGCCTCAAAATTCTGGCTAGAGAAAAATTCCTGGCTTTCCCAGCCATTCTGATCCATGAAACTGACTGCTCCAACTTCCCTTTGAAGTGCCAAGCAATAGGGTGGGAGCAGTAGTAACTGTGTTCTCACTAGGATCACACATCAGACCAACATCAGCAGTGCTGTGCTGTAGATCCTCTGAAAAACCCTAGTAGCAATGACTCTCCCCCCCCCAAAAAAAGGTATCAAAGTTTCCCCTCCTGACTCAAAGTCTTTACCTGCAGGGACTAGTGATATTACAGCTTGATTGGAAATGACACACACATTGAAAATGAGCAGTGGGATTTTATTATTATTATTATTAACATGAATGTAATAGCTCCGCATCAGTCTTCTGACAATATTGTCACTACAAGTTTGTCTGCCAATATTTCACTTCTGGGGCTTGGGTATATAGAGATGATCAGATGACGATGTAATTAAAGGCAACACAGGAAAGCGAAGGGTTGGTGAGGGGCAGCTGGAATAAAAATTGCATATGTTGTTAAAAGACAGGCAGCAACCAGCTGAGAGCTTCCTGTTTTATCATATTGTCGGCACAGTGATTTCAGGCCTAGGTGAGTTCTCAGGACTCGGCACTCGGAAAGCCCACATCATTTGATCGATAGGCCCACTGAGTCTTACTCAGAAATAAGTTCCAGTGTCTTTTGCAGTGCTAACTCTCAAATAAGTGTATACAGGATGCTAACTGTATAATGCAATTCTATACCTGTCTGTTCCAAAGACAGTCCCACTGAGTTCAATGGGGCTTGATCCCAAGGTAATTGAGTAAAGGATTGCAGCTTTAGTCTAATTTCTCACATTTTTTAAGCTTCATTGTGATTTTAATACAACAGTGTACAGTTCCCATTTTGTATCTGCAGTAAAATTCTTGTGAGAAAGCGGGAAATATCAGATACCTAGGATTTGCTTTATCATTCAACATACCACTGCATTCCCCATCATGTTCTGCCTCTTTTGGTAAGCTTTCACTGTTATATTTTGCAGCTGTATCTGATTTGCTGCATTGCTGATCACTATAAAAATCTGTACTTCCCATATATTATCTCACCATATTTCAGTATGATATTTCTGGAGCGTTTGAGTTTATAGTGCTCTAAAGAAGAAGAAAAAGCACCCTCTGTGTTTTTTGAGGAGAGGAATTGAGCAAAACACTTGAAAGGTTAGGAAAACAAATTGGTAAGTGTAATTTCTTCTATCCTTAATTATTATCAAGAAAACTGAATGCCCCAAAACATCGATCCTTTATTATTATACTGCAGTGTAAGAACTGGCATTGTATCTTCTCTTGTTGTGTTGCAACTGTGAATAAAAATGAATTCCCTTTTTTTAAAAAAAGGAAGAAGGAAAAAAATATATATAATTGGAATTCATGGGTTGGATCTAGCCTAACAGATCATTCTAGGTCTCCACCCAGTCCATCACACTGAAGGGATTTTGGATGAAGCATAAATTTCACTCCCCTGGACTCTGCCAACAATAGGTGGTGAGGACCACCCAACAGCTCCTTAATGTACCTTCACAAACTGGAAACGGACAGAAGCTACAAACGATGTATAGCCAGCATAAACCACTGGGGTTTCTGGAGTGGGGAGAAACAGAGCTTGACCAGCAGAGCATCTGCTGGATCTTAAGCTGCTGGTAAATTGTGGCAGGGCCTGATCCAGGTCTGTTTGCAGCACCAGCTTGAGCACTGGCAAAGAAGCAAGACAAGATTTTTGTGTCCCTCTCCTTCTGCCCTGGCTAGCATGAGAGATAGGGCTGCAAATGTGGCAGTGACTCTGCCACTCTAGTTAAGCCCTGCAGGTAGCTGCCCTGGCAGGATTAGGATTACATCCTGAGTTACATTCAGAGTAGACCCATTGGAACCAGCTGGGTTTGAGTAACTCAAGTCCCATTGTTTTCAGTGGGTCTGCTCTAAGCATTGCTAAGTCTGGAATTGCACCCCCCCCCACACACACACAGAGAGAGAGAGAGAGAGAGAGAGAGAGAGAGAGAGAGAACAAATGTTAGATGCAAATCATTCAAGGTGCTAAAACAGTGAGGATGACATGTGTGTTGTATACACATTTTTTTAAAAAAAGAAGTGTATTCATATGCGTGTTTCTAACATTTACACTAGTGTCGAAAACACCAGTAGAAATGCAGCAATTCTATTTACTGATAACATGATGTAGTGTGGGGAATATTCCAGAAGGTGTGGGGAATATTCCAGATGTTGCTGAACTACAATTCCCATCATCCCTGACCATTGGCCATGCTTGCAAGGGCTGATGGGAGCTGTAGTTCAGCAACATCTGGAGGGCCAAAGGTTTCTTCATTTAAGATATTAAGATATTTGGATGGGCTCTGAAAAGTCTTAAGATAACTAGCCATAACTACCACAGTAAAGTTTTGTGTATGTGTGCAGAGTTTGTTCTCTGGAAAGATGACTTTCCCCCATTAACTAGCCTTGAGAAGCACACTGTAGCAACTCCTCTTATTTTGTTGATGGCATAGCTGGAAGGATAATATGGACAACATAGAAGTTTGAGGCATCACAGGAAGAAATGGCAGGGTCAATGGAAGAAAATGATGAAGGATCCTACCTATGGTTCTCCCCTAGTTATGGCTGCCTGCCTTAAGTAGAACAATATTCATTTATCTATTTATTTGCCCCATGGATCTATACACAAAAGGAAAAATGTGTATTAAAAGTCTTGAATACATTTTCTGTGTTTAAACAGCAGTGCTCCAAGCTGGACAATTCCTTGCTCCGTTTTCCCCATTGGCCATTTATTTGGGCAAATATTAACAACCCCCAGTTTTATAACTTAACACATTGTGCTGGTTATTTATTCAGTTAGCCATGAAGAGTAATGAATCGGTTTGCTGGGATTGTTGTTGTGCTTCTGGACCCAAAAGTCTTCAGCAAAAGCCACCCCACTGGGAAATTTCATGACATGGTTTCAAAAGCCTTTGTTGGCATCATCCTGCGAATTACACTCCCCCTTGTCATATAAGAGTTTGGTGCGGTAGGTGATTCATCTATGGAGCGCTCCAGCCAAAATGGTTTATTTTATTATTTTTTTGCTCACGTAAAAGTGTTCATAATGGGTTTATTCCTGCTCAAAAAACTACCTCGCAAAAGTCATATATCAGACTGAGTCAAAGCCTTACAGCAGGTGGCTTTATAATGAGGTTGATGACTAACCATTTCAAATGATTCCTTTCCTTTCCTTCCAACTTGTCAGAAGAGACAAACTATCCATTAGGAAGCATATTGCCCAAGAATTAGTTAATGGAGGCATTTGATGCCATACAAGTCACAGGGCCTTTTGTATCTCTATTCCCAAATGAGCTAAATGGCTTTCACAGAGCAATGACCAAAGTCTTCTTAGATCTAATTCTATTCTAGTCACCTGCTTGAAATTGTGAAACCAAGGTAGTAGCTATCCAGAGATTCTGAAACATGTACAAGATTATTCTGTTCCTTCATTGTGTGTCCCTTCATATTATGCTACTCCCTCGCTGTCATGTATACCTGGCTTGCTGCAGAGATTCATCCCTCTAAAACCATCACATATCAATGTGCTGAACAACAATAAAACAACTGGCATTGTCATCCCCCCCCCACAAAAAAGCCTCTGCTTTTTTGCACATGGGAGGTTGTAAATCACAAGCTGTGGGTCATAAATTCAGCCTCATTTAGTCACTGAGTTGCTATCACTGTTGGAATGCATAAGAGCAGTACTTGCCATCCTCATATGCCAAGATTTACAAATATAAATGCCATGCTTACTGTGTCATGCATAGGAGAAGGTATCCCTTATCAAGGGTAGGGGAGAGATTCAGACTGGGTCCCATTTTAATGTGAGTGCAGATAATTTGCAGTTCCCAAAACAATACTTGAACTGAGAGTGCAGCTGTCCTTCAAAATTTGCACTTCTTCAAATTTTGCAATGCAGTTCTCCAGCCAGTGCATATATTAGGGGAAAAGTAAAGGTAAAGGGACCCCTGACCATTAGGTCCAGTCGTGACCGACTCTGGGGTTGCGGCGCTCATCTCGCATTATTGGCAGAGGGAGCCAGCGTACAGCTTCCGGGTCATGTGGCCAGCATGACAAAGCCGCCTCTGGCGAACCAGAGCAGCGCACGGAAACGCCGTTTACCTTCCCGCTGGAGCGGTACCTATTTATCTACTTGACTTTGATGTGCTTTCGAACTGCTAGGTTGCCAGGAGCAGGGACCAAGCAACAGGAGCTCACCCCGTCGCAGGGATTCGAACCGCCGACCTTCTGATCGGCAAGCCCTAGACTCTGTGGTTTAACCCACAGCGCCACCCGCATCCCTTATATCAGAAGGTAGAGTGCACTTTAAAATAAAATAAAATAAAATAAATCCATAAATAAATTTGCATAACCTCCTATGAGAAATGAAGTATCTGAGGCCACAATCTTATAGCCACTCACCTGAAAGTAAGCATCATGGAATGCAATGGGGCATACTTTCAAGCAAACATCTTTTAGGCTGCAATCCTATCACATACCTGTGGATAAGTCTCATTGAGCATAATGGGCTTTACTGATATTCCCCTACTGTGAGAAGTGGGGTTACAGGGAACCAAGCAGAGGGTCTTCTCAGTAGTGGCACCTGCCCTGTGGAACGCCCTCCCACCTGATGTCAAGGAGATGAGTAACTATGTAACCTTAATGTTTTGGTTTTTTTTGCATAATAAATTTTTATTATTTTCAGCTTACAAAGAAAACAAATTAACCATACAATATAACTTCAACTTATTTACATTTTGCTCCGCCGAGCTTTGACTTCCCTCCGTCCCTCCAGCTGGTTTTCTAGTCCAATCTTTCCAGTGCAGTTCTATTGTACTCCCTCATATCAGTGTCATAGAGTTATTCCAATCCCGCAAGTGTTTTCAGGCTACTTCGATTCACTCTTAAATACTCCACATATTTACTCCACTCTCTTTGGAATTTCACTTCCCCCTGGTTTCTTATCCTACTCGTTAGTTTCGCAAGTTCCGCATATTCCATCATCTTTGACTGCCATTCCCCAATCGATGGTATTTCTTGTGTTTTCCATCTTTGGGCTATTAATGTTCTGGCCGCAGTCGTCGCATACATGAATAACCTCTGGTCTCCTTTGGCTATTTCCTCCCCCCTTAATGTTTAATGGTTACAGAGCCTAGGGCTTGCCGATCAGAAGGTTGGCGGTTTGAATCCCCGCGACCGAGTGAGCTCCCATTGCTCGGTCCCTGCTCCTGCCAACCTAGCAGTTCGAAAGCACGTCAAAGTGCAAGTAGATGAATACCGTACCGCTGCAGCGGGAAGGTAAAACTTAAAAGTATGTACTCCAATATCTGTTGAGGGACGATATTCCCCAAACTACTGAGGTTATTTCAGGATATTTAGCTGAGATTTTAAAAGTCAAATTTAAAACTACTTAATTTTACTAAATGGTGGTTATTGTGTCTTTTATACATTTTATGTGTTTAATATGTCTGAATTACCAATGTTTTATGGATGGTTTTTATCGTCTAAATTATGTTAATAATGGCTGAATGAGTGAGTGAATGAGGAACCAGCATGTTAAGACCTGAACTGTGGTTTTCCAGATGTTTCTGGATTCCAACTCATATCAGCCCCTGCCAGGGTATCCAATGGTTAGGGATGATGGAAGCTGGAGTTTATCAACATCTGGAGGGGCACAGATTAACCCAAACCAACATAGCAGTGGGGAAATAGCACAGAAATTAAGGTGTGTGGAAATAAGGGGGGGAAAGGCTTAATGCCACTTTAGAAGATCATAAGAACCTCTCTAGAGTGGGAGCTTCAAAATACACTAGTATCCACAACAAGGAAGGCAAAATACAGAACAAGACCTGAGATGTTGAGTGCAGTGGATGGTCAGATTATTGGATCATATTTATGGATTAGCCATTACTGGATGAGCCATTGTTAGTGTGTAAAATTTAAAAATAACTTCAGGTTCTGACTATAATAGGTCTTTTCTCTAAGTTCTTTCCTTTCCCAGTAGAATCTATTTTCTGTAACCACAAAAACTAGTGACATCTATTTTATCTTAGCTAGCAAAACATTAAATGCACCAGTGCTTTACATCTTATACATTTGTCTGCAATAAATTAGCATAGCTTGCAACGTTAAATTTAATTTCTGAATGATAATTATCCCCCCCTCCTTCCCAATCTCCCCTTTAGAAATATTAAAACACGCAGTGGCTTTTTATTCTGGCAAAAAAAGAGGACTTCAATTTATATAAAATAATAGTTCAATTGAACCATAAAATTCTAGTGGAAAACCAATGGGGATGGACATGGTGTTGGAACAAAAAAACAGTCCAGAGATGCACTTTCAAAGTTGAGCACCTGCTGTAAAATAACCATCTGTGTGTAACTGTAATTTAATTATAGGTTCATTCCTTTTGTGTACACTGGAAGAATCTCATAGGTCTTCCCCAGTTGGTCTGCAATCAACTTCTGGCATTTTGCAAAAGCAACAGACATGTTCTCTTAATAACACCTGCTAACTTCATCTCATTCCGGTTTCAGTAAATGGCTTCTGGGATTTTGCAATGGTGGTTGCAAGATTTTTTTTTTGCTGAAAAAAATAATAATCTGGAATCAAAGCCTACATTAACTAATCATGTGCCTTAAGAAACTGTTGGCGTTATTGGCAGAGACATCACTAATGCACTCATCAAGATGCATTAAATCTATCTGTCATCTAGTCTTTGTTGTACAGCACTTAGCAATTTTAGGTGCTTCATTCATCATAATCATCAGCACCAGCATCATCATGGATGAGGCATATTGGAGGGAGGGGAGCTTGAGCTGCAGACTTTCCCATCTCAATCCCACCATTTTGGCTTGCAGATGATGGGGGATCCTTGGCTGAGAGTCATTTGCAGCCAAATACCCTGGCAGGGGACCCAGGTGGCACTGTGGGTTAAACCACAGAGCCTAGGGCTTGCTGATCAGAAGGTCGGCAGTTCGAATCCCTGCGACGGGGTGAGTTCCCGTTGCTCGGTCTTATTTATGTAGGGTACATAAATAAGAGATGATATGTTAAAAGGAAGGAATTGATCAGACATTTTCTGAACTAGAGGATAGAAACCAAATCCTGAAACCCTGAGGGGTATATGATCACAGTTAACACCAATGGTAACGCGGGTGGCGCTGTGGGTTAAACCACTGAGCCTAGGGCTTGCTGATCATAAGGTCGATGGTTTGAATCCCCGTGAAGGGGTGAGCTCCTGTTGCTTGGTCCCTGCTCCTGCCAACCTAGCAGTTCGAAAGCACGTCAAAGTGCAAGTAGATAAATAGGTACCACTCCAGCGGGAAGGTAAACGGTGTTTCCGTGCGCTGCTCTGGTTCGCCAGAAGCAGCTTTGTCATGCTGGCCACATGACCCGGAAGGTGTCTGCGGACAAACGCCGGCTCCCTTGGCCTATAGAGCGAGATGAGCGTGCAACCCCAGAGTCAGACACGACTGGACCTGATGGTCAGGGGTCCCTTTACCTTTACCTACCCTGGCAGAATGTTCTCTAGCTGCAACTAAGACCCCCCCTCCCATGAGAGTGTAGGAATTTGCAGAGCTTTCTATCAAGCCCTAAGATATCCCACTGCAAATAACTGGTGCATCTGAGGCGAGAACCTGCAGGGCTTCAGCATCTTTGGATGAAAGCTTCAGATGACATTCTTGGCAGCCAAGAAGACACCACACACAGGACTGCTTTGGCGGATTGAAGAATAATTTATTCTAAGTATTTATTATGATGTAAGCCACTTGGGTACTGTGTAGGTATCAAAATTATTTTCATAAATAAAATGAATAATAAATTGGCGGATGTGGTGGGATACGCTATTAGTGAGATTGTATTAGGTCTTTTGAGTCCTCTGGTTCATGCCTGGCTGCTTAGCAGTCATGCCTGCAGAATGCTTGAAAATATCCTCTGTTTATATAGTCCCAAGCAGATGGCAAAGCCAAGAGGTCGATGGAGTCCTCAGTGAGTCACCCTACGTGGGTGGAGAGTTATAGAAAATGGGAATGGGGTTCAGCAAAGATTTGCCAGATGGAGAAACCTTTTTGGAACTGCTGTGGAAGGAAGTGGGCTCCTAGGATTTCTGATGTCAGAGTTAGCCATTTCAGGGCTTCCTGTCTCAAAAGGCAAGGCAGTGCTGGCATCCACAAGCATAGGGAGCAAGTGTCGAAACAATCTGTTGTAAGGCTCTAAAGCACATCGACTTTTTTGTACCATAAAGGTATCATTCAACAGGCACGTGAAGACAAAAAAAAAATTAACCAAAAATTGCTCATTGACTCTGCTTTAGCACAAAGCTGCTTAGGTGAAAGTTAAAACAAAATAAAAAATAAAAAAATTCCTTCCAGTAGCACCTTAGAGACCAACTAAGTTTGTTCTTGGTATGAGCTTTCGTGTGCATGCACACTTCTTCAGATACACAGCTCATACCAATAACAAACTTAGTTGGTCTCTAAGGTGCTACTGGAAGGATTTTTTTAATTTTTAATTTTGTTTTGACTATGACAGACCAACACGGCTACCTACCTGTAACTAGGTGAAACTTATTTAGCCTTTCTTTGACATCAGAGCAGCTAAGCCAGTGGCACTCAGAGGGACCCTGACTGATCAATCTCTCCAAGCAGATCAACTTCCCAGTGTACCTTGGGAAGAGGGGTTGCTTGTTAAATCATGCTGGAAATTGTTATTCTTTGAAGGGAGCAGGAGTCTCCAAACTACTCTCTGCACAGTTCCTTGGGTTCTTTGTGGGGAGCCATGACTGTGAAAAGTGCCACGATAGCGTCAATGGTGTAGATGTGGCTGGCATCAAGCACATTAGTCTGCCAGAGATGTTGGAGGAAGATATTACAAGAGTGAAAATATCCGGGTCAAGATATGAAATGCAGGGATTTTTGAGATGACTCCCAAGCACATGTTTTGCGTGATTTACCACTGTAAAATATCACGAAGGTCGTGTTTGTTCAAAATGAATGCAGACATTATTCAAACCCTCTAAGATTGTGAACAAACTAATTTGGAACATGTATGGTTATCAGGACCCAGGTGGCGCTGTGGGTTAAACCACAGAGCCTAGGGCTTGCTGATCAGAAGGTCGGTGGTTTGAATCCCTGCGGCAGGGTGAGTTCCCGTTGCTCGGTCCCAGCTCCTGCCAACCTAGCAGTTCGAAAGCACGTCAAAGTGCAAGTAGATAAATAGGTACTGCTCTGGCGGGAAGGTAAACGGTGTTTCCGTGCGCTGCTCTGGTTCGCCAGAAGCGGCTTTGTCATGCTGGCCACATGACCCGGAAGCTGTACGCCGGCTCTCAGCCAATAAAGCGAGATGAGCGCCGCAACCCCAGAGTCGGACACAACTGGACCTAATGGTCAGGGGTCCCTTTGCCTTTTTATGGTTATCAGGGGACAGTCCATTCAATGGGATACCACCCTATTCCAAGTTTTTCTCATATAGCCTACAGTCGTACCTTAGATCCTGAATGCCTTGGTACTTGGATGTTTTAACTCCTGAATGCTGCTAAAAACTATGGAGAGACCTGGTCTGAATAGAGATATTGGATTCATGTCCCATTATACATACTAAAACTAATTTTGGTCATCTATCCCTTTAAAAATCCCTTGGCCTTCCCTGTGGAACCAACTGCCATAACAGTCATCAACAGTTATAAGGTTGAAGCGACCTCTGCTTCAGAGTATCTGATGAAGTGTGTATTACACACGAAAGCTCATACCTTGAAAGCTTATATTTAGTTGATCTTTAAGGTGCTACTGGAATTATTAAAAAAGATTTTCTTCTTCTTTCATCTTGTTATTTATTATGACTATGACAGATCAACACGGCTATCCACCTGAATCTGGTTTGTGAAGGTTCTTTGGAACCCAAACGTCCTACGGGGCATCTGTGGCTTCCGATTGGCTGCAGGAGCTTCCTGCAGCCAATCAGAAGCCGCACTTTGGTTTCTGAACTTTTTGAAAGTTAAATGGACTTCCAGAATGGATTCCATTCGACTTCCAATGTACGACTGTATATATGAGGGGGGAGGAGAGAGAGATTAATAGTAATGCCCCAAATCCCATAAACTGCAGAGAGATGATGCAACTTCTCTCCTGAGCATTTTGATATCAGGATATAAGTGTCTGAAATAAATAATAGTAGTATCGAATCATTGACTGATATTTCACATAGAAAGGTGCACCAACTTGATTTCATATGTATTGACCACAATCTACAACACCCTTGACAACGGAATTAAGAAAGGCTAGGAAAAGCATTTTCTAATCCTTCATAAGATGAACCTCATAGAGAAAAGTCTAGACATCCAGAACTGAGGAGAGAAATACCATCTTAAACATTAGGCAGGTTGAGACATGAGTAAAATGTACGCGACACTCACTGGCTGCTTATGACACCTTTGGCAATTGCTGTCCTCAGCAAGGCTGCCACAGGCTCTCAGGGGACCACCAGAATTGTCTGAAAGCCTTTGACTTTAGGAACTTCGAAGCCACAACTAGAGGTTTTGATGTATTCTTGACATTTAGCCAATTACATTTCCAGACACAGTCTGACAAAGTGATTTGTATTTTTTTGTTTCCCATTTACAAGTAACATGGTTGGGACATTAAGATACGGGTGTGCTAGGTGGCAGACAGCCCGGCAATAAAATGTTTGTTAAATTACTGAGGAGAACACTATCCTGCAAATGAGTTGGTTGCGAGATGGACAACGTTCAGTTAGAGATGTGCCTTGTTTTGAGATATGGGCACGCCCTTGAAAGTTCTAGGCCACTGTTTTCATCAGATTATAAAATAGTTTCTCTTTCCCTGTACAAAGGGAAGTTCATAGCAGTCTTCTTCTCAAAGTGGGTTTCCCTCAGAAGAGAGGCAATTCTGGTTGAGATGTTATTGTTACTAATATTCAGGGGGAGTTTTTCAGCCAGAACTCACCAGAACTCAGTTCAGGAGCCTTTCATGTTACGGGTTAGAAAATGAATTTTTTAGAATTATCTTTGGAAAAACATGGCTGTTCAAGGAGTTTCCCCAATATATTGTTTAAAAAAACCACTACATTCACAATCTATTAAAATTTTATGTAATATTTCTAAGGATATATTAGTTCTGTATTATTTGTTTGGCGTTTTCACAATTTCAAGAAGGGATGTGTGTGTGTTTGAGAAAGAGAGAGAGAATTTTAATTACAGAAGCAATTAAGAAGATCCCAGGAAATACTTATAATGAGCTAGAGTCGTATGCTTTAGTGTCACCCTAGAGCATTAAAGCACCTGCCATATGGTCTCTTTAAAAATTGTATCTTTGCCTTCTGAATGAAGGAAGGGAATGTATTAATTTGTAGAGACTTTTAAGATGTATGTACCTGTGTCTGAAAATGTGAAAGGAATGTCAATTTTCTCCACCACCCGCTGCATAAAGTTTGAGCTAGGAATGCAGTTATGTCTCAAAACTAGGCATAATTCTAAATTCATACATAGATAATCGTGGGGTTTTTTCCTTTTCAGAATAAAATATTTATTATATTCATAGAATTATTTATATGGCACCTTTTGCGGGCAAAACCCACTCAACGTAGCTCACAGTACCAACAATAATCTACAAACAACAAAGGCAGTGGTGTTAACCATTAAATAATATTAGTGGAACAGCTAACAAAGTTATCCACTTTAACATAGTTCTCCAGAAATAGCCTTATTCAAGCAATGGTAGTTTGGAAATAATGGGTTGTAAAATGCACACACACACACACACACACACACACACACACACACACTTAGAAGGTGGTTTTGGGGCCAAACACATCTCTGTGGAGAGGAAGTTGTACAATACAGAGCCACTAGAAGCCTCGTTTCTCATGGCTTCCAAAATACAGATGGCATTTTGAATATCCCCTTGAACTTTTCCTTCCTAGCTGGTCATTAGAACAACTTATAACTAAGAACTTGAACACGAGTTTTGCTTATTTCCTCCTCCTTCCCATTCAATTTTGACTTTTGTGCCATATCCTTTTGAATTTCAAGCCCACAGTTCACAGATCCAGGAATCCAACAAAATTTAGATGTCATAATAAAAAATATACTTTGGGACTAAGAAGAACAGACAAATGTTTAAGATAATTATTTAAAGCCTGGTTAAATTATTAGTTTGTTTAGCATAAATAGATGGATACGTTTCTAGAACAGGGTGGTGGTTGTTTTTTAAGAATAATGTTTACTTGCACGAATTAAGGATCCTGAAAACACTCCAAGTCAACATAATTTTCTTTGGAAATAATGGGGATGCATAAGAGTAATCCTTGGTTAGTTCCTATATGGCAGCATAAAACCAACTTGTCTTTTATGTAATTGGATTCATTACATATTTTGTCACTAAAAACTACCTCCCCAGGGAGATTAGTTCTAAATGAATGTTATTAAGAAAGAGCAATTCATTTTTACTCCATTAGCCAAGTCCTTAATCGGGTCCTCCCTTAAAGAGGGCACATATTGCGGTGAGACATGGCAACCAAACCCTGTGTTGTGGGTGGGTAAGATTGGACAGCCACAACACCCAATTGGTAGGTCCCTCGATGCAGGGTTCAATCAGGCCAATGGGACGCAGGCTAAATAGATCGAGGGACCTATTTATACCCATGCACGTGACCTAGAGCTTCGTCTTTCGGTGCGTGCATCGGAACACCCGCCCACCTCTCCCAACTTTTAGGGCTTGTGCGCTTGACCTTGCTATGCCGTCGTGTGTCGTCTGTGGTTGGGACAGGGGCACGGCAGGAATTTTCCCCACTTGGCTGATTGGCTGTTGCCATTTGGATTTTGCCTGCCACGTAGCAAATCGTCACAACTTGTAAGGTTGTGGATAGGCTCTGGTTCAGGTGATAGGGATGGGAGAACGCTCTCGCCATCCCTATGTGAAGGATATTCCATTAAAGGAATCCAGGGACTTGATGGTTTGGTCAACCCCCGAGAGGGGGTTGTGCCCGTGCCTGAGTCCAGGGGGACATTTGGGTGGTGGAGAGAGCATGTTCCCAGCTTTCCACTTATCCAGGTGTTCACCCTTGGCTGACCTATGCTGGAACCTTGGGTCCGCGCTTCCTGCGGAGCAGGGAGCTAGTCGAACCAGAGCCTATGCAACCACTCACTATCTGTAATCAATAAAGTTGTGGCCTAAATTCTGCCAAAAAACAAACCAAAATTTGAGTCTTGTCTGAATTTATTTGGGGTGGGGTTAAAAGGTCTGAACACGCAAAAAGAACCCCACCCCCATTAACTCCTCTCATATGTCTTCTGACATTTGGATGTGAAACTAGATGCAGACAGGACAGTGGCATTTCCAAATGATAAAGAAAGAGGTCTTGGGAGTCTGGATCACGACAAAGGGGTCATGCAGTTAC
This sequence comes from Darevskia mixta, assembly GCA_034641385.1. Taxonomy (NCBI): domain Eukaryota; kingdom Metazoa; phylum Chordata; class Lepidosauria; order Squamata; family Lacertidae; genus Darevskia; species Darevskia mixta. The sequence continues at coordinate 3,584,155 of JAWWNH010000149.1, forward strand.
CGACCTTGCCCACTCTGCACACAAAACATTCCAGGTTAGAAACCACAAAGAAGTAAGTCATGGGGAGAAGGCAGGTTCTGTTCCTCACTAGAGTACTTCCTTTGTTTTCCAAATAAAGTACCATCTGCACTACACATTTAAATCAGTATCATGCTGCTTTGAACAGCCAAGGCTTCCCCCAGAGCATTCTGGGAACTGTCACCCTAAAACGGCCTCAGCCCAGTATACCTGAAGGAGTGTCTCCACCCCCCATCATTCAGCCCAGACATTGAGGTCCAGCTCCGAGGGCCTTCTGGCAGTTCCCTCCCTGCGAGAAGCGAGGTTACAGGGAACCAGGCAGAGGGCCTTCTCTGTAGTGGCGCCTGCTCTGTGGAACACCCTCCCATCAGATGTCAAAGAGATAAATAACTGTCTGACTTTTAGAAGACATCTGAAGGCAGCACTATTTTGGGAGCTTTTGAATATTCTGTTGGGAGCCGCCCAGAGTGGGTGGGGAAACCCAGCCAGATGGGCAGGGTATAAATAATAAATTATTATTATTATTATTATTTGCTGAGAGATCATAGAATTGTAGAGTTGGAAGAGATCATGACGGTCATCTAGTCCACCCCCTGCAATGCAATAATCTTTTGCCCAACTTTCGAATCCACGTCCCTGAGATTAAGAGTATCATGTTCTGCCAACCAAGCTATCCAGGTTTTCCTCTCAGACATCAACTGCCCAGCATTCGCTTGCTTTGTTTTATTTAGCAAAATTTATATGTGACTTGATTGTAAAAAACAACAACCTCTAAGCGGTTTACAAAAATATAAAACAAAACATTAGCATTATTGATTGAAACATTCAAAAATCGGCATTTGAAAATATACAAAAGATGATTAAAATCAATAGAAGCTAAAAAGAAATAAAACACATATAACTTCTGGAAAGGCTCGCCTGAACAAAAATGTTTTAAGCAGGCACCAGTGAAGGCACCCAGCAGATATCAAGAGGCAGGGAGTTCCAAAGTCTAGGTGCTACCACAGTAAATGATCAATACAATACAAGGATGGAACAAGTATTATGTGGCACCTGCAACAGTGCCAGTTGCACAAATGGAAGTGGATGAATGGGTAAATATGTGGTAAGGTGATCTCTCAAGTAAACTGTTCTCAAGCTGTTAAGGGCTCTATTTACAAATAGTAATACCCAGGGCTTTCCCCCCCCCCCCAGCGGGTACTCAATTCCAGCACCTCTCAGGTGTGTGCCATTGGCATTCTAAGAGAACAAGGAGGCATTCCTGGTGAGTTCTGGCACCTCTTTTCCTAGAAGAATAGCACCGGTAATACCTTTAACTTAGTCAGGGACCAAATGGGCAGCTCTCTGAGCAGCGATGTTATATGAGCACAAAATCTCACTTCCCAGAATTCCCTGGGAAGAGGGATTGATTCCTAAACCAGGCTGGGAATTGTAGCTCTGTGGGGGTAATAGGGGTCTCCTAACAACTCTCAGGGGACTTGGGTGGTGCTGTGGGTTAAACCACAGAGCTTGCCAATCAGAAGGTCGGCGGTTCGAATCCCCGCGATGGGGTGAGCTCCCGTTGCTCGGTCCCTGCTCCTGCCAACCTAGCAGTTCGAAAGCACGTCAAAGTGCAAGTAGATAAATAGGTACCGCTGCAGCGGGAAGGTAAACGGCGTTTCCGTGCGCTGCTGTGGTTCGCCAGAAGCGGCTTAGTCATGCTGGCCACATGTCCTGGAAGCTGTACACCAGCTCCCTCAGCCACTAAAGCGAGATGAGCGCCGCAACCCCAGAGTCGGTCATGACTGGACCTAATGGTCAGGGGTCCATTTACCTTTACTTTATCAACTCTCAGTACCCTCTGCAAACTGCAGTCCCCAGGATTCATTGAGGGAAGCCATGAGTGATTCCAATTCATAACATTACTTCTGTCATTTTGCACTTCCAACACATACTTGACTTGGTTTTATACATTTTGGCTAGCTTATTTGGCGTTAAATATCATCTATAAATAATCTTTGTGTATATATATATATATATATATATATATATATATATATATATATATATATATATAAAAGTATAACAAGCAGTAAATGACTTCAGATTCATTATTATTACCCTTTATCTATCTATCTATATTCTGAAACATGGATGAAAAAGGAGCAAAAGGAGGGTGGGGGCTGAAGGAAGAGAGAAAGTGTCAGAACAGAAATTGTCACCTATAAAAAAGGGATCTGTTAAAAGAGGCTGCTTGTCCACCAGCAAAACAGTAGCATCCTTGTATTCTCCCAAGTTCCCCCTCACATGCAGTATTTTCTTCTTCTTATTATTATCCTTATATATTGTGATATGTTTTAAATTATTCTTTTAGCTTGATGTCATATAAGACACTCCAATTTCCCAGGCTTTGACACCTGCACTCTTTGCAAACCTTTGCCCAATGTTTTTATTAACTCAATTTAATGGAACCTTTTTTTCATGGTGACCTTAAGAATTTAATAACTCTTCAATGCAAGGACAATACCACCTGCAGGCTCCACTGGGATTAAACTGCAGTAGCTCAATATGTCTGCAGGAACACATTAATGGGAAGCAGAAAAGGAGGGGGGCATCCCTCAGAAACTACACAAATAGGTCCCTTGGCCCTGTGGGTGGATATTATGAGTGGTTATGATGTCTGCTCCAGGACGGCGAACATAAAACACTGCGCTTCTGAGGCATGGGGGATGCTCACAGCTGCCTAATATTAATCTAACTTTGATCATGTCAGATATGCTAGCAAATGTCCCTTTCCACAGTGCCTCCCTCTCTGACAGGCACTCGGCTTATCTTAAAAGATACAATCAATACATTATTAGTCAACAAGCTGACAGAGGCCCATAAATTAATCCCTTTCTGTCAATGCGGAAGTTACGTTTTCCGGTGAAGCCTCCTCCTCACAGTATGGAACAGAGACCATTTAATCCAATTAAGGTAGAAATGAACTCCAGTCCCTGCACATCTTGGCTCTGTCCCATATATTTGAGTTCTTAAGCTCAAGAGCAGCAGCAGTGACCTTAGGGGTGTGTGTGTGTGTGTGTTTGATTCAGTCATTGAATTCCAAGGTTAAACTTTGAACCGGCATGTTTGAAATGATAAACCAGCAGGTGGTGCAGCAACGAAAGTGCTAGCTCATTTGCAAAGCTAAACAGCACCCGGTACGGATTCAGTTTGGATGGAGGAACGCGTGTTGCAGTTCCTGCATTGCAGGGGATTGGATTAAATTGCCTCTGGGGTCTCTTCCAGTGCTACAGTTCTATGATTCTATGTATGTGCATCATAGCTGTCAACTTTCGGATTTGAAAATAAGGGATCAGCAGCCTCACCTGTCCCGGGGACAATCTACGGTTCTCGGGGACAGTCCACGCCACGGTAATCCCCCCCCCGGGCTACAAATTAATTTACACCAGGCTACACATCATCATCTTTCCCCACCTCAGGGTCTCTTTTCCAGGGAGTCTTCTCTTCTCATGCGATGCTTCAGGATCTGTCCTTCCGGTGAGCAGCCAGGGCCGATGTCCTTCAGAATGGATCGGTTTGATCTTCTTGCAGTCCACGGGACTCCAGCACCACAATTAAAAAGCGTCAATTCTTCATGGGGGGATTGATCAGGTTCACTCTTTTGGCTTTCTGGCATCCATTAATGACTTATTATACAAACGTGTTGCAGACTTTGCATCCTTTAACACTCTTTTGGAAGGAGTGTATTTGTGGGCTGGGCCAGAGTGGTTGATTTTACATGCAAGCAAAGCACAAACAGTGCTGTTGTCTAAGGACATCCTATTCTCTGTAACTATTGGTGAGCAACACAGCCGAGCAACGCAGCTGAGGAGCCTCCTTGGCTGGCAGGGAGGGAGAGGAGCTGCTTCCTTTGAAATCCGGGAAATTTATGGGATAGCTAACAATCCGGGACAGCAGCGGGAAACGGTGCTGGAATAAGGGAATTTCCCACCAAAAAAGGGAAACAATGTGGAACGGCTCTGGAATAAGGGAATTTCCCGCAAAAGAAGGGAAGGTTGACAGCTATAATGTGCATGAATGTGCACACATGCACGCAAACAGTAAGCATTCTTTCTCATCCATGTTCTTCTTTAACCTAACCAAAGGTGGTCAATTTTGGAACTAACCTGTGCCCCGGTGCCTTTTCACAGCAACGTGAGTGGCAGAAATTGGCTGGTGACAACATTCATGATATGAAAAGGTTCCTCTGCAGATCTTTGGGCTGCGAAAGGTAATCCTGGTCAGCAGACAACCATATTCCAAGGACCTATAGAAAGAAGGTGAAGTGGGGTTCAGTAAGGATAGCTAATGCATGATTATTTTTGGAGAACTGGTGAGGTCGCTGTAGATTGGAAGCGGGCAATTGCCCCCATCTTCAAAAGGGGGGGAGGGGAATCCAGGTAAGTACTGACCTGTGAGCTTGACATCAATACCAGGAAAGGTCCTAGAACAGGTAATTAAACAGTTAGCACTTTAAAATGGATGCTGTGATTACCAAGAGCCATCATGGGTTTCTCAAAAACAAGTCATGCCAGACAAATCACATTTCTATATTTGATAGAGTTAAAAGGTTGCGGATCAGAGGACATAGTGTGTCTTGATTTCAGTAAGGCTTTTGACAAAGTCCCCTGTGATATTCTTGTTGAGAAGCAGGTAAAATTTGGGGTGGATGAGGTAATAGTTAGGTGACTGACTTACTGGCTGAACTCAGAGTGTGCTCACTAATGGTTCCTCATCATCCTGGAAAAACATGACTAAGCATGTTCCACGTGTTTATAAATGATTTGCACAAAGGAATTGAGGAGATACTCATCAAATTTTAGATGACACCAAACTGGGAGGGGTAGCTAATGCTGCAGAAGACATCTTTCTGACAGGAAAGGCTTTTTGACAATAGAATGGAATCCCTCAGAAGGTGGTCAACTCTCCTTCCTTGGAGGTTTTCAAACAGAGCTTGGATGACCATTTGCCATGGATGCGTTCGTTGAGATTCCTACATTGCGGAGAGTTGGACTACATGACCCTCAGGATCCCTTCCAACTTTACAGTTCTCTTTTATATGTGACAATTTATTCCAAATACACAAAATGTTCCATTTAGGACACCTTGTACCATTCTTTCAGTGAGAGGAACATTCAAAAATATGCATAAAACCTGCCTGTGCTTTTAAGGACTTTGACAAGGAAAGGATGTTAACAGCCTCATGGCACGCAAAACAAATAATTCTGAATCTTTGATAGTAATCCAATATAATGATAGCATGCATTAAGGAAGCAGGCTTTGATTGGCCCTATTATTGTAGAGTAGTAGCAAGCACCAAGCACTTACTTGCATTTAAATCTTTATTGATAAAGAGACAGTGCACCTGCCTAACACTATTTTTCTGTGAAGGGATGCTAAGAACACAAGAAGACCCATGCTGGATCAGGCCAGGGATCCATCACAGTGACCAACTGGATGCCCATGGGAAACCCACAAGCATGAACTGAGTGCAACAGCACTCTCCACCTGTGATTCCCAGCCACTGGTATGCATAGCTGTCAACCTTTCCCTTTTCTCGTGAGGAATCCTATTCGGAATAAGGGAATTTCCCGCAAAAAATGGGAAAGGTTGACAGCTATGCTGGTATGCAGAAACATACTGCCTCCAACAGTAGAGGTGGAATCTAAATCATCTTGCTTTTAAGCATTTTTCTCTCTACCAGAGGAGTGCAACTCTTAAAAAAAAGATATCATATAACTTTAACTTTGTAGCCTGTTATAATGCTCTACTCCTTGGTCTGCCAGTCTTCTTACTTTATTACCATTGATTTTTATTTATTTATTTCTGGAAGCGCCTGGAACCTGAAACCTACAGGACAAAATCCCATAACGCTTTACAAATGATCAATAGGCATTAGGTCTACTTGCATTCAAGGAAGGTGCGTGCACACCACAATCCCAACTGCTCCCAATCTTCATATATTTAGCACAACAGTCAGGAGGGAGATTCTAAGTGCTGAACGTGCTTAAAACCTCCATTCAGAAGGGGAGCCAGCAGGGATGATGCATTCTTGTGCTGTGGAAAAACCTCTCCTCTAATTAGTCGAATGCCTTCTGCAGTGGTGGCCGGTCTATTAGGGCAAATGGGGCAATGTCCCGCCAACCTCAGTCATCTCCAGCTGCCTCCCTTCTTCCTTACAGATCTTTTATTACAGTGTTGGTGCTGACCTTTAAAGCCCTAAATGGCCTTGGCATCTCCACTCCTGTCATTCAGCCCGAACACTGAGATCCAGCTCAGAAGGCCTTCTGGCAGTTCCCTCACTGTGAGAAGTGAGGTTATAGGGAGCCAGGCAGAGGACCTTCTCGGTAGTGGCACCCATGCTGTGGAATGTCCTCCCATCAGATATCAACTATACAGTCTTTAGAAGACATCTGAAGGCAGCCCTGGATAGGGAATTTTTAAATATTTGACGTTTTACTATGTTTCTGTATATGCTGGAAGTCACCCAGAGTTGCTGGAGCAACCCAGTCAGGTGGGCAAGGTATTATTATTATTATTATTATTATTATTATTATTATTATTATTATTATTTATTACAAGGTGTGGCTGGAAAGTTTGATGAATGGTTACAGAAATCGGATGACGAGAAATATTCAAACATTCAGTCGGCATGGGAAACCCACGAAATGCTCACAATTGTGTACGGAGATGAAGCTGGAACTTGAAAGACAGTATATGAGTAGTTTAAGCGTTTCCGTGAAGGGCGGCAAAACATTGAAGATGACCCTCGGTGTGGCAGACTGTCGGCGAGGAGAACGGAGAAATGTCGACAGAATTTGTGATTTATTGATGCAGGATCGGCGTTTATCTATCCGAATGATGGCGGAATAATTGCATATTCCCTGTGAAATCATTACTGAGGTTAATGAGTTGTCCCATCCTCCATATTCACCCGATCTGGCCCTACCAGATTTCTTTCTTTTTCCAAAACTGAAATCTGCACTAAAAGGGCACAGATTTTCCAACATTTCACACTTCCAAGCTGCTGTGACGAGGGAACTGAAAGCAGTATGAAAAGAAGAAGAGGAGTTTGGATTTGATATCCCGCTTTATCACTACCCGAAGGAGTCTCAAAGGGGCTAACATTCTCCTTTCCCTTCCTCCCCCACAACAAACACTCTGTGAGGTGAGTGGGGCTGAGAGACTTCAGAGAAGTGTGACTAGCCCAAGGTCACCCAGCAGCTGCATGTGGAGGAGCGGAGACGCGAACCCGGTTCCCCAGATTACGAGACTACCGCTCTTAACCACTACACCACACTGGCTCTCAAAGAGGACTTCTCTAGAAGTTTCCAATAGTTCTACGAATGTTGTAAACAGTGCATTGTATCAGAGGCGGCCTACTTTGAAGGCCTGTACGATATGTATGCTCAAATATTTCTCACTGTCCGATTTCTGTGACTTATTCACTGAACTTTCCGGTCACACCTTGTATTACCTTTCAGGCCCTGCCTGTTAGCTTCCATTGCAGGACAAAACTAGCATTAGTTAGTTCTGCCTGTCATTAGCTCTGCCACCCTCTAAGGTTGGGCTCTCTGCTTTCCACCCCAGCAGTCTCAATGGTCACAAGCCATCGCTTGTCTTCTGATGCAAAAGAGGCTTCTATTTTTCTGCTTCTTTCTCAGGACACATTGGAATTTCTTTATAATGTTGTTGAGCTTGCGGGTCAAGTTTACCCTGTCATTGTGAAGCGGCTGTGTGGGTGCTGTGCTTTTCTTTCTATTACACTCTTCTCCAGCAGCGTGCAGCCTCCCAAACAGCTTGGATGGGAAACCACTTGAGAGCTCCATGTACTCTGCTTTGAGCTTTCCCAATGATATGCTGTTTATATCAAATTAGCGTGCAGCTGACACTCAGCTTCCGCCATCAACCAAATTAAATACACATGCCATGTAGTCAGTTTTTCAATTATTGCAAATATTTGCATGGGGATGGTCAAAAGGCATTGCATCACAATTAATCTTCATTGTGCAAATACAAATGAACACAAACCATGAAAGGAGAAGATTAAACGCCAGCTATGCTGGTTAGATATGTTGTTCTGAACGGAGTTTTTCTTCTTCTTTTCTTTTCCCTTTCTTGGAAGGCAGGCAACACGAAGGGTTTGTACACATTACCAGCTTAAAATGCAGCTAGGTCATTGTTTTTCTCAATTTGGATTGAAGCTGGGGGGGAGTGGCCGCCGGGACCACATAACACCGGTCCTGAGAGATCTACATTGGCTCCCAGTACGTTTCCGAGCACAATTCAAAGTGTTGGTGCTGACCTTTAAAGCCCTAAATGGCCTCGGTCCTGTATACCTGAAGGAGCGTCTCCACCCCCACCGTTCAGCCCGGACACTGAGATCCAGCGCCGAAGGCCTTCTGGCGGTTCCCTCACTGCGAGAAGCAAAGCTACAGAGAACCAGGCAGAGGGCCTTCTCGGTAGTGGCGCCCGCCCTGTGGAAAGCCCTCCCATCAGAGGTTAGAAGGATCAACAACTACATGACATTTAGAAAACACCTGTGTTAATGTATTTTAATGTTGCTGGAAGCCGCCCAGAGTGGCGGGGGAGACCCAGCCAGATGGGTGGGGTACAAATAATAAATAATAATAATTATTATTATTATTATTATTATTATTATTATTATTATTATTATCATCATCATCATCATCAAAATACAATATTTCATAAGACAGAAAATGATAGATATAGATTGTGGCTAACCATAGAATCATAGAATTCTAGACCTTAGTTACCAGAAAAGTTGCTGTTACATTTATGCATGCAGAATTATTATCACTTTCACCTAGCATTTGCCCTTTTTTCCTGTCATTTTCCTGTGTCATACTTGAACAACTTATGAAAGCGGTCCAAGTCTCAACAAAAAGATTGCTGTCAGTCACTTTTCACTTGTGTGCTATAAATAAATCACTTTGTGCCGAACAAGAAGAAAAGCAGAACCATTCCTACATCTCAGTGGAGATAGCCTGACACAATACAGGAGGTCTTAGAAAGGGCATCTGGAATATTATTCTCCCTCATATCTAAACAATATGTCCTTTCTTACATATATCTAAGCCTGCTATCTTCCTACAACCCCCCCTCCAAAATCATACTATTCCCAATATGTTTGCTCTGACATTTGAGTTTTCGTTAAGATTCACACTTTTGTCCTTCAAAAAGTGTCATTATTCTTTCCTTCACTCACCAATGGATAATGCTGCTGAATTTGGGCATTAAAATGGGGAAAGGTAAGTGTGTGTGTGTGTGTGTGTGTGTGTACCCCACAATCTCCTTAGTTCACCTCTTTCAAACTAGACCACACAGTGTATCTACTGCTTAATGCTACTCCTATGACAATGCTGAGTTGATATCGTTACTGCACTTTTTTATCATAGCCTCTTATATCTCACTGTTCTAAATACATCTTATCTGTGACAAGGAATGGGAAGAAAACAAATGTCTCATTGGTGGCATTAATTCCTGTGCCTGTATTCAGTCAGGGCCCCACAGAATGAAAGACTAAAACCGACAATTCAATTTCTTAGCCGCTTTTGTGAGGGACTTTAGCAAAAGCATCTGACAGATATAGAGGGAATATTTTTCAAAATGGAAAGAAATAGATTTTCTGCTTTGAGCCAATAGGAGAGTTTAACATGATAAATGATCTGATCCATAGCTTCTTTTCTATTATTTTAAGGAGTGTTTTTATATTTTAGTTTAACACCTTTGCAAATGGCTTTTCAGTCTCTTGGCATTTACTACGGATGCTGCAGAAGTTAGGATTCCAACTTCTGCTTTTAAGTAGCAAGCTAGAGGCCTGGAAGATCAGTGGTGGGTTTCCTGTCTCCCTCCCTCTTTTAAATTTCTGGGTTTCGTTTGCCAATTCTTTCCCAAGAGTGCTCGAAACTATGTACAATTATGGCATGGCATGGTCATAAATAGCTGTCAATAAATCAGGTCTATCCAGCAAGCAGTTCTATTCCCTATTTTTGAGTGGGGTTCAATCATACACTCAGCTTGCACAATTATAGGTGACTAGTAGACTTTAAGCCCGTTAAATTAACGGGCGCTAGAATATCATGGAAAGCGGGGATGGCGAGAACTTGCTGAAGTGCTCGATGTACTTGGGCGCCCCGGCCAGCGCCGAATGGCCCTTCAGCAGGCAGCGCAGGAGGTGCATCGCGGCGGTGGCGGCACTGGCACCAGCCAGGCCCCGGCAGGCCAACTCAGCCGCCACTTGTAACGGCTGCTGCCTCTTAGAAATAAGTCCACGCGAGCGCGCACCCGCCGCTTCAACAGCCCGGCCGCCCGAAGTCTCTGCGCTCCAATCCCTGTGCCCGTGGGGCACATGTGCAGTAGGACACAGGGACTGGACGCAGAGACACTTGCACTTTATTACTGTAGATGCGTGCAACAAACCAGCTTCCCCAATGGTCTGGACTTTTGTCATAAGGAAAGAGATGGGGGACATGCACCTGAAAATGTGAGCTAATACTTGTTTCTAATACATCTAATCTCCCTGCAAGCAAATCGGAATGAATGCTCAATAAAAAGGTGGTCTGGAGACACCCTTAGACTGCATGTGCGTAGCACAATGGCCATGCATTGCCATGAGACATGAGGTAAATCTGTATCTGACTGGGTGGGCCTCAGACCTTTGTGATAGTTACGAAGTATGGGGCTCGACCGCGAACAAGAGCCATGGTTACTGTTGCTAAGGAGGACAATACAGTACAGCGGGCATTTAGTAGTATTGAAAGTGAATGTCCTGGGTAGTTAATTATATTGATCAAGGCATTAGAATCGGATTGGTGTTCTGAGGGTCACTCCGAAAGAATTCATATTGCCTTTTGGGCAAAGAACAAAAGAGGGTTTTGCAAAGTAGAGACATGTTATTCATCTAAGGCTGTGGCCACCAGAATATTTAAGGCTGAAATAAGCAGAGAGAGTATGTCCTAGAGAACGATGGAGGGCTAAAGAGAAAATATGAGCATAAGGTCCGACGAAAAGTCTAGGGCCCGCCTGCACAATACATTTAAAGCAGTGTTATACCACTTTAATCGGGCATAGTCTCCCCCCCCCCCAAGAATCATGGGAACTACAGTTTGGCAAGGGTGCGGAAAGTTGTTAGGAGGCAAATATTACCTTCATGGAGCTACAATTCCCAGAGTGGTTTAACAATCAATCCCTTCCCAGAGGACTCTGAGAATTAAAGCAGTAGCATGACATTGCACACACCTCAAGGATGGGCTCTTTAAGTCACCCTCAACATTTTACTCTCAGCTTCAGTTTTTTCATCTGTAAAATGGGAATAGCTAATTACCAGTGACACAAGGGTGTGATGCTCAACGAGGTGCGTACTTTGGCAGAACTTTTACATGCAAATAAAAAAGTATTATGAATGACCATCTATGCTTTTATTTTGAATCTCTATAACAATTCTCCCCCACTTAAAGGTATCATCATTATCCACCCACCAGTGGTATCCCCCCCCCCGTTCTTTTGTGCTTATAAGCTTATGTGCTCAGAGATGTATTGTGAAGTAGAATGCTAAAAAAAACTTTGGTGGCAATTTAACAACAGCCATTTAAAAACAAACAAACCCAGGGCTGGCCTATTTGGTAAATGAGAGAGCGTTCTGGCATTGACATATGCAGAGCAGGAACCAGCTTGAGATGAAAAATCCATTGATTCCTGAGTGACAAAATGCAGCCCAATGTAATTGTTCTGATAAGGCTGTCACTGATCTTGTTCACTATCTGAAATTCCACATGAAAACAAAGGGAGAGGCATCCCAGGGCCTTAATGACAATTGAGTAAAATGTGCCAATGCCAGCTAATAATATACCTGCATGATACAGGCCATTAAGCACTCAACGGCAATGCTTCCTCAACAACAGAAACAAATGGAAGTGACATTTATGGTCAATGTGTTGTCTTATTAAGCTGTGTTAAATGCTCTTCAGAATAATTAATACACCTTGGTGCCAATCGTTAATAAAAAAAAATCAGCAATACCCTATCACAGTGTTTTTCAACCGGTGTGCCCCGGCACAGTAGTGTGCCGCAAGACACCGGCTGCTGTGCCGCGGGAAGACACCGGCTGCTGTGCCGCCCTGGGCCGCTTCCGGGTCGGTCCGGGCTGGCGTCGCCTCGGCTCCGCTTCTCGCTCGCCGACCACCACCTTCGCCGGGGCTGCCGGGCGCTTCGCCTGCTGCCTCTGCCGCCCCGGTCGTGGTCGGGGATGGGCGGGAGGTGCCGGTGCCGCCGGGCTCGCTTGGGGCCGGGTGGAGGTGCTGCCGGGGGGCTGGGCGCGGGAGGCGGAGGGGGGGCGGGCGCCTGGCCCGCCGCGGTCGCCGATCTCCCGCTCCGTTTTCGCCCGCCTGGGTCCTTCCCCTCCCTCCCGCCGGGGCGCGCGGACACCCCACCCCCCGGGGCGGGAGGGGCGGGGTGCATGTGGTGGTGGTGTGCCGCGAGATTTTTTTCATGGGACAGGTGTGCCGTTGCCCCGAGGAGGTTGAGAAACACTGCCCTATCAGCCCCCTCTTCTTTGCTGGTAATTACTTAAGCCAGCTTTGAATGAACATTGGGTGATCATAAGAATAATGGAGACAAAGGTGAGTTTTCCTTGGGGAGCTGTGGCAACATCAAACATCTAAAGGCACAGATGAAGAATTGCTTCCATTGCAAAATTTAATAATATTCTATTATTGGAAGAAAAAAGTAGGGGAGTCAGTGTTAAGTGTGATGGTTTAATTGACACAGAAATGAAAAATGGCTAAAGGTATACATTTATACCTGTGAGCCTAGAGCTTGCTGATCGGAAGGTCGGCAGTTCGAATCCCTGCGACAGGGTGAGCTCCCGTTGCTCGGTCTCAGCTCCTGCCAACCTAGCAGTTTGAAAGCATGTCAAAGTGCAAGTAGATAAATAGGTACCGCTCCGGCGGGAAACAGCGTTTCCGTGCGCTGCTCTGGTTCGCCAGAAGCGGCTTTGTCATACTAGCCACATGACCTGGAAGCTGTACGCCGGCTCCCTCGGCCAATAATGTGAGATGAGCGCTGCAACCCCAGAGTCGGACACGACTGGACCTAATGGTCAGGGGTCCCTTTAGCTTTATACATTTATACCTCCTCCACACCAGAAATTAGGCATGAAAAAGAGGGTTTTGCTCCACCCCCAAGGCTAAATTCATGGGGTGGGGGGTGATCTTCCTGGATATTGCAGCTGAGGAGGCAAGAGGTAACTTCACCCTACATACAATCTCCAAGAAGATCACCCCTTCACAACAAGTAGGCTTGGATGAAACCTTCTGCTTGAAGCAATACAAGGCTTCCCCCTAAGTCTAGTTGCAGTGGGGAAGAGGCCATTTTAGGAGTAGGGGAACAGATGGGGAGGGAAAGGGTAATCAACCTCTACAATTGTCCTTTGCAATTACACTTTTAAAAGAAGAAGAAGAAGAAGAAGAAGAAGAAGAAGAAGAAGAAGCAGCTGTATTAGCTATGATAGAAAGCGTCTTCCAAGCCTAATTGTTGTAGAGGTGGCGTATTTGGTATTGGGAGGGTCAGAGTTCACAGAATCATAGAAACATAGAATTGGAAGGGACCCTGAGGGTCATCTAGTCCAATGGAGGAATCTCAGCCTAAACATCAATGACAGATGGGCTTCCAAACTCTGCTTAAAAACCTCCAAGGAAGGAGAGTCCACAACCTACTGAGGGAGACCATTCCACTGTTGAACATCTCTTACTGCCAGAAAGCTTTCCCTGATGTTTAGTTGGTACCTCCATTCTTGTAACTTGAAGTCATTGCTTCAGGTCCTACCCTCCAGAGCAGGAGAAAACAAGCTTGTTCCCTCTTCCATGTGACGGCCCTTGAGATATTTGAAGGTGGTTATCATATCTCCTCTCAGTCTCCTCTTGCGAGAGAGGGAAGAGTTGGGAAGAATTAACTCTCCCCTCTACAGCTGTAAATACTCCCGTGCCGTAACTCTTGGAAAAAAAGTCTTGTATTGGAGGCAATACACAACTGGCACACCGCAGAGCTATATTATGAAGACAGTTCAATATGGCATTGGTGTAGCAACTATGCCAGCCTCTGGCAACCTAGCACCTACCAGATGGCCATGCTGGCAGGGGCTCATGGGAGTTGCAGTCCAAAACGTATTGAGGCTGCCAGGTTGGCAAACACTAAGCTAGGCGGTGTGAAGCAGTCTCAGTATTTGACCCAACATTGAACCCACCATAGCCCCCTCGAAGTACAGCAGTCTCCCTGTAACCTGCTGCTTGCTTGCCTGGTGTGGAGATCCATTCACGAGGCTTCAGCAGTGCGTAGGGAAGTCCCGGCACTCATAATTGGCTCCCTCTTTGCTTATCTCTCTTTGCAGTGTCACCTGCTCGACTCACTTTATTTCGATTGTGTTTTTATCATTCAATTCATCCAGCTGATTTACTCCCTGTGCCAATGCTTTATTCATCCGTTTCCTTTCCCTTTTTCTGTTCCTGTCGGAGTGGCTGCAGCCGTCCTCTTGGGCAAAACTTGGCTGTTAATATGCAGAGCATCTCACTTTGTAATCAGTACTTCTGAAAGGCTGTTACTAATGTTCTCGGAGGACTGCTACAAATCATGAATAAGTAGGAAGCCCTGCACCATTTCAGGTTGGTTCCCCTATCCTGTATATTAGATCATCTTTTATTTTCGGGACTTTGCACGTTGACTTGTACTCCTGTGGCCAAATAAAAACCCAACTCATATATCTGTCATTTACCCCCAAAAGAGGCAGCTGAATGAATGGTCTTCCGGTGTGATTCAAATGCCCTTGTCTTTTGTGTTTGTGTATCTATAGGCGGTTCCTCAAATAGGCAGCCACACACGCCGACATTTGCATCCCATAAAAAAATGGCAACAACTTGCTTATTTACATGCTCCCCTTGGACACATTCCCTTTTTAAAAGCCCTTTTGGTGCAGTATATTCTTTTATTGTCCCCCTCCAAGGGGATGTAAATAGAAGTCTGATACTCTACTCTAGCTCCTGTACTGCCTCAGACATAAGTACTGGGATCTTCCGTAATATTTAAAACATTCTTCTCTTGACGCAAAGTCCTTTAAAGCTCTTCCAAGTCCTTCATAAATCATGAATTAGCCTGTAATGCAGAGACTTGCAATGGGAGCATAAAACAATTCCAAAGAATACTGGAAGGTAACACTCTGGGCTTGCATTCTGGAGAGAAATCTCTCTTTGCCACCTGCATCCTGGCCGTGCCTTTACCTCAGGGTTCCTTTGCAAGGGGAAAAGCTCTGAAGGCAGCAAAAGGCCAATGTTTGTGAGGTAAACTTCAAACTGCACAGATTGGTATTACTGACACCTATCTGGTGTTATCCAAATAGAATGCTTCTTGAGGTTGGCCCTGATAGAAGGCCCTGATACCCTCCAATACCTCTGATGAAAATAGGAACGACGACAACAATTTTATTATTAATACTTCACCCATCTGACTGCCACTCCGGGCAACTTCCAACATATAGAAAACAACAATGAAACATTAAACATTTAAAAACTTCCCTTTACATAGCTGCAATCAGATGTCATCTAAAGGTTGTATAGTTACTTATCTCCTTGGCTTGTGGGTCACATAACTCCATTTCTCCAATAAAAAATAAGGACATCCCCATACCCTCCAACATTTCTCTGACATCCTAAGGAAAAGCAAGACATCTCAGGATCAAATCAGAAACCAGGATGGCTTTTGTAAATCTGGGAATGTCCCTGGAAAATAGCAACACTTGGAGGGTCTGGCCCTATTGTTGTGGATACTGCCTCTATTAGGGCCAAATTGTTGTTTTTTGTTTTTCCTTCTACCCTAATGTCCCATGGTGGGTTACAATATTAAAAATGGTTTAGAACAACTTACAAGAAGTGGATAGGTTTGATCAAAATCCTCTAGGGGGATTCTATCCATTCTTAAGGAAATCAGCCCTGGGTGCTCACTGGAAGGACAGATCCTGAAGCTGAGGCTCCAATACTTTGGCCACCTCATGCGAAGAGAAGACTCCCTGGAAAAGACCCTGATGTTGGGAAAGACTTAGGGCACAAGGAGAGGGGACGACAGAGGATGAGATGGTTGGACAGTGTTCACGAAGCTACTAACATGAGTTTGACCAAACGGTGGGAGGCAGTGGAAGACAGGAGTGCCTGGCATGCTCTGGTCCATGGGGTCACGAAGTCGGACACTATTAAATGACTAAACAACAAGAAGAAGAAGTGGAAACATTTAAGTGCAGTGACCCCGACCCCCGTCAACCTGAGATGCTCCAGAAGGATACAGGGGTCAACAGTATCAAAGGCCACCATGAGAATGAGTCTTGCTCCCCATGTCTCCTGATAATGTCAACAACAAGGGCAATAAGGCAGTTTCAGTGATCTGAGCAGGCCTGACGCCAGACTGGAATGGATCCAAGTAACCACTGGTGCATTATGTTAAATGTGTTATAGCATTAAAGAAGGTAAAGATACCCCTGACCATTAGGTCCAGTCGTGGACGACTCTGGGGTTGCGGCACTCATCTCGCTCTATAGGCCGAGGGAGCCGCCATTTGTCCGCAGACAGCTTCCGGGTCATGTGGCCAGCATGACTAAGCCGCTTCTGGCGAACCAGAGCAGCACACGGAAACGCCATTTACCTTCCCGCTGGAGCGGTAACTATTTATCTACTTGCACTTGACGTGCTTTCAAACTGCTAGGTGGGCAGAAGCTGGGACCGAATAATGGGAGCTCACCCCGTCGCAGGGATTCCAACTGCCGACCTTCTGATCAGCAATCCCTAGGCTCTGTGGTTTAGACCACAGCGCCACCAACAATTGATGCCACAAATCCAGAAGGTGATCAAGATCAGGATGCCAGGGCTAAGGCCGGCCTAGCTAAACAAATATGAAGCTAAGAGGTGTGACTAGGGAATGCCTCTCTATGCTTGGATGGATATTTGCCTTGAATGACCTTGGGCTTAGTTCTAACACTGCTTCGAAATGAACTTCAGAGAAGTTTCATTTCTCTTCTTCTTCCTGGCTGTGATCCAGTCTCCATTGCTGATCACTTCCATCCTTTTCTTTGCATGCCCATAAAATGAAAATGGCAGCAGCCAGCAGCCCTATTTGTCACAGGGGAAACTTTGAAGGAGCAGCAGAAAACCTAGCTACACCGTATACCAAATACCTAGAATTAAACTCCTTTGCACAGCTGTAGGTGCATACCAGCGCTTTCTTTCTTTTTTAACACGAAGACAGAAAATACCTCCCCTGTCGTACTGATGTTAAATTGCTTGTGCCTCATACACACACACACCCGAAATATATATGTAAGAATATCATTTTGTCCTATTTCATCCCTTTGGGAATGTATTATCTAAGAAATGAGTTCTGTTAAACTGATGGGAAAATGCCATTTCTTCCTCCTAGAGGATTAAATAATAGCACAAACAGAGATTTTAAAATGCCAATTAGGAATATATTTCACATTTACTTGAAAGAAGGGTTTGGTAAATCAAATGCTGGTCATGAATCTTACATCTAAATTGCATAATGTTGCTCTGGCAATTACATTAACATTTCTAATGCTATTAGCAGTACTGAATTGAAACTCTCAAGGGTCTAGTCAGACACTGGCTCCCCCACCCCCAAGTTTCTATAGGTAATGGGCCTTCCATTTGAGGAGACTTCCCCCACCCCATGTGTTAAAACTTTGCTAGATAAGAATCAGTGCAGGTTTGGAATGTTTTGAGATCAGTTTCAGAAAAAGTGAGGGGAAAATGGCTTACCAGGCAGCACATGGAAAGGAAGGAGTGAGTCTGTGTTACATTTTCCACAGCTTATTGCAGAGGTTGCCCATGCATCTGCCCACATCTGTTAAAAACCTTTGAATGCAGTGGTGGCCAACATGGCACTTTTTTTTTTTTTAACAGAGCAGGAGTGCTACGGAGCAAATCTCCAGATAGTTGCACTCACCTTTTTCATTTCCCAGAATCCCACATGGGCTCAGAGGCACAGCTATCTGGAAAACAAGCTGGTGTAACTGTCTCGGGCTTTGCCATGCAATTTGTTAGAAAAGGGAGAGGAAATACATTGTGGCAGACTGCCACCGATGGGGCACAATTGCGGGCAGATCTACACTCATGGTTTTTAACATTAAGGAAGTGTTAAGAAATGGTTTCGCTAACGTAGATGGACACATGACGAGCTCCTTTTTACGTTCATAATGCGTTATGACCTTGTCTTTTTTATCACTTAATTTTTGACCATTTCAGGCTGCTATTTCGGTGAAACGCCACTCATAAATTAAATTTGAAAGGCTGGCATGTGCAGAAAACAAAGGACATGGAGGGAGGGAGAATTAAAATGTGACACCAGAGGGCAGAGCAGAGGAATGAGCGGCAAGCAGCCGGGAAAGAAACAGTGCTTTGGAAAACGGTGTGGCTGGGTATTACTTACATCTAACCAAAACAAGGTAAAAAAAGTTGTAATTAACAAGTATGCCCTGTGATGTTTTAGAATGACATACCTAATATCATTCTACTAGGGGGAAATAACATTAGACAGTGTAGATCCAGCCTGTGTTTCTGGAGGGCAGACGGTGGAGTCCCATCCCTGTGCCCAGTGGTGCCACTGATAAGCACTGTGTGAGTTTTGCCTTCATTCCACAATTGAGCACGCCACCTCCATGAAGTCAGAGGAAGCAGGTCATTAGAGCCGCCTCTCTGCCAGTGTGTTGCGTGTCGAGGTCCCCCAAACCACCCCTCAAAATAACTCACACCTCAGACAGTAATTTAGGTTTTGGTTTTTGGCATAATTTTTGGCCACAACTTTATTGAAATACATGATATGTGAGTGGTTGCATAGGCATTGGTTTAGACTATCTGTCCCACTGGGGACAGAACTGACGACCGTCAGTAACGGGAAAACACTTAGGGGAGAGAAAACAAGGTCGGGGGCCAGACCCAACGACTCTCCCCAAATGCTCCCAGAGGCTCTTGCGTGGCACTGGCCCCCGAATGGGGGATACGGACAAAAGCATGGCAAGCCCCTGGATTCCTTTAATGGAATTCCCCATGCAGCAGCAGCATTGGAGGGGCAGACACAGCCAATCTTTACCCCTCCACCAACGAACACAATAACCAATGCCTAACCGCCAACCTTACAAGTTGTGACTAATTGCTGTGCAGTAGGCGAAAACCAGAGGGCACCAGCCAATCAGCCAACTGGAAAAATTCCTACCAGGCCCCTGCCCCAACAGCAGACGACCCCATGACAGGCATAGCAAGGTCAACACAGAGGCCTAATAAAAGGGAGAGGAAGGGCGGGAGATCCGTTGCACGCAGCAAAGAGGAACATCACAGGGCGTGCCAAGGGTTATATACCCGCTGGGCTGTCCATCACAAATTGCAACACTTAAATCTCCCCAACAACAACCCAGGGCCCAATCAAAGCTGTGACCATCTATCCAATCCCTCCCAGCACTAGAGGGGTGATTTTCTGGCCCCCACCGCAACACGTGCTCTCCATGAAGGAGAACACGCTTTGTCAGCTGGTTAGGTTGTGTATCCAGTGCCTTGAAAAGACAACAGCTCTTCTTTGCCTCGTCTTCCTCTGTCCCAGCTGGGCCCAAATAGCTCACTTTTGTCCCATCACTGCGAGGACATGTAATTAGTGCCATCCCTTAATCGCATCTTGACCTTGTAGCACTCTACTATTGTGTTCACTTTGCCAGGGACTAAATGTACTACTTAAGCACTATGACATGCAGGTAATTATCTACTGTCTCTCAGAAGGTAAACATACAAATTTGTCGGCTTCTGGGCTTTTAACACACATTAGTCAAGGGCATGTCAGTGTTTTCTTTGACATGCAATATTTAGCGCGTCCGGTAGCATTGATGTTCATGATCTCTTCAGACTATACTCCAGAAATGCTTTCGGTTCATAACAATGTTTCCCCGGGGGAAGATATTCTTTGAGATTTCAATTTTTGGTGACCTTTAAATTTTCTGCGTGGAAGTTCATGAGTGATGACCATTTCCAATAACCATTTCTCTCCCGGCATTCTGATATATTTTAGAAGTGTTGTATTTCCGAGTGTGCACTCGGCATGCATTAAATGTATGGAAATTTCTAAAATGCTGGTTGCTTATCACTGAGTCTGGATAAAGATCTCAGTTTAGTAGTAATAAAACTGTGGGGGTTTTTTTACTGAAAAGACAGGGTATGGCCTGAGGGTGCATGAGGCTGCCATCTTGTCAAACCTAAGAAGGTCTGGGGCTGTTAAGTATGTGGATGGGAAACAACTGGGTCACTACTAGGGATGGGAGATGTATCAAGACAAAATCCCAAATTGGTTTGAAGTCCCCATCATGATAATGGCTTCACAATATTTGACATGGCGATAGATCGTGAATCACAATGTGTGTGTATGTGTGTGCTATGTAAAAATTGTGATATGGGAAAAACCGTGATGCCATCAGCACTTCTCTCATGATTCCTGCTGCCCCTGTTGCTCTGCACTATAAAATAAAGGTTGCAACGATATGTAAGTAAAATATATATCGGTTTTTGACCCCTAAGTAGTAGCAGTTGCCAGGACAACACCCTGATATTTCGGTATATCACAATAGTGATATATCACGATGCTGAAAACCAAATATTGCCCTAGAGTGAGGATAGCATTTCGCCCCTAGCTTCAGGTGGCAAAATGTCTTGTGCCGGCCCTGCAACAAGATGAGGCAATGTCTGCTCCAACTACATAGCAAGAAATGACCCAAAAGGTCTGTTCGGTGTGTAGAGAATCAAGCTCATCACATCCACAGTCCAAAAATAAACTAACATTCTCAGCCCCTTCCCCTAAAACCGGTGTCATGTTCTGTGGAGTCTTTGCATTTTGCAAGCTCAAAGAAAATCCGCCGTTATCAGAACCCTTCCATTAACATGGGGTCTGAAAAGGCATCAAAGCGACTGCAAGAGAGTCAAAGTTGCAATTTATTTCTCCTCCCTGCTTTCTTAAAGGGAAAAAAAAGAGAGAGTCTATTTTCAAACAGTATATTGGCTGGTCCTGGAGAGCTCTGTAATACACCTTTGATGTAAAGGACACTCCTTCCTATTTCTTCTGCCGTTGTCGCTATTATATGTTTTGTATTTCGAAACTAAGGTGATAGATGTTTTAGAAATCCCTTAGAGAAAGAGAGAGAATAATGAAGTGTTCTTATTTATTGTCACTGGCAGTTCTGTGGTTCATGGTGTGTAACCCAAATAGTATCTACACAGCTTTTTTATCTACAGGGACTTGAAGAGGTGTGGTGGTGGTAGACTGTGAAGCGCACATAAAATGAATCGGGCTGCAAACTTTAATCAACTAAAACTTAACTTGATTAATTGGAGAAGGTCAGTTTTAATCACTGGTACTGTGAGCGAAGGACAGATTCATTTGTTTCTTGGGCCTGTGTTGGTTCTTTAACAGGGAATTATATAATTATAATTATAATTATATATATATATATAATTATTCATATATATATATATGAATCTAAACCTTCATTGTTTCAAAAAATGTATCTACGGGTATAGATGAAAAAAGCATGGGAATCCCTGCTTTAAGCTATAAAAAGCAGAGACTAAACTTGAGGCAAATCTACAGTACTCACTACTGCTAACGATCAAGTATAGTGCTTAGCCATAGAAGTTTAAATTCACTGTAAGTTTAAATTCGTTGTCCTTTAAGATACTTGCCTCCTTAGGGAGTCTGACTTTCATAAAACTGCTTAGGGGGGAAGTTTCAGAAAGGTAAGCTTGTGCTACAAACTTAATTATATATTTGTGTGTGTTTCTAGAAATTGGTTATAGAATATGCTCTCTGAAAACACATACAGCAGTTGTTTTATTTATGTGGCTCCATTGTAGTCTATTTTTTATTTTATTTTTTATTATTTCATTTCAAAGTGATTTCACAATACAATAAGAATATATAAAAATAATTTCATATATAAAAACAGTTAAGACACCTGTAGAAATGAAATCATTCAGTTGATATGCAACGTATTATGCATAATGGTCAGAAAATGTAACAATTCAGCCTAGATAGGCACATTCCTCCAGGCCTATTGAAGATGATGTATATTGACCAGGAAATGCACACAGTTCCCTCTTCAAGGAAGGATCATGTGAACAATAGAAAAGGTAAAGGTACCCCTGAGTGTTAGGTCCAGTCACAGACGACTCTGGGGTTGCGGCGCTCATCTCGCTCTATAGGCCGAGGGAGCCAGCGTTTGTCCGCAGACAGCTTCCGGGTCATGTGGCCAGCATGACTAAGCCACTTCTGGCGAACCAGAGCAGTGCACGGAAATGCCGTTTACCTTCCCGCCGGAGCGATACCTATTTATCTACTTGCACTTTGATGTGCTTTCGAACTGCTAGGTGGGCAGGAGCAGGGACCGAGCAACAGGAGCTCATCCCGTTACGGGGATTTGAACCGCCGACCTTCTGATCG
Source organism: Darevskia mixta (assembly GCA_034641385.1). Lineage (NCBI taxonomy): Eukaryota > Metazoa > Chordata > Lepidosauria > Squamata > Lacertidae > Darevskia > Darevskia mixta. Next base: position 3,606,736 of record JAWWNH010000149.1, read on the forward strand.
GCAAGCCCTAGGCTCTGTGGTTTAGACCACAGCGCTACCCACGTCATGTGAACAATAGCCAGGTATTATACACATAACTTACATTCCCTTTAACATATATACATACTATATTCAGAAAGCACCATGAAGCTTTTTTGATTCATTCATTCTCTTCCAGCTGACAATAGAATCATAGAATTGTACAGTTGGAAGGGACCATGCGGGTCATCTAGTCCAACCCCCTTCAATGTAGGGATCTTTTTGCCTAGTGTGGGGCTTGAACCCATGAGCCTTAGATTAAGAGTCTCATGTTCTACCATGGACAGATGCAAAAAGCAATGGCTCTCTCTTGCTTTTCATAGTTAAGTGGAAATTTTAGTAGAGGTCGTTTTCCCTACCCCTTCAACATCACGTTGCACCTGATGAAACTCTTTCTTATATAACTATTATAAGAAAAGACCCATGTCCTGCTTTGCATCCAAGCCACCCTAGAATCACTTCTTATAGCCATTCCATGTGGCCAGCATGACTAAGCCGCTTCTGGCGAACCAGAGCAGCGCACGGAAATGTCATTTACCTTCCCGCTGGAATGGTACCTATTTATCTACTTGCACTTTGACATGCTTTCGAACTGCTAGGTGGGCAGGAGCTGGGACCGAACAACGGGAGCTCACTCCGTCGTGGGGATTCAAACCGCCGACCTTCTGATCGGCAAGCCCCTATATTCCAAATTGTCCTCAGAAAATTTTTTGCTGTTTTAGACATACCTGTGCTCGGCAATGCTGCAGAGATCACTTTAAGAGCTGGCCTGGCTTCTCTCACCAGGCCCTCATAATGTTCACTCTTCTGTGTCGCTGCTGGAATTATTATGCATTCACTTCCACATATTTCACTCTGTGCTCCTTGATCAGGGAAATCCAGAGAGGGCAATTATGATTGCTCATTAAGAGCTCCATTGCTCCAGCCCTTCTTAATTTAAAGAAGGCAAATGTTAGTCTGACATGGCTGAGGCAAGCAATCAAGCCGCTGTTAAAACCAAAAGCCTTTTTTTATGGTCAGCTGGTAACCCTAGAGCAGAAGGCAAGCCATGAACAAAGTTAAAAATGTTTTAAACTTTTTAAAAATGCTTTATGTTAATATTAGTATTTTTTTCATCAGGAAGTTCCTAAAATGGCTAGGTGCTTCAGTGCAAGGATAAAATGAACACAGCATGGCCCACAGGCATGCTCTACTAATAATAAGATGTTTAAAAGGGAATTGAGGGCAGGGGAGAAAATTTGAGGAGGAAATCAGAAACTTGGTAAAGCATAGCCAAGTATAAGGATATGGATAAATTTAAAAGGAGTTCCTAGGCTGAAGGTATCCCATCCAGAAACCCAAAAGAAAAGGATGCAGGCTGCAAATGAAAAGACAGGCCTTTATTGAATACAAAGTGTGTTGCATGGCTATGTCCCTCCCTCCCCTTGAGTAAAGACACAGACACATTATATGAATTTTAATGGGCGTGAAGGCCACAACTTTATTGGTTACGGATGGAGAGCGGTATTGGCTTAGGCATTGGACCCTAACAGACTATATCCGACCCCAACCCGTGTGTTGGAAGTCTGGGAAGGATTAATCCCCAAGGGGTAGCCCCATTGATGTACATCGAATGGGACCCCCCCCCTGTGATCACCGTTGGGGCGTGCCTCGGGCCCGAACCTCCCTAGGCTTTGGACATGGCCACGCCCCCGGAATCCGTTTACCGGAATACCCTTCAAGATAGGGGCAGGCGATGGCGCTACCTCCCCTCCTCAGATCTATGACGTCTTCTCCCAATGCCTAACCGCCAAACCAAAGTTGTGACGATTTGCTATGAGGTAGGTGAAAAAACCCGAATGGCTAATCCAGTCGGGAAAAAGAACTACCAGGCTCCTTGGTCAACAAGGCAACCAACCGAAGTCCATAGCAAGGTCAAGGCTAAGAATAAGGGTGGGATGGTGGGTGAACCTAAACAGCTGGGGAGCGGGGCGAAGAAAGGAGGATTTCCCACCCGCTCCCAGCTTAAACGGATGCCAGGACACGCCCCCAGACCGACCTAATTGGTCGGCCTGGGGATGATGCGGGCGGGCAATCCCCGACGCATCAGGCTGATTCCCAGCCCAGGAGTCGGGTCGGCAGTGACGCCTGCAAAGCCACCTCCTGTTTACTACGGAGGTGGGGGGCTTGCATGGCTATGTCCCTCCCTCCCCTTGAGTAAAGACACAGACACATTATATGAATTTTAATGGGCGTGAAGGCCACAACTTTATTGGTTATGGATGTAGAGCGGTATTGGCTTAGGCATTGGACCCTAACAGACTATATCCGACCCCAACCCGTGTGTTGGAAGTCTGGGAAGGATTAATCCCCAAGGGGTAGCCCCATTGATGTACATCGAATGGGACCCCCCCTGTGATCACCGTTGGGGCGTGCCTCGGGCCCGAACCTCCCTAGGCTTTGGACATGGCCACGCCCCCGGAATCCGTTTACCGGAATACCCTTCAAGATAGGGGCAGGCGATGACGCTACCTCCCCTCCTCAGATCTATGACGTCTTCTCCCAATGCCTAACCGCCACACGAGCCCCCCCGAAAAAGGGGGGGCTCGCCGCCAATACCCTCACACCCGCAACCAAAACCTAATTCCCTGAATGATATTCTCCAGCCAAGCATCATTTCCCATCTCTGAAAGATGCACACCATCATCACGGTAAAGGGAAGCCTCAGCACGTTTTATGTTGGGGTGTCTGATGGCCTGACCACCAAGCAGCATAACTTTGCGTGCCACCGCAGCATCTAGTAGCTGCCTTGCTTTGTTCAAGGCTGTAGGGCAGTGTCCATCGCGCCATGAGCGCCTCTGCAGAAGTGAAGACCATATCAGGGTCAAGTTCGGAAACATGGACATTAATCTATCACAGTCCTCAAAAATCTTCCATCTCAAGTCCACGGCATTTCTATAAGCCAAATCATCTGCCGCAAAAGCACACTCAAAATGGCGCTGGGCCCACTCAAAATGGCCGCCGCACGAGGCCACACTCAAAATGGCGCCGAGCCGGTACCCAAGCAGGATCTCTGCCACTCTCAAAATGGCTGCACAAGGGAAGGGGAAGCTCCAGCCCACCACCCTTAATTAAGGCAAAACCGATTTCAAAAGCGCACCCTAAACACACACGGTCACACACACAAGGAATTGAAACCCAAGCCTCTCGTCAGCTGTAAAACACAGGATTTAAATTGCAAGCCTCTAGGCAGCAGCAACACAAACGGGATTCAAAGCCGAAAAGAGTGGTTTCACGGGATTCCTCCCCCCCCCACTTCCCCTCTTAACCTCAAAGCAAAGGGGGGTTAGATTGCAACAGGGAGCCTCTTCCTCGGGCACCAATCCACCCTGCTAGCCAGGCAATCCTCAACAACTACTAAGGACAAAGTCTCTCCACCACCCTGGGGTTTAAATTATGAGGCAAACTTTGAACGACCTTCCCCCCTTAATGCAGCCTCCCCCCGCAGAAGAAACCTCGAGCGAGCGCTGAAGCAACTCGCTCCTGTTGTCCGGTCTTGCCGACGTCTGCTTCTGCCCCAGCAGCGCCTCTCGCACTGCAGGACTCGCTGTAGCAGCTCGATGGGGAAACGATGTGTTGCTGCCAAAGAGGAGATCCCTGGAGACGTGCTGGGAATCCCCGGAACACACGCCGCACCGCTGATCAGCTGGAGAAACCAGATAAGCCTCGGCGGCCGATGAAGCAGCTCCCTTGCCAATCCACCGAGGTTGCAGGGACTCAAGGGGCTGTATTAAGCTAAGGGGGAGCCTAATAAACCTCACAAAAACGGGAGAAACGAAAGGAAAAAACTACCGAAAAAACGCAGCCACGGAAACTAAAGGAGAACCTAAACAGCTGGGGAGCGGGGCGAAGAAAGGAGGATTTCCCGCCCGCTCCCAGCTTAAACGGATGCCAGGACATGCCCCCAGACCGACCTAATTGGTCGGCCTGGGGATGATGCGGGCGGGCAATCCCCGACGCATCAGGCTGATTCCCAGCCCAGGAGGCGGGTCAGCAGTGACGCCTGCAAAGCCACCTCCTGTTTACTACGGAGGTGGGGGGCTTCTCCTTCATGGAGAGCACGTGTTGCGGTGGGAGCCAGCAAGTCACCCCTCTGGTGCTGGGCGGGATCGTATGGATGGCCACTGCCCTGATTGAGTCCTGGGTTGTTGTTGGGGAGAATTAAGTGTTGCAATTTATGATGGACAGCCCAGTGGGTTTATAACCCTTGGCACGCCTTGTGATGTTCCTATTTGCTGTGTGCAACGGATCTCCCCCGCTTCCCCCCTTTTTTATTAGGCCTCTGTGCTGACCTTGCTATGCCTGTCATGGGGTCGTCTGCCTTTGGGGCAGGGGCCTGGTAGGAATTTTTCCAGTTGGCTGATTGGCTGGTGCCTTCTGGTTTTCGCCTATTGCGTAGCAATTAGTCACAACTTGTAAGGTTGGCGGTTAGGCATTGGTTATTATGTTGGTTGGAGGAGGGGTATGGTTGACTGTGTATGCCCCTCCTATTGATACTGGTGTACGGGGAATTCCGTTAAAGGAATCCAGGGACTCGATATGCTTTTGTCCGAAGCCCCGGTCGGGGGCCAGGGCCGTGCAAGAGCCCTGGAAGCCTGTGGAGAGAGAGGAGGGTCAGATCATCCGGCTCCCTTTATCTCTCCAGAGTGTTTTCCCCTTACTGACGGTCGTCAGTTCTGTCCTCAGTGGGACAGATAGTCGGAACCAATGCCTATGCAACCACTCACATATGATGTATTTCAATAAAGTTGTGGCCAAAAATTATGCCAAAAACCAAAACCTAAAATAATGTCTGAAGCGTGAGTTATTTGGGGTGGATTTGGGGACCTCAACATGCAAACAGGTGGTCTGAGGTCACCCTTAGACTGCATGTGCATAGCACAATGGCCATGCATTGCCATGAGACATGAGGTAAATCTGTATCAATGCCTAAGCAACCACTCACATTATTTGTATTTTAATAAAGTTGTGGCCAAAATCATGCCAAAAACCAAAACTAAAATTCTGACTGATGTGTGAATTATTTGAGGGGTGGTTTGGGGACCTCGACACGCAAATGTACATAAAGTGACCCTCCTAAAAATCAGAGAGAGGCTGCACTTTGATGCTGTCTGGCCTAATATTTTATATAGGTGCAACTACACAAATGATGACCACTTAACCAATCAGACAATTACAGCAATTATAGCAATCCTTCCCATCATAAGTACACAGTTATATCACACTGTTGTCATTCGTAAACCACTCAGCAATCCTTTGGCTCTTCTGACCTGCCCACCACAACATTCTCATTTTAATAATATGTGAATTCATGAAAACGTATTTCCGTATCTTTCATCATTATCTTTTAATTGCTCTGTGTATTGTTGAATGCCTCCAGTCAGGTCGCCAATGGAATGGCAATGACCAAACATCTCCATTTGAGGAGATTCTCTTCTTGTGCCATAGGTAGGGGCAAAACCATCAAAACCAAACTTGGAATACGGTTTCAGTAAACTGACTCCATGGTAAAGACCTGGCCCTTGGGAAATTGATTCACATCAACCCCAGACAACGTGAAAAAATAATCTGAGTTGCTGGGAGTTGTAGTCCACCAACATTTGTAGTCCACCAACATTTGGAGGGCAAACGGTTTAGGCTTGCTACCACATAGCCAACCCAACATTTGTAAGCAACAATTACCGTACTTGTGGGATGAAATACACTTTACCACAAGCTTTTTCTTTTTTCACTGATTTTCATCACGTGATCATATACATGGTAATATTGATACTTTCTTTGTGTGGTGTTTCATCAATGTGCAAGAGTTCATGATGCAACTTGTTCCACCACGCCCTGATCACATCACCCAGAATGCTTTGCTCTGAGGAAGGGTCCTCTTGGCCTTTCCTCAGGCACTGAGACAGGGAGGGAGTAATGGATATACTGTGGGCAGCAAAAAAGAAAAGGAACAAGGGAGAAAAGAAACGGTGGGGTGCAAAGAAAAGAGGGGAATATCACTGTTCTCATGAAGAGAAGAATGGGAGCATCAGAAAGAGGAGGAGAATGGGGGGTAAAAGGTAAAGGGACCCCTGACCATTAGGTCCAGTCGTGACCGACTCTGGGGTTGCACGCTCATCTCGCTTTATTGGCCGAGGGAGCCAGCATACAGCTTCCAGGTCATGTGGCCAGCAGCGCACGGAAACGCCGTTTACCTTCCGCCGGAGTGGTACCTATTTATCTACTTGCACTTTGACGTGCTTTCGAACTGCTAGGTTGGCAGGAGCAGGGACCGAGCAACGGGAGCTCACCCCGTCGCGGGGATTTGAACCGCCGACCTTCTGATCGGCAAGCCCAAGAGGCTCTGTGGTTTAACCCACAGTGCCACCCTCGTCCCTAGAATGGGGGGTAGCAGAGCAAAATCTCTAGCTAAATGGTGTACATGGGGATGTCGAAGGAGGAACTTGTGTGTGAGGAGAATGAAATTGCAGGGCAGAGTAAACAGAATGGGTGTGAGTCCTCTTCCTTTAGACCAGGCATCCCCAAACTTCGGCCCCCCAGATGTTTTGGACTACAATTCCCATCATCCCTGACCACTGGTTCTGTTAGCTAGGGATCATGGGAGTTGTAGGCCAAAACATCTGGAGGGCCGCAGTTTGGGGATGCCTGCTTTAGACATACAAGAGAATTTTATGTCCTTTAAAGTTTTGGTGCTGCTAAGTTTTCAAGAGGGTTGGAAATTGTGGTCTTCAAAAGCACACCCTCTGAAACCCCTCACACACACCCCATGCACAGCTATGTGAGAGATTACTTCAGAGTGGGTAACATGTATTGTGGAGAGATGGAAAAGGAATTTAAAGTCCTCTATGCACCCTTGATTCCCTGCATTCATCCGCCCTCTCCACAAATTATCCACAGGTCCCATATTTGTTAGTATGGTGGTGTAAATAGGAAACACTGTGTTCCTTTCCATCCTTTCTTTCCTTTCATCTTGCCCGTTCTTTACTACAAAACCAGGCCTTTGCTATGAAAACCATCTATGCCACATCTTAGATCTCAAAGATAAAAATAGAGGATAGCAATGCCTGGTTTTTCCACAGCTCCTGCGTACTTTTTATCTCTAATTGAGGTCAGTGAGAATTGTAGGCTCCAGCACCTCTGAGCACCAGGTTTTCGGCATCCGTTCAATTGCATATCATTCACTTGGAAGACGTGTCTCTGATATGGAGGTCAAGTGCAGGCCTCTCCTTTTTTTGACTGCATGTGTGAGGGGCTCTTTGATTGAACTCTATGCAGCATTCTGCTGCGGGTGCCTACAGCAGCTCCTTCTAAAAGCGACCTTCATTGCTTACGCTTCTGGTGTTTTTGAGCACACCGGTGTTGTTACTGTAATCATTAATTTCATCCTCTGGAGTGCACTTCACATGAAGGATATCTAAGTGAATGAAGACAGGCTGCATTTCGGTAATGACTTTGAAGATGCATCACAAAGTAGACGCGCAAGGAAGAAAACAACTTGGTTCCTCTCTGCGGCTAGTGTGACACAACTCAAATCTGCTTTGTGCTCTCAGCCCTCATTTTATTTTATTTTATTATTTTTTTGCCTTCATTTTGAAAGCCACAGGGCACAAAGAGTGCAGGGGGAGGACTCAAATGGTTGTTGGTGGCAATGAAAGTGATTTGAGGAAGCTTGGTTTGTGGTATCACCTATGAGAAGAGATAAATGGAGAGCAGATTTCAGCAAAGTGCAGATGTTTGAATAAAGTGATAGGGGAATGTTGGGGAACTGCAGTCCTGCCCGTTCTATCAGGGACTCCTCCATCTTCCAGAAGGGACACCTTTGCCTCTACCCACCTTCTAAGGTTACACTGCAAGACTGCATCGTCCTGTGTGATGACCTGGCACAGGTGGTATGGGGGGCGTATACCTGGCCTTTTAAGCTAGCACTGTCACCTCCTCCTCCTTTTTATGGCTACATGGCATCCTAACTCCACCCCCCCTCCCCACCATCCTCATAAAGCTGTGTGGAGTCAGCCAGTTGTGTTTTGGAGAGGAGTAGGAATTTTGTATGTGGTGTCTGATTTTGATGACTACCATTATGTCTTCTTTGCTGACTAAATCCCAGTGGGCAAACTCCTTCTGTCCAGTCTGCAACCAAGAATGTGATTTAACAACTTCCTGGTAGGCACCAGCATTCTGGCTCATATAGCCCATAGAGTAGGTTATCTGCTCCTAGGTGGCTTGTGAAAGTTTCAATGACTCAAGCCAGTGTGGTGTAGTGGTTAAGAGCGGTAGACTCGTAATCTGGTGAACCGGGTTTGCGTCTCTGCTCCTCCACATGCAGCTGCTGGGTGACCTTGGGCTAGTCACCCTTCTTTGAAGTCTCTCAGCCCCACTCACCTCACAGAGTGTTTGTAGTGGGGGAGGAAGGGAAAGGAGAATGTTAGCCGCTTTGAGACTCCTTCGGGTAGTGATAAAGCGGGATATCAAATCCAAACTCTTCTTCTTCTTCTTCCCTCATGCAGCAACATCGAGGGAAGTTACACTCCAGCCAGCCAGCCGGTTGACTGGAGGGCACCTTCCCCCATGCCGCTGTGTGCAGGAAACGACCCAGGGAGTGCTTCTCAGGTGCAACGGCATGGGGGAAGCTGTGCACCGCCAGCCAGCACCCCCAGATCACTCCCCGTGCACAGTGGCATCTCCCCTCCCCCATGCCACTATCCCAGTTTTCTGACATGATTTTTGTGTCAAAAAACCTCGTCCAGTACATGGAAAAATACAGTATATGTTGTAATTGTGCATCAGCACATTGGAGAGCTCCTAGAATTCCAGAGCCTAGCAGGACCCATCAGTGCTGATGCCTGCCCTGCCCAATCCTTCCTGGCAATGCCTGTCAGCTGGGTCTGTGAATCACTATATAAATTTCCTACATTGTCGTGGAAACATACAACCTCAGGCACAGTGGAACTTGGTGGAAACATAGGAAGCTGACTCATACTGAGTCAGACCATTGGCCTGTCTAGAAAAAACACGGCCTGCACTGACTGACTGACAGTGACTCTCCAGGGTTTCAAACAGAGGGCATTGCCACTTATACCTAGAGATTATGGGGATTGAACCTGGGACCTTCTGCATGCAAAGCAGATGTTCTACCACCGTTCTGCCTAGACACTGAGGTCCATCTCCGAGGGCCTTCACTGCGAGAAGTGAGGTCACAGGGAACCAGGCAGAGGGTCTTCTCGGTTTTGGCGCCCACCCTGTTGAATGCCCTCCCACCAGATGTCAAGGAAATAAATAACTATCTGACTTTTAAAATAAATCTGAAGGCAGCCCTGTTTAGGGAAGTTTTTCATGTTTGATGTTTTATTGTGTTTTTAATGTTCTGTTGGAAGCCGCCCAGAGTGGGTGGAGAGGCCCGGCCAGATGGGCAGGGTATAAGTAATAAATTATTATTATTATTATTATTATTATTATTATTATTATTATTATTATTAGTTGTTGTTGTTGTTGTTGTTGTTGTTGTTGTTGTTGTTGTTGTTCAGTCATTCAGTTGTGTCCGACTCTTCGTGACCCCATGGACCAGAGCACGCCAGGCACGCCTATCCTTCACTGCCTCTCGCAGTTTGGCCAAACTCATGTTAGTAGCTTCGAGAACACTGTCCAACCATCTCATCCTCTGTCATCCCCTTCTCCTTGTGCCCTCAATCTTTCCCAACATCAGGGTCTTTACTAAGGAGTCTTCTCTTCTCATGGTTGTTGTTGTTGTTGTTGTTGTTGTTGTTGTTGTTGTTGTTGTTATTATTATTATTATTATTATTATTATTATTATTATTATTATCACCACTGAGCTATAGCCCTTTCCCATCTGCTTAATGTGTATTTAAAATGTTCAAACCCCCTCAGAGGCCTATAGGTGAAGGGTGGGTAATAATAATATTAATAATTATAACAACCGCTCTCGCCTGAACATATGCAACTTCGTTTGTTACTAGGCCTGCCAGCAAATTTTGCAGAAAGTGAAAGTGGTACCAAGTCTGAGGGTTCTTCCTGAAGCAAAATCTTTGAGGAATTCTAAGGGAAATGATTTCAGTGACTAGGAATATTTATTACAAGGAGTTCTTCAAACCACTATTTCTGAGCAAATCGCCATGGATTAAATGAAGCGAATGCCTCCACCTCTGTTGGGATCAATCCTCTGCCTAGCCCTCAGCTCCACACTTGAAATGTTAACAATCCAGTGACAGATTTGCCTGGCTTATTCAAATCCTGACCCAGTTTCTCAGTCATTAGGTTTACAGCGGCAACAATGAATGTGTTAAGAGTAGAAGCTCCAGGTTTTGCCACACATATGAACAATGTTCGTTTCCAGCTATGTGAACAGAAAATCAAATAAAAGCATTCCTTTTCCAGTTACCTATGAAATGACTTTCAAATATGAGAGAGCTCAGTGATTAAAAAAAATCTAAGGAGGATAGCAATATTTCCCTTTTAGAAAAAAAGTCTTTTAATTAAAGAGAGGGCTCTGTTGGGGAGGGGGGTTGGGAAAAAATATTTAACAAGATACTGCAAAAATGTTAGCAGCAGCCTCATTCAGTGTGTGTGTGTGTAGCAGGAAGCCTCATAAAGATAAGTGAGCCAGGCATTTACATTAATGTTTCTTAAGTAACACAGTTTAATATTCACATTAAAATGGACTCCATTTACTTTGGAAGCTTTTAGCATTGAAATGGTTAGTGACACTAGGCTGAGTTAAGAGAGAATAAACTTGGGATCCATTCTGAATGAGATGCTCTTTCGACATTATCCCAGCTGCCTTCTACATTCAATCAGCTCTGGAAAACTGGGAGAATGCTTAAAATTGGGGTGGGGTGAAAGTTCCCAGAGAAGAATTTTCTAACACTCTGTGAGGTGAGTGGGGCTGAGAGACTTCAGAGAAGTGTGACTAGCCCAAGGTCACCCAGCACCTGCCTGTGGAGGAATGGAGACGCGAACCCGGTTCACCAGATTACGAGTCCACCACTCTTAACCACTACACCACACTGGCTCTCTATACTACATCACACTGGGAAATGATCTAGGGAATGTTTCCTGCCCACAGCTGCATGGGGCGGGGAGAGGCTCAACAACTTTGGGCCATCTCCCCTCATTTTCTTAAAACTGAGTCCCCCAAAATAGGGGGAGGTCTTATACATGGGGGCATCTAATAGACGGAAAAGTGCAGTATGTGTCATGAGGCAAACTGCACCTCCTTTCTTAGCAATTGCTTACCCCCGTCAACTTCAGTTCCTTATGCACACCTAGAGGAGCCTCTTTGGTTTCTTTTCTTAACTTACGTATTTATTTTACAACATCTCTATACTTCCTAATATTTTTACAAAATCTCTAAGTGGCTCACAGTCAAAAAAGCAACAACAAGAAATCATCACAGCAAAAACACACAGCCTAAAGCCAATGAAACAGTAATATAGAAATAGTACATTAAAGTGAACAAAACAGAAGTTCAGAAGATTCAAACAAGTTAAACAGGATCCAATCTTATGGGACAAGGAAAGACAGGGAGGTAAGTCTGAAACAACTGATGGCTGCTCCTTCACATATGGCCGAGGAGAAGGGCACTCCACAGTACAGGGGCAACAGCAGAAGTGCCCATTTCCTGTTCTGTAGGGTGCAGTGCCACAGGTAGAATTTCCCCGGATGATCTAAGTGATTGCGGCCAAGGATGCCAAACCAAAGCAGAGGAAAAGGCTTTCTAAAAATGCAGCCTTCATTTCCTGTTTGCTAGATTTATTCTATAGAAGAATAAGGGAACTATAAATGTCAAGCATGATCAGTTTTGCAGCCCTTTCCCTCAGACTGATGTTGACATGCTTTATTTTTTATATTATCATACAATTATTAGCTACTTGAACTATTTCTATTATTAGTGGAGTTACCTGCTGGTCTCTCCTGTGTGGCAATTTGTCTTCTTGCTCTCCAAGAGCTTTTTTTCCTAACATCTAAAGTGTTCTGTATTTATCAGCCACACTCCTTTTCAAATCTCTAATATGAGATATGACACAAGAATGCCATGAGTTATAGGCAACCATAGGCATATGTACCTGGGAGTCAGAACCATTGAGCACAGTGGGACTTATTATTGAGTACACCAGGCTTCCTCAACCTCGGCCCTCCAGATGTTTTGAGACTACAATTCCCATCATCCCTGACCACTAGTCCTGCTAGCTAGGGATCATGGGAGTTGTAGGCCAAAAACATCTGAAGGGCCGAGGTTGAGGAAGCATGGAGTACACATTCATAGGATTACACTGCTAGCCAATATAGGATTATGTTCAAATGCTGAGCATACCATTGTATCATAAAAACAACACAAATCAGGGGGGCATGAAACCATCTGTAACATTAAGTGCAGATATGTTTTGCTGCATCAGGTCAACAGCATATCTAACTATCACCCATTTCTAATTTGAGATGTCTTTTTTGCATTTGATACCATAACTTGACATCTTAATTTACCCTAATTAGTGAGAAAAAATGTTACATATGCTTGAGTTGTGCCCACTGATTTATAGTGAGATGGTTATCACATTGGTCAAAGTAGGTTAATTTATTCATTCATTTATTCAGGGAACGATCCATTCCATCTTATGAACATAGTCTATGTTCATAACATAGTCTATGATTACAACACCTAGGGTTACCCAGGGCTTTTTTCCCCAGCCAGAACTCACTGTAACTCTGTTCCAGTCCCTCTCAGGTGGGTACCATTGCCATTTTAAGAGAATTAGAGAGGTATTTTTCTAGAAAAATAGCAACGAACATAGGTTTCTGCATGTGAAGGGATAAGTTGGGGGGGTGCTTAGGAGTTTCATGAGCCCCCTTTTGTCAATAGCCAGGTGTGTCTTGTATTGGGTATGCTGGCACATAGCAGTCAATGGACCGTACTATTCTTAAAAATAATAATATTCTTTTTACTTTTGGCATCCTAAACTTTCATGAACACATCTAGGGAATCAAACATAAGTGGGTGCACAAAATTCACCAGTCATTCACCAGTGCCTCCTGATCCCCTGGTGGAGGAAGATCTTTGGCCAAATGATCCTAACAGCACTCATCGGGACATTGGAGCCAACTTCTAGGAGCTGAGGCCCTGTGGTCCCACCAATAAAATATTTGAGAGGGCCACACACCCCAAAAGTTGATAGGCATTGCTGTTCAGATGGTGTGCATATGCTGTTTCTTGTGATCGATTATGCAGGGCATGGCTTACTTGGACACCCCTCCCCCCGCCAATATTTTATTCAAGTTGGCACCACTGCATCAGGATGTTTTCCAAGCTCACATCCCTTCCAGCTATTTTTTCCTTGCACTTTCGTAACTGAAAAGCCATACTCCATTCAGCAGACCTGAATCTGAGACTAATTATTCTGCCTTCTAAATTTGCTTATGGGGACCCAGGTGGCGCTGTGGGTTAAACCACAGAGCCTAGGGCTTGCTGATCAGAAGGTCGGCAGTTTGAATCCCTGCGACGGGGTGAGCTCCCGTTGCTCGGTCCCAGCTCCTGCCCACCTAGCAGTTTGAAAGCATGTCAAAGGAGCAATTGGGGCCCTGTCTTGTACGTGGAGAAGCAGTCCGGCTAGCACAATCCTACCATTAGATACAACCCTTTGCAAATTGCACATTTATGAAGAGTTGAACCTTGAACTGGACTTGGCATTTTTGTGGCATTCCATAGACATGCTTTGTTACCATTGTAAACACAAAAATGCTATTTCTGTCCCTTCTTTTTATTTTTCTTGCTTAAAAAAAATGAACTTCTAGGAAGTTAGCTGTCCTTGGAAATTGTTCCTACTCAACGTGTCTCCATTGTAAGCATCTGTGGAATGTGGATCAGTGTGTCCTCTGGCTTTGCATTTCAACTTGGTTTCCATTGAAGACGCAAACTGAAACTCTTTCTTTCCCCCCCTCCTACTACCTCCAAATTATCTAGAGATTTCACCGTTGGAAACTGTTATCCTCTTCTGAACGGTCACACAGGGCAACTTCAAACACACGACTAGGTTTTTTTAAAGTCTCTGTAAGAAAACATTTATGCCAGCTTGAAAGAGATTTCGGACATGCTCACAAGAGACTATGAGCAGCCGTTGTGTCCTTGTGACTTTGTGCCGTGAGTTCACTATAGCAACGCAAGGGGTGTAATATTAATCATCTAATACCTGCTCATAAGAAAATATGTTGCTAGACACAGCTGCCATCATAAATATCTCGTGTGTCACTCAGCAAGATGGTTAAATGACAGACAGTTTTGAGACGATTAAAAAAAAAAATCAGAGCTGTTGCATTCTGGATACTGTAATAATGTGTTCTACCTGATATAAAACTCTAATAATTTTTATTCACATCATGGCATTTTTTCATTGTGCCTTAAGGATAACTAGCTGCATTATATTCAGTGAAGAATTAGAAATTTTTGCACTTTTACTGAAGATTTATAGAAATGGAAGTTTTATGCAGATGATTCTAGCATACCTGGCTTAAAAAAAGAAAGAAGGTTGCTACATTATGACTCCCTGGGAGAATGGATACTGCATGGTACTATAATATGTAATAGATAGTACTGTAGTTTTACAATATTTGATTGGTTCTTCTGTGGCATGTCTTTCTAACCCTGTAATGACTTGCCACATAATTTTAAACTGTATGTTTCAGCACAATGCCAAAAGTTAGACTTGGGATCTACTGTGCCTTAGAATTTCTGGATGCTACTCAACTAAGTTTTACTCAGACTTGGCTCACTGAAATTAATAAGCATGACTAAGACCCTTTAATTTCATCGCATCTACTCAGAGTAAAACTTAGTTGAATACTGTGGCTAGTTTTTAAGCTAGCAATTTTTAAAATGGGTTGGATCTACAAGCTGCGTAACTGTACTGCAGAACGTCTGTACCTGTCTGTGAAAGCTTTATAGCTTTAAGTCCACACTCCAAGGAAATATGATGTTTAAGATAGGAATTAGATACAGTGCATGCCAAAAATGTATGCTGTTATAGTGGGCAGATTAGGAGGCAGCTGAAGGGTGGCCCTGTATACTGCTGGTGCCCTCTTGCTACAGTGTGTGGAATAGGGAGAGGTGGTTACTCTATTCTATGCTGCAAACCAGTAACTTTCTTCCACAGAACTGAATGGGTCAGTGAAAACTGAGCCTGCGCTAAGTCATCATCTGGAAAAGGTGTTATGGGCTGACTTTACCACAGCTCCAGCGACTGTCCCTAAGACTTTGATATCCATTTCCAATATAATAGTCCTTTTTCCATGACACAATTACCCATTCATACTGAGCAGGTATATTATGAGGCAAATGAGCAGCATATATCTCTGTGAGGAAAAGAAACGCTGTGAAAGTAAAGATGTCAGCGTATTCCTTTGAGCCATTTCCTATGCCTCTAATATAAATTGATTGCCCTGGTTAGCAGAACTAATAAGATGACATCTTTCATATTTTAGAAAGGAATACAACTTAAATGAGTCTCTCTTATTTTTTTTCCATCGAAACAAAATGGCCAAATCATTCCGTTTCATCGTTATCGTTAAATGAATTGTCACTTGTGTACTGAAATAAAGCTTTGTTCACTACAATTTAGTATCATGCTAGGAATTCTGGCGCGTTGCCATGTGGGTTTGATCTTGACAGTGACTGGGTCTGTTAAAAAGCATGCCTTCATTGTCTTCCTGAAATTATTAACAATGAATATTCCACATGGCTGGGTCTAGCTCTCTCTGTCTCCTGCTCCCTCTCCAACAACAAGCATTGTTATGAAAGCCACCTATCAGGAAGGGGGTGGGGTGGGGGTGAAGAGATGCTTCGTGTCAAATAGATTGAGCTCCCTGTGATCAGTTAAGGAACATGTAATGACATGTCACCTGTCAACTCCTGAATGGGCTGGGAAAGGCTTAAATACAGTCTGGAAGACTCACTGCTGAGACAAATGTAATTGATTGCTTTCCCCTGGTCACACGAACAAGACAGAAGATATGTTATGCACTTGAAAAAGGTGCATGATGAGAATGAGGAGATGGTGAAGGCATCCCAGGAATTGGTACACAAGGGCCACCCAAAGATTGTTGAAATATTCACTTAGACATTTTTGAAAAATTCATGGAAATGTGTTAAAACACAGACAAACAAACCAAGTGGTGAAATACTGTCATGGAGGGGAACCACCCAAAGACAATGGATGAAAGCACCTAAGGAATGCTAAAGCAAATAACCGAAATGCTGTCAGGAAACAGAAGCAGATTGAATGGAAAAAGTGCTAAGAGAGGGGAGGTGGGAACGAACATACAACATCCAAAAGCGGTGAGGGATACAATAGATTTCATGATATTCAATTCCCAGTGTGAAGCCTGAATTGCAAAGAAGTGTCCTGAAGAACATTAATAAGAGGGACATCTGCACAACTGGGCACACGGTGAGCCCAGAGAGAGACTTCTGAATGTTCAGATTGCAATGATTATTCATTCCATTTGTTTCTTCAACGGCAGTGACAAGATTTACACAACCAATGCATATGTGGGCATGTAAAACTACTATAGTCTCTCTTTCAACGGGGTGCTTGCAGAAGTGCCTCTAGATTTTGTTATATATATAGAGAGAGAGGGGTGGGTATATCACAGTATGGCATGTGTCAGAATCCCACAGGAAGCCGAGTGCCACAAGAGATCATACCATGTAGGCATCAACAGATTTAGATCAGGCTGTTAGAATCTAGATGATACTCTCTCTGTTTCTCAGGTAAGGTGGGGGGCTGCTTCTTGCAGGTTTTCACCGGTTCAGAAATGAAAATGCCATTTCTTTGACTATAATAGTAGTAAAAATGTCCAAGTTCTCCTCACTAAGGAGCCACATTTGTGCAGGCTGTGGTGGGCAGGCAGGGAGAGAGTATAGGTTATGTCCTCATGATGCAGGTGGGCAGAAACATGGCCTAGTCTACCGCTTGGCCACCCAATAGCTCATTCTGCATCCTGAAGCCAATTGGCTACACTTGCTAGATTTGTAGGATGAAGCTTTGACACAGGAACCATCTTCCAGCTGGTCTACTCCTAAGCTGTAAATGTGAGGCTCATCCTGCTTTCTACCTTGTCTCCTGCCCCCCTTGTCTTGCAACACTCATTTTAGCCATCTTCCCTGGGCTTCATGTTAGCCACTGGAAGGTGGACTCTTCCTCACCCTTGTGACTGGCTTAGTGAACTAAGGGCTTTGCCTTCCTCATAGCAATGTTTTGAGTTAGATCTTCATCCATCTTGCTCTTCACCTTTAACACAACTGGCTGGCCTAGGAGGCACTGGGCAGGAAAGGTGGGCTTCCCATTGGGGGAGTTTTTAGGTGTGTTGCTTCAAGGTCTGACCAGCTCAATTGTTTCATCCCCACACCTAAGTTGGTGGCCACCTTATCAGTATGAACCATTGTTGGCCTGGGTTTACCTTCCAACTGGTGATGGCTGGTGCTCATCAGGACTGGTAGGGTAGAAGACAGGGAGGCCAACAATACGGTGGAGCCAGAGCTAATGACAAGTGGGGCCAACCAATGCTGCTTTTGTCCCCATCCTCTTTCTTGTCAAGTTCTTCGAAGGCAGCACTGAACCCAAGGATGAAGAAAGTGCCCCCTATGCTAGGCTGGTTGTAAATATGGAGTGAGGCAGGTGGGAGCTGGCTGAGGATAGACTGATCTTGGCGGGCCAATGTCCCACTTGCCCTAATAGACCAGTCTCTACTGCTTCTAATCCTTTATGTTTCCCCAACATGTTAGCTGGTAATGGTTTCAGCAGGGGCAGCACAATGCATTTTGGCACCTGAAGTGAAGCACAAAATGGTGCCCACCCACCAGGGAAGAAAAAGGGTCTGAAGATCTACACCAGGAACAAAGTTTTGGGGAAGGGATAAAGATCAGCATTGGAAACCAGGGTTGGGAGGAGACCAGCAGTGCCTCCTATTCACTGAGAGACTGTTGTGGAGGCAGCATTCGGAGGGCAGGACTCTCAAGGAGGCAGCAGATCCAGCATCCAAGGAGTGCAGTGCACTGCAGCTGCCACTGGCAACCCAGCAGCAGGGAGGAGCAATGTGTTCCTTGGATTCTGGATCTGCTGCCCCTGTGGATCCTGCCCCCCGGGGCAGTTACCTCACCTTGCCTTATGGGTGAGCTGGCCCTGGATTTCAGCCAGTAGTTTGGCAATCAGCGATCCAGAATGCCATGCCAAAATCTGCACCCGTTGTGGCCCATTTCAACCCTCTTTTACCCTCCCAGGGTTGTTCTTGCTTCTGCACCCCAACTCATTCCATGCTGAAGCACATAGGAAGCCACTGGCCCATGTAGCTCAATATCATCTCCATTAACTGGCAATGGCTCTCCATTGTTTCTTAGAGGCATCATTCCCAGCCTTACCTGGTTATGCAGGAGATTGAACCTGATATGTTTTGGATACAAACTATATGCTTCTCCCACTGATCTATGGTCCCTCTCTAGGTGACAATCTGGCCAAAGTTAAGCAATTTAAATCCTATTGGCTTCAGTTATATGGAATTAATCCTCACCAGGAAACAAAGGTGCTTAATTTTGGCTGACTCATGCCCATCTTTTTGTGTCAATGTGGTAATTTGTTTTGTGTGGTATCTTGGATATTTTAAACCACAACAGTGTGAAAGAATATGACTCCCTCCCCCCTCTCAGTATGACCCAATTAAGCATCTCTCCCGTTTCCATTTTCAGATGGGTGATTTTAAGTTATATCACTGGCACCTCTGTTATTTTAAGCTTATGCTTCTCACTTCATAATTTGCAGCTATTTTAAATCATCTTTGTGTTTTGACTGTTCCAATAAAAAGATCCAGAGGTAGGTCCAGCAAGCACACACAACTGAAAACAAGCTAAGGGAGAAAGCTTTTTAATGGCACAATGATGCAAACGGTACAGAATTAGTTACATCAAAAGTCCCCAAAGATTCATTAAAAAGTTGACATGCAAATTTCATTTCCAATAATAATCTCTTGCTTGTTCGCTGTGCATTTTGACGCCTCTTAAGGAAATGTAACCAAATTTTGCATGATGGTTCCGGAGATCAAGGAGCAGGATTTTGTCTATGCTTGGATGCAATTGGAGGCCATTTTGAATCAAGATAGCAGACGGAACCTTTCAAAATTACCTGGTTTTTGGTTAAAATGAATTACAAAATGATGTACAAAGCAAGTATCATTTAAGGAATGAAAGACTATATTTTTATTTCGGTTTTTAACATCAATTGATCATCTTTGTTATGTTATGCAATTTTCAACTAATAAAGCATTTTTTTTAAAAAAAATCACCTGGTTTTTACCACTGACTTCAAAACTGCCCTTTTTGGATTGGGGAGGGCAGGATGTTTCTTAGAATTCCTAAGCATTGTCAAGTGCAAGGCTTCTAGTTTTCAATATGTGACATCATCCAGACACAGCTATGCAAACCGACTACAAATAACTCAGACCTTTAAGTCACCTTTAATTATAGTGCTCTTCAAACAGAGCACCATCCTCTGACAGCCAATCAGACAGAGAGGTGCCCTGCTAAAGTAAAACACATGGCCACCTTGGAAATTTGACACCTCGCCAGTTTTTTTCTTAAGTTGCCTGCAAACTTGAATCTTCACAGTTATCCATGCCTATGCATCTGCACATAGGTAAACATGTTATATGAATTGATAACACTTTTTTCTCCATTCACCAACAGACTTATCTTAATTCTGAGCTCATCTCTGGGTTTCGCAGTTCAAGAATCCATCAGGGAATAAGAACTGTGTGTTTCTGGCTCAAAGGATGCCTTCTGATGACAGTAGATAGGAGGAGAGAATAGCTCTGTAAAGATATAACTTCTGAGAACATTTCCTGGTTTCGCTATTGTTTCCCCCGATTGGTGTGTGGAGGAAGAGACAGCCTTTTAGAATACTAATTCAGTATGCTAAATAATAATAAAAAATAAAGACACTGAGCCTCGCAACACATATTTTGGCCATTACACACTAGAATGAATAAAATCAATCCATAGCACCTCCTTCAACTGCATAAATCTCTGCTGGAAGCATGTAACAAGGCAGAGATAAATAATAGCGGTGCCTGGAAAATGCAGGGCAGATTGTTTTCACTAAAACAAATGTTTCCTATTAGTTCCGTGTGGTACTCAAAACTCATTCTGGGTATTTTGCCAAAGAAAAGTGTTTCTTCATGTACCCAATCATGGGTGGCAGGGTGGTGGAGGTGCAAAAGGAGCTGGCAGCAGCAGGGTTATTTGTATTAGTGTGCAGCAGGGATGGGCAAAACTGTCAATCCTGGTTTCTTTCCCTTTCTCATTTCCCCAGTCTTTTAAGTTCAGTTCTCCATATCAGTTCGTGTCTTTAAAAACTGAAAATTCATAAGTACAAATTTCTCATAATTGGTGCGTGCAAGTTAACCTAACACACACACATTTTTGCAAAGTATATATACCCCCTAATATGATGCATTTCTGGTAGGTTATTTTTGTATATTGCGTACATTGCATTTTTGTACTCATTACTTGACGGGAAAACTGCATTGCAAAATTCAGAGAGGTGCAGATTTTGAAGGGGGGTTGTGTTTCTGTTTGTGCATCGTTTTGGGAAGTGGGAATAAGATAGGTGAACGGAATCAAATTTCTCCTTCATCCCTAGCCCACAGAGATGGTTCAGGGAAGGAGTCACAGCGCATGCTCATCGTTACTGAAGGGGTAGGTAACCCAAACCTGGGTTACCTGAAGCTACCCAAAGGCCAACATCTGACTATTTAGCCTCTGTCCTAGATTTCCAGTTCTCTGCCAGATTCCCCTCTAGCCCAGTAGCACGACCTCTTCATTAGTACATGACGCTGCAGTCCAAGGGCAAAGCTTACGTACATAGCTAGACATAACTAGATTAGTGTCCCGGGATGTGTTGAAGCCCAGCCAAAGGAAGGAACTCCTTATAAGGTTTGCAGAACATCATAAGGCTCTTCCTTATAGGGGTAGAGGAAGGATCTCCTAATAAGGTCAGGGTTCCTAGGTAGAAATGTATAAAAGCTGGATGCGAACTCCATTTGGTGGGCTTGCTGAGGAATGATCCCGCAAGTGCCCTTCTACAGTTCATGGATGTAGAATAAAAGCTTTTTCTCTGATTCAAATCTCGGTGACATTTTTGTCTCCTTTTTTTTCCCTCTCCCTTGGGAGCAACGTTGAACCCTGGTTCTTCTAAGGCTACATTACAAGGGACTGATCCCGAGGCTTGCATCCCTCAATGGACAATGAAGCTGGACAGAGGGCAACAAGTGGTCATCACTGCTGAAATGGGGTGACAAGGGAGAGGACACACCCTTCACAGCAAGCCCTGGGTTTCCTGGATCTGCACCTGCACTGCTTGCCGCTGACCCAGTCAGAGGCATCCAGTTGCACAGTGTTAAACCAGCCACCTCCTGCCTGCACTGTTGCCATGCAATGCCTACTACTAAGTGTATACCTGATGCTGACCAAACTAAGCCTCCCTAGTGTATATTTTGCTCCAGGAGGCTGAGTTTGGTCAGAATTGAGTATACACTTCCAGAATTAATGCTAAATACATCACTTCTGGTAAATGAGCCACCATAGCGGCTAGAGGGTCGTGAAAATTTGAATCCTGGGCTTTTTAGACTTGTCTATCCATGTACTAGGGACGCGGGTGGTGCTGTGGGTTAAACCACAGAGCCTAGGGCTTGCCGATCAGAAGGTTGGCGGTTTGAATCCCCTCGACGGGGTAAGCTCCCATTGCTCGGTCCCTGCTCCTGCCAACCTAGCAGTTCGAAAGCACATCAAAGTGCAAGTAGATAAATAGGTACTGCTGCAGTGGGAAGGTAAACGGCGTTTCCGTGTGCTGCTCTGGTTCACCAGAAGCGGCTTGGTCATGCTGGCCACATGACCTGGAAGCTGTACGCCGGCTCCCTCGGCCAATAAAGTGAGATGAGCGCCGCAACCCCAGAGTCAGTCACGACTGGACCTAATGGTCAGGGGTTCCTTTACCTTTTTATCCATGTACTATCTGAAACCGAAGGGGCAAATTGGTTGCCAGATGTGATTCCTCCTCCCCAGCTCTTCTACCCCACTAGATAGGTGATAGGTTTGCCATGCAAGGAAAAGCAAAGCTAAGAGACTAACTGATTGGTGCAAAGGGTAGCGCTCTGCCAGTGCTTCTAGGAACGTAAGAAACTGCCTTATCATCATCCAGACATTGATCAGCCTAGCTTAGTATTGTCTACACTGATTAGAAGCAACTCTCTGGGCAGGAATCATTTGCAGCCTTACCTGGAGATGCTGGCGGGGGGGGGTTGAACCAGGGACCTTCTGCATGCAAGGCAGATGGTGTGACTCTTAGCCATGACCTTTCCCTCCTCATTTTCCTTACTAGGGAAGGAATGGTTCGAGGGCCCTTTTCCTGTGACCCAAGTGAGTCTGGGTGGGCAAGCCCTTTGCTCAGTTTACCTTAGTTGCAAACCGGTGCCATTCTTGTAGATCAATACCTGATGAAAGAGCTTAATATAGACATTTCTGTTGGCAGGAAGTTTCCATTCCATTGCAATGTCATATGATTCTTGCATTTCCCCCCTTCCTAAAAGTAAAAAAAAAGTTTTCTGTAAGAGATTTCGAAAGTGCTTTACTAGGAGCAAAGTGCACGGAGCTGATGAAATCAATGTAGATGTCGATTTACATGCAACACTCTTTAATAAGGAATCAGTAGGGATAAAATGAACCAGATGGTCCAAGTCTAAAATTAGAAATATCAAGGAGATAGATATTATGAAATATAAAAGGCAAGTGTACGTACATAGACTCCACTTTTAGGACAATCTCTCTTTCTCTCTCTGAGTTGTACAGACAAGAACCGCCACCATTAAGGCTGGAGATTGGTTTTGAAATGGTGATGGATGACTCCATTTATACTGTCAATTTTATCAGTATTTCAGTCACCAGAAAGAAATATGTTGATTTCTATAGTTAGATGTTATATGCTCAACAGGATGGAATGCATGGTTGATGTAAGGAAGAAAAATATCGGGTGAAACGTCTGTAACCAAAATAATCAGAAATGGCTTTTTATCACTCCAGTGAAGTAGAAGATGACTTACATTCCTGTTTGAACTTCAGTCTCTGGCTGCAGTTTTTAAAATGGGTTTGCAAAAAAAAATGCCTGGGAAAAGGTTGTTGCACATGGACAAAAAGAAAGAAAGAAAGAAAATCCCACAATGAGCTATATACACTTGCAAGTTATCAAAGGTGAAACAACAGAAACATGGAAGAGAATAAGTCACATGAAATACACATTCTGCAGCTAATAAAAATTCAAAATGAGCATAAAATGGCCAGGATGATGATTTTACTGAAGCACCAAAAGATCTTCATGCTTAAGATAATATATGGAAATTCTCTGCAATTCTAGAATGGTTTCATGAGGACCTAATGATGGAGATACCAATTGGATACAAGTTCAGTGTTAAGTACCAGACACCATTGATGTGTTGCTTGTTGGGGAAAAGAGCCAGTCGGCTTCTCTTATTGTGTTTTGTCTTTGGCTTCTAATTATCCTAGTGTGCCTAGCCAGCTTTTCATTTAAATACTTTTATTTCAGATGATAGGAGTCGGAGAGAAAAAGAAAACATTTGCGCCAAAGAAATTGTATCATGACACAGGTCTTCTGTTTGGAGTGCCTGGATAGTCCTAACAGTTTTTCAGAGCCTTTGCATTTGGGGAGTATTTACATCACACCCCTTCCATAGGTGTCCTGGTGCATTTTGGTTTAGACCACACAATTTAGAGACAGGATGTCAGGGATCTGCCTCCCCCTGCCAGTCCAGCTCTTAGTGTTTATAGAGAGCCGCCACCTGTTTTAGCTACAGATTCATCTTTGAGTGAAAACAGCAGTCCCTTGGGGGAGAAGCAGTTAGTGGCTGAGAGCCAAGGAATGCCAGGGGTCCAGGGATTTAGTGGGAGGCCTGGCACCACCCAGCAAGCTCGATCAGAGGGAGAGACGTCAGGTCCGGCGCATAGATTATGTAGGAGGAGGAGGCGGCAATTTAGGCTGCCAAGATTGTGGTGTTGGCGCCAAAACAGAAGGGAGGCACTTCCGGATTCTGCTAGTGAGTGAACAGACATGATAAGACTGAGCTCTGCACTGTAAATAATTTGGCACTGATTAAAAGAACTAAAAGACAAATGGTTTGGCTTTTCTGTTGAACAACCGATAAGGGAACCTGACACATGAGTTCAGGGGGAAGGGTCTTAGCTTTACCACAATCAAGAGGTCATGATGACTCATGAATGACTACTGACACTCACTAGCAATCATATAATGAATACTCACCACTTCCCCAGTGGGCATCTGTGGCAGACCCTCTCTCTCTGCATCCTTCCCGACCAGCCAGACCCACATGGCTGACGGGGAAATCCCGGTGGGGCATTACCTCTTGGCCAGTAAGCCAGGTTCAGATGGGGCGTTGGGTGGAATCCTAGCCTTCAAACTTGGGTGAAGTGGTGCATCACCCAGTACTCATCCTGCAGTGTATTCAGGGTACCCTGTTAGAGGGGTCTTGGGGGAAGTCTCTGTCCAGAAGCCAAGTTGTGGGGCAGATGGCCCATGGAGCTTCCAGAGGTGGCTTTAGGATGGCCACATCAGTTGATCGACGTCTTGGGGAGGCCATAATCCTGGCATGACCCTTCAGCAGTTTCAGCCCTCAAGCAGGAGACTGGAATGGATATATACCCAATGTTTGTGCCAAAGACCCAGCTACACCTGTAATCAATAAAGCTGTGGCCATTTTCAATCCAACTAGTTGTCTGCCTGAGTCTGTTGTGCCATAGGTTATCTAGCTGCTGATGGGGGGCAGGATGGCTCTGATTTTGCCAGGCAGATTATGGAAGGCTAGGGGAATTGAATCAGTTAGATAGACAACAGAGGACCCCAGAAAGAAATGTGATGACTTTGGTGAGCATTGCAATTCTTCTCCTCAAACTTTCTCCGTATATGCAAAGCCAACGTGGTAGAGCGAGGACTTCTTTTTATTTACCTTTCAATACAAAAATGACCAGAGGAGTTTATGGTAAAGCCATAAAAATAAAAACAATGCTCGCTAGTATAATGCTATAACAATGTAATGCAATAAGAATAATCATGAGATTTTTGTGTGTAGAGGTGGTGTCAAACAAATATCTCCCCCTGCCCTGGTGTGTATTGTAGAGGCAGTGCAGTCCCACAAAGACTATCTCACATGCTTCACTGAACATCTGAGTCAGCTCTGGGTTGGGCTCCCCCCCCCCTTTATTCTCTTCGCAATGTCATGACATTCTATGGGATTATTTTTATGGTTGAACAGGCAGTTTCTTAAATAACTGGGCTTCCCCTTACAGTGTACTGTAGTTCAGGGGAGGGGGGGAAATCAATTCCTAGGTTCCAGACTCTTTAGTGTAATCGCAGTGAACAGCGGTCCAATGTATCATTGTGAAATACTGTATTATTTTATTTTATTTTTCTTTATAGCTGAACCTGTTTGAATTATCTCACACTGGGGAGACTTTGGAAAGGTTTGGAGTTGTAATACCTTTAATTATAATTTGTGAAGTGCCATTGCAGGAGTTGCTCACAGAAAAGCAATCTTGCCCCTGCTATTCTTCCAATTCCAGTAAAGCTGATATTGATAAAATTAACCTTTTTATTATTTGCAATTCATTTATTTTCCATTCAATGGCTGAAGCAGATAAAGAACAATTACACCACAAATGTCTTGAAGATTTTTCTTTTTACTGTAACCACCCACTAAATATTAAGTGACATGATGTATTTATAGTGAGTTATGTTTGCCTCAGAGTGTTTTCATAGCCATTAGTTTTTATATCTATGTGGGAATATGCGTGCTAATAATATAAAACGTTTATAATTTGGTTTATGGATATTTTACAAACCATAAAATTTCTCACCTTACGAATATGTGCCCTAAAACAGCTCATTTAATATGTGGGGTTAGCTGGGCATTGCTTGTGTTTTGGGTGGCACAAAAGTGATCAGGGTTCAAACTTAATTACCCCTCATGAAATTTCAGAGATAAATTCTTAGATTAGTACTAAGCATATCAAGTTATATTTTGCAGTTACTGATTCTGGGTAGAGGGGGAATTATCGTTATGGTGATTTTCTCCTTCCTCTCCTCCTCCTCCTTCATCTAACTAAACCTTCATCTAACAAGCGCCATCTAACTAACCCTAACAATCATAAAAGGTATATCATACCTGCATTTCCTGTTGGTGGGTGGTGGGGAGGGGGGTAGTTACATAAATTTATTATGGTTTGCCTGAAGTCATGCCACAGGCCTGTAGATGGTATAAGATGTTGTTCAGACAGGCCTGTAGATGAGCTGATAATAAAAATGGGCAGTTGAGGACAGTCATTCAGTGCAGGGAGTGAGGAAATGTCCCTATTTTCATCTGAGGAATCTTGGAGGGTATGTAATTTCAGTAGAGTGTCTTGTTAGAAGGAGATTTATGAAGCTGCAGAAATATAATGGCACAAACTCTTTGGCAAAGCAAAACAGGTAGATCTAAAAATGGCACCAGGCAATTTGTGACACCCACCATTGCCTGGAGAAATAAACTTTAGATCTATCTGTTTTGCTTTGCCAAAGAGTTTGTGCCTTTTGAAATTGCCCTACCTGGCTTTCTAGTGCCAAATATAGACAATTGACTGTTCCCAACTGCATTCTACTTTTGCCTTCACTAAAATGGTTAAAACTTATTTTTAAAATAAGCACATTTCCATCCATTTAATGAGAGGATTTTGAGAGAGAAAAACTAATCAGCAGCCACCTGGCATATGATTGGACTACTGTAATGCACTCTATGTGGGGCTACCTTTGAAGGTGAACCAGAAACTACAACTAATATAACCAGTGTTATATGGTTGCGGTGGCCACTGCTGAGACCATATAACACCGGTCCTGAAAGACCTACATTGGCTCCCAGTATGTTTCTGAGCACAATTCAAAGTGTTGGTGGTGACCTTTTAAGCCCCAAACAGCCTCAGCCCAGTGTACCTGAAGGAGCATCTCTACCCCCATCGTTCAGCCCAGACACTGGCGGTTCCCTCACTGCGAGAAGTAATGTTACAGAGAACCTGGCAGAGGGCCTTCTTGGTAGTGGCGCCTGCCCAGTGGAACGCCCTCCCATCAGATGTCAAGGAAATAAACAACTATCTGACTTTAAGAAGACATCTGAAGGCCCCCCTGTTTAGGGAAGTTTTTAATGTTTGATGTTTTATCACATTTTTAATATTCTGTTGGGAGCCGCCCAGAGTGGCTGGGGAAACCCAGCCAGATGGGCGGGATATTAATAATAAATGATGATGATGATGATGATGATGATGATACAGTAGATGCCAGTGTTGGCCTTGGACTAGAGTTCAAATCTTCTGTCTCCCATGGAACTCACAGAGCGACTCGAAGGTGCCACTTTCTCCCCAACTCCTTGGAGCAGATTTTGGTGGGTGTGTAGGGGGAAGAGAGGGAGCGGAAGTTGAGTTGTGCAAGCAGAAATTGTTCTGCTCATGCAATGACTTCATTGGATATAGCCCAATACTTCATTCAGCGAATGAAGCCCCATAAATTGTGCACAAAGACCTTGGTAAATTAGCAAAGGCAAGGACGAGGCTGGCTCATGGAACTCTTTTTGCTGGCAAGTAAATGCATTTTTATTCCAACAGGCATTTGCCCAAAGCTATAATATGGCGGCTGTGTCAGACGGCTGGCAGATAACATCAACTTGCTGTCTTGCTACTCTCTGCTGCTTCTACTTTGTGTTCTATTTCTGGGTGTTTCTTTCCTGTTATTTTGCAGGTTTGTTTAAAAAAAAATGTTTTTTCTCAGGGGACTCTTTTGCTCCTCTTAAGCTGTATTAGCACATTTTAAAATATATTACAAGATATACATATATTTTTTATTGGATTTGTAGGAATGTGTCTGTTACTGCACACCGTAATATGAAAGTAGGTACAGATATGTATTCATGAGGAGAGCCGTTTCAAAGAAGGTTTTTAGAATGGCAAATCACATAGGCTTTGAATGGCTTCCACTCTCAGATTCCTTGTTTTGCTACAAAGCACTGTCAGTTTAAAGGTAAAAGAAGAGAGTGAAGCACTTCAGAAGATTATGCCTGCACATTCTACCCCCAAATGAGGAAATGCATTATGTGCATCACACTATAAAGCAAATAGTGTGATCTTTGCCATATATCCTCAGAGTTCACTATAGCCATGCAAGGAGGAAGCTCAGACATATGAAGCATAACATCTAGTTTTAGGATTTCATTTTTAAGGGCTTACAGTTGCTGCACATATTCCTACAGCTGCCGCTGAATCTTGTCCAAAGAGAAATTCTGAGGGAAAGTGAAAAGATATAGTGCAATTTCCTGGGAGAGTGGCGTGGTGATATTACACTCCTGATCTGTGCCAGCAACATCAGCCAATTTGCATATTCATTGTCTGCATGCTAAAAGCAAAAACCCGGAAAGAATTGAAGCAAAACCACAACCACATATCTATACAGTGCTATCTATAATCTCCAGCCAACCCACAACTGTGTTCTGAGGTAACATTAAATACTTATGATACATGATATCGAGCGACAGAATAATTTGGCCACAATAAGGAAATTCAGTCCATGGTACGATTATTTTCCACCTACTCATTTTGATACGTTGGCACCCTGTTTGCAAAATTTAACAGTTCCAAAATGCAGACGCACTTTCCCTTTTGCAAGATTAAATATACTGCCTTCAGCTGTAGTTGTGGGTCGATTTCAAAATTTTCT
Source organism: Darevskia mixta (assembly GCA_034641385.1). Classification (NCBI taxonomy): domain Eukaryota; kingdom Metazoa; phylum Chordata; class Lepidosauria; order Squamata; family Lacertidae; genus Darevskia; species Darevskia mixta. The sequence continues at coordinate 3,635,655 of JAWWNH010000149.1, forward strand.
GCTGGAAAAATGCTTAGTTTTGTGTGGAGAGGGCAGTATTGAATCAGTAGCTTATGTGCTGCTAGCTTGCACTCTTTATAAAGATTTGAGGAGTGGGGTTATTACTCCCTACTACTATCCATACCTGGGATGCGGGTGGCGCTGTGGGTTAAACCACAGAGCCTAGGGCTTGCCGATCAGAAGGTCAGTGGTTCGAATCCCCGCAGCGAGGTGAGCTCCCGTTGCTTAGTTCCTGCTCCTGCCAACCTAGCAGTTCGAAAGCACATCAAAGTGCAAGTAGATAAATAGGCAGGAAGGTAAACGGTGTTTCCGTGCGCTGCTCTGGTTCGCCAGAAGTGGCTTAGTCATGCTGGCCACATGACCCGGAAGCTGTATGCCGGCTCCCTCGGCCAATAAAGCGAGTTGAGCTCCACAACCCCAGAGTCGGTCATGACTGGACCTAATGGTCAGGGGTCCCTTTACCTTTACTATCCATACCTGGTGGCTCAATCACTGCTACTGTGTCTTTTCTTCTAGCAGATCAGGATAACCAGGTGGCAGCAAAAACTGCAAAAAAATAAATAAATAGCAGGGGCAATTAGAATAAGATCTATTATTTGATTATTGATGTAAAGCTCTAGAATGAATTTTGTATAGTTATGTTTTTACCTCTGACATGGTATTTACTTCAGTACATGGTATTTTTATTTTATTGTTATGGTTAGTCGCTGATGCAAATAAAGATTCTTCTCATTCTGATTCTACTTATGAGAGACATTTTAAGTTCTCTGAACTGGTAGCCGAGTTAGGTGTCAAAGCCACTGTGAAAGTCAAGTTTTCAACTTGACATGCACGGCAAGGAAGGGTGACCTTTAAAGCAGTTTCCCTGAGCAGGAGAGAACATTGCAGTAACCTTGTACTACTTTGCGTGCAAAGCAATTCACAGGGTAACAATTAGTTCTCTGAAACTCCAGTGCTGCAAATTTACAACATCAATGCTTGCCACTACCAATCAAGAAAAGGCTTCTTTCCAGTCCAGCCCCATTACCGTTACCTGTTGGTTGACAATATTCTTTTGAAAGCTAAATTCCAAAATGTGGTGTGCATAATTTCTTAAATAGTCGTCTCAAGAAATAAAATATGGTGTGCACATCTCCTCTCTCTCTCTCTCTCTCTCTCTCTCTCTCTTTCTCTTTCTCTTTCTTTCTCTCTCTCTCTCTCTCTCTCTCTCTCTCTCTCTCTCTCTCCCTCCCTCCCTCCCTCCCTCCCTCTGTTGTGGTGATTGTCTGAGGAGGAGGAGGAGGAGGAGGAGGAGGAAGAAGAAGAAGAAGAAGAAGAAGAAGAAGAAGAAGAAGAAGAAGAAGAAGAAGAGTTTGGATTTGATATCCCGATTTATCACTACCTGAAAGAGTCTCAAAGCGGCTAACAATCTCCTTTCCCTTCCTCCCCCACAACAAACACTCTGTGAGGTGAGTGGGGCTGAGAGACTTCAAAGAAGTGTGACTAGCCCAAGGTCATCCAGCAGCTGCATGTGGAGGAGCGGAGACGCGAACCCGGTTCACCAGACTACGGGTCTACTGCTCTTAACCACTACACCACACTGGCAGGGGGACCATGTATGCCAACTTGAAGGAAAGGTGAGCTATAAATAAAATAAATGGTTAAAATAAATTATTATTATACACTAAAAATAGCAACCACCTCTGTAATAAGATAGCAGTCCTTCAAATGATATAAAGTCATTTTTGCTAGGAATGTGTGGAACGCAACTCTGAGAAATTTATGTTTCCCTAAAAATCCCCGAGATGTTTATCTCAAGCAAGAACCTCAAAAATGCCTCACAGTTTCACATTAGGCGAAATATAGTGGGGAATCTAGATAGCGGGAACACAAAAACAATCCAGTCTGACTGGAACTAACTAGCACCTTCAATCTTTTCAGAGTTGTCAGAAAATGAAAATCTGCCAGTCATTGATACTATCTGGGGCCATCGGAGGATTTCTCCCCTCACATGATTTCATTTCTTGCCTGCTCTTTTATACCACTCTCTTGGGATACCGTAGTATTTTTAATTTATATTTTAAGCAGAATAAGTTATAATAATAAGATATTATTTGCATTGGAAACTTTCGGAATCTTACAAAAACACCTTTTCATAAAACATTTCTATTTACATTGCTCGATATCAGTTATATAAAGATAGCATCTGAGCCTCCGCCCACAAAATACATTGAATTTCAGCTCAATTCTGGGTTGGGGAAGACTGCGCCACTTGGCATTATTTTTAATTAAATTTTTTAAATGTTGACTTAGGCCAAGGAAATAGGTGTTTCAGTTAACAGGATCTTGCAGATCTATCTGATAAGTTTGCCCATGTTTCACCTTTCCAATTTAATCAGAGGTTTTCTGCAGCTTCTCAGGTGCAGGATGTGCAATAATGAAAACAGTGACAGAGTATTAAAAGGACAAAACCAAATACTCTCCCTCAAACTACAGACTCACTCAAAGCAACTTCAAGTGTTAAATTGAATTTCATCATAAAATAAACCTTTGTTGAGTTATTATAATAGGCTTAGGCAATGATATTTACCAACTATGGGCATAATTGCCTTTTGCTCTCCATTTTATTAGATGGAAAATATTAATGCAGAAGGGAAAAAATCCTCACTGGTACAAGTTCAAGCGCTTTTTTGTGTGCATGTATGGAGGCGATAAAAAATTCATGGGGGAGAAATGCCAGAATCCTGTGTGACTGTTCATAAATCCATGAAGAGGATGCTAAATAGAATGTTATTTGGGTGTGGAGCCAAAATGAAGCCTATTGCCTTTTTGACCTACAACAGATTGCGCTGTTCTTTCTTTGAACATCTGGGCTCTCAAGGGAAGTGAGTGCTTGCTTATGAGAACAATGAGGCACAATAACCACAGGTATCCCATAAAAACCACCCAAGGTTCTCCTCGCTTTTTAATCAAGTGGCGTACATGATTTAGATTTTAATAGAATGCCACGCCAAAGACCTTCTGAGATTGCATACGTCTTTCTGCTATCAGCCTCCCCAGCTCCCCCCGCCACAACACTGCAAGCTCCATCCCAGTTACACCAACACTGAAATCTTCTTTAATAGAGAGGGCTGGTATTTTAACAGTTACCAAATTCTGATATGTGAGAAGGAAGCAGTTGCCTTGCTCTGACAGAAGCAAAACTCAAAATGCTACAAAATGAGCATTCTGAATCCAGAGACCTTTAAAATACTTTCGCCTTTGCACAGGTTATTATTTTGCAAGAACTAGTGATGCTATTGGGCTCATGTTAGTGTTCAAAGCCCTGAATGACTCAGGCTCAAAATTCTTGAAAGACCACCACCTTCCCTGCTGATCGGCAGAGGTAGTCCTATTAATAGTTCCTCCACCTTCAGAAGCTTGGGAGATGATAGCCCAGTGTGTTATCTATTTGTGATAAAATAGATTCCTTAAACAAGGCTTGAAGATCAATCTTTATTGGCAGGTTGGCAACAGTTGAACAAGAAGTATAATTCATATACAGTCGTACCTTGGAAGTTGAACGGAATCTGTTCTGGAAGTCTGTTCGACTTCCAAAATGTTTGAAAACCAAAGCACGGCTTCTGATTGGCTTCAGGAAGCTCCTGCAGCCAATTGGAAGCTGTGGAAGCCTCATCAGATGTTCGGCTCCCAAAAGAACGTTAAAAAACCAGAACACTCACTTCCGGGTTTTGATCATTCAGGAGCCAAAACGTTTGAGAACTAGGCTGTTCAAAAACCAAGGTATGACTGTATGTATATTAATTAATACAATGTGTTTCTCTCCCTTGAGCCCAAGAGAGGGTTTATTCCTTTTTGTTTTAAAAACTCCTTCATACAGTGTGTTAGTTATTAATCCATAGCTTGCCTGTCCTCAACAAACTCCTCCAGACAGCATCTGCTTGAAGTCACCACACTCTCACGTTCTCTGTCAAAGAAGCAACAAACAAATAACCAACCAACTCCACTTCTTCTTTGTGAAGCATGTTTACAATGCAAATACAATACAAATACTAACACAGGAGAAGGCCTTCTCTGTGGCGGTCCCTAACTTACACTGGAACTGTCTCCCCACAGAAGTGCATCTGGCACCTTTATTATACATTATACCTTTCGACACCTGAGGTATATATTTCTGTAATTGTAAGTTGCTTTAAACTGTTTTTGCTATCGTGCTTCAACACTGTAATCTGCTCTGGGACCTTAAGGTGAAGGATGGACAATCATCATCATCCATTTTAGAGTGCAAGTTTCATGGACTCAATAGTTCTTTTGCATCGGGAATGGGAGAACTTTTTTTACCCTTTTTTTTTTAAACCAGAGGGCCATATTCCCTCCCACCATGCTAGTGGTGTAGAAGACCACTGTTATGACTTACCCCGCCTGGGGCAGGTTGTGAGACTGCCCCAAAGCAAGAGCAAAGCCGTGTGCGCACATCCCCGGCTTCTAAGAGTCCGGTGGCGCAGTCATATGTGATTGTTCCCAGCTTGAGTAACAACACACACAACAAGCCATTAATTAGGCAAAAGCTATTTATTGTTTAATAGTGCAGAGAGATTCTCTGCTGCCAGCCCGTGGAGACGGAGCTGCCATAATTGCTGTCCTTCCAGCATGAGGACAGCCAGAAGAGTGAGAGCACATAGCTCGGATTACAACAGTACAGAAATTCAAAACATTCCATGCAGGAAGAGATAAGGCGACGTTCTCACGGTTCAGTGAGACAGGCAAAAGGAAAACCATTCCTCACAGCTGCTGGAGCCACTCGGCTTGGACAAAAATCACAACAGGATAATCATCATCATCCATTTTAGAGTGCAAGTTTCATGGACTCAATAGTTCTTTTGCATCGGGGGTGGGAGAACTTTTTTTACTTTTTTTTTTAAGCCAGAGGGCCATATTCCCTCCCACCATGCTAGTGGTGGAGAAGAGCAGAGGAAAAGGTGAGCAGAGCAATGCATGTAAGTTTTACCTTCATACAGTAGGGTAGTCTCTCCACATGCTCTCATGCCCCTCTCAAGTCTTCACCCATCTATGCAAGCTAGAGGCATTATCTTTTTTTTTAATATCATTTTTATTTGTTTAATATAATACAATAATAAAATTCACATTTTTTTCTTCATTTCTTATACCATTTTGGCTTTTTATAGCCATGACTTCCGTCAGACCTTCCTCATGATTTTCTAATATTTATACCTTATATCTATATTTCTTATGCCAATCATTGTTTTCTATTACTTCTCTCACATAATTAATCACTATATATTCATATTTAACAACAACATTTCTTCCTTGTTCTACAAAGCTTCTTGCATTCCTACCAACGTATTCAATTGAGTACTTTCCTTTAAATAGTCTGCAAATTTAGTCCAGTCTTTGATGAACTTCTGGTCCCGCTGTTCTCGGATCCTCCCCGTCATTTTGTCCAGTTCTGCATACTCCATTAGCTTCATTCTCCATTCTTCTATTGTCGGCATTTTTTCTTGATTCCATTTTTGTGCTATCAACATTCTTGCCGCAGTCACTGCATATTGGAAAAGCTTAAAGTCTTGCTTTTTAATGTCTGTACCTGTAATTCCCAGTAGAATTGCTTCTGGTTTTTTAACAAATGTATATTTCAACATTTTATTAATCTCACCATATATCTTAAGCTAGAGGCATTATCAGAGTTTAAGGATACATTACAGCCAGGCAAAAAATACACTAAAAGTGAGAGGAGTGCCAGTGAGGGGTATGGCCTGAAGATAAGGGGTGTGACTGTGAATAGTGGCTATGGCCCTGGGAGAGTCCTGGGGGCCAGATAGAGAAGACAGGTGGGTTGCATTCATTCCTTGTGCCCGAGCTGCTCCACCCTTGATCTGCAGCTTTGATTGACCTGAAGAACTACAAGGCAAATGACTGCTCTTCTTTCCTCATCCTACCTGCTTATCTAGCCCTGATGGTAGTGATGGAAAGAGAATGGGGGCACTTCCCTCTCTCCCTCTTCCTTTGTTCCATGCACCAGGGAAGGGGGAGGAGGAAGATGGGGAGGCAGCGGCTGTTCCTCCTCTCTTTTAAAGCTGGGGTCCAGCAGCTGCCCAACGGGCACAATGGCGCGAACATTCAGAATCTCAGATGCGGTGTGGCAGTGGAAACCAGTTTTTCAACTGCCCTCCAGTATCCCTCATAATCAGCAATCCCAATTCAAATCTATCCCACAGCGGTCACCCACCAGTAGCTAGGAACCCTTCCCTCCCAGTTCCATAGCATTTGTAGCATAACTGGAAACACACCTGGAATTGGAAGGGATCGAAGATACAATAATTGGAAAGATGGCAATCAAATCCCCCCCTTGAGTAAGTAACTCCTTAAATGCTGCAAAGAAGAAGGGGGCACTTTTAATTATCAGGGTGCTATTATTTAATGATCCCTCATTCTTAATAGCATTTTATGCAGTGCTTTCCTCCCCTAAAAATGTTTAGGGGTACTCTCATTTTGACCTAAGAAAATCACAATTTTATAGTTCAAATCGAGCAAAATAAATACAGTAAATGGACAAAAGTACAAAGATTCACAAAATGTTTAGGGGTATGCGTACCCCTGCGTACCCCCCCCCCCAGAAAAAAAGCACTGATTGTGGAAACTGTGGGCAAGAGCTACCCTTCCCAAGTGTGAAAGAAAGAAAGAAAGAAAGAAAGAAAGAAAGAAAGAAAGAAAGAAAGAAAGAGAAAAGAAAAAAGAATCATCACAGGGGGAAAGGGGAGCTGCTACCACTGGTACAGGTAACACTTTTTGCCATTCATGTCAATGATTTTACTTACAAAGCTCTGATTCATGCACCATCTATTATATATGTATCTCCAGTGCCCCTGTTTCTTTCCAGGGCAGCGTATTGGATGAGATATCTATTTGATCGATCATCCCAATTATTATTGGGGTTTTTTAAATAATCGGCGGTTCTGCATTTCCCGGCAACACAAATGCCCTACTTCCCATTCTTCATCATTCCTGGATCACCTTAAGGTCCTCAAATAATAACATCTTAGAGGTCCTGAGCCATAAGGATGCTAGGCTGGCAGCAACTAGGGCCAGGGCCTTCTCAGTACTGGCCCCGACTTGGTGGAACAGTCTGTCACAAGAGACCAGGGCCCTGCAGGATTTGGCATCTTTCCGCAGGGCCTGCAAGACAGAGCTGTTCCGCCTGGCCTTTGGGTTGGTTTTAGTTTAACCCTGATGTTTTATTCCTTTATGGTTTTATTGGTGGGCTACTTAAAAATGAGGCTGCATTTTAAATTTTAAATTGTATTTTAACTTGCATTTTAATTTATTTTTTTTTGTATGTTTTGTTGTGGTCTTTATGGTTGTTAGCCGCTCTGAGCCCGGTCTTGGCTGGGAAGGGCGGGGTATAAATATTTTTTTATTTTTTTTATTTATTATTATTATTATTATTATTATTATTATTATTATTATTATTATTATCTTTTGAATGCAAGACCAAAATTTAAAAAAAAAATTAGCTGTGCATAAGGTCCACTGATTTCAATGGAAAGCAAGCACCTCTACCTTTCCCTAACACCTCATGTCTAAATAGATGATATTGCGAGCTGATATTGGCAAAATAGTTATCTGAAGGTCAAACATAATCATCTGATATTTGCAAAACTAGAACAGTGGTGAGAGGTGGGGGGAATTCAGCACCATGACCTGTCAGTCATCCATTGCAAGCATCTGGCTGCCGTTTCCAAATCAGAGCCCCGCTATTTTATTGTTGTGTTCGTTACTTATTAAATTTCTATACTGTCTTTCATTCTAGGATCAATATTGTTGACAATATAAAAACACGAAAATATATAACACAGTAACAAATGAAAACAATAACCCCTCCCCTCACAGTTTAAATGACCATAGATTGCTTCATTAAGCCAAAGGCCTGGGAGAAAAGGAATGTTTTTGCCTGGTGCTAAAGATTGTTTTACCACCGAAAATGCCTGCTGTCATGTTGCTGCCCTCCGGACCGTTCATGGAGGGGGCATGCAAAGAAGGTCCTCAGATGATGATCACAAGGTTTGTGCCAATTCATCATGGCCATAACTGGTGAACCAACCTAAGCTGGACATAAGCACTCCTAGCTACAGAGGCCATTTGGGATTCTGGTGTCAGATTGGAACCCAGGAGTACTCCCAGAATAGGAGCCTGTTCCTTCAGAAAATGTGCAGCCCCTCTCTATCTCCTGGACACAAGAACCATCCACCCTGAGCACCTCCATTTTATTAGGATTCCTTTTCAGTTTATCAGCACCGATGCAGTCCATCACTGCTTTCAGGTACAGTGGTACCTCGGGTTAAGTACTTAATTCGTTCCGGAGGTCCGTTCTTAACCTGAAACTGTTCTTAACCTGAAGCACCACTTTAGCTAATGGGGCCTCCCACTGCCACTGCACCGCCGCTGCCCGATTTCTGTTCTCATCCTGAAGCAAAGTTCTTAACCTGAAGCATTATTTCTGGGTTAGCGGAGTTCTTAACCTGAAGCGGATGCAACCTGAAGCGTATGTAACCTGAGGTACCACTGTACTGGTCCAACATCTTTACCACCTCTCCTAACTCAGATGGAATGGAGTGAGAGAGCTGTGTGCAGCAGTGGAGGAAGTCGACCGGGCACCTGGGGTGGTGTGCGTGCCGTGCGCCCAGGGGCGGGGCCAGTCGGGGCAGGACACTCCGTGGGGCCTTCGAGAAGTCTGCCTGCCTCCTCCCACTCAGCTGCCCTACTGCTAAGGGGGAGGCAGCAGGCGGACCGTTCGGGGCAGCGCAGAGCCTGCGGGCGCCCAAGCCACTGCGTCACTCCCAGGAGAGATGTGTGGCTCGGGCGCACTGCAGGCCCCGTGGTGAGTGTCGCCCGGCATTTTGTCACCTCCCTCAGTGGTGACACCCTGGGCGAACCGCCCCCACTGCACCCCCTTCCTCTGCCCCTGGCTGTGTGCCACTGGCATATTGATGATGACATGCTGCAAATTCCCAGCTCCTAATGGTTTCATAGATTTTCCATTGCATGGGAGAAAGGATCGACCCCTCTAGGATCCCACAGGCCAAAAGCCATGGGGCCAATGTACAGTCACCTATATTTTATGGTAGTGGCCCTGCAGATAGGGGCACAACAATTATATTATTTTAAAATATTGTGTGTACAGATGTGGTGGTGGTGGTACAGCTCCTGATTGCTGCTTTGGAAAAAGAAAAAAGAAAATAAAAATAAAAAGCCACAGATTTCAGGAGCACGCCTAACTTGTGGAAGCTTTTCCAGGTCTAGTTTACTAATGATAGTATTTGACCTCCTCTGCCTAATTGTTGTTGGGATTTATTTCAGAACATGCTAACCTGAAAAGGTTGAGCAGAGGGAATTGCAGATTTGCAAAGGCCACTCAAAAGGCTACAACAACAAGAATCACAGTGACAAACATATATGTTGTGCCAAGCAGGAAGGGATTTAAATCCATTTTGTTCTGTGTACTCGAGTTAAGTTTCATTATTTGTATATTATCTGTGCATAGATCTGGAAATAGCAAGTTAGGAACTCTTAGAATGAATGCAAAACAATGTTTACTACACAGTAGCCCTCCCAAGGTTCAGTTTTTTTGTTTTTCTTTTACATTTCAGCAATTTCTCATTCATGACTCATTACCAATAATATATTCAGAAATGTCAACAGATTTGCAATAAATTGGTGAGTTATGCATTTGGATATATGGAGAAAATGTTTTGTGCAACTTTGTGGAATCATCATATGAATATATTGACCCCAGTAGTATAAATTAAGATGGCCAGAACAGATAACCGATGGGATTCATTAAAGCATAAGAAATACCCACTACAAACATGCTTTCCCCATATTGTTTTGCTTTTCACTTTTCTTCTTGACTGTTTCCATTCTTCCTTTTTCAGTTTGGACCTACTTTGCCCAAATCTTATCCATAGTTTGTATCTTTTTGCTGCACCATTATGTTCTTTTAATTCTCTTTTCTTTTCTTTCCAAGCTGTCTCCCTCCCTCTTCTTCTGCCAAGAGTATTTTCTTCTCCCATTCAAATACGCATTCATAGAATCATAGAATCGTAGAGTTGGAAGAGACCACAAGGGCCATCCAGTCCCACCCCCTGCCAAGCAGGAAACACCATCAAAGCATTCCTGACAGGTGGCTGTCAAGCCTCTGCTTAAAGACCTCCAAAGAAGGAGACTCCACCACACTCCTTGGCAGCAAATTCCACTGTCGAACAGCTCTTACTGTCAGGAAGTTCTTCCTAATGTTTAGGTTGAATCTTCTTTCTTGTAGTTTGAGTCCATTGCTCCGTGTCCGCTTCTCTGGAGCAGCAGAAAACAACCTTTCTCCCTCCTCTATATGACATCCTTTTATATATTTGAACATGGCTATCATATCACCCCTTAACCTTCTCTTCTCCAGGCTAAACATACCCAGCTCCCTAAGCCGTTCCTCATAAGGCATCGTTTCCAGGCCTTTGACCATTTTGGTTGCCCTCCTCTGGACACGTTCCAGCTTGTCAGTATCTTTCTTGAACTGTGGTGCCCAGAACTGGACACAGTATTCCAGGTGAGGTCTGACCAGAGCGGAATACAGTGGTACTATTATCTAGATGCTATACTCCTATTGATGCAGTATAGCATCTAGATCAAGGGAAGTAATAGTACCACTGTATTCCGCTCTGGAATTTAACATACTGTTAAATGAAATTTCACATAAGATTCTCTGCCCATTTTATGTTGCAAGATTTGAATTTCCCTTTGGTTGTGGCATGAATATTTTGAGATGTTAGAATTTGAGTTAGATGTTTCTTTTCTTTCTCCCCTACCTTAGTTATTTTCATTCTTAATTAGAACAATGGACAGTTTGTAAAATCAGATAGATGATGATTAGTCCTTCTTACCAGAGCCATTGATGGAATATAGCCTTTAAAATCCCATTGATTCAAAAGGAAAAGTTACGGATGGACTCAAATCCAACACCATGATAGCAGCAACAGGCATTCCCACACTCACAAAAGTCACCTCCTCCTTTGTAAAGGGGAGCCTCACATACCAGTCAGCATCTACAGCGCAAGAAAGAAACCACCAGTAATGAGGTCAGTCTCCTCCAATTGCCATCTTAGGACTCAGTGTAGTCCCAGATGCTACAGATGTTGCTGGAATCCAACTCAGACCAGCGCTAGCCTGTGCAGCTTATGGTCAGGGATGATCAACTGAACAACAATTTAGAGGCTATCCTTCACCTAAGGCATTTATTTTATCTTAACAGCTCAGGGCAATTCATGGTGGAACATCACAATATGACTTGCGTCTTAATCACCATCGCCTTTTCTTTTCTCTTCTTCCACACTCATTTTTCTAAGACTGAGAGACAGGGTAATATAAAGCAAAAGTGCCCTTCAGATATTTGTTGAGCTACTGCTCCCACCATCCCTGATCATTGCCCATGCTGGCTGAGACTGCTGGGAGTTGGAGTCCAACAATATCTGGAGCCGGGGAGGGGGGCACAGGTTAGCCACACTTTCCACAAAGGCTAGAGCCTGGATAGCTCAGTTGGTTAGAGCGTGGTGCTGATAACGCCAAGGTTGCAGGTTCAATCCCTATACGGGGCAGCAACATAGGACCTGATGATCCTGAAGATCCTTTCCAACAGTTCTATGGTTCTGTGGAACTGGATTCTGTGGAGGTGGAGAGAGATAGGTTCAAACCTCAGCTTAGACATGAAGTTCCCTGGATGACTTTCGCCTAGTTACTGACTGAGTATAACTGATACCACAGGGCTGTTGCGAGGTTAAACTAGAACACCACCCTAAGGTCCTTGAAGGAAGGACAGCATACAAATGTAATAAGTTCCTCAGCTTGCCCAGATTTTGTTAAGGGTAGGCGCAAAGAAGGAAGAGGGAAATATCTTTTCATATGCATATTCAACACAGCAGCTACACAGAGCCTTGTCAAGCTCTTCATGCATTGCTACATTTGCACCAAAGAGACCTATAGATGACTGAAGTGAGAACAATGTTCATTGCATTAGCCAGTTGTTGTTGTTTTAAATCCACACATAACTTTCAAAGCTACCCTTATTACTGCGTCCCATTCCAGCTGTGCTGTGTTGCTAGTACAAAGCAATCTTTGACTTCTTTGCATGTCCCATAGGTAAAGAATGTGCGCTGGTTTGTAAGCTGAAAGAGGACTCTTTGCAATTCCTTATTGTCATGAGGGGCTCACCAAGGGTGTGGGCATTTTTCTTCACAAATGCAAGCGGAGGCCATCAAAGAGATCTCTCAATAATCAAAAACCAAAAACTTTCTCTCTCTCTCTCTCTCTCTTTCTTTCTTTCTTCCTTCCTTCCTTCCTTCCTTCCTTCCTTCCTTCCTTCCTTCCTTCCTTTCATAACATCTTATATTAAAAATCTGACAGTTTCAAATTACCGAAGGCTATTTACAAAAGCCAGACTTAACGTCTTTCCTTCTGCAGTGTTGGATGGCAGATTGAGAGGAGTGCCATACCAGGACAGACTATGCTCATGTGCCCAAGACATTGACTCTATAAAACATATTTTGCTGCACTGTGTGAAATTCGAGCAAGCCAGGGCTGAACTGATATTACCCTTGCTAGTACCTTTTCCGGGAAAATCAGAGGCTTACTATGTCAGGTTCCTACTGGAAGACCGGACAAATGACAGAACATTAGCAGTGGCGAAGTTTCTATCGGTGGTTGCAAGAACCAATGATCCCTATTCCTAAGTCTGAACAAAATGCTTGTGTAACCTGAAGGCGGGCTGTCGAAACTGTGTACTGTTTTGTAATGAATTGTTGGGTCTCTGGACCATAATAAAGATTGTTGTTGTTTTTCTCTTTCTTTCTTTCTTTCTTTCTTTCTTTCTTTCTCTCTCTCTCTCTCTCTCTCTCTCTCTCTCTCTCTCTCTCTCTCTCATGCCACAAGACAAAATGGCTGATTTCCAAGCCCCCTCCCCATCCTCATTCAGTAAATGTCTTTCATGAAGCACAAGGATGCCCAAGACTAGCCTGTCTCTCACAGGGGACCAGGGGAATTAAAATGTTCAGGGCTGCCTTTGCCCTCCCACTCCCACCTCCCCTTTGCATTTTGTTTCACTTGATGCTCCAGAAGAATGAAACCAACAAAAGGAGCACGTAGCAAGATGTGCTATATGCTGTCAAAACAGCACTGGAGATGAGAAAGTCGTCTCACGGTGCACTTCTTTGTTAAGGATGAAAAACAATACCTCCGTTTCCTAAAAGCTAAGTTACTCTCTGTCTCTACTGAAGCAGCCTTTGCATCCCCTGTGCTGGGAAAGCTTCAGGAAGAACTTGCTTTAGGATGGTGGACAGTTTGCCAGAAGATCCTGAAAAAGTACCCTCCCTGTGCTAAAGCATGGATAGGAAACCTGTGGCCCTCCAAACATTGTTGGACTCCACTTCTCATTATTGCAGAACACTGGCCATGTTAGCTAGGCCCGATGGGAGCTGGAGTCTAGCAACATCTGGAGAACCACAAGTTGCTCATCACTGCAGAAAAAACTGGGCACTTAACTCTAAGATGTGAAAAAAACCCCAAAAACATGGGATGCGGGGTGTATGGGGTGTAGTACCTCTGGTGGGGGACATATCATACTCCTTCTTAGGTGTTTTTCCACCCTTGTCCCCACCCTGCTCTCAGCTCCCTCCTGTAGATCCTAGAAGCTGTCAAATCTGGACTGGAGTCCCTAGGATGGTTGGATGGTGCTTTGTATTCCTCCTTCCGGCAACTCCTGCAGCCTAGCTGGTGCCCAATATATTGCTCTGCTTTCCTTTGAACCACATCAGCAAGGCCAAGAGGATGGTCTTGTCATCTGGGCAGCCCATACACAGTGCCCAGGATTGTGCCCCTGGGAGGTTACTTGAACAAATACATTGTTTTGCTCAAACTGTTTATAATTTAGAGGAATCTCTGGCCAATGGTCCAAGTGTGATCCTCCGGGCCTCTTCCCTAGGTCACACACCCTCTTCTTGGTTTGTTCCCCTCACTGGCCTAGCTCTGCACCCTCCTCAACTGCTTTTGCATGACAATGATGTGAATTCTCACTGTAAAGATGCCTCTTTCTTGCCTGGTTGGAGACAGCTGTGTGGGGTCCTCTGGCTTTTGTATGGCCCAGATCAGAGACAGATTTAGAGTTCATATACACTGGGCGCCAAGTTGAGAGGGCACCTCAGAGGACACCGAAACAGTGATGAACAATGGAAGGCAAGAGCTGGGGGGATACAGAATTTTGGCATCACACACCAAAGTACACCACTACTCAGATGTTGCCTACTGTACAAAGTTAAGACTCAGACCTGTCATTCGCAACCCTTTTGTCTTTGACTCCACCCATGCGGCCCCCTGAAAGTTGTCCATGAAGGAATGCGACCTTTGGGCTGAAAAAGCTTCCCCAGCCTCTGATTTAGGCATATAATTAATCAAGTGGAAATGTTTTCATTTGTTGATAGCCCTTAAATTTAGCAATATCGGTAACCACATCTTGGACTTTAGAACACCAATTCACAAATGTTTTCTAACACCTCTACTAAAATTTAAATGTTTAAATTAGTTTTTATTAAAGATTTTCTTGCTTAACAAACAAATAACAAACAAAAAATACACATAGTGTCTTCACTTTCAATTCACAGAGTCTTTTTCACAATTCATTTACATGCTGTATGAGACACTGTTGTCATGTGCATTGTGTTGTTGAGGGGGAAAAGAGAGGGGAGGGAGAGTTGGGGCATACTGATCTTTCATTCTATTGAGTAATGTTTGTGCAGGAGTTTTGTGTTAGCATCATGTGGGTAGGTCATTTATTTATATATTTATTTATTCTTATTGGCATTGCAAAAGATTGGAGGGTCCAGAACTTGGTTGGTTGAGTTCGGTTAGCTGCAGTGTGCTTTGTTTGTTTGTTTGCTTGTTTGTATGTGTGTGTGAGGGGTGAGGAGTTGTGGGTTCAGATTAGCCATGTTGATTTGTATTCTGTTCGGGGGATAGGTCATTGTCTTGTTGTGCTGTGTATGTGATAAAGAGGAGCCACAGTGGGGTGAAGGCCTCATTTGCTTGTCCCTGTGTTAGTTTGAATTTGTTGGTTAACTTTTCTAATAGGGTGCTTTCCCATTGTATATAAGCCTCAAGGGTTATAAGAGCAGAGACACAGGCAGTTCTGAGTGGGTGAGGAAAAAATTGGGATTTTTTTTTTTAGCTTCTCTTGGGCTTCCAAGCCCTGTGGTTAATTCTTGACTGTTGGCAGTAAACAACTCCAATCGGAGGGCAATTAAGAGACAATCATTCTAAGTAAGCCTCCTGGGTGAAAAGAAAGCTATGTTGCCAGGGATCTGCTTAAAAAACCAAATACGGAGAGACTGCAGCTCAGCCGCATGAATAAATTCTCCATAACCAAACATAACGTTCTGCTTTACCTGCATGTGATTTCATAAGTATGTATCATTAAATTTGAAAGTAACCTATTAGAGGGGTTTTTTTTTTATTGCTATTCTCAGATAAACCACTGAATCTAATATAAACCCTAAACAGTTTTCACTTATGTTTTAATATGGCAATTGTATTTCTTTCTCCCTAGATCTTTCCATGGTATTTTTCTTTTATTAAAGTTTTTTTTTCTTTTTTTAAAGCAACCCCAAAAGAGATTTTGTAAAACAGACACTGAACTGGTTTAGATATGGTAATAGTCTATTTTAATACTTTTCATCTTATGTGTAGTCAGAAATACTAAAAGTCAAACACTTCTAAGCGGACTTTTTTCCGCTTCCCCAAAGATTCTTTAAAACTGTTTTGTGGATTCCTGGGCAGCATAATGCCAAGCCTTTTTCAGAGCATAGCCTCAGGCAGCAAATGCTCTGAGTCCTCAAACATTATCCTTCAAAATTTTCAGAACTATCCAAATGCTTTGTTTAGCCGTGGAGTGGATTCTCACACCGAGGTTCAAAAAGCTGTGCAGTCATAGTCATTAACAACACATCAGCCTTTTTAAATAATACATTATACAGCAGGCAACACACACTGTGCTGATCATATTTTGGTGTTAAGTCAGGATGGGTCTTCTGTCATCATTGACTACCAAGGATCAGATCTTCATCTGATTCTACCTTTGCCAGCATTAATGGAATGAAGATGTTTTGCACCTCACTGAAGATGGACTCTGTTTTGACCTCCAGCGATGAGAAAAAGAAACCCAGCCGTTTCTCACGTAATCTCTCCAAGACTCAGTTTCAGGTGGTGGGAGGAAGGAGGAGTTTTTTGGTCTTCGACAAGCCAACTCACCTCGGAGAAACCCCATTGGATTCAATGCAGCTGACTTCTGAGAGGACAAGGAAAGTTTTGCATTGTGAACAGACAAAAAGGAGTCTGTATTGAGAACATTTTGTTGCAGTTACTTTCTTTTTATTAACTCTCACTAGCCACCCCGGCACTGTTTTGCATCCTCTTTGGATATCAGAGGCTGAATGGATGTGGGAGAGTGGTGGGAGATGCCCAACCAAGAGCCCCCCAGGGAAGACACAGAAGAAGACGGCTTAGATCCTGGTTCCTGGTGGTGGGAAACCGGCCGCATCTTAGGGGAGGGGACAAGCTGGGAGGTACTAGAAGCAGGAAGACTGAGGGATCATGAAGAGGCAGAAGCAGGGCAGGGCAGTGAGGTTCCTAGTTTGGATGCAGGCTCTGACAGAGACGACAGAGGGGAGCCAGACCCTGCAGCTCTCCTGCTCATGACAGCTTCTTTGCTAACCTCTCTCTGGCCCCACTTACCGGTACTCCTAGAATGCAAAAGATGTTATATGTTAATGAGCAATGAGCCAGCCAGGCCCAGGGGCTCATTGTAGCAGAAGATTATAGGGGCGGAGCCCTGACTCGAAAGGCTAGGAAGAGGAGGAGAGGCTGCAAACCAGTTTTGAGCAACTTCTTCATGGTGAGTGGGTTGGCCTTATGAGTCTCCTTGCATTTTTACCCCCTTTCCTTAATAAAGAAACTAATGGCACGTTACCCTCGCGCCTCTGTCTCTGACCTGCTCTCCTTGTCAGCTCCGTGACTTTGAGTGTTCGTGTCCACCTGAAACTGTGTCATTGAGCACTGATATTGCCTGTTACATCCCTCAACAGATGGTAGAGAGACAGCTGCATAGTCCTGTGTTGCAAGAGTTTGCACTAGACGGTCCTTGGGGTCCCTTTCCAGCGCTACAGTTCTATGATTCTATAAAGGTTGCTATTACATGCTGTATCATTTTGCGCTGCCCATCCAGCAATCCACTTCATGATGCTCCCACAAACCATTTCGCTATACAGTGGTACTTAATTCGTTCCGGAGGTCCGTTCTTAACCTGAAACTGTTCTTAACTAGAGGCGTGCTTTTGCTAATGGGGCCTCTTGCTGCCGCTGCGCCACTGGCACACGATTTCTGTTCTCATCCTGGGGCAAAGTTCTCAACTCGAGGTAACTCTTCCAGGTTAGCGGAGTTTGTAACCTGAAGCGTTTGTAACTCGAGGTACCACTGTATTGCAGATCTCTTCTTGTCATTTTGACCCCCCCCCCGCAGTCCAATTTGGGCTGTAAATGTGAAACGTATAGCGCCAGCCTCTCAACACTCTGCACCAAATCAGATTTTAGGGTTATTTGTTGTGTCCTACCAAGAATCCCCGCGACGGGGTGAGCTCCCATTGCTTGGTCCCTGCTCCTGCCAACCTAGCAGTTCGAAAGCACGTCAAAGTGCAAGTAGATAAATAGGTACCGCCCCAGCAGGAAGGTAAATGGCATTTCCGTGCGCTGCTCTGGTTCGCCAGAAGCAGCTTAGTCATGCTGGCCACATGACCTGGAAGCTGTACGCTGGCTCCCTCGGCCAGTAAAGCGAGATGAGCGCCACAACCCCAGAGTCGGTCACGACTGGACCTAATGGTCAGGGGTCCCTTTACCTTTACCGAGAAGCCCCATGAGAAGTTCTGTACAGAATAAACCACCCAAGGCCTGAGAGACTGCTGCTTGGAAAGAAACAAAAATAAAAATACAGAGACTACATTGTGTCTAGCTGTCTGCCTCTTAAGCCACAACTCTGAGAGATGCTTCTTCCTTGAAACCCCTCAGAGTTTTAGCCAGTGCGGGCTAACACACTACCAGGCTAGATGAGACAACCGTAGCTCCATATATCCTGAAATGCTAACTCTGCTATTAAAAATAATATATTTTTTTTCTACATTGTGTGTGGGTTTTTATTTCCCCCTTCCTGGTTTCTGGTTCAAAAACCCTCAGCATCACTTCATTTGTTGTCATGGTGCTCATGGTACTGAAAGAAAATTCCAATAGTTTTCAGAGTGCAGCTGAGGAAATGGAATGGGTAAACAGTCCTTTGGAGAACCTTTGTCAGGTTTCATGTTCATCACAAGGCAGCTGGTGCTTAAAATTAATTACAAATGGTTACCTAGGTAACGCCAAATCATGCTTGAAAGTTTCAACATTGTTTATCCTGAAAAGTTTCCACATCAGTTTCAATCACTCGAGTACAAAATAAAAATAAAATAAATCGGGGGAGTGAGGTTCAGTGGCAAACACAAATCAGGAGGACCCCTTGATATAATCAGATCTGTTTGCTTGACCTCTCTCTCCCTCCCCCCCCCCTCGCTCTCTCTTGCTTCTGCGGCACGCTGGTGCTTTATTTTAATTATTTTATTTAAGCTGAACTTCACAAGTCTACCTTAAAAAGATTATTCATCAAACCCATGCTGTTCAAATCATAGATCACTTGGCCACTGCAAAGTTCATATTGATTTCATATGTTCCATTAAAAGCACAGAGTAACAAAACTGGCTGGATGGGAGAGATGAACTGCGCAGATGTTATTTGTAAGCACACGAGTGTGACAGCTAATCACAACTGATCTCCTTTGACCCGCATCGCATGATTTGTGCATCAAGCTGTGCCAGGCATGTCTTGTGCCGCAGCAGTCATTTGTTTAGACTTGTAAAAAGAAACGAGTCAGATCTGACAAACATAATCTTTTAAGATGTGTCTTCTGTCTGTTCGCTGGAGTTCTCCCCTTCAACCGCGCTACATGTGCGGCTGGCTTTTTAAAGCACTGCTGCCTGACCAGGCATGGCAGCAGCCAATGCCCGCCCCAGCCAGCAAGGCACTGCTCATCAGGGTAAACTCTGATTGGCCCATTTGAAGCTAGCATCAAGGAAGTCCCGCCCTGTGATCTGGCCGCTGGTGATGGCGGCAGAGAGCGAGGGGCCACAACCACCGCCCATGTGGGAAGGGGTGAGCAGCCACCCCCGTCTAACTTTGGCACTCAAAGCCGTACTGGCATAGCGCTGGATGAGGTAAAAAGGTAAAGGGACCCCTGACCATTAGGTCCAGTCGTGTCCGACTCTGGGGCTGCGGCACTCATCTCGCTTTATTGGCCGAGAGCCGGCGTACAGCTTCTGGGTCATGTGGCCAGCATGACTAAGCCGCTTCTGGCGAACCAGAGCAGCGCATGGAAACGCCGTTTACCTTCCCGCCGGAGCGGTACCTATTTATCTATTTGCACTTTGATGTGATTTCGAACTGCTAGGTTGGCAGGAGCTGGGACCAAGCAACGGGAGCTCACCCCGTCGCAGGGATTCGAACCGCCGACCTTCTGATCAGCAAGCCCTAAGCTCTGTGGTTTAACCCACAGCGTCACCTGGTAGAAAGGAACAAACACTTACTTCAAAGGGAAGAGCCCCAAAAAGTAAGTCTAATATAGGGGTGCTTGAAAAAATTGATCTCTGGGAATTTTTATATAGACTGAGGTGACAAATTCTGCATCAAATGCACACATGTCCATTCATACGTTCACCCCTTTCTTGCATTAAATATGTATTTTGACACAAAGTATGTTCTAAACCAGGGGTCAGCAACCTTTTCCAGCTGTAGGCCGGTCTACTGTCCCTCAGGCCATGTGGTGGGCCGGATTATATTTTTGGGGGGAAATGAATGAATTCCTATGCCCCACAAATAACCCAGAGATGCATTTTAAATAAAAGGACACATTCTACTCATGTAAAAACACGCTGATTCCCGGACCGTCCGTGGGCCGGATTTAGAAGGTGCTTGGGCCGCATCCGGCACACAGGCCTTAGGTTGCCTACCCCTGTTCTAAACACATATATTATCTCATACATATTTATCCTAAAATACTATTTGTTATTTATTGTGGTATGTTTTCTGATCGAGAACTCAAAATGAGAAGTGTGAAATGGGAAGGACAGTTGCATTCTGACCCATGTATTTGTCTGATGAAAATTAGGATAGGTTGCTTTTAAAATGCAGACTGAATGAAATTCTCCTCCATCCTTAATTCCTGTCTCTACGTGCTCCTCTCTTAGTCTGCCAGCATCCTGCCTTTTGCTTCACTGCTCATCTGCTTGCAAACTCTTGTCCCAGACTCATCCATCCCAGTACAAACTTTGAGGTGCAGGATCCTGGCCTGCAGTTGAGTTTACCATTGGATTTCCTTGCTTGTGGAGCTTCCTTAGTACTCCATCTCACTTCAATCCCAACCCTGCTGCAACTTGCATTTCAATTCCTCACATGCCCAGTGTTTGCCTTATCGTAGGAACGCCCTAAATCTGGCCTATATTTAAAGCAGCCAGGCATTTCTTTAGATGTTTTCAAGGAAAGGGTGGGTTGATACAGATAGACTGTCACCTCTACACTCTGCTTGTTTTATTATTTGAATCCACCTTATCGTAATGCAAATCTGTAATTGCTTCTTGTCCTATTCTCTGAGTCTATGGAAAAGCTCTCACTTATCTTCTTTAGGGAAAATATATGTAGGCCTTCATATGATTACTCCGCCTTCTATTATCCTCATACCTACATAGCCTTTCTAATCTGGAGCATTTTTCTTGCTGCCAAATATCTTAGAGGCACCCCCCAATTAATAATAATAATAATAATAATAATAATAATAATAATAATAATAATAATACCACCAGCATAGATGGGTGTTGTGGTTAGCAATGGGGGCAGCTGGAAGGGTTTGGCAATGTCTGCTGCTGTGCATCTGAAGAAGTGTGCATGCACACGAAAGCTCATACCAAGAACAAACTTACCGTATTTTTCGTTCTATAAGGCACACCTTACCATAGGACGCACCTAGTTTTTAGAGGGGAAAAGCCCCAATTTTTTGAGGATAAGCTCAAATTTCTGTAGCTTCTTTTGCAAAGGAGAAAAGCCCCATTTTTTGAGGATCAGATCAAATTTCTGCAGCTTCTTTTGCAAAGGAGAAAAGCCCCATTTTTTTGAGGATCAGCTCAAATTTCTGCAGCATCTTTTGTAAAGGAGAAAAGCCCCATTTTTTGAGGATCAGCTCAAAGTTCAGCTTACTTTGCAAAGGGAAAAAACCCTGTTTTATGGGGTTTAACTCACAGTTCTGCAGCTTCAGGAAGCCATTTCTACAGTTTCCAGACAGATAATCTAATCAGCCAGTCACATGTCGCTGGGGAAACAGCCCTCTCTGCAAGGGGGCGGGGCTGGAATCTCTCTCCCTTATCTCTCTCCCCAATTGTTTGCTGAGCAGCTGCTCAGCGGGCTTCCTTTCAACACCCCCTTCTCTCTCTCTCTCTCTCTCTCTCTCTCTCTCTCTCTCTCTCTCTCTCTTTAAAAAAAGCACGATCTGCTTTTGCCCCTGGGCAGTTCAGCTCCAGGGACCATGCATTCACTCTATAAGACGCAAGACATTTCCCCTTACTTTTTAGGAGGAAAAAAGTGCGTCTTATGGAGCGAAAAATACGGGTAGTTGGTCTCTAAGGTGCTACTGGAAGGAATTTTTTTATTTTTTGTTTTGTTTTGCTGCTGTGCAGTGATTGGAGGGGAAAGGGAATTACTCTCCTTACTAGCAAATGATGCATGGCGGGGAGGCAAGCACTACTGTCAGCACTCTGTAGTTGGACTGTTTCTGATTGGCTAGCTCCTGCCTCACTGTGGACATATAGACGGTTAATAGCAACCAAAGCAGCTAGCCAATCAACAACCAGACACCTGCAGGATGTTGACTGAGATCTCCTCTGTTCTCCTGGCTGCCTTCCATAACTTCCACCCCAGGAAGTGAATCTCTGTTGTTTTTGTGGCAGGGAGGTTGGCGCAGTGCTAACACACAAGCGGATCCAACCCAGCATTCCTGTCTGTGTGTTTGCACTGCGCAAATCCCCTGCCACTTTACCTCTTCCCCTCTCTCAATGATGCAGCTGCTTGTGTAGGAGCTCCACCACACTTAGGTTCCGCCCCCCTCTTCCTTCTGTTGCAGATATTAAATGTTGCACAGATCAAAGTGACTGGCAGCATAAGAACTGACTCCTTTGGAAATGAAACATTGCCCAGACCCATATAAATATTATTTAAACTTTTACTGGCAGAACTTTCTTTAAAACAGATTTAAAACATCAAAAATATCCATACAATATCTTGTGCTGTCCAGCACAGGCTCAGCATCTTACAAAATATGAAATAATCTAAACAGACCTACAAGCAAAGGTCTCTCTTTCTCTCCAGTCTGCTTTCCAGCTTCCAGGCTGTTTGATCTCCTTTCGGAAGAGCCATTTACTTGCATTTTTCTCCCTGTGGCGTTTAGAGAGACAACTTCATTTGCATCTTCACTCCATTGAGCTTAAGGAGGCAAAAGACTCAAAAACAACTCCTTTCAAAATGGAGATTGCAATCCAACACCTCTCACATGATCCCAGGTTTACAACCCTCACATGTTAGCTACCAGAGAACAACAAACAGTGAGATAAGCATTAACTCTGTAAGGAGCTCAGAGTCCTTTAGAAAAGTTATTGGGGGGGGGGGACCCAGTGTTAGTAATACACACTTACCCATATTCCATCAAAGAGCAAGTAGATAAATAGGTACCACTCCGGCGGGAAGGTAGATGGCATTTCCGTGCACTGCTCTGGTTTCGCCAGAAGCAGCTTAGTCATGCTGGCCACATGACCTGGAAGCTGTCTGCGGACAAATGCTGGCTCCCTCGACCAGTAAAGCGAGATGAGCGCCGCAACCCCAGAGTTGTCTGTGACTGGACTTAACGATCAGGGGTCCCTTTACCTTTTAATACCAGTGCTATTTTTCTAGAAAAAGGGGTGCCAGAACTCACCATGAACACCTCCATTGTTCTCTTATAATGGAAATGGCGCCCACCTGAAAGGTGTCGGAACTGAGCTGAGGCTGAAAGAAAGCCGTGATTAATATATATACATTTTTCATTTCTGTGTGGATTAAACCATTCTACTTAACACCTTCTGAAAAAAGTATCATTACCTCAGCTGCATTACAAGATGACTGCCTGCCTAGTACAAACTAAGGTAGGCATTGAGGGACAGCACTGCTATGTCAGTTAATATCTGGGCATCATAGCAAGTAGCGCTATGGTAACGTGGGACTCCATTGGAATCACACAAATCCATTTGCATGGATCAGTTCCTTAAAATAAAGTTGCACCACACTCTTTCTATCTGTATGCAAAAAGCAGCTTCCTCCATGACTGCCACCTGAAAAATAATAAGCGAAAGTAAACTATTTGGCAACAAGCAGGTTTTTTTGTGGGGGGGGGGGGAACACACAGATTACAATTCAAAGAACAAGAACAGCTTTATCTGCATTTTAAGCAGCTGCCTTCAGGTGCCTTATGTAATTTATGAATTGCCTTAACTTTAGAAACACCCATGACAGCCACAGAATTCCATTACTCTTACAAAGTTAACTAACCAGGCTGCTTAAAATGTCATTTCATAATCTAAAATGGAATAAAAATAATTTCCGTTATGAGTATTTACACAATTTGATATGAAGGGGCTCTTCAATGGGAATGCGAGAAGTAATTACTCGCCATGCATTTATATTCAACTCCAAACCATTAGTGCCCACTGCTTTTCTTTCTCCATAATGAAATTACTTGGAATATTTTCTCCCTTTTGGTTGTGTATGAGGGTGCCTTTTTTGGCATTATCTCCCTGGGCGGAAACACAATTGGAATCCACGCAGCCCATCATTTTTCTTTTGCTTGACTAATGTTTACAACTTCTTCTTTGTATATGTATATACAACTCCCTATTGTTAGAGCCACGTGGGCTAACTGTAGGAGCTCTTGGTGCTGATGGAGCTATTGATCATACAAGCATTAAAATTACATCTCCTGCGGAAAATACCAATGAATGAGTGGTACATTAATCAGGAAATCAATATGTTTGTCAATAAAAAAGCTAAGATTGACAATGTGAGGCAGTTAGCAGACCTAGTGACTGGTGGACCAAAAAGTAACTAACCTAGGTGGTGAACCATTTGTCTGACATCTTGCTGTGCTTGAAGTCTTCTGGAAAGCAGTAGAATGGAGAGATAGGAGAGAGAGAGCGCATAACAGGAAGCAAAAAAGGAGCAACTTTTACAAGTATAGAAACCACAAATGTAACCTCACTTGGATTGCTTCAGTAATCTTTATTTTTATAATGACAGAGAAAGCTATTTATGTTACCTAATAAGTCTGTAAATGCAACATGCTGTTAGGACAATTGCTTACTTCCAGCTCTAGTACAAAGCAGAACAAGAGAGTTCTACAGTCCCACAACCAAGTACAATTTGGATTTTGGTGCCATCCTGAGAAGGAATTGTGCTTCAGTTTTCAACTGTGCAAGAAGCGAGGTTACAGAGAACCAGGCAGAGGGCCTTCTCGGTAGTGGAGCCCTCCCTGTGGAACACCCTCCATTCAGATGTAAAAAAAAAAAAGCAATCTAGAACAAAGGATTAAGATCGGAATTGTGGAACTTGGACTAATTAAGAGAATTGGCGCAGGATCAAGGAATAACATCAACTCCTGATAGCCAGAACACTGGAAGTCATCAAAAAATGTTTAATTCGTAACTGCTTAATTGGCTCTTTTGATTTTATTGTGATTTGGCATGATTTGGCAATGTATTAATGTGGCCTCCATTGGATTGTTATTAAGGATATAAAAACTTACCAATATAGGGCTGCCTTCAGATGTCTTCTAAAGCCAGATAGTTGCTTATTCATATATATATATATATGAATAAGCAACTATCTGGCTTTAGAAGACATCTGAAGGCAGCCCTATATTGGTAAGTTTTTAATGTTTAATGTTTTAGTATCTTCTGATATATGCTGTGAGCTGCCCAGATTGGCTGGCGAAACCCAGCCAGATGGGCAGGGTATTAATAATAATAATAATAATAATAATAATAATAATAAGCCAGGGAGCAGACCAGAGGGAAGACGTTTTCCCTCTGGTCCACTCCCTAAACCGTACCTGCAAGCTCTCCCTCAATTGGCTGTGAACGTGGGCAAGCCCCAGCAGAGGAGGAAGCTGAAAGATAGCCCTGCCACTACCACCACACCACACCACACAGCAACTGCTGCTGCCCTTCAGGTGGCAGGTAAGTGGCCACTATCCCACACCTGCATCACCCCAGCTGCATCATGCCCACTCCAACCCTACCTGCAAGCCTTGTATGGGGATGTGACATTCACCTCAAAATATCTCTGTAGCTGAAATCCTGAGTTTGAGTTGCCTTAAGGAATTGGGTCCCAACATATTTGGGCCAATGTCTGTACCGATCTATGCCCATGAGTATAATAGGCACATGCTGATGACACGGCACAGTGAGCAGTGCAGTGTAGCCCTGTTTAGTCATTCAGAAGCTGTGGAACCTTCCAAGAATGTGCCTAGCTAAAACTAGGCCCTAGGCAATGATGCCTAAAGGTAAAGGTAAAGGGACTCCTGACCATTAGGTCCAGTCGTGTCCGACTCTGGGGTTGCGGTGCTCATCCATCTTTATTGGCCGAGCGCCGGTGTACAGCTTCCGGGTCATGTGGCCAGCATGACAAAGCTGCTTCTGGCGAACCAGAGCAGCGCACAGAAACCCCGTTTACCTTCCTGCCAGAGCGGTTCCTATTTATCTACTTGCACTTTGACATGCTGTCGAACTGCTAGGTGGGCAGGAGCTGGGACTGAGCAACGGGAGCTCACCCCGTCACAGGGATTCAAACCACCGACCTTCTGATCAGCAAGTCCTAGGCTCTGTGGTTTAACCCACAGCGCCACCTGGGTCCTTGCAATGATGCATACACACCCAAAATACATACCACCACCACCACAAAAAACCCTGACACTGATCTTGTAGCTATGAAGTTGGTATCCAGAGGTAGGGCTAGCAAGTTGCATTCTTAAAGCCCTCTTCACACATTCAGCATTAATGCATGCCAAACAACTGAACCGGGCTTATGTTAAGAACCTATTTGATGACACTGAAAACCTTTTGAGCTATAATAATGTTTCTGAAATCTCTCATATGAGTATATTGTCCTTAAATGTTTGAATAGTTATGAATGACTAACATACCTGACTGACATTGAAGTCACTTTAATTATCATTATCTGCGACTCATTCCTTTATCCTAATTTACAACATTGCCTTCAAACTGGAGGACATTTTTTGTACAAATGCCGCAGCGATCATATAATTATCTTGATAAATGGGATTTGTTCCGGGGTGGGGGTGGGGCGTTTGAAATAGTATGATACCTCATGGACTGAAGCCAATATATTCAAAGCAAGAAGTAAACCAGATAGGAACTAATTTTTAATTCTCTTTCCAAATTTATTGATTCAGGAGCTAATTTTTTATTCTCAAAATATATTGAAAGGATATTATTTTCACATACGGAAACTTTTCTAATATGGATAATGCTTCTATGCAGTCTGTATCTATATTGGATGAAATCATTTTAATTGTTGTGTATCTGGAATTGTTATATAATTGTTGATGCATTTCTTGTTAAATCACTTTGAGGTGTTTTACAGTAAGCAGTTCACTCTGACAAAGCTTCATGTTGTTGCTCTATTACTTAAGTCCATTGTTTTCATTGGGTCTATCAGATTATGACTGAGATGGATCTCACCCAGAGATAAGAAAGCTATTTTCCTGCAAATGGTGGAAGGTACCCTAAGTTTGCTCCATTTTTGGCTCATCGTCATCGTGCAAAATCTTATTTAGAGCTCAGCAGTAGGAAGAAAGTCTTACAAGGAAAAATAAGTCTAGAAGACAAAGAGAGTGGAAAACGTGATGCCTCAGAAGAGCGTTCTTTTCCCAGCAGACGCCCTTCCTCCAGATGCCTATTCTGTGCTTTGCAACTGGATGAGTGGCTTAGGCACAGAGATTCTATATAAAACTAAACAAATATTTGAGTTTGTATTAAGCTTGCAGGTGTATACACAGAAGGGAGAGGTGTTATAATATTTCATACCACAAATTCATATTTTCTGCAGAAATGACTTTATCCAAATCCTCTTTTCCCATTATGATTTTTTTTTCACCCTAATGAAATGTTTCACTATGTCTGCATACCAATTGTTGATTTCGTACTAGGAAATGCACATTTGGCATTAAATTTCTTTCTGTACAAAATACCAGGTAAGTTTGGAGATTATTGCTTGAGCAATAAAAACCCAGACAGGCAAACAAAAACGCAAGAATTTCATTAGATACTGAAAACCCCTGTCTAGGGAGTAGAAGTAGATCAGGCCAGGAGGCTAGATCTTTAATTCCCCCACCCCTCATATCATAGGTCAAATATAGTAATATTGTGAAACTGAGGAGCAAGTATATGGGTACTTTAGAGGCGCATGGTAATAACTGCCAGAAATGGCAGTCCTTGAGGTATTGTGGTCCTGAGCTGTGTAAGGGTTTTTTCCATTTTTTTAAATACACGAGATGCATTGATTTTACCTGAGTAAAGTTGGAAGTATACTGAACTCAATGTATACATACCCTGTTTCCCCTATTTTAAGACATAGTCATAAAATAAGCCATAGTAGGATTTTTTCGCATTTGCGAAATATAAGCCGTACCCCGAAAATAAGCCATAGTGATAGGCGCCGTTCTGGAGGGCGCCAAGGAAAACGCGGGGCTGGGCTTACGTAATAAAAATAAGACATCCCCTCAAAATAAGCCATAGTGCGTTTTCTTGAGGGGGAAAAAATATAAGACGGTGTCTTAAAATAGGGGAAACACGGTATTTCCCCAGTCATTTCCTAGAGAATATAGCCTGTTCTTGCTACCTAGAATACTCCTTTCCACTTTACCTGCTGTTTTCTGAGGCAAGGTGGTACCTGCCTCCCCAAATATTTCAGCTGTAATATGTGCTAAGGCAATCATCATCATCATCATCATCATCTGGCTGGGTTGCCCCAGCCCTCCGGGTGGCTTCCAACACATATAAAAACACAATAAAACCTCAGACATTAATAATGACAATCTGATTCAATGTTAAAGTCACAATAACTTTAAAATAAACAACTTATATAATATAAAACAATATTCAATAATCCATTCGAATCTAATAGTAAAGAGTAAAATTAAACACCAGCAAATAATAATTAAACACTTCTCAATTACAATAAAGAATTACTAATCTATAATCAATGAAAATAATGGCAATACCAGTGTACCTTTTACTCTCCACCAGCTGAGAAGGGATGCGGGTGGCGCTGTGGTCTAAACCACTGAGCCTCTTGAGCATGCCGATTGGAAGGTACGCGGTTCGAATCCGTGTGATGGGGTGATCTCCCATTGCTCTGTCCCAGCTCCTGGCAACCTAGCAGTTCGAAAGCACGTCAAAGTGCAAGTAGATAAATAGGTACCGCCGCGGCGGGAAGGCAAACGGCGGTTCCGCACATTCTGGTTCCTGTTGCGCCAGAAGCGGTTTAGTCCTGCTGGCCACATGACCCAGAAATCTGTCTGTGGACAAACATCGGCTCCCTTGGCTTGAAAGCGAGATGAGCGCAGCAACCCCATATGCTTAATGCATTCAACAGGACAGAAGAATTTGTACATGAAAGCACTTCTTCAGCCACACATGCAAAAAACCAATAAACCCCAGTGCACATGGCTGGCTTGGGATGATGGGAGTCAGAACCCAACAACCTCACAAGGACGGTAGTTTCAACATGCCATGTTTTCAAGCCTCTCTAGTTAGGAAAAATTATTCCACATCCCTATATCTAACACCATTTTCATGATTAAAGATTATGTTCATTTCATTATTTATTCACATAGGTTATTTATCATGGTTAGTTTGAATTTGTTCCATTAGTCTTATTTGTCTTGGGGTTCTTTCTTTTCCTTCAGCTTATTTATTTATTTATTTTTAAAGAAGAATTACCTGAATTCAACAGGTGCTCCAGGTAGTGATCCTTTTCTTTTCAGAGAACAACTCAGATTTGGAGATGTTCACATTTTACACTGCACACCGGTATAAGCTGCCTTTACACATGTGCAGGTATTGTACACCTGTTGATTTTTTTTACAACTCAGCTATTGTGTATGCAGGTACACAGACTGTATACTTATTGAGTATTAGTGTGAATAACCTTATGTGTCTACAGCTCAATTGTTGTGTACACAGATTCCATGTACAGTTGTTGAATGTAATGTGTGAACAGACCACTACTGATAGGGAACATTTGGGGGATATTCTGAGAAAAGATCAGCCTCTGAGCTCATCCCCTGCTACCTCCACTCAGAAAGTGGTAATCTCTCTCACTCTCTGAATGGTATGAATGGGAGTCGTATCCATTTGTCCCTCTGTGCATTCATTTCTGAATGAATGAAAAATCAACTGAATCGAGTCTCATTTGCTTCATTTGCTCATGCTTTCTGAAATGAATGCAGATCCTCTAGTTAGCAGTGAAATATCAATATGCAAGCACATTGCGCTTTTAAAGACTAGAATATGCTATATAATTTAATTTTTGCGTTTCTCTAAAAGCTATGCTGTCCCTAGTAGCTTAGTAATTTTGCAAGATAAACATATGTTCACATTTTGCAAAAAAAAACCACAACCCAAAACAAAACAATGGGCATGACTCTCTGGTCATTTCTGTAATTCCGCTTATGGAAGAAAAAAAGGAAAGGAAAGATGTCAATGAAAAATGCACTTTGCTGAGCATCTGCTAGTGATTCCGTTTTTAAATTAGCAAGCATTGCCTTAATATTTTCCTTGCCAGCAATTTTATAACTAAAATTTAAAAGGGCAATTGCTTCACAGCTGTTGATTGATAATAGATGAACACTCATCCTCCCCAGTACAGTTTAAATATTGCTGCTGTTGCACCTGTTTCTACTGTGAATTGTTATTATAATTGTATTTTGCATTCCATATTGTAAAAAGGCTGGTTAAAAATATCCCACTCATATATAATGCGTAAAATGCGTTATAGAATTCCTGAGTAGCATTGTTTGTTTTGAAAGAAATGTCATTGCCTTTTCTATTTTTCTAAACAAAGAACTTAGTACAATATGCTAGGGATGTCATGAACTGGAAATTTAATTTTTTTAATGAAAAATAATTAACTTTTATATGTTTTAATTACTTGTTTTAAACTAGTCTCATTGATAATTTTAATATTTCTTATAAACTGCTTTATTACAATCAAATGCTATGCAAGCTTAGTTAAATAAAGGGATATGTTATTTTCAATTATCTTGTAATGCTTAAATTACTTGGGCTTAATTGCTTTTATTGATGTTTTTAATATTTCCCATAAAAGACTTAGACGTTTCATTACAATCAAGCAGGACATAAATCTCTGCTAAATAAAGGAAATGAGCAATGAGGCAGGGGAGCTCATGAAAGTGAGTCCTCCATTTTCAACTACTTGTGAGCAGGTCCAGATGTAGCAAGGCCCATTACAGAGCAAGAGTTTGCACTGAGCAGGGCATTAGGACTACAACTCCCAGTGTCACAGATAGGAAACTGATGTTGCTTGCATCAGTTTATACCAAAAGACGCCATTCATCAGCAGAAATTTTAGCAAATAGCAACAATTTCCTGCTGGGATACTGGGACTGCAATCTACGACTCCTCCTCAGTGGGAAACTATGCTCTGCTGTGTGGAGTTGGAGCACCCATTCCTGACTCCCATTTTTCTCCCCTGGATATGTGTGTTGGGTCCCGGTGGGGGGCACAGGAAGGGAGGGGTGGTGGTTGTGGGTGCCTAAGCACCTTTTGTGCATTCTCACTTTGAGTGAACCCCATCTGGGGAGAACAAAAGGATGCTTTTGCATCTCTACCATGAAGACATATTTCATGGGTTATTCATATCAATGACAAAGCAACATGCCGTTCCTAAACAGCCCTTAAAGGTAAAGGTAAAGGTACCCCTAACCATTAGGTTGACTCGTGACCGACTCTGGGGTTGCGGCGCTCATCTCGCTTTATTGGCCAAGGGAGCCAGCGTACAGCTTCCAGGTCATGTGACCAACCACAGAGCCTAGGGCTTGCCGATCAGAAGGTCGGCGGTTAGAATCCCCGCGACGGGGTGAGCTCCCGTTGTTCAGTCCCTGCTCCTGCCAACCTAGCAGTTCGAAAGCACGTCAAAGTGCAAGTAGATAAATAGGTACCACTCTGGCGGGAAGGTAAACGGCGTTTCAGTGCGCTGCTCTGCTTCGCCAGAAACGGCTTAGTCATGCTGGCCACATGACCTGGAAGCCATCTGTGGACAAACGCTGGCTCCCTCGGCCTATAGAGCGAGATGAGCGCCGCAACCCCAGAGTCGTTCGCGACTGGACTTAATGGTCAGGGGTACCTAAGTGGGACATTCCAGGATCAAGTCAGAAACCGGGACGGCTTCTCTAAATCAGGGACGTCCCTGGAAAATAACTCCTCTGAATGGAAATGGGTGCAGAGTCCTGACAGCCAGGATGCAGCCCTCGTGCCAACCTAAGTTGTGCCGCGGTGTTCTCATTAAGCAAGGGTGCTATTAGGGCTTATATACTCTTTGGGCATGCTAAAGAAACTAGTTAAGGTACTTGCCACCTGTTCCAGCATTTGGGGTAAAAGTCTACTTCGTACTGTTGGGGTTATATGCCTGGTGTTTGGGTGACACATCAGTTCTCCACCAGAGTGAAAGACTAAATACTTCAAAGGGTAGCCAATACTCCCTCCAATACTCCCCAGAGCAAAAGATGTAAATTTCAACAGATTGGCATCTCCATATATCTAACTAAGCCTGAGAAACTACCAGTTTATGGAATAAACAGAATTAAAGATCCAGTCCCACAGGATTTATTTCAGCATGCAAGGGGCATTGTGGTATGCCACCTGAAACTCCCCAAAATAATGAAGGTCTTCCATGATATTCCAACAGATATGCTTATGAATAGCATGCTATGGCGCCAACAGGATGGCGTGCCGAAGCCAGGTATCAGTACTGGGGTCAAGAGAAGCCGAAGTCAGGAGCAGTCCAAATCAAGAACCAGCCGAGGTCAGGTATCAGTACCGGGGGTCAAGAGAAGCTGAAGTCCTATGTCCATTGCCCACTTTACCAGGTGATAGAGATGGATAGGTGGGAAAGATATTGGAAAAGGGAACTAAATTTCACGGCTTGTGCAACTATTAAAGAAAATATGTTAAAAATGCTATACCGATGGTACATCACTCCGGAAAAGTTGTCCAAAATCTACAAAAATCAATCCAATCTGTGCTGGAAGTGTAAAAAAGAGACAGGAACATTTTACCATTTATGGTGGGGATGCAAATTGATTAAGAATTTTTGGAATGAAGTGCATGAAGAATTAAAAAAATTATTTAAAATATCCTTCGTAAGGAGACCGGAGGAGTTTCTTTTGGGAATTTTATCAGATGAATTCCCCAAAGATAACATGAATTTATTTTTGTACGCCACTGCGGCGGCAAGGCTGCTTATAGCGGCCAACTGGAAAGGAGATAGAATACCAACGATATCCGAATGGAGAGTCAAGATGGCAGAAATGGTAGAATTGGCGAGACTAACAGCTCATATTAGAGACCGCTCAAACCAAGAAATGAAAAAAGAATGGGAAAGGGTAAGAGAGTATATAAACGTGACATGCTCCGGTGTAAATGTATTAACTAATGTAATTTGAAACGAGTAGGTTGAGACAATTAAGCAGAAATAATTATAGATTATTGAATTTATAGTGTTTATAGTATTTATAGTATAGTATAATTATAGAGTATTGAATTCTTAGTATAAGATATTATAAGACATAAGAAGAAATGACACAACTTGGAGACAAGGGGGAAATGAATAGGTAAAATCGTGCATGGGTAAGGGGAAGTGTGGGGGAGGGAGGGGGGAGGAAGGGGGAGGGGGAGGAGGGAGAATAAAATGCAATATGGCTTTTTCTGTTTTATTGGAATGTATGAGGTATGGATGATATGGGATTGAATGTTGTAAAAGTTTGTTGTTAAATTTTGTGGAAATTCAATAAAGATATATTTAAAAAAAAAAAAAAAAAGAGAAGCCGAAGTCAGGTACACATGATCAGGAGCAGGATGAGCAGGCACAACCACGTGCTTCAGCACAGCAGTTGCAGGTGCTGGTGAGGGAAGCAGCCGGCCTTCTTTAAGTAGCCAGCTCATCACCATGCCTTTTACGAACTGCAACTGCCTCCAATTGCTCCCTCCGTTTCTCAGCTCCACGCTCTACAGCTGAGATGGGAGGGGAGGGGGTCAGCCGGCTCCTCTCCTCACAAGGGCCTGATTCTGGTTCAACTTCTTCCTCTCCCTGTTCTGGCCTTCCCTCTTCCCCATCTTCTTCTTCCTCTTCTGAGGAGTGTCGCCACCAGTCTACTTCAGGTAAGAATCCCTCCATTCCTCTGGACTCTTCCGTGGTTGCCACTTCGCCTGGGGGGGGCTTGCCACCACTCCTGCTCATCTGGTGAAACCCTGACATACCAGTTGCTGGAAACTGCAAGAGAGCAGAGTGATCCAGCAACCTCTTCTTGTGAAACTATCTTTTTTCAGTTCATTGTCTTTTGACTCTCACCCATACTATTCAATAATACTATTAAAAAAAGCAGCAACGTTTAACAGTGGTACAATAAATTGGCACTCATTCTAGTATTAGGCTCCCTTGTAATGGTGGGGTTATGCTGATATTTGAAATTATTAAATAACTCAGTTGCTTTGATTAAGTAAACATGACATAACTAATTAATTACAATTTGACCTATTAGCAAGTAAGTAGCTTAATTAAAACATTCAAATCAGGTAGAGTTCCAACAAGTGCCCAATCGAGACCACAGGTATTTCTCATTTGCTCAAATATGTTACATTGTGCAGATCTCCTCAGCTAACTAAATATTCCTTAATTAGGTTGTACGTGTTATATTAATCTATACCAATGAAAGTGGATCTGTCACTCTCTCATGGTGTTCATGTAAGATTTTCATTATCTAGTGACTTTCTTCCTACTGGCTAGGTGCATTAAAAACCTTTAGGGTCACAAAGTTAATTCCTTCCTAAAACAGACTGTGTTGTAAAGTTGACTTTTACAGCATTCTAATTCTCAGGACCACTTAGCATATTTTATGGCTCCATTTGGAAAGGTTCCAGACTTACATCCATATTCCTGTACTTCATAATTACTTTGTTTAAAGAGGCTAACACAGACCTTTTGCCACTTTCGAGGTGGTCCGTTACTGAGCTGTGGAAAGAGTATATACAGTATATTAAACAGATGCCAACCCCACAGATTTTTAATTAGCAGCTCTAATTTTGTACCATTTTACTCGAGCTCTTGAATACAGGGGGCATTTGGTGGCTGACGTAAGTTGTGCTATTTAAAGTAATCGAGAGGAGACTGAAAAAGCCACACATAAAAAAGAAAAAAGGAAAATTGACAAAAAAGACTCAAAATGTATGACATTTTTGAGAGCGAAAACTCACCCACAATTTAAATATTAAAGATAAAGGCAAAAAGATCACGAGAAACCAATTACTTTAAATTTAGTTGCAATAACAAATTTGATGTGTTTCCTCAAATTTAGAACTTTTCTATTTAATCATGAAGCATTTCCCAGACTGTCCAGAAGACACTGTTATATTTATTTATTTTCCTTTGAATCGGTGATGCAGATGCCATTAGGCAGTCGAATGTACATGTGGACTCCATCCGTTTCCCACCTTCCCAGACCACCCCCTCCGCACGGGTGCTGGCAACACACGCTACGTCACTGCACTTCTCTACTGGTAATGGATATCTGCAAGCATCAGCAGAGCACTAAATACAGTAGAAGGTACCTTTTTAAACTTTTGGCAGAAACCCTAAATGTCAATAAGATGAGAAACATAAAACTCAGGCTTTGCAGCAGCTTTCCAAATGCAAAAACCAGAGGTCAAAGGAAGACACCTAACTGTCTGAAAGTCACCAAGGAGCACAAACCAGGATAAGGCTATGCAGAGATACAGATCAAGTTTTTCAGACAGGAAAATGCCTAATCCATTCTCTACTTTGCCTCCCATCTCAAACACAGCTTCTGGCATGAGGAATGGGAACAATCCTTCATAGTAAGGTGACAGGACACAGGTGGCACTGTGGGTTAAACCACAGAGCCTAGGGCTTGCTGATCGGAAGGTCAGAGGTTCGAATCCCCACGACGGGGTGAGCTCCCGTTGCTCGGTCCCAGCTCCTGTCCACCTAGCAGTTCGAAACCACGTCAAAGTGCAAGTAGATAAATAGGTACTACTCCGGCGGGAAGGTAAACGGTGTTTCCGTGTGCTGCTCTGGTTCACCAGAAGCAGTTTAGTCATGCTGGCCACATGACCCGGAAGCTGTACGCCGGCTCCCTCGGCCAGTAAAGCGAGATGAGTGCCGTAACCCCAGAGTCATCTGCGACTGGACCCTAATGGCCAGGAGTCCCTTTACCCTTTTGATCACCCCAGGGCAATGGTTTCAATGATGGTTGGAAAGGTGGTGAAGATGTTGCCCCACAATGCAGGTAAGCTCCAATAGTGGACTGAGGCCATATTCTCCATCTGAGAAGTGTTTGTCATAGTGAACATGTACGTAGGGTGGTGGGAAGGATGGAAATTTTGCACCTCCCTTCACTTCCTTTTGAAGTTGCCTAGACAAGCCTTTTTCTAGTGATCTGATAACTGCCATGTTTCCTACAAAGTCTCACACGGCATACCTGTAACGGTGTGACTTGATGAATGAATAAACCTGACAGTGAATGTGAGCTCAGAGCATCCTCCAGCACTCTCAGCTCATTAAGCACTAGCACTAAAAAAAAAGGATGCTGAATGCAACCTTTCCCTATTTAAACCTGAACCAGTTATTCCTTATTTGTCATTACTCAGTGTTTGACCTTTATGTCAATATTTCCCCAATGGCCAATGTGAATGCTTGCGGTAAATACAACCATTCAGTAAAGTACCCAATAAATTACAGAGCCACATACACTGTTAATCCCTTTGCGTTCAAACTCTTTGCCGTGTCAAATCATTATCACAAAACCAATGTACCAGTTGATGTCCCCCCCCCAATGGTTGCTTCAAATGGTCTGTTTCCCCTTCCTTCAGGGTGTCACAACTGTCTCCAGAAATACAGTGATGTGGAAAATGTAACGTGCGACTTCAACCATTTCTAGTGCTAGGCTGGAGGCAGATCGGGTGGGGGGGTGGAGGGGAAAGTGGCATCCAATTTTGCCCAAAGCAAAATTCAAGGTACATTTGCAGGTCCCACTAGGACAAGGTGTCTGCAGAAATTGTTCAGGAAGGTTTTTACTAATTTTTAGTACATTTTACAGGGTGGGCAGGGTTAGTTTGCATGAAAACATATTCCACTAAATCCAAAGAAACTGGGAAATAATAATTGCAGGAATGCTGCCCATTGCAATCCCCCCCCCCAACAGGAAGTGAATATGTTTATTATTTTATTGTTAAAATGATTGTTTTAATGACTTTTTTTTTTTAAAAAAAGAAGACATTTCTAGGTTTCTGGGCAATTATCCTGTGATTATAAATACATTTGGCTTCCTCTATCCGCCTCCCCACTCCCAATCCACATGTGGATTTTAATTGCTGGACTAGGCTATGCTTTTGTATTTTAACTTGTTGTCTAATGGGCTTTTAACGGAGGGTTTTGATAATGTTTTTACAGTTTTACCTCTTTTTGTGCAATGCTTCAAGTGCCAATTTAGTGGAGAACATTAATTGTTTTAAATGCAAATAAAAATGCATGCATGAATGAATGCATGAATGAATAAAACCAACACCTGTTCACTCAAAATTAAGTTTCATTCAGCTATGTTTGAAGGAAGAGGAAGGGCAAGAAAGTAATAGGTTCTCTGTGTGGAGGAGACAGAGAAATGCTATTCAGAGACATGCTAAAAAGCGTAGCTGCTCAAACCTACTTTGCCTCCATGTCAGGCATAGGCAAACTCGGCCCTCTGGATGTTTTGGGACTACAACTCCCATCATCCCTAGCTAACAGGACCAGTGGTCAGGGATGATGGGAACTGTAGTCCCAAAACATCTGGAGGGCCAAGTTTGCCTATGCCTGCTCTATGTTCACCCAAAAGGAAAGTAGTACCCAACCTGGTTATAACAGAATAAATGATGGAAGGAAAAAGCTTCAGCCCAAGATAGATAAAAGGGGTGAGGGAACACCTAGTTCCTTTAAATTAATTCAAATTTAAATTAATCCAACTTTGTGATGCAGCAGCAAAAAAACCCTAACGCTCTTCTAGGTTGCATCTACAGAAGTCTAGTGTCTTGATCAAGGGAAGTCATAGTCCCTCTCTATTCTGCCTTGGTCAGAACAGCCCTTGAGTATTGTGTCCAGTTCTGGATGCCATAATTGAAGAATGATATTGACAAACTGGAATGTGTGCAGAGGAGGGTTGCCAAGACGATCAACCAAGAACGGTTAAGGGAGTTGGGTATGCTTATCCTGGAAAAGATGAGACTGAGGGGAGATATGATAGCCATCTTAAAATATCTAAAGCGCTGTCACATGGAAGATGGGGGAAGCATGTTTTCTCCTGCTCCGGAATGTAGGACCTGAACCAATGGATTTAAGTTCCAAGAAAGGAGATTCAGACTAAACATCAGGGATAACTTTCTGATGGTAAGAGCTGTTCAACACTCGGATGTAGTCCCTTGGGAGGTTGTGGACTCTCCTTCCTTGGAGGTTTTTAAGCAGAGGTTGGATGGCCACCTGTCATGGATGCTTTCTCTGGGATTCTTGCATTTCAGGGGGTTGGACTAGATGACTGTTGTGGTCCCTACCAACTCTACAACTCTATGATTCTATGATGTGTGTGTGTGCGTGTGTGTGTACACGTGTAATGCCCTTTTCCCATCATAAAACCCCAGGCCAGCTGTTTAGGGTTCCCAGGCAATCTCCTATCCATGCACTGTCTAGATTCAGCCCAGCGTAATTTCAGCATCCTGTGCCTTCAGTCTGTGCCCTTGGACCAACCTTATAACATTTCGGCCGCACGGATACCTTTTGCCCTATATTTCGAGGGCACAGGTCAGTGCTTTAAGGCTTCATGCCTGAGCAAATGGCAGTGTTAAGCAAATGGCAAATGGTAATTTAAAGCACAGACTTGTGCCTAGAAACATGGCACCAAAAGAAGTCTAGATAAGTCCCTAGATGAGCCAGTATGGTGTAGTGGTTAAGAGCAGTAGACTCGTAATCTGGTGAACCGGGTTCGATTCCCTGCTCCTCCACATGCAGCTGTTGGGTGACCTTGGGCTAGTCACACTTCTTTGAAGTCTCTCAGCCCCACTCACCTCACAGAGTGTTTGTTGTGGGGGAGGAAGGGAAAGGAGAATGTTAGCCACTTTGAGACTCCTTCAGGTAGTGATAAAGCAGGATATCAAATCCAAATCTTTTTCTTCTTCCTAAAGGTAAAGGTACCCCTGACCATTAGGTCCAGTCGCGAATGACTCTGGGGTTGCAGCACTCATCTCGCTCTATAGGCCGAGGGAGCAGGCGTTTGTCCGCAGACAGCTTCCGGGTCATGTGGCCAGCATGACTAAGCTGCTTCTGGCGAACCAGAACAGCACACGGAAACGCTGTTGAGTCCCTACTTGTGTGTAAATCCCACAGAGACCAGCACAATTTATTTCTCTGAGAAAAGCATGTTTAGGATCCAGCTGGAAACCCTATCTTCCAAATTGTGCATTTCAGAGCAGTCACTACAAGGGCCATCTAAACTATTTCATAGCATCGGCGCCGGGGATATGGGGAAAATGTGTATTAAAAAAATAAGGAGTGGGAGAAATAGGTCAGCTCTCATTTGGAAGGAGCATCGGAAAGAGGAGTGAAATTGTAGAGTCAGCCTTGAGGGAAGCCATGAGGGGATTCAGGAACTAGGCCAATGAGGAAGTACAGGCACCTCTGTCCGACAGTTTAAAAAGGGTCAAGCAGCATTTAAAGTGGAAAGGAGAAGATCAAACGGTAAAATACAATTAACCCCTTGGCACTGGCAGCTGGGATTTCCTGACACGAACTGTTAATGCTGGCCTTAAGGGAATTGAAGAATCAAACAATAATAAGTCGAGCCCTGCAATAAAAAGGGTTGCTTTGAGGAAGCAAGGAAAAGACTTTTAAGCACATCCTGGCTGGCTGGATGAACGTGCTGAGAACTAAGCCAAACAACACATTAAAGTAAAACCAGAAAATGTAGCATGCTTGGGCCCTTCATTATATACAGCCTTCCATGGGTTACTTGCTTGCCCTGTATCTAAATGAGCTTCCCTTCCTCCTTCCACTGCAGGCATGGATTCATCATGAGGGGCATCTGCTGATAAAGGGATAATAGCTATGAAAACTAAATAGACCCTCCATGTACAGAGGCAGTAGACCTCTGGAGAGCAGGTGCTGCAGGTATCACCTTTACTTGTGAGCTTCAAGATGCATATGGCTAGCCATACTTGAAAACAAGGATGCTTGAGCAGTTTAATCCTTTGCAAATTCATATGCAAAATGCCTTGAGATCTGCACTGCTTTGTCCAGGGGCAAGGAAACTTTTTCAACCCAAGGGTTGGATTCCCTTCTGGGCAATCTTCTGGTGGTTGCCTGCCAGTGTTGCATCAGGGGCAGATTTTGGTAATACAGCACCCTTAAAAGTAAAGGGACCCCCTTTACATTCTAGCCAGAGGTGGTAAAAAGTATGCCCTGAGGATAGCCCCAAAAGCCAGGCAGAGAGATTCTGGTGCTCCAAAGCTTAAAGCTCTCCATCCCTGGCATAGACAAATGGACTTAGCTATCCGTAGAATTCACATTTCTCAGAATGTTGCAGCACAGATTCTGCGTCACTTGAGTTGTGTGGGATGATGCCCTTTCAAGTTGCATAGACTGCAGCTGTAAACAGAGTTGGGCTGCTGCCCAGGAGGTAAAGGTAAAGGGACCCCTGACCATTTGGTCCAGTTGTGACCAACTCTGGGGTTGCGGCGCTCATCTCGCATTATTGGCCGAGGGAGCCGGCGTACAGCTTCCAGGTCATGTGGCCAGCATGACAAAGCCGCTTCTGGTGAACCAGACCAGCGCACGGAAACACCATTTACCTTCCCGCCGGAGCAGTACCTATTTATCTACTTGCACTTTGATGTGCTTTCGAACTGCTAGGTTGGCAGGAGCAGGGACTGAGCAATGGGAGCTCACCCCGTCGCGGGGATTCGAACCACCGACCTTCTGATCGGCAAGCCCTAGGCTCTGTAGTTTAACCCACAGCGCCAACCACGTCCTGCCCAGGAGAGGGAAGAATAAAAGGAAGGAAGGAGGGGGGAATCAATGTTCTTTAGACCCTGATTCAGCCTTTAATCAGGACACACACCATAATTAACAATCCCATTTGTTCTTGCTAAATGTTTAATTGCCAGTTAAATGTATTACAATATTGTGGAGCCTGGGTAGCTCAGTTGGTTAGAGCACGGTGCTGATAATGCCAAGGTTGCAGGTTTGATCCCCGTATGGGACAGCTGCATATTCCTGCACTGCAGGGGGTTGGACTAGATGATCCTCAGGATCCCTTCCAGCTCTACAGTTCTGTGATTCTGTGATCCATTCTATGATGTCATTAAATGGGTAGCTTAAGTCAAGGGACACCAGCTGACACAGGGAGGAGGTTGGCTGACGTCTGGGAGCCTAACATGGCTGATAAGTTCACCTGACCTACAGATGTATCAAAATGAGCAGGCTGTGAGTGAGGTCTGGGGCATTTTAAATAGCACACATCTTTTGATTAATGGGACATGCGCTACATGAAAGCATATCAGTCAGAACTCAGGTAGGGAATAATTTTTTAATATATTATAATGGCACAATAGCAAACCTATCAGGACATTGAGCAGCAGCTTATTAGAACAGAATTGGAGGTGAAAGACTCGAGCTGAATGGCCTCTGAAGAAGATACAGTTGTACCTTGGAAGTCAAACGGAATCCATTCCGTTTGCGGCAATTGGGAGCCAAAACGTCCGAGTACTAAGGTGTTTGGGATCCAAGGTACTACAGCATTTGAAATTTAGCTCCATAAATACATTTCCATGCTCTGGAAACTTATTCCACCTTTCCCCTTAGCACGCAGGCTTAAAATGCAAAACGACAAACCCTCCAGGACTTGGAACGCAAAATGACCTGCACTTGAAGTACCTAATGAGAACATGCATAACCATTCAGAAAATCCTACCCTTTCAAACAAAGAAAAGAAAAGAAATGGAGATAGATCCACTTTTTGCAGGTAAATTAAATATTCCTTGCATATTTAGGGAAGTTTTTAATGTTCGATGTTTTATTGTGCTTTTGATTCTGTTGGGAGCCGACCAGAGTGGCTGGGGAAACGCAGCCAGATGGGCGGGGTATAAATTATTATTATTATTATTATTATTATTATTATTATTATTATTATTAGCATATAGTGGCAGATTTTGGTGTGGGAACATCCATGTAAACTGCATGTTCCCAAAGAGTGGAGAAACTAAACATCAATTCCAGCTGCCTCCAGACAGCTGAGAGGTAGTGTTTGTGGATTTCCATTTCACTGTTGATAATACATGGACTTTATTTGGTGGTTAAAATGCCATGTGGCCTCTTGAAAACATTATATATATATATATATATGGATTGACAATTTTATTTTGCCCTTCTTGAAACTGTCTTTTGTTCTGTTTGTCCACAAAGAGCCCTAACGCTCAAGGTTACAATTCATGTAAGCACTGTGCATGTTCTTATTCTGCTGAGCTTTATTTTATAGCACATATAGTGACATTGCAAGATCAACAGTAAAGTCTGTAAAAAACAAAATAAAATGCAGGCGCACAAACTTCTCCCTGGATTTTGTTTCGCTCTAGCACATTTTCATTCTGAGCTTCTCTACATTGAAAGAATCGAGGAATTTATGAGATCACTTAAAGCAAAGTCAGAATGGATTGCTTGTAATTTCCAGATCCTTTAGAAGGATTGCTTGTTTTACTTCTCAGTGAGAAATTGTGTTGTAACTTGTAGTTTACTAAAATCGAAAGTGTGTCGAGGTGAAAGACTAGAGCCTAGAAATAACCAAAAGGACTCCTATAATCTATAGCAGAGTTCCAAGAGAGAAAAACCCTGCTCTATAAATTTAGTGTTTAGCAAGAGCGCTTTATCCTTAGCAATAATAGATATTGCGTATGTGTCTGTATTTTAGGGCACATTTCTTTAAAATCTGGATATTCCTTTTCTCTCCTGAATATGGCCTCAATTAAATTCTGCAATACATTTGTACCTTGGATCCCGAACCCCTTGCAAGTCGAACATTTTGGCTCCCAAACACCACAAACCCGGAAGTGAGTGTTCTGGTTTGTGAACGTTCTCTGGAACCTGAATGTCCAGCGCGACTTCTGCGGCTTCCAATTGGCTGCAGGAGCTTCCTACAGCCAATCAGAAGCTGCCCCTTGGTTTCCAAATGTTTTGGAAGTCAAACGGACTTCCGGAATGGATTCCGTTCAACTTCCGAGGTACAACTGTAGTTGTCAGATTAACAACTCTAAGGAAAGAGCCACAGCTTTGGAGCATCAGCTTTCTGACTACAGAGAGGAACTAAAGAAGCATGACAAGCTGAAGTGTGGGTAAAACAAAGGCCATGCTTATTTAAATTGTGCAAGATTATCATAAATTGCACAAATGATCTACAGAGTGACTGTGTTGGGAAACCTACCTGTTAAACAATCACATACCCTCCAACATTTCTTCGGTGAAAATTGGGGCCTCCCATTCCATAATGATAGGGACGAGGGTGGTGCTGTGGGTTAAACCACAGAGCCTAGGGCTTGCCGATCAGAAGGTCAGCGGTTCGAATCCCTGCGACGGGGTGAGCTCCCGTTGCTCGGTCCCAGCTCCTGCCCACCTAGCAGTTCGAAAGCATGTCAAAGTGCAAGTAGATAAATAGGTACCGCTCCGGTGGGAAGGAAAACGGCGTTTCCGTGTGCTGCTCTGGTTCGCCAGAAGTGGCTTTGTCATACTGGCCACATGACCTGGAAGCTGTATGCCGGCTCTCAGCCAATAAAGCGAGATGAGCGCCGCAACCCCAGAGTCGGACACGACTGGACCTAATGGTCAGGGGTCCCTTTACCTTTATTCCATAATGATAATTTTATTATTTATACTCCACCCATCTGAGTGTGTTGCCCCAACCACTCTGTGCGGCTTCCAAAATATGTAATAGCATAATAAAACATTAAAAATTAACAAACTTCCCTATACAGGTCTGCCTTTAGCTATCTCCTCCTCCTCCTCCTTCTCCAGCATTACCTTTTTCAAGGCAAGATAGATTTCATCTTAGCATGTTCAATACCAGCCATGTTTTGGACTTCAGCCCAGCCTGGAAAATGTTTAGTATGTGAAACTTCACTATATAATCATAATGTCAGACAAGCATGTCATCCTGATGGCATTTTTGGAAGTGTTTGTCTCTGCAATGAATGAATCTGTAATTGAGAGATTGTAATTGGCACCGCGTTTTGCATTTCATTTGGCAGAGATCAATTAGAAAGTAATACAGGAATACATATAATGCGCTTCCTAATTACATCTAATATTCACTCAATCATAATGGTACTACTTCTGCAGATGATCTAATGAAAGCTTTCATACAGAGTTGTTCCGAAACACTGCAGAGTTTATAGAAAACATTTATTTATTTCAGTTTTTTTGCTTGCTAAAACGATTGGTGATAATATAGAAACCTTAGAGGGACAATTAGTTATGATCACCCAATTCAACCAGACTGAGTGAAAATTTCAGCTCCAGAGTAGATTCAATGAGGTCAATAAGCCTACACTATGGAAAGCAATTTAGAAAGAAAAAATCATGTTCCTACTGAATACATTTGGATATGGGATGGGAATAGAAAGCCAGTGATTATCTCAAAATCACCCTGAAAGCTTCAAAAGTCAACAAGCTTGCAATTAGACAAGCGTTTCGAAATACCTTATATAAATGCAAAACAGGTGGGATAATCAAGGAATCTAGTCTCAATCTACTTCCCATTAACCATCTGACCTAGCATTGACTGGTCACATCAGAGTTTTAGCTGAAAACATCCAACAACCATGGGATGCAACTGGGTTGGAGGGAAATAGCAAAACAAAATTTAAAGTGTTGCAAAGGAAGCGAAATCTACTCCACATAATGCTGTAAAAAAGAAAGATACTCTTTTCTGTTTTAAACAGAACACATTCTACATAAAGGAGCCAGTAGGACAAAGTCCCAATGCCAAAATGAGAGAGAAAGCCTTTAACAAAAGAGAGAGAGAAAGCTTTTTGTAAAGCTATAGAGTTTCCACAAAGCAGCCTCCCGCAGACCTTTGAGAAGATAAACAGCCCTTTTAAGTGCAACTTTCTTTTAAAAAATCCATTCAACTTGCAGGTACAAGACATTCTCAGCACCAAACGAAGAATTCCCAACCCACCTTCCATGCTGCTCTCACACACAGCCCATTGTTTTGAAACAGACTAGAGGAACAGTTAGGAGGAATCTGTGATACCAGCAGTACTTTAAGATGTCAATGGAAATAGTGGAAGATG
Organism: Darevskia mixta; assembly: GCA_034641385.1. Taxonomy (NCBI): domain Eukaryota; kingdom Metazoa; phylum Chordata; class Lepidosauria; order Squamata; family Lacertidae; genus Darevskia; species Darevskia mixta. Next base: position 3,680,578 of record JAWWNH010000149.1, read on the forward strand.
GGGGAAAGGAGATATTCCAGGAGCAAATATCCACCCCACGTATACACATCTCCCTCACAAATAACATTTCTAGCCTAACAGTGGGGAAAGACCTCCTGAAATTATAGCTGTACCAACTGCTGGAATGAAAATATTTCAGACTGCTGGAAATGCCAGAGCCCTAAGATCTTTATTTCTAATTCAGCAGTCAGGCAAGAGAATAAAGACATGGGGCGTTCAGAGGAAATAAACCACACACTATTTTTTATTTATTTATTTATTTTTTACTTTTTCAGGTGCTATCCTTTCCCACAGTGTAAGAAATAGACATAGAGACATATGGAGAACCCACCTTTTCAGCAATGATAGTGTTTCTTCCTGCTACAGCTCTTAGGGATAACTGAAAGTTTCCTCGGAAATTTCACTAGTCTTAAGCTTCTGCACTTCTCCTCAAAGGTTCCTACTGAACAGTTATGTCTAAACTTGAATCAAAACTTGCTGTGAGTAAAGTATTGTGAAAACTTTGGGCTTCTTGGAGAAATTTTGCTAGCTGAGTATGATTGAAACTTTCTAAGGTAAAGGTAAAGGGACCTCTGACCGTTAGTTCCAGTCACAGATGACTCTGGGGTTGCGGTGCTCATCTCGCTTTACTGGTTGAGGGAGCCGCCGTACAGCTTCCAGGTCATGCGGCATGACTAAGCCGCTTCTGGTGAACCAGAGCAGCGCACGGAAATGCCCTCTAAGCTGAGTATGATTTAAACTAAGTTCCCATAAGAAAAGAAAAAAATCCCAACCCAGATGTTTTTACTGAGGGAAAACGTCTAAATTCTGGATGAAATTTGCAGGCAAGTTTGCTTCTTCCAAAAACATGAATCTGCCAGTCTTGAAAAGGATAGTTGCCTTGGTTTTTCCTGTAAGGACAGTCATTACAGTGGATAGAAAGTGTCACTTACTATAAAAATAATAATAATTTAATATTTATACCCCGCCCATCTGGCTGGGTTTCCCCAGCCACTCTGGGCAGCTTCCAACAAAATATTTAAAATACATTAAAATATCAGTCCTTAAAAACTTCCCTAAATAGGGCTGCCTCCAGATGTCTTCTAAAAGTCATATAGTTGTTTGAACCGCCAGAAGGCCCTCGGCGCTGTACCTCAGTGTCCGGGCAGTTTAAATAGCCCGTGCCACGCCCCTGGACCAACTGGATTGGACAGCCTAAGGATGACGTGGCCAAGGACCATCCAATGGCGCAGGGGCTATCCCACCCCATGTGCGTGGGGAGGGCTTGCTCCCAGTCCGCAACACCATCTCCCCAGGAACAGGAAATGGCTTAATAATCACTTCACCTGCTAAACCTTTGTCTTTGTTGCCATGAATCGGCAACCACAATTGTGTCACAATGGATGGGCTGAAGTGCATTTTGATAGGCAGATGATCCAGAAACATTTTTTAAGAAAACACGAAAATAATGGAAAACCCATAAATGTGAGCTCAATGCTCTAGCCTATTTTGTAACTCTCTTCCGGCCACAAGCAGCTAATAGTATAAAATCCCTGAACAATAAATTAGGTGCTTGAGTTGAGAAGAAATGTCTGAGTAATCCCCATGCCCTCCTCTTCTGCTGTGAAATGCAGCTATTGTAAGCAAGATCCACTTGCAATGTGAACAAAGGAGCTCGACTGTCACAGGTGGATTATTACAACACCACACAGCTATATCTTCTCGAATAAAAATCCAGCATGCAGACTCTGGGGCAGGTCTAGGGCCCCACAGCCTCTACCTCTCAGATGGGGAGGGATACAACTGACCCTTAGCCTTACCCTAGATTGAGTCTAGGGGGCTGCTCATTGCTCACCAAGACGTGACTTTGAGTCAAGGCTTGAATTTAAAGCTGGAATAAGCAAAGTGGAGGGGGGAGTACTTTAACATTCTTAGAATAGTACCAAATGGTGATTTTTGTGGAGAGTGGATCCGCAGCAGCCCTGGCTAGGTGGTCCATTAACTGAGTGAAGAGGAAGTTGAAAGAAAATTACATAGTATTGTTTCCTCCATAGTTCCTTTCCAATGCCATTTTCAAATCCCAGCTAGCCTCTCCTTGCGCATCCCCATCCAGGCTGCTCCTCTCTCACTCACACTAAACCCTTCCAGGAAGTTGTGGGGCTTTTAGCTGCCTGCTTGGCTCTCATGTCTATAATCCCACCCACTCCCACCCCACAACGTCCTCATCAGCCTTTGAAGCTACTTGGACTGGAGAGAGTGTGAAATGGGTCCCCTGGTGCTTTGTAATGTTGGGGTAATGTGGTCTGCCATCCATCCTGAAGGAGCGTCTCCACCCCCATCGTTCAGCCTGAGGTCCAGTGCTGAGGGCCTTCTGGCGGTTCCCTCACTACGAGAAGCCAAGTTACAGGGAACCAGGCAGAGGGCCTTCTCGGTAGTGGCACCCGCCCTGTGGAACGCCCTCCCACCAGATGTCAAAGAGAACAACAACTACCAGACCTTTAGAAGACATCTGAAGGCAGCCCTGTTTAGGGAGGCTTTTAATATTTAATAGATTATTGTATTTTAATGTTCTGTTGAAAGCCGCCCAGAGTGGCTGGGGAAACCCAGCCAGATGGGCGGGGTATAAATAATAAATTATTATTATTATTATTATTATTATTATTATTATTATTATTATTATTATTATTATTATCCATTAGCTTTAATTCTCACAGCTGTCATTGCCTGCTTTGCCTAGGCTAAATTTCAAACCAATTTCCCTCTGAGTTTGTTCACCATAGCATGAAGGCCATCTCGGAGGTTGCATTTTATTAGGTTAGATTCTCCATTTCTGGGGTGAGATCTCTTGGATGGGCTGTCTGCGGGGAATCTTTTTGTTGATTTATTTATTAAATTTGTATACTGCCCTATACCTGTAGATCTCACAACATAAAATTACAATATAAAATACACAAGAAATGGGATAGCTTAACCTATCCCAATATGTCCCATCCTGGTTTTGAATGTAGATGTCTTCCAGGTGCCTGTCCATGGAGGAGGGTAAACTAAGAGAAATCCTTTAAAAATATGTGCATAAAACAGCCACAAAACACATACATACCAGAAGGACTACTTATGAGGTGAAGTGAGGTCTTAGCTCTCTTGTTTTCTTGTCTTCCGTGCTCACTTGGGTCAGTCACTCTCTCTCAGCCTAACCTACTCCACAATCTGCAATTGTTTAATTTTGTATAAGTCTTTCTTCCATTCAGTAGTCCACGAATGCAGGGAGATGTCTATAGTTTGCAGTAAAATATACCCCCCGCTTCAACGTTTGAGTGAGCTATCCAGCCAGTGAGGTCCAAGCTGGCAAGTGTATACAGCTGCAGCTATATAGAAAATATGTTTGAGTATTCAGGAGGAAACTCAAGAAAACCATTTCCAAGGAGAGTATCAAAATGCAGCACAGGTTGAAACTTGTCTGAAAAACAGTCAGGAAACTTCAGACGGTCTCCAACTCAGCTGGATTTGAGAATATGAAATAAGTCACTGGTCAATTATAAGCATCCTATCCTGAGCAATCTACCAATATAATTGAAGTGTCTCAGTCAGGAATATGTCTTCAGAGGCTTCATCCTAGGCTCAGTTGTGTGATCTCCATTAAAATGAGAAGGCTTTTTTTTTACTCCTTGGAAGTGCAGGTATCATTTCTTCTTCTTTTTAAAAAAGTCACTTGTGTGAAATCTTAATCATATTCACACTGTTATTTAGAGCCATCTGGAGTTAATCCTGGAGATTAATTTAAAGTGGAAGATGTCTGTAAGGAATTTATTTTGATCTGTAATAAGCATGCTCCATGAAGATTTGGTTGGGTGCAGGGAATTATCTGTCATGCGACGCTCCTCACATATTTTGACTTTTAAAAGGCTGGCAGTAAGCCTGGACCAATTTCAGGGGAAAAAATGCTAAATCCCTTGTCTGTAGGAATCATATTTTACTATTTCTACATATTCACACACTGCTCACACATACATATTCATGAACATATCACAATGGTGATCACAATTCCTTCCTGTTAAACTGCATTCCGGGGATGAGCAAATCAGTCTATTTTCAGTCTAAATCTCACACAACAACCCGAGATCCACACACACACACACACACACACACACACCACATTGAAATACATACACATTCCTGCACAATCTGCATATTTATCCATGCGGATCAGGTCAGTTGGTATCAGAATTCACAAATCTCAAATTCCTCAAGCATCCCCATCAACAGCCTGGTTGGATGATGGGGACATCTACACATGATGAGGTGGGGATGAAGGGTTAAAAAGGCCAATACTATATGCAATAGGGACACGGGTGGCGCTGTGGGTTAAACCACAGAGCGTAGGGCTTGTCGATCAGAAGGTCGGCGGTTCGAATCCCCGCAAGGGAGTGAGCTCCCATTGCTCGGTCCCAGCTCCTGCCAACCTAGCAGTTCGAAAGCATGTTAAAGTGCAAGTAGATAAATAGGTACCACTCTGGCGGGAAGGTAAATGGTATTTCTGTGTGCTGTTCTGGTTCGCCAGAAGCAGCTTAGTCATGCTGGCCACATGACCCAGAAGCTGTACGCCGGCTCCCTCGGCCAATAAAGTGAGATGAGCGCAGCAATGCTTAAAATGCTTAAAAAAATATTATAGAGAAGCAGCACAGAAGGAAGTGGGCATTACTTGTTTTCTTCTACATAGTGGTGTATGTTATTTTATTTCACCTGAGAACCTTCCAACAGTGATATCCCCACCTGCAATCTAAAGTGGTACAGTCTGTTCTACCAACTCTGAATTCTAATCCCTATTGCTTCTGCATATGTAGATTAGACAGCTTTTCCATCAAAATTTGGCTTTTCAGATTGCAGTGGTGAATATTCCACAGACATATCCTGAGACCCAATAATATTTGAGTTTAATATCTGGGACCATAGAGTTGGTACTTAGCTGTATTTTATGTGTGGCATGAAATGGCACATTGTCTTTATCAGCTGATATACAACAATGTATCCAAGTGTTTTTAAAATTCCTTACCTCCAGGTAGCAATTTTCATATATGTTTGCCTGACAAGGAAGCTCTGTGTTTCGTTTTTGATTAACAACATGCAATGGCATTAGTATCTGACAGTTTATGAGATTTGCTAAAGCAAAAGGTGCCAAAAGATGGAAAAGAGTCTCAAGTATTACAATTTTCATACTCAAAAATTTTAGTGGTGAAATGGCAAAATTCACAGTATAAAAAAAATATGCAAATATTCACTTTAGCTCTTACACTGAGTTCCTCACGGGAAAAAAAGTAAGTGACTGGCAAGCACAATAGAGATGCTGGTGTTTTGGTGACTTCACACCTCCAGAACGCCTTACCTGTTGACATCCAGAAGTCCACCACACTCAAATCTTTTAATAAAGCTGTGAAAACTTAATCTAATTCAGGTGCCTCTTAGTTAGGCAACACTATTCTTCTACAGTAGGTGGTGGGTTTTTTTGTTATTTTTTTAGAACAAGGCTTTATAGAATTTGTTATTTGAATTGTTCTTTGGGAGTTTCACTTGATGTATTCTTATTTTAATATGTAAGCTATAGGGATGGACAAATTTCTCAATATCTGTCCCTTTCAGTTTTGAAATCTTAAAATAACTTCCCCACATTTCCACATCAGTTCCTAAATATCCTAGTGCACATTTATACTGATATTTTTTTTTAATGTGTTCTTGCCCAATATGTGCACATTTTTTGCAAGCAAATTTTTCATCATACAATGCATTTTGTATGTTATTTTTTAAGCAATGTTTGTATATAACGCACACTTTCCCTAAGATATGCATTTTTACATAAATGTTTGGGTTGGAAAACTGCACTGCAAATTTCAGAGAAGTGTAAATTCGCATACCTGTCAACACTCCTCAGATGAGAATAGGGACATTTCTCAGCAACTGACCCTCCTCTCCCCTCCATTTTTGCCTCCCCCCCCCAAGAGCATTTCCACCACCACCACACCAACGGGACCCAACACATACATCCTCCACCATCCTGATAAAACTACCCGGTATTTAATCCTGATTTTATTTTATTCTTTGGTAGATTTTCAAAAAGAAAAACACATACCAGTAAAGAAACTCTAGAAAGGGGCAAGACTAGACATAGACTTATTGCGCTCCACTTCCCCTTTCTTCTCTTAGAGCCAGCGCATCACAACAGGGTGGACCTTGGCGGTGTCAGCCTCTCCTCCTCCTCACTTGCTCTCCAGCAGCCCAAGGGAGCAGGAGATCAGCAGCAGTGGTTATGGAGATGCCATGGAGAGGCAACAAGGACATAAGGACATTCTGGCATCAGATCAGAAGCCCAAGGGAGCAGGAGATCAGCAGCAGTGGCTATGGAGATGCCATGGAGAGGCAACAGGGACATAAGGACATCCTGGCATCAGATCAGAAGCCGGCATGGTTTTCATAATTCTAGCACTATCCCTGGAAAATCAGGACACTTTAAGGGTATGAATTAAGAATAATTCCTACATTTCAGTTAATGTATTGTTTGGGGTAGTACAAATGAGGTAGGCTTGCCTTAAAGTATTAACGAAACCGGTAGGACATGATCAGAACAGGAAAAATGAAGAAACAAATGGAAAAATAAACTTCTCACACAGGGAATTTACAGGTTGTAGAACTCCTCCTGAGGAAATAAAATTTATTAAATGTGTTAATACGAATGGAAGTCAAGACCTCTGTAGCTGTTGATAAGGAACTAAGATCAGGACTGAATGTAATTGGATTAATCAAGATTTCGGAAGCAGGAAGAAATAAGAACTTTGCACCCCGAAACCCAGCACACGGGAAGTCACACAAATTTTATAATTGGCTTTATAACTGATATATATTTGGATATGAATTGTAATTTGACATTGATAAACTGTGGTTGTTATTGGACTTTAGTAATTGAAAAATAATAAAAAATATTTAATAAAAATGAAATGAAATAAAGTATTAACCAAACCAAATTTCTCTCCGCATCCTTAGTAAAGTACTTTGAAGGAATTTCTAAAAGTTTGTAAATACAATACAGTTGTTTTTAATCTCAGGATTATTTTAAAATCTCTGTCTCCACTGAGTCACTTCCTTTCCAACTGAACTTCTGGACTTCATGTGAACCATTGATGGCCCTCCATTATGGCTTCTCCCCAACCTGCTGTTCATCAGCTAAAAACCTGCAATCATTTTTACCAAACTCCACATGACCTGCTGATATGTGAATGTTTTGTCGGCTAAGTTCTAATTCCTGCTCTGGAGGAGAGAGACTCAATTGTGCTCTCTTCAGGTTTTTCTAGTCTCAGCTGGAGGACATTCCCAAGACAGTCTCCATACTCCTTGGGTCACAGCCTACTTGAGAAGTTCTAACCATTAAACAATTGCCCAGGCAGTAAAATGTAACCCACAGTCCTTGAAGCTCATTCTTCTTCCTACGGTATTTCACGCAGAGTATCAAAGTGGCAAGGGAGCCACTTACTGAAAAAGATATTCAGTTAAGTGCCGTCAAGAGAGCCCAACATTTCATTGACATTGAAAGCAGAAAACTGAATCACTTCAAATTATGTCATTTATATTCTCCCTCCCGCCCACCCCCCAAAAAATCCTTAAAATGAGCAATCTCCAGTTAATCTGCAAAACTCCTCTAAGCATTAATTTATTTTGATACAGCTTCATTGTCAGATGAAGAACTTGTTAGACCTCAGAGGAGTGTGTTCTCAGCTTTTGTACAACAGTCAAGAGAGTTCTCAATTACCTTTCAGAAGCACAAATTTCAGACAAATTCGCAAGGGGAAGATAGGAGCGCAACACTGTATATGCAGATCACAAGAACACTGGGACAATCATTGAATGTGATAGGTAGCAATTTTAGAAATGATGCCTTATGCAGAGGGTTATAAATCTGCACTGTCTGCTCCCTGAAGAAATCAAAAATATATATCAGCTAAATCGGGTTTAAAAGAGCTTGGCGTGCATTGCAACACTAAAAATTTAGGGAGATAAATTAACTTGTAGTAGCAATGGGAATGAACGATCCCCATTGCTCACCACTATGATTTTATATTTACAGGAAAGGCTTACAAACAAGTACCACAGAAGCAGCAAACATACAAAGCAAATATGCAAAGAGCTGCGCTGGCTCATTCATCAAAACAAGAGACAGAGCACAAGGTGCACAGATGGCAGCAAACACAGAGATTGGAATATCCTAATCTGAAGGGCCAGAAGCAGTTTTCTGGATGGGGTGGAGCTGCTACACTAGATTCCTTGCAGGTGAGTCACTGTTTCTGACCAGGGATAGGCAAGGCATTGGGGTGGTGTTCCTGCTGGTGTTATTGCACCACACCAACCTCCTCAATGCCTTACCTCTTCCCTTCCCAGTAAGCAACAGTTACCAAACTGCTGGTAAACCAACATAGAGATTCTGCTTCACTTCGCAAGCCACTTCTCTGAAGGGGACAAGGGATGGGTTACTTTGACAGAGAAAGGTTCAGGTCCTGGGTTGCTGGCTCATTTGCCTGATGGAGGGCCACTGGGTGAAACCAGAGGAGCTTCTAGTTTTGGATGATACTTGACATTAGGATGATACTTGATATTGATATATCATCCAAAACTGGTTTGAAGTCCATATCGTGATATTGGTTTCATAATTTTTGACTTTGCAATATACCAGGCATAGACAAACTCGGCCCTCCAGATGTCTTGAGACTACAATTCCCATCATCCCTGATCACTGGTCCTGTTAGCTAGGGATGATGGGAGTTGTAGTCCCAAAACATCTGGAGGGCCGAGTTTGCCTGTGCCTGCAATATATTGTGAATCATGGTGTGTGTGTGTGTGTGTGTGTGATGCAAAAATCAAGATGCAGGAAAAACCATGATGCCAGCCAATGTCTCTAAATAGTTCAATTCTTATTTCAGGCATATTGGTATATTGTGAGGTTTAGCTGGTGATATATCATGATGTTGAAAACAAGTTATCGTCCAGACCTATCGTCCAGATCTACTTGACATGGCTGCCACAAAAAACTGCATCCCCTCCCTCCTTCTGCAACATTTCAACATCCATGTTGTCATGCCAGCATGTCTTACATTTCGCTGCATGTCTTACACTCTCTCTACAACAAGGGTAGCCAATGTGGTATGCTCTAGGTACCTTAGACCATGGTATCCTTCTGGAGCAGCTGTCTGAGTTCGGGGTGGTTCCCTTCCTACTTGGATCTATTCCTACTTGAATGGTCATTTCCAGAGGGTGGTGCTTGGGGAGTGCTTTTTGGCCCTGCAGGCAAATTATATCTTGCAGGCAAATTATATCCAAATTTCGTTTTAAAATTTCATGCCACACTCTATCTCTTTTTATTTTATTATTTAGGCCATTCACATTCCAGGTTAGTAATTTAAGATTTGGCCCTGAAAAACTTTCAATGTGGCTTTCTTCAGGGTTCAATTTTATTCCTCATGCTGTCACTTGATGCTCAAGTGGCCTCAGTGGCAAGGAGTGCAGAACCCCTATCTGGATAGGGACAGCCTAACTTCTGTTGTGTATGCCCTGGTAAACTCTAGATAACCTCCAGGTAAGACTACTGTAATGTGTTAAATGTGGTATTGCCTCTAAAGATGGACACTTCAGCTGGGGCAGAATTCAGTGGCCAGGTGGCTCAGTGGGGCAAGATGGCTTGAGCAATAAATGTCAGTGGCTGCCAATCAGTTTCTGGGCCCAATTCAAAGTGTTGGTTTTGACCTCTAAAGTCTTAAATGACTCAGGACTACAATACCTCAAAGATTGCCTCTCCCCATATGAATTGACCCAGACCCTGTGGTTATCATCTGAGGCCCTTGCTCGTGTGCCTCCTTCGTGAGAGGTCTGGAAGGTGGCAACACAAGAATGAGCCTTTTCTGTGGTGGCTCCTCACTTGTGAAATGATCTCCACAGGGAGGCTTGCCTGGCACCTTCATTACATATCTTTAGGTGCCAGGAAAGAAAAGCTAAACAATTTATAAGCTTTAAAACTCTCCCTCTCTCTCCCTCTCTCTCCCTCTCTCTCCCTCTCTCTCTCCCTCTCTCTCCCTCTCTCTCCCTCTCTCTCCCTCTCTCTCTCGGGGGGGGTGGAGGGGTTATTTTTGTTGTTGTTGTTGTTATGGTATCATTTTTGTGTTTTACATTGCAAACAGCCATGTGATCTTTGAATGAAAGGAGGTATAGAAATTAATAAGAAATAAAATTCTGGACTACAAATTCCGTCTTCCCCGAACCTTCACCATGCTGGCTCAGCTTAATGGAAGCTGTAGTCCACTACATCTGGAGTACACGACATAAAATAGTAGATTTTGAAAGTGGCAACAAAAGTAGATTAATACAGATAGAGACAGAAGTGAATGATGAATTTCCAGAAAGAATGATGTATTTTCAAAACATATTCAGGAGGTCCATTAGAATTGGGCTTTCCTAACAGAAGGAATGGTTTGTCCCATGTGTTAACAATTGATTATCATAATTAGTATCCATATATTCATTTTTTAAAAAGTGTTTGCATTTTAGCTTATGGCAAAGTTACCACAAATCTAGTTGTCTTGATCAAGCTAAATTTGTTAGATGTACTGTAACCCATGCAGAGTTCTGATGTAACAATATACTCACCATCTAGCTGTAGTCGTAAAGCTGTTCAATCTAACAAGTTAAAAGACATCAAGAAATTTATGCAGCTATAAACACATCCACGGTGCTTTGCTTTTGTTGTCTCAGCAATCCTACAGCTATTAGCTGGAGCCAAGAAAATCAAAGTGTGCCAAATATTTGATATTTGGGCGAATCCACAGGATGCAGCTTCCCAGCTAACACCCTCTGGGGACTTGACTTAAAAACAAAACAACCCCCCCCAAATATCTCTACCTTCCTGCCTTGAGTTCCTTCAGCAACCCGAGCAGCTTTTACAGTCCAATTCTCTTGTGACTTAAAGCCCCTTGTAGCTTCCCATCTCTGTCTTTTAAGATCATATTCAGGAGGGCCATAAGGCAGCTTAGCTGTCTGATGGGACCGTTTGTCTCAGGTGTAATGTTCATTTCAAAACCTCCTTGCGTTTTCGCTTGAAGGCAGTGTTGCCGCAAATCTAGTTGATCAAGGAAAATCTGAATATCTCATGCATGCATACACACACACACACACACACACACACACACACTACAACCGGGAGACAATCCTACAAAACCAACAATAAAAAAGTGTTTATCAAGCATGAGATGAGCCATAAAGATCTAAGTACCTTTCAGCGATACTGTTCACTTTGTAGGAATGATTTTCAAGCTCTCACTCCCAGCCTAATTGACAAAGGGGGTGATCTTCATGAAGCCCTTGGTGGGGAGGGTTAACCCTCCCTTCTCCACCGCCGCACTCCACAAAGATCTCCCCCTATCCGGGCACTGCAAATTAGGTTCAAAAATACCCTTCCATTGGTACAAGCATAAAGCTGATCTGTAGCCTAATTGCCACATGGGAAAAAGCAATATTTGGAAAGTGGGTGGTCATAACACATGTGAAGGAGAGCTGCAGTCTCTCCCTGAAAACATGCTTCCCTGAAATGACCCACCACCATACACACATACGGGGGTGCACAACCGCACCATTTGAATGGGAATGCCCTTCAATTTTGAGGGGGGCTCAGCCCCTTCGAATATTTTCTTGGTGAGTGGCTGAAAGGACCTCAGTCCCTAGGGGTTGGCTCCTATGCACACATACAATTTGGGGAAAACAAGTCAACTTGGAGACAATAGGCGGCTTTTTTTCAAATTTAATTTCTGGGAATGGGCAATTTTCAGTCATGGGGTGCAGGAACAGGAGAGACAACCTTTCCCTCCCCAGCCTCAAAAAGCAACAACCTCCTAAACGTTTATTATTAATATTGTGTTTTAATGTTGCAGCCCCTCTGCAACATCAAAACATAATAAGCATCAGGGGTTTTTCCTCATGACATACAATCTGCAGGAGATCTCAAGATTCAAGAGGGTCCTTACAAAAACAAATACTTCCTGAGATGAACTATGGTATACATATTGTCTTGAAATTTGTTTAGCTATATAAAACAAAGTTAAAAATATACTCAAGTGGAAAAGGTGTACCTGATTTGAACTGAATTCATTTAATGTAATCTGTAGATGTAGGGTGATAGCCAATTGAGTCAGAGTAGATCTACCAAAGGGTGGTGCTGTGGGTTAAACCACAGAGCCTAGGGCTTGCTGATCAGAAGGTCGGCAGTTCGAATCCCCGCAATGGGGTGAGCTCCCGTTGCTCGGTCCCTGCTCCTGCCCACCTAGCAGTTCGAAAGCATGAAGTGCAAGTAGATAAATAGGTATCGCTCCGGCGGGAAGGTAAACGGCGTTTCCGTGCGCTGTTCTGGTTTGCCAGAAGCAGCTTAGTCATGCTGGCCACATGACCCGGAAGCTGTACGCCAGCTCCCTCGGCCAATAAAGCGAGATGAGTGCCGCAACCCCAGAGTCGTCCATGACTGGACCTAATGGTAGTGGTTAAGAGCAGTAGACTCGTAATCTGGTGAACTGGGTTCGTGTCTCCGCTCCTCCACATGCAGCTGCTGGGTGACCTTGGGCTAGTCACACTTCTCTGAAGTCTCTCAGCCCCACTCACCTCACAGAGTGTTTGTTGTGGGGGAGGAAGGGAAAGGAGAATGTTAGCCGCTTTGAGACTCCTTCGGGTAGTGATAAAGCGGGATATCAAATCCAAACTCTTCTTCTTCTTTGCCTTTAGACTTACCAAAAGTCATGGGTTAAAGTACATTAATTTTAGTGGGTCTATGCTGACTATATCACCCATAATATTTAGCTTCTAGTCTACGGTTCTTTAGCAGGCACTGCCACCTGCACCAGTCCACTGTTATCTACATAGCCCACACCAATACAGGCATGCAACAGCTGGGATATAAGGACCAAATATAAGGAAGAACAATACTTGAAAGCTAAAAGGAAATAATGCTTAATGGTTCAAGGACACCTACTCATCTGATAATATGACTCAACTGTGAGATAAAATATTTTTAAACTATAGATGGCATATGATCTTACCTGGTTGCAAGCCCACATTCTTTAGACAAGAAAAGAAAGCAGATACTCAGTGCCTTTTAGTACCCACTTGACCATACTGCCTACTGTGGCAAACAGAATTCACCGCGAACAGTTCCTATAGTAACAGGACAAATGTCTTACCCTACTCTTGTCAGTGCAATTTCATTTTCAGTGGAAGCAGTTTACATTATACAGTTATCTGCGAGAATGGCAAAGTCATGGCGGATCAAGAAAAATCCCTGCACATGGGAATGAGACCCCAACCTCTCCCTGAAAAGTGTATAAAGAAATAATAATAATTATACACCAAAACACGCATGTCATGCACACAGATTTATAGAAGACAAACAGCACTTGATACTATAAACAGGTCATTGAGATATGAGAAATGGGACTGTATCTGAACAAAAATGAACTAAACAACCATCACCCTGCACACCTCAAACTATTTATAGAATGTGTATGTTTGTATCACAGAGAACTGTTTTTACAAGTTCTTACATTGCTACTGCATACTGAATGCAAAAAGTGAATAAATGTTTTAGTCAGTTGAAATAATTCAGAGTTGCCACATTCTAGCTCACTCTGACACTTTGAGGTAATGGAACCATCAGTAACACGGAGACATCTGCAAAGGGGTGCATTTTAATTCGCCGGGAAAGGACTAAGATGTGTGAATCTTCCACGCAAAAACTAATTGATGGCTTCGTTCCCCATCAGGAATCACTTACTCTTTCGTCCGAGCCTGACATTCCTAACCCAAGAAATACTTCCATTGATTTCCTGCCTCCCGCTGATTAGAAATTTGTTACTAATCAATTAGGGGATTGCTTGAGTAATGAGAGCAAGATTGGGCTCTCTCTGCATAAATAGTGGAGCAGTACTTCATTTCCTTTGCTAATGCTGATTGAGGTAAAAATAGGTGTCCAGGAACCATGTACTGTACAAGGAAGTCATCTTCCTAGTGGTGGCCGGTGACCATTGAGATGGGTGGGGTAGGATGAAAGGTTGACTGTTGGTGAAGTGAGAACCAATGAAAGACACAGCTGCCTAATTCAAGTTTTGTCCCCATCCTCCCTGTTCAGTTCTGCAAAGGCTACACTGAGAATGAGGAGGAGGAAACCGGCAGGCAGTGCCAGTCCCAAGACTTGTTGTAAGAAGGCTGGCAGGTAGGAGCTAGCTGAGGGCAGACTAAGGTTGGTGGCACAGTGCCCAATGGACCAACCTCCGCTGTGGTAGAGTTTGGGGAATGGCAAACTGTAGATATATGGTGTGTGTGTGTGTGTGTGTGTGTGTGTGTGTGTGTGGTCTTCATCTCTTCCCACCTCAAGATGAGCTGCCTAATATATGTACCATATATTAAAGTGCATTTAAAGCATCCATCCACATGCCCAATATCCTGGGAACTGTACTTTAAGGTTACTGAAAATTGTAACTCTTTGAGTGGTAACTACAGTTTTTTCTTGTCTCTTTTAAAAACCACTTAAAAATTATAATCTCTCAGTGGGTAGGCGGGGAATTAAAAATATAACTACCATCTCATCTCGCTCGCCTGTCACTGAGGTGGTTGCTCCCCCCCCCACCGCCTCCCCTTCCCGCCCCCCAACCCTGTGAGAGGGGGTCTCGGGAAGGAGGGGGGGCGCTTCTCAAAAAGCTGGCCGGGAGGATGCAGGTGGCGGGGGGGGGGGGCTTCCTTCATGCTGACAGCCTAGCAGTCGTTTCTTCGTATGGCTGGGGGGGTGTCGTTTTGAGGCGGGAACAGGGCAGCAAGGCTTCTCCGGCTGTCGTACGCAGAAGAGCAGGGAGGCCACAGAAAGGAAAGCCTCCTTGCCCCCCCCAACCTCCCCGGGAAGTGGGGTGGGGGGAGTGTTTGAGGCTTTGGGGTGGTTAACCGAAATGTTCTCTGTGTGGAGAAAATGGCCTTTCTCTCTCTCTCTCTCTCTGGAGGTAGTGGTGACTACAGTTCCTAAGCATACTTCTGGGAGGGGGTGGGTGGGGAGAGAATGTGCTTTAAATGTTTGGTGTGTACAAGTTGTTTCTGCCAGCTCTGCAGATATCTAGCTCTCCTCATGGATTGTGGCTGTATTTTCGAAAAGAATCCAGCTATTGAATGGGACAAAATCGCAACCCATAAAGCTTTGCAGTGCTGCATCTCAGTGGGCCTTACTTTGCTTGTCTCCTGTGCCAATCCACCCTGCCTATCTTATGGGAGACTAATTCTAGAGTACCACAACAATATTTGCTAGTCTAAGATATATGTGTTTAAGTGAGGGAAAGAGAGAGAGACTGAGATCGAGACTGACTGACTCCTGGTCCAAACTCAAAGCTCAGCACACTGCTTCTTCACCCTCCACATCGGTCCTGGCCTATTTGAAAGGGGGGAGTTGTCATAAGCTTACAGTTCCATGCAAGCTTATCCTTAAAGGAAATGCTCCCATTGTTTCTAAAGTTCTACCTGTGAATGCTTATGCAGGCAAAATGGGACCACACACACAAGGGCTGGATTTAGGTTTGATGAGGCCCTAAGCTACTGAGGTAATGGGGCCCTTTATATGTCCAGCTGTCAACAACAAATTGTCACTGTTTTTTGTGTTGAATATATGCTGTATGGTAATTTATGGACCTAATAGGTATCTAAAGCCATTTGCACATAACAAAATATGTATTTTATCAAAGCAATTGTTGAACTGAAATACAATTAAGAAGAAGTATATTAATAGTGAAATACAATTAAGAAGAAGTATATTAATAGTGAAATAATTATTAAGCTCTAACTTAAAATGATTTTTTATTCATAACAAACTTAATAATGCAATCATATTGGCATTTGGCAATAACAAAAGTTCCTTTAGAACTAAAATTTACAAAGACTCATAATCCAGTCTCTAGAAACTTCCAATAATAGCAAATAATAATAGCAAACCAGTGATATTTTAGGGAGAAGGTTACATCATAGGAGCCTATACAACACAATACACTGTTGCTGTATGTAGGTTTTCTTTTATTTGTTTTTTATCTTATATTTTGGAAATGTATATCCAGGTTTTTTTCCCCTTTACATTTTTTGGGGGCCCCAAGAGAGTGGGGCCGTAAGCTATAGCTTGTTTAGCTTATACATAAATCCGGCACTGCACACACACTAGGGAGGTATCAACAGGCAAAATAACTGGGGTGGGGGTGGTGGACTGAGCAGTCACAGACTGCTGGCTGTTGAGCTGGAGGGAAAGGAAGGAAAGTTGGGTTGAAAGTGGAATGGAATGTCTGAACAAAACATTGAAAAGGATCACAGCACATTACAAGTTTTAGTTGCAGTTTCCCGGTTGCAGTGGTAGACCTACATTTTGGGGGTCCTGAAGCCTGAACTGTCATGGGGGCCCGTGGGCAACCAGCAATGAAGTCTGGGTAACCACTGTTCTCTTCTTCCATGGGTTTATTCCACCACAGATCACCATATGTTTTCAATATCTGTGCTAGTAACACTCAAACTTCGTTGAAATATATATAACAACAACATAACCCATCAAATGGGGGTCTACCAGATTAAAATAATAATAATTAAGCAGTGTGGACTAAGGCATCCAAGATGGGTGGTAGATTGCTCTGCCCATCACAATTAATTTTTCCTAGGTTGTACCCATAAACGTATCAATTTCAGTTCAAATATGAGGTATTTTTCTTGGAGGCAATGGGTGATCCTAGAGTATTCTAAATTTAAAAACAGAGAGAAAGGGGAATAAGTAGTATATAGTTGAGATATTATAATAAATAAATAAAATGCTTTCATATGTGCAAGATCCTAATCGCTACTATTTTATGTTCCTTTTAATGTTTTTTTCAGATGTTTAAATGCACAGAGTTTCAATTATTTTCTTAAATTTTTAATAAATGTAGGATAACTTTAGACATCTTGGTTTGGTCTCAAATGCTTAGAATTCGGAAGGGGGTAAAACTTCAAAGATAAATTTATGATGAAAAAGGTTTACTATCATTTAAAGATGCATTTACTACTAGATGTAGAATTAATGAAGAAATAATATTGAATGTCCCTCATGATATGGCATTTAGTTGCTCTATTTCAATATTTTAAAAATTGTGTGGGTGTTATTTTTGTGTGTGTGTGTGTTTTTAAGGAATAGTTCCACAAACCTACACAGACAGGAGTGAAAAGTGTATTCTCCAAAGGTCTTTTCATCCAATTATCTGTGATCTTTTCTTCTGAAACTGGTCAAATATCTCTGTTATTTGACTGATGATTTAGTACTGTGACTTTCAAGTTTATTCTCTTTGGACAACACTTTATATTCATCTGCTATGGAACCTTGTACATCACGGGGAATTTGGGAGAACATCCAATAATTCTCCATGCACTGTGCAAGAGATGAGAATGCAGCTGAGAAAATGTTATGGCAGATAACTTGTCCATTCTTGTCAAAGAAATTATGAAATCCTTCAGTAGATTACCAGGATTCCAAACCTGGCCTACATCCTAGCCTACATATGTAGGCAAATGAAGTAGTAGAATGGACTGCAGAATTTAGGACTATAGTTGTGCATTCCCAGTTTGAATGTCCCCCAACACACACACCCCAGAAAAACTGTCAGATCAAGTACTGTACAAATATATTAAAGCAGTTCTCATTTCCCATTTGCATAGTTTGGAAAATAAAAAAGTGTAAAGGTAAAGGTAAAGGGACCCCTGACCATTAGGTCCAGTTGTGACCAACTCTGGGGTTGCGGCGCTCATCTCGCTTTATTGGCCAAGGGAGCTGGCATACAGCTTCCGGGTCATGTGGCGAACCAGAGCAGCGCATGGAAACACCGTTTACCTTCCCGCCAGAGCGGTACCTATTGATCTACTTGCACTTTGACGTGCTTTCGAACTGCTAGGTTGGCAGGAGCAGTGACCAAGCAACGGGAGCTCACCCCATTGCGGGGATTCGAACAGCCCACCTTCTGACCGGCAAGCCCTAGGCTCTGTGGTTTAACCCACAGCGCCACCCGTGTAGAAGGATATTAAGAATTGTGATCGTCTCCCCACACTGGGTATAATCCATTCTATCACCCTGTTCTATACTTTGAAGATCACCAGTTTAGCGCTAGCTGCAAGCTAGACACAAACATTTCTGATTGACTATTTGCCACAGAGCTTTTATTAAAGCATCAACATTTTTTGGTTTTCATTCAGCAACTCAATAAGCCGTCCCTGTATAATTGTTCCTGCCTTTTTGAACGTTGAAACTTGGGTTTAAGCTTCAGTTATCGGTACCTAACATATTGCCCACACTAAATGTCCCACTATTAATTTAGCATTTATATTATGGTGTACCGACAACATCATAATGGCAGCGCTGATATAATTCGAACGTTGGTGATTGCTGTGTTGGACACCATCCTTTTCAAATGAAATGAGTTTGAAAAGAATGTGGTTTGAAACAAAATGTTGCAGCGATAATGCTGTGGAGCTTGCAGACAAATTCATAAGCCATTCTCATGACTGCGGCACCTTAGATGAATCTACAAATGAAACAGTCTTTGAGGGAGGGGTGGATTAAAGAGAATTTTGCTGCCTGAGTTTATATTTGTTTGCAGCAAGGAAGAAAAAGATCCAATTTCTGTGACTACATGTACATGCATTTTAATTTAATGTAGCATTATAGCACTCCTACATAATCATCAAATGTGTTCTTGAGAAACAAGACGTATTCCCTCGGTACCCATTTCACAAAGAATGTTGTTCAGCATGGTAATCAGAACGAGATTACTCACCTAATGATCTATTGAGATCTGTCTTGGTTTTCTTCCCACCCTCATTCAGTTTTAGATACAGTTCTAGTTATCTCCTGTTGAAACCAATATCTGGGACATATTTTTTTTTTATGACACTCACTTAAATCTACTAATTTCAATGGAATTATGCATACATAAATCAGTGTTAGTGTGCAGGAGTAATACACTTTTTGTTCATTTTTCCACTTCAGATCATTTTAATTTAGTGTGGAATTTGAATTAGAACTGGTCTACTGAATGAACATATTCTGTCCATTTAACCATAGCACCACCGGGTGATTTATCATGAAGAAACAGGCAGATATGTATCCAAATCGGCCCCAAGTCTGCAATCACCTACCAAAAAACCTGGGAATAAGCCCTTTTGAACTTAGCAGGACTTTGAACAAACATGTATAGGATCCCTTTTCTTCTCCTTCTTCCGGGCTGAGAGATGGGGGGTGGACGCGCTCCTTCAAGTATAGTGGGCCAAGGCTGTTTAGGGCTTTAAAGCTCAGCACCAACACTTTGAATTGTGCTCAGAAACGTACTGGGAGCCAATAAAGGTCTTTAATGTTGTCTCGGCTGCCACTTCCAGTCACCAGTCTGGCTGCCGCATTCTGGATTAGTTGTAGTTTCCGGGTCACCTTCAAAGGTAACTCCATGTAGAGTGGGAGATAACTAGAGCATGCACCACTCTGGCGAGACAGTCTGTGGGCAGGTAGGGTATCAGCCTGCGTACCAGATGGAGCTGGTAGACAGCTGCCCTGGACACAGAATTAACCTGTGCCTCCAAGGATAGCTGTGAGTCCAAAATGACTCCCAGGCTGCGCACCTGCTCCTTCAAGGGCACAGTTGCCCCACTCAGGGCCAAACCTATCTATTGCATGCCTGTGAAGTTGTTCAAGAACTAAGGGAGAACATTGGAAGAATGGGAAATTGCTTTAGGATCCGTACAAAATGTTTCTTTAGATTTAAAATGGAGTCTGATTAAGCAAAAATTGATCTTTCAGTTTTAGTGGACTTTCAAACACCTCTATAGGGAGGCATTGTTAAACTGAGATAGATGCTGGAGGTGAAATAATGGATATTTTCTTTTGCAAAATCCTTGAAGTTTGCAGATGTTCATGTACTTTTAAATTATATTCCTTGTGTATGGAGATTAATGGCAGGACAATCATTCACTTTACATGCCCTAATGGTCACTAGGAGACTTGGAAAGCCTGGGAAGATAGTTTCCCACCAACTATTATACAGTGGTCTGAAGATCTTAACACGCTTGCTACATTTGAACATACGTTCTATAAAAACAAACTTCATTTGGATACATATTTGGACATTTGGGTGGCATATACTGTGGCATATAAATGTAAAGTAAAATTGGATGTATTGATGTTTAGATAAATTCTTGTCATGAGCTGACAATTCATTTTCTTCTTGTGATTTTTTTTGTTTGTTTCCTTAATGAATTTGCAATTCTTTTTAAAAAAATCAATTAAAACACTGGTCCAAAAAAAGAGGGAAAAAATCCATTCAACTCAAAATAGGCAGGCAAAAAAAACCCAAACAACTTGGCACATGTTGATTCATGCTCACAACTGTATCTACACTCATCCACTTCCACAAGTGGATCGATGTATTAAAAAATCAATTCACATTGACTGGATTGAAATAAAACTGGATTGAAAAGCAAAGTTAGAAATGTCTGACTACATTAGGCAGCCAGGCATTGAGACAACAGTGTCTTTATGATCAGTACATTTGAACGGAAAACAAAAACAAATGTACAGCTGTTGAATAAGTTATTAATCTGGGGGGAGGCGGGATTCAATCAGTGTATTGTTTTCTTAATTTAGACGTTGAGTAGCTGTCCCTGAGGAAGAGCATTTGTGTTAAAAGAGATGGGACCTTCAGAAGTCATCTTTGTTAATAAACCTTTCTTCTATTTCCCGTTGGGCTCAACATCTCATCATTCAGTGTCAATCCGTCATATGAAAGATTCATTACAACTTCGTACCACTGGGAAAGGCCTGCTAAACCACTCCCAGATCTTTGGGGCTCTCAGGGGTGGGAAAAATCAGGGGGAGGTGTGCTGTGCTCCTATCAGATAGTTTTCAGACAATTGAGTAGCTTGTATTTACTACACAGTCAGTTCATCAGACGTAAAAAGGAACAAGCCCTCATTTAGCAAGGAGGAGCATCCTGATAATCTGCGGAGTCTGTACCTCCCACAGATAGCAGTGTAGATTAGGAGCAGGGCTTTTATTTTCATCTGGAGTGGCAGAGGCCATTGCCACCACCAGTTGCCAGGGCAGGAAAGGGGAAACAGATGGGATGGGAGGCTGGGGGTGGGGAGAGGTCAGTGCAAGCCTGAGCCCCCAGGACACTGACCCTCAAGCCTGACCGTGGCTCTGCTTCTCCCTCCACCGCCTCATCCTCAGAGAGGCCATGAAATGGCCTAGCTCATGCATCCCCAAACTTGGCCCTCCAGCTGCTTTGGGACTACAATTCCCACCATCCCTGACCACTGGTCCTGTTAGCTAGGGATGATGGGAGTTGTAGTCCCAAAACAGCTGGCAGGCCAAGTTTGGGGATGCCTGGCCTAGCTGTTTGTGTGTCGCCATTGACTGGGAATGCGCCTCCAATTTTGGCTCAGGTGGCGGTGGTTTTGGCACAGAACTGCATCACAAAATCTGCCAAGGAATTCTGGAGGCTAGCTGCATTTTAGCTTGCGTATTTTTTCAGGAAATAGGAAATGTGTTGGTTCACATTTAAACTGAGTTTTCCCTGCACCCCTAGAGACTTGCTGTATTGCAGCCAGAAGCAGCACTCTAAGATAAACAGCAAACCAAGCGACAGTTCTCATAGGGCCACCCACCTGATCCACCCTGTGTTCCTGATCTGTGGACCATTGTTGTTGTTGTTCAGTCATTCAGTCGTGTCCGACTCTTCGTGACCCCATGGACCAGAGCACGCCAGGCACGCCTATCCTTCACTGCCTCTCGCAGTTTGGCCAAACTAATGTTAGCAGCTTCGAGAACACTGTCCAACCATCTCATCCTCTGTCATCCCCTTCTCCTTGTGCCCTCAACCTTTCCCAACATCAGGGTCTTTTCTAGGGAGTCTTCTCTTCTCATGAGGTGGCCAAAGTACTGGAGCCTCAACTTCAGGATCAATTCTTCGGCAATCAGCCTTCTTTATGGTCCAGCTCTCACTTCCGTACATTATTACTGGGAAAACCATAGCTTTAACTATACAGACCTTTGTCGGCAAGGTGATGTCTTTGCTGTGGACCGTAGATCAGGGAA
This sequence comes from Darevskia mixta, assembly GCA_034641385.1. NCBI lineage: Eukaryota > Metazoa > Chordata > Lepidosauria > Squamata > Lacertidae > Darevskia > Darevskia mixta. The sequence goes on from JAWWNH010000149.1 coordinate 3,702,737, forward strand.
ATTCACCTTATGCTACCCCAGGAGCCACTCACCCCACCCAAGATCTCGCCCCAAAGCAATTCAGGAGCAGGGAGAAGAGTTTTGAAATGGGTTTTCAATCCCTGAAAAAAGTTGGGAGCGCATTGCACTGTGCCGAGTCAAATTCCCACCCCAACCCCCTTGGCACATGGTAATTTCAACAAACTGTAACATGAACTCAGTGGACAAGATCCAGCCACATTTAAGTACTTTTAATTCCTTTCAACTTCCAGGGGGAAAAAAGTTGAGCATGTCCTTAACTCCCCCAATGAAATCAATGGGACTTAAAAGTGCTTAGCTTGGTCTGATAGAGATTGGTGCTCAATGTTATTAAATCGAATTATAACTCAGCAGTTTGTAAGGGTTTCCGTTTTAAGTATATTTTTTGTGGTAAATGATAAGCAGCAGTATCTGTCACACTCAGGCAAGAACTGAGAACATAAGCCTTTTTTTGGATCTCAAGAGCTTTTCTCCAGAGACTGATAAAACACTCAGGTGCTACACAAATTTATTCAGAGGTATTTGTCAAGTCAAATAAAATAAGACTTTCATAGCACTAGGATTCCCCCCCCCCGCCCTAAAGAAATGTCTGCCAGCACTTGAGAATTTATTCCAATGCTGCAAAGTGGCAGGGAACATATGTTTCAGTGTGCCCACACTCTGCCGCATTGGAGACCACGTATGCAAATATGCATTGCGTACACTGGATTTGTAACTGAATGTGAAAGTCTGAGTGGCTATTACTCTTGTCCGAAAGATGAGCGTGTTTTGCCCTGACCTGTGAGCTGCTCCTTCATTGCTTCCCAGAGCATCTTCAGAAAGTTGCATTTGGGCAGAAAAACAGAAAAGCGGGCACTGGATTATGGCATCGTTTCATGCTAGGGGCTGGACTGGAACTGCAAGTTCCAACATCCCTGTTGGGAAAATGATGTTGCATGGTCTGCTCCACTGAAAAGTATGCCCCTAGATGTTTATGAAGACCAGGGGTGCCAACTTGAATAAAATTTGGGGAGCAGGGGGGTTAAGCCCTGGCCCTCATCATCGATCACAAGACGTAGTGCGTACTCAAAATTTGAATGCCAATGCCCATTAACTTTGGGGGTCCCCAGCCCCCTCAAATATTTTATTGGGGGGCTGAAGGGACCTCAGCCCCTAGGAGTTAGCTCCTATGATGAAGACTGATTACTGTTCTGGCAGCCCCAGTATCAGACAATGGTTGCAGGCAGTGGTAGCTGTTTCTGGTACTGCTGCAACATCCTAAAGCGGTTTGAGATGCCTCTGCATAGATGATCAGCCCTTGCACACAACTTCACAAGCTTATTTCCTGACTTGGCAGTTCAGAGGGTCAATTCATTACCCCCTCAGCACCAGCAGTGCTTGAACAGTATGTCAGTTTGCATTATAGAGCAGGATGCCTTACGTCTGTATCTCTAGAAAGCAGTGCTTTTCTTTCTGGGGGTATTCCAAGGTACGCAGTACTGGCACATCCCCACCCCACCCCCCAAAAAATGTTAAAAGTGTGGCACTTATTGTAACAACTTCATGTAGCACTGCTAGAAATATTATTCAAAGTGAGAGCTACCTGCCTCCCCATGTCAGTCCGAAACTGTTGAACAATGGGTGGTAAATCTATAAACCAAAGTTAAGGATAGTTAAGGACATTCTTGTTTGCCAGAAATTAAGTGGCTATTGAGCCCTTTATTGCAATTTTAATAATAAATGAACAGAAAATATTAAAATACGAGTTTGCGGGCAAAGGTATGGATTAAAACTGCCGTTTAAAGGGTAAAGAAGGACAAAATCTTAAAATAAAATAAAATTGAAATGAGGGTGATCTAGCCCAGACGTAAAGATTAGATGATTTATTTAATTTTTTTAAAACTCTCATTAAATTGCATTTGTACCCATTAAATCATTCAAAGTCAGCACAGCTTCATGTTACTGCAAGATGTAATGGAATGTATAAAATGTATAAGTGCCCCGACAACAATATAAAGCTAGAACCAAGGGAAATATCAAAGTACTATCATTTCACAGAGGAAATATAGCAAGTATTCTGTGCCTGGGGCTGCTTTCCATTTTGCAGGATATAAACAGAAGCACTTAGCAAGAGAAGAAACCAAAAGTCGTGCTGATCAGTATGGATTTAGAAGGTGGAATCGTATGGCCTTGCCAACTTGTGCAAATCCAATAGGGAGATTAACAGTGCAATCCAAAACCCACAGATCCACCACAAATCCCTCATTCTAGCTGAGCTGGGGCTATGCTGCAGCAGCTGTATAAAACATGCCTACCCTGGGGGAAAGACCAGGACCTGTCTGCAGCTGCTGCCCAGGGGACCTCTATCTCCCCAGTGTGGTGAGATAGAGAGCCAGCGTGGTGTAGTGGTTAAGAGCGGTAGTCTCGTAATCTGGTGAACCGGGTTCGCGTCTCCGCTCCTCCACATGCAGCTGCTGGGTGACCTTGGGCTAGTCATACTTCTTTGAAGTCTCTCAGCCCCACTCACCTCACACAGTGTTTGTTGTGGGGGAGGAAGGGAAAGGAGAATGTTAGCCGCTTTGAGACTCCTTCGGGTAGTGATAAAGCGGGATATCAAATCCAAACTCTTCTTCTTCCCCACACCTGCTGGGCCTCTCCAGACTATGTTTTTATATATGCTGGAAGCTACCCAGAGTGGCTGGGGCAACCCAGTCAGATGGGCAGGGTACAAATTAATAATAATTAATAATAATAATAATAATAATAATAATAATAATAAAGAGCTCAGTTTTATTTTGTTTTTTGTTTAAATTCCTGTTATTTTTTTATAACAGTTCTAAGTTCTAAGAGTTCTAAGATGGCGGTGCGCATAGACGGCAGCGGCTGCTCAGTGCTCTCCCTTATTTTTTTTAGCTTTTACTGCTCTTACTCATGTTGAGTACACTTTTGGTTGGGGAAACAATTGTTTAAATGAAAAATGAATTTATCATTATTATTATTATTATTATTATTATTATTATTATTATTATTATTTTATCCAATTTCATTGTACTTGTACAATGACAATAAAGAAATCTTGAATCTTGAATCTTGAATAATAATAATAATAATAATAATAATAATCTGAATATGTGGAGGATTGAACCAGGGAACTTTGCATCCATAGCCAAATGTTCTCCTGTCAAGATCCAGCCCTTCCCCTGTTTCTTCGGATCCCGTGACTCATAAGAGCGCTGCTGCTTTTCTGAGGTATATTACAGTGGGCCATACATCATCATAAGGAATGGTTTACAAAAGGTGTAATCCATACAACACGACAAGCGGTTCATTTTAATACCTACAGCAAAGCCGTGAATAGTGATGGGTGGGGGGAGAGAGAACACCAAGTAGCGTTTTAGGAGGGGTTGACATTTGGAAAACAAGTGTGTGTGACACCACAGCTGTTGGCTAAATACTATGATTTATACAACACACTCGGCTTTTCAAGGGCCGTAGAAAAGGTTAGAATGGTTCCACAGAACATCGCTTTGCTACCTTTAGGGTTTTCCGGTGCCGTGGAATATGAAAGCCCTGGATGTGAGATGCATGCCTTTTAAACAAAAATGGGTAAGTGTGGGGTGGAAATGTAGTTTTATATATATATATATATATATATATATATATATATATATATATATATATATAATGATAATTCAGCAACAGGAACATATTTTACCAAGGCGGTCCATGACCTTTTGTACTGCTCTGTTACTTACCAGATGGGCTGGGATTTTTATTTCTCCATTAACAGGCTACCCAGGAAGAACAGAAAAAACTAGAATGAGTAAGATGTGTGCCATTTGCCCAGATTAGCAAAAGGGACCCTAACAAGCAGAATAATTCAGGTTCATAAATGCCAGGAAGGAAGAGGAAACTCTGCTTCCATACCAGGTATTTAGTGTTTTCCTATGTTGCCATTTCTTTCTCCACACTATCTATCTATCTATCTATCTATCTATCTATCTATCTATCTATCTATCTATGCACATATGCACATATGCACATATACACATATACATATATACATTCAGAAATCTGAACTATTTCCATTTGGGTTAATTTGTTTTACCATTATATTCCTTAGGAGCTGCTATTTCTTAACGTATCATTATTGATCCTTTAAGGCTACAATATTGAATCTTTAGAGTCCCAGCAGTAAAGGAGTGCTGTAATTAAATCCTGGTTAAAAGGTAACTTTCAAAAATGAATTTTGTGGAAGTCTTTCTAGCACTTTGCTGCCAGTAGACTTAAAACAGAAATGTAGATTCCCCCCCCCCCTATTTTACTTTATTTTTAAAACATTAACATTTAGATTCTCTGAGTTCGGGTTCCATTTTAGAATTTACCAACAACTTCAGATCCGATGGGCGAGTGCTGTTGCCAAAAGCGACGTCATCCTTTCTTCCCCAGCATCAGTTGCACACTTTTTGTTTAACATTCCCAAGAGCTTTTCCCAGTTGGCAGTCGAACGGTGGCACGGAAAGACACGGGCATTGTTTGAGCAATCCCTCTTTCCAAACGTGAAAGGAAAAGAATGGCTTTTAAAGAGGATTTTCAGGTGGGCTCTTGTAGTTCAAACAAATTAAGGCACAGATGCTATAGCTTCCACCCTTGGAGGGGATAGAGAGCCGGCAGTGGGACTCTTGCCACAAGCCCAAGGCCTGCTATTTAGCTAATCCTATTAGTTAGATAATCATGCTGTGTACATCTGGCATGTGGCAGACTCTTACAGTTGGCACAAAACTAGCCTCTCCTTTATTAACAAACCAGGCACATCTTATCTGCTCCATGCTTGCAAGATTCTTGTTCTATCTTTTTCTTTTTGCAAGGGGTTGCTGTAAATAGCTTAGGAGAGCCGGGGCTCAGGAACCCTGTGGCCCTCTGTGGCTGCTGAGGGACTGCAGCTCTGATCAGCCTCAGCCAACATAAACCAAATGTCAGGGGTGATGGGAGCTGGTCCAGCAACACCTGGAGGCTAGAGATGGGGAAATCTGTCATTTTCAGTTCTCCACTCTTCAGTTTTTCACATTTCAGCATTGGTTGCTATTTTTCCTCCTCAAAATTGGTCAGTATTTTAGAGAAGCTTTCTCCTCATATGCACATTTCTGCATGCAGTTTTCCCCGGTATACATATTCCCCACCCCAAACGATTTAATGGAATAATAATAATAATTTATTATTATTATTTATACCCCGCCTATCTGGCTGCGTTTCCCCAGCCACTCTGGGTGGCTAACAGCAGAATATTAGAAACACAATAAAACATCGAACATTAAAAACTTCCCGAAACAGGGTTGCCTTCAGATGTCTTCTAAAAGTCAGATAGCTGTTTATTTCCTTGATATCTGATGGGAAGGTGTTCCAAAGGGAGGGTGACACTACCGAGAAGGCCTTCTGCCTGGTTCCCTGTAACCTCACTTCTCACAGCGAGGGAACCTCCAGAAGGCCCTCAGAGCTGGATCTCAGTGTCCAGGCTGAATGATGGGGGGTAGAGACACTCCTTCAAGTATACTAGGCCAAGGCCATTTAGGATTTTAAAGGTCAGCACTAACACTTTGAATTGTGCTCGGAAACGTACTGGGAGCCAATGTAGGTCTTTCAAGACCGGTGTTATATGGTCTCGGCGGCCGCTCCCAGTCACCAGTCTAGCTGCCACATTCTGGATTAATTGTAGTTTCCGGGTCGCCTTCAAATGTAGACCCACGTAGAGCGAATTGCAGTAGTCCAAGAGGGAGATAACTAGAGCATCACATTTCTCTTCCATCCCTTTAAAATAACCCCGCTATAGAAGATCCAAATGGTATCCTCAAGAAGACCATGGCAGTGAAAGAGATTGATCCAGTTGTGAACAGTCTGGAGGGGGGATAGAAAAATGCACTCACTCAGAACACTACATCCCAGGTCATTACTGAAAATGATTGGTAGTAGTTTTCAAGAAGGATATTTTTTTTCCTATGGAATGTTATCCCAGAAGTCATTGCAGCTGGATAGTGTGATGGCCACTATCTTAAGGGGCTTTTTACAAACAAATTCAAATAGGAGATGTTTGTGTCTAGAAAAGAACCTTTATCTTCAGAGACTGTATGGGTTTCATACAAAAGTGATTTTCTGCATAGGGAAAGCAAGGCAACTTCTTAAAGATAAAGGTAAAGGGACCCCTGACCATTAGGTCCAGTCGTGTCCGACTCTGGGGTTGCGGCGCTCATCTCGCTTTCTTGGCCGAGGGAGCCGGTGTACAACTGGTCATGTGGCCAGCATGACAAAGCTGCTTCTAGTGAACCAGAGCAGCGCACGGAAACACCGTTTACCTTCCCGCCGCAGCGGTACCTATTTATCTACTTGCAATTTGTGCTTTCGAACTGCTAGGTGGGCAGGAGCAGGAACCGAGCAACGGGAGCTCACCCCGTCGCAGGGATTCGAACCGCCGACCTTCTGATCAGCAAGCCCTAGGCTCTGTGGTTTAACCCACAGCACTACCTGGGTCCCTAAGGCAACTTCTTAGAATCATAGAATTGTAGAGTTGGAAAGAACCATGAGGATCATCTAGTCCAACTCCCTGCAAGTGAAGGAATATTTTGCACAATACGGGACTCAAACCCACAAACCTGAGATTAAGAGTCTCGGGCTCTACCAACTGAGCTAAAAATGTCCCCCACCTTTGGCTGAAACAGTATGTAAGAAAAGTGAAACTAAATCCAAATATGTACCTCTGCTTGTACTAACAGAAACATGGGAACTGCTATAGAATACTTACAGCACCACAAAGACTTGTGTTGGAGCCCACATTTGCAGAATGGTGTTGCAAGTGGCCCACCTTTTCCTTCCACTCATGATCTTTTGAGCCCAACCATGAAGCTACAATGACCAGGCATTGAGGGACAGATGCTAGCCATGGTACATAAAAGGAACATCCATGTTCACTGACAGTATATCACAAATTACTGAAAGCTGGGAACAAATAGTAGGAGATATGTTCTCCTAGTCATACGATGCTTCCAGAGAACTCTGGTGGGCCACTCTCAGAGGAAATGTTGTGGGAAACCGATCTTTGGTTTGAGCCAACATGAGATTCCTCCAAGGGCACTTCCAAACCATTCACCGACAAATTCAAGTTGCACAATTCAACTTGATTTAGAGCTTTTCCACAAGAAACCTGCTCTCCCAATCCTGAAAAGAAACCAAACTTTTGTGATAAGGAAAGCGATGGGGGGAATTAAATTGAAACTGAGGGAATAACACTTGCTCAACACAACGTTGCAGAACCTCCCCAGAAACAAATAGTGATGAATGCTCAGCAAATAGCTGATATCCTCTCCACAAAATCTGTGCAAGCAAATCAGGGTGAATCAACTACATAATTTGAATGTTGTCGTTGTTTTCACTATGCATTTGGACACCTCTTAAGATATTGTAACCAAAGTTTGCATGATGCTTCCTGAGATCAAGGGGCAGGTTTTCCTCTCTGTTTCGATGCAATTGGACACCATTTTAAATCAGGATGGTGAACTGAGCCTTTCAACATCACACCGATCTTCCAAGGCAACTACTCTATTCCCAAATTAAGAATGGAAAGTGAAATACCGGAGGACAGCAAAAGGGGTTTAAAGTTTATGGTCTACCAAGACTCTAGGAGTCTTGGTAGACCATAAACTTGACATGAGTCAACAGTGTGATGCAGCAGCTAAAAAAGCCAATGCAATTCTGGGCTGCATCAATAGGAGTATAGCATCTAGATCAAGGGAAGTAATAGTACCACTGTATTCCGCTCTGGTCAGACCCCACCTGGAATACTGTGTCCAATTCTGGGCACCACAGTTCAAGAAGGATACTGACAAGCTGGAACGTGTCCAGAAGAGGGCAACCAAAATGGTCAAAGGCTTGGAAACGATGCATTATGAGGAACGGCTTAGGGAGCTGGGTATGTTTAGCCTGGAGAAGAGAAGGTTAAGGGGTGATATGATAGCCATGTTCAAATATATAAAAGGATGTCATATAGAGGAGGGAGAAAGGTTGTTTTCTGCTGCTCCAGAGAAGCAGACACGGAGCAATGGATTCAAACTAGAAGAAAGAAGATTCCACCTAAACATTAGGAAGAACTTCCTGACAGTAAGAGCTGTTTGACAGTGGAATTTACTGCCAAGGAGTGTGGTGGAGTCTCCTTCTTTGGAGGTCTTTAAGCAGAGGCTTGACAGCCATCTGTCAAGAATGCTTTGATGGTGTTCCTGCTTGGCAGGGGGTTGGACTGGATGGCCCTGGGGGTCTCTTCCAACTCTATGATTCTATGATTCTAAATCTTAAAAATACAGTATAAGCACTGGTAACTGGGAAACACTGGCCTGCGAGCGCTCCAATGGAGATCAGCCTCTACCAAAGGCGTTGTGGACTTTGAAGAAGCACAAACTCAGAACAAAAGGGAGAAGCATGCTAAGAGGAAGGCACATTTGGCAAACCCTCACCGTCATCAGCTCCCACCCGGAAACCTATGTCCCCACTGTCGAAGGACATGTGGAAGTGACTTTAAAAGTTTAAGAGTCACTTTCAGTTATTTCCATTTTGTAAATCTGAAAACTAATATCACATTTAGATTTGTAGACTACATTTTCCCAAGAGGTTTCAAACTCTTGAGATATATTCAGGCTTGGGGGTGGGATGCAGAAATTGGATCTTTTTGTTACGTTTCTCTGTGACCCTTACATGGGGACAAGATTCTTTTCTGAGAGCTGGCGAAAGCCTTTTGAAGACAATGCAAATGGATATATGAGCACGCACAGGCAGAGAGGGGGCAGTATTGTGGCAGAGATCGCTGCCCTGAATGACTCCTACTCATTTCAAATTCCTTCAACATCTGTAGTTTGAAGTTTCACCGGTTTCACGGTGTAGGAGACAGTTTCTTGAATATTTTGATTCTTAAAAAAAACAAAAACAAAAAACTGATTTATCTAGGTCTCAAAACTATCTATTTAAAAGCTTTCCAAGAGTGAATGAACCGGTTAAAAACAGTGATATCTTTTTGCGATGATATATGCAGTAAATGGGCGCTTAGCTCATTTAATTACATAATAATAATAATAATAATAATAATAATAATAATAATAATACAGTGATCCCTCGACTTACGAGTGACCCGACTTCCGTATTTTTCGAGTTACGAGGGATCAAAGCGGCCGCGCGGCTATGAATTTTTTTGACTTCCGAAAGGAAGGCGCGGCCATTTTAGATAGGGTTTCCTCAACTTCCGAAGTTTAGATAGGGTTTTTTTCGACGTACGAATTTTTTTTTTTGCCCAATGTATTCCTATGGGGACTCGACTTACGATTTTTTCGACATCCAATGGTCCCGTCGGAACGGATTACCTTCGTAAGTCGAGGGTCCACTGTAATAATAATACCCCACCCATCTGTCTGGGTTTCCCCAGCCACACTAGGAGGCTTACAGCACATATAAAAACATAGTAAAACGTCAAGCATTAAAAACCCTTCTCTTTCTCTCCTCTTGAGTTTTCTATATTTGGAATCACCTTTGTACATATTTACTGAACAGTCTCAGAACAGGTGTTCAAAGCATTTTGGTTTTCAGGTGGATGGGTTCAGGTTCAGTGGATGATAGCAGGGTGGGCTGGGGCAGCAGCACAGTACCACAGAGTGACTGTCACAACACAAGCATCGTTGCTGCTAAGCAGGATTGCCCAGTGCCATTGCAAGGCCATGGATGTGCACACACACTGGTGAAACCAATCTGGTGTTCCCACTAGTGTGTCCACACAGCACTGGCTTCATCGCCTCCCTGTCCTGCCTCATTCCAGCAGTGATGCCCATGGCTTGAGGGCAGCTCTACAGCACTGCCCCCCTTACACTGGCAGCTTCTGGGCGAAAGGAAATTCCAAAGGTGGTACCAATGAACTTGGATTGGGGATATCACAAGAACAGCCAGCTGCCATCTCCAGCCTAAGGTGGAGGGAAATAGTAAAGTTCATATACCAGGCATAGGCAAACTCGGCCCTCCAGATGTTTTGGGACTACAGCTCCCATCATCCCTAGCTAACAGGACCAGTGGTCAGGGATGATGGGGGTTGTAGTCCCAAAACATCTGGAGGGCCGAGTTTGCCTATGCCTGTCATATACAGTGGTACCTTGGTTTTCTAATGTCTCTGTTTACGAACGTTTCAGAACTTGAATGCCGGAAACCCGGAAGTAAATGCTTCAGTTTTCGAACGCACCTCGGAAGTTGAACCGGAAACGTGGCTTCCGTATTGAGTTTTCCGTATTGAGATTTGCATTTTAAGGCTTCCGTTTGAGTTTTCGGTTTTTGAATGTTTTGGAACTCAAACAGTCTTCCGGAACGGATTACATTCAAAAACCCAGATACCATTGTATTGCAGCCTGGCTACTGAAATCAGAAAACTCTTTTTTTCCCCCCAGTTTCTACCTGGTTATTGAGCAAGAATCCAAGACTGAGACGAATAACATCGTTTTAATTTTTTTGCCTCAAAATATAAATTCTTTGTAGGAGGAAATTGTTCAGCGAAACATACTCATATCACAGAAAAAAGAAACAAAAACATTATTTCCAGATGAATTGCATTGCGTGACACTCTTAAACCCTGTTCCACTCCTCTCCTCTGCAGTGACATTCTAAAAGAAGATGACACATTCAGGTCACATGGGTCTCCACACCTAATCTGACCCACAGGCACCCAAGAAGGGGAAGACTATGGTGCAACCTGAATTTCCCAAGTTGCCACACTCATAAGCATTCCTCCTATCACAACTAATGCAGGTCGCTCTTTACAGCCAGACAGTTGCTTGTATCTATAAACGTGTGTCAGTAGTCATTGCTTCTACAATGATAGAATCCCTGGGTCTCTATGAGTGGCAATCTGGGCTGAACAAGAAACCAGGACCCACGGAACCAGCCAGAAGTGAGGACTGATGGGGAGGTCAGACCCAGAGAACAAACCAGACGGCAGGGGCAAGGATCAAGGCACCTGTCCAACTGTGTCTCATTTTGTAGGGCCCTGTCCATCTTTGCCCACTTCAGAACCTTGGTATGTTTCTGAAATATACTCGGAGTCAAGTGTGAATTTCATGCTCTTTATTCAGCTCATAGTAGCAAGGAATGAATCTTTCCCCAAAACGTCTGCTATATATACATTATTTACACAATGGGCCCCATGTGATTGGCTAATTCCGGGCTACTCCTGTAGGCCAATCAGGTTGCGGATTCACTTCATCCAGGAGCCTGATTGGCTGCTCTTGCAGGCCAATCAGGTCGCTGATTCACTTCCACCTGGAGCTGGATTGGGTGGCTCCTGCGGACCAATCAGACTGCTGCATTTTGGATCCTATTGTTCTAGGATTCAGCTCAGTACATAACAGTTTCGTTCCACTTTCCCCAAAATTTCCCCCTAATATTTTGAACTCTCTGCCTCCTATGTCTCTGTGTGTAGGGCTGGGTTTTCACAAAAATGTTTCAGCAAATTTTAATAGTTGTGTGTCAGAGGACGTTTCAGCGGGTGTAGCTTGTTCTAAAACTCTCTCCTCTGCGCAGCCATTAAAGATGCAGGAGCCTTGTCCTGTTTCACATAAGACCACCCTATTTACATGATCCTCAATCCTGCCCGCCATTTCCTATTCTCTGTGAAAGACCAAAGTTGACTTCAATAATGTAGGTCACCTGTTGAGACATTTTAACAAATGCTGTTGAGAAATGCAGCTCTTCTTGGTCTCTGCTCTCTCGTGCCAATCTGTTAATACAGAAGCGCAAGGTTTTGCCAAATTTATGGTGATAAATTATTTATGTTTACATCACACATACTTCCTGTAATGACCTGCAGCAGCTCTATTCCCCCCCCCAGTGAACAATATGAGATATGATTCCCTCCAGTGTAACTGTTGTCTGCCTGCTATTACGGTTTTAATGAGGACAAATTTCACCCAATCCCGTTCCAAGCGGAAAATTCAATTAGCTTAACAATCGTACTATAATGCTACAAATTAGTGATCAAGTCCAATGCCCACAGCCTTTCCCCTGCCACATGAAATAAAGAAGGAAAATATAAATATATCTTTATCCACAACATCCTCTCAGTAAAATCTCCATGATAACACAAAATAGCTACTTGGGGTGGGGAACACACACACAACAACCAATTCCATAACCTTTATTGGCATATCAAATTCAGATGCTTAAGAGCAGGGTTATTAAAAAAATAAAACAATCACTTTATAAACTTCCTGAAGCCACAAATTCAGGAGCATAAGTACAGCATTAAAAATAGCCTTCAATTAGTAAACTTCCTGATATTAAAATACATCTTCATTAGTTCTATATTTAAAACAATATGTTAATTTTCAATAAGCAGCCCCTGAACGCCTCCGCAGTGGCCCGCTCCCCCATGAACCCTCATGTTTTCCCCAAAATCTCCTTAGCAGTATTTTGAATTCCACCCTGTGTGAGGAAGCATAACACAGGGGTCACGACTTTTCAAACCATTTCCAAACAACAGAAAGTGTTGTGGGTACCACATTCATATTCTACTGGCTACAATAAACTGCTTCTTTCAAGCCTGCATTTCAATAGAAAACACACATACACACCACACACAGCCACTTCTTAACAATAAAATAAGCTCAACCCCACCTCCACCAAACTTGTGAAGTGCCCTGAAAAAGGCGCAGAAACAATGGCAGCCTCCTTCCCAGCAGAAGTAAACATTCCAGAAATTAGAGGACAGTTTTCAGCACAGCACTACTTTCATCTCCCCATCTCCCCACCTTGGTTTTCGTTTCTTTTTGTCATTTTAGCATGTCACAGATCCAGGAATTGACACATTGCAGGGATGTTAATTTAATGAGTGTAAAATCTGTGTACCTCTGTACACTTGCATTGTTGTTCACAACTAGCATGCCATGAATGTATAGTATATAATAATAATAATAATAATAATAATAATAATAATAATAATAATAATAATAATTTATTGCTTATACCGGGCCGATCTGGCTGGGTTTCCCCAGCCACTCTGGGCGGCTTCCAACAGGAGATGAAAAATATATTACAACACCAGTCATTACAAAAAAAACCTTCCCTAAACAGGGCTTTATTGGGTTGTTGTTTTTATTTTTATTATATAGTTTGCAGTTTTATATTTTGTTCTGTGAACCACCCTGAGACCTCCAGGTATAGGGCGGTATATAAATTCAATAAATAATAATAATGCATGGCATGGCAACAGTTTATATCTTGCATGAGACAGGAAGATCGGACAAGGATTCCTCCAGTGTCTCACAGTAGACTCTGGAGAGGTCTACTTGTGCTATTTGCATAGTGTGACAATTTATTCTCCTTTCATTCAAATGCTCTCATGGGTGAATAATGCAAAGACAGTATTGCAAACTGAAAGGAAAAAGGGAAACTTAAAAAAAAATGATATGCAGAGCATGTTACAAGCAAAGTTCTACCCCAAATAGACTCTCTGATGCATCAAAAGTTCTGATTTTTGGGCAAAACATTTCCCACACTCTGAACAGTTGTAAGGCTTCTCTCCTGTGTGAACTCTCTGGTGTCTCATGAGTATGTATGTAGTATGTACGTGACAGTTGAGATGTACAAATCAACAAGTCTACTGTCTTTGATGGGTGGGGTATAAGTAATAAAGATTCCACCTAAACATTAGGAAGAACTTCCTGACAGTAAGAGCTGTTCGACAGTGGAATTTGCTGCCAAGGAGTGTGGTGGAGTCTCCTTCTTTGGAGGTCTTTAAGCAGAGGCTTGACAGCCACCTGTCAGGAATGCTTTGATTGTGTTTCCTGCTTGGCAGGGGGTTGGACTGGATGGCCCTTGTGGTCTCTTCCAACTCTATGATTCTATGATTCTTTATCACAAAAGCTAGTGTAGAGGCATCTTATACCTGTGACCAGCAGAGTTTGTGAATAAGCCTTTATTGACCAGAAAACGTCTCATCAACGTACACAGGTAGGGTACCGAAGCATTTTGAGAAGGCCTCTCTTTCCTGCCCACCCCCTCATCCCAAGCTCAGTGCAGCAAAAGGCTGTCAGAAAGTTGCCTGCAAAGCCGTGACTAAGGAGTGAGGCAGAAAATGGTTCTGGGGATGTTTTCAGTGGTATTTCCCCCACCTCCTCCTTTGCCGGAGTGAGTTACTGACTCATTGCTCCTGTGTGGTACAAAAGGTCAATGAGCTGCAGGTTGCGTGGTCTCTAAATGAGACCTAAAACAAGGTCTTGAGCACTCGCCGTCATTAAGATTCCCCAAGCCATTGTGCCAGTGTACAGGGTTGCTAACCCTGATATCTTGGCAAAGCTCCAGCTGAAATAATGATAGCCTGCCTTTCAGAGATTCCAACTACCATTTCAATTGTTAAAGCATTCTTCTCCGCTCGTTTCCCCGCACCAAGGTAATGCTCAGGGTGCGGGGTTCAGCTGCCGGTCCTTGCAAAGCTTTGTGTAGAAAAATGAGCCATGAGAATACTTCCTTTGTCTTCAGCTCAATTGATCTCGCAGCAAGACCGAGTCATGCTTTACATGGTGAGCAAGAACATCTGCCCTGCGATGTTTGAAGGTCTGTGTATCTGTAAAGGGACTGGGACAAATCCAATTATATCTTTCCGCCTGTTGCAAGGGTGGGCAATCTTTTTCAGCCTGAGGGCCACATTTCCTTCTGGGCAACCTTCCAAGGGCCACATGCCAGTAGTGGGTGAGACAATGGGTGTTATGTACTGAGTTGAATAGGATCCAAAATGCAGCAGTCTGATTGGTCCTAGAACAATAGGATTCAGAATGCAGCAGTCTGATTGGTCCGCAGGAGCCACCCAATCCAGCTCCAGGTGGAAGTGAATCCGCAACCTGATTGGCCTACAGGAGTATCCTGGAATTGGCCAATCACGTGGGGCCCATTGTGTAAATAATGTATATAAAGCAGACGTTCTGGGGGAACTTCCATTCCTCGCTACTATGAGCTGAATAAAGAGCATGAAATCCACACTCGACTCCGAGTATATTTCAATGGGTGAAAGTGGGCAGAACACCTAATGCCAACTTTATCTTTGCCCAATAGGGAGGTGAGGTTTCTACACATACTTAGATGCCCTGCCTTGCCCTTTGTCCAAACAAGCAAGTGCCATTATCCGAACTCAATGACACTTTCCAGCCAGGCATAAATACTTGGGGTACAAAGGAGGGTCATTTGGAAGAGTTCGTAGGGCTTGATAGACAGGACATTGAGAGAGGGAAATGGTGGCCAAGGGTGAGTCCACGGTGGCTGCTTTCTGTAGCTTTATCAAATACAAACCCTGAAATTTGTAATTGCTCAGTTTGGGGGAGCGGCACAAAACATGGGGCTCACAGTACAGGATGGAACAAAATGAGTACAAAGCTTTGGCATCAGTTTGGAGGGGATCCCAAATTTCGGGATTTGTATTTAATAAAGCATCTTTCAGCAATACAAAAATGAAGGAAGGAAGGAAGGAAGGAAGGAAGGAAGGAAGGAAGACCCCTCCCTGCAAATGTAAATAAGGTACTCCAGAATTTCACCCACCCACCCCAAATTTTCCAGCCCAACAGTTCTCAGATAATAACTTTCAACTCAGCTCTGGTTGGGAAGTGGTAGGCTGTGAGTTCTGGGGCATCGGATCAGGGAGGCAACCAACGGATCCAACGGATCTTCGGAAGCAACGGAAACTGGGAGGAAGGAGAACTGAGATTCTTACTTTTTTTGAATTTACCAGCAAAAGCTCAGGAAGCTAGTCTTTAGCTTATTTAGATTTGTAGCAAATGAAGCGGTGACCTATTTACATTATGAACTCATCCTTATCCTATTATACTGGGAAGTCAATTGCTTTTAATCATTATGGGAAATATTACAGTGCGGGTGATTCTAATGAGGCAGGGAGGTCTTCCAGGCAGAACATGATGTAATACTGCACAATTATTAGAAAATGGACTTCTTGCCATTATTTCATTCCTTGTCTTTTTATTCACTAATCCACCACTGATCAATTGCCATCGGTTGGTTTCAGATCTCCGTTTTTAAGCTTTGAACTGGACTTTGGGGTCTTGAAAACTGTTTCATTGACTCCTACAATAAAGTATATTTAAAGTTTAAGGCTTTAATAAGAATGATAATTTTATTATTTATACCCCACCCCCCATCTGGCTGGGTTTCCCCAGCCACCCTGGACAGCTTATAGCATAGATAAAAACATAGTGAAATATCAAGCATTAAAAACTTCCTGATACAGGGGTGCCTTCAGATGTCTTCTAAAATATGTGTAGTTCTTTATCTCCTTGACACCTGAAGGGAGGCCGTTCCACAGGGAGGGTGCCACTACTGAGAAGGCCCTCTGCCTGGTTCCCTGTAAGTTCACTTCTTGCAATACACCATACATTTAAATCCTGGGAATTGTAGTTTCTTAAGCATGCTCAGAATTGTAGCTCTGTGGTGCGTAAACTATGGGGATGGGGGGATGTGCTTTAAATGTATGGTGCGTACACAGCCTAACAATTGTTTATAGCACACACCTTCCTGGGATAGCGTTCACATCAGCAAATGCAAGATGTGAAGAGATGATTTTGCCTTGGATAGTGCAAAAAGGCCTTTGGTTACTGCTGATGTAAGAGGTACTTTGATCCTATCTGCTTCCAAAACAAACACTCCAGCCATGGTGGCAGAAGCATAGGCAGCTATACACACAATTCAGAAATGTGTCCCATTCAGAAATGTGTCCCAAGGAAGAAATGGGACTGCCTTCCTAGAAAAGTGGGCACAGGATTCCGGCCTGAAATGTGTGCCTGTAGAGGCAAGTGTGGAAATGATCACTGTTTTCCTTCTCTTTACAAACCCTGAGATTACCCCTTAATCCACA
Source organism: Darevskia mixta (assembly GCA_034641385.1). Taxonomy (NCBI): domain Eukaryota; kingdom Metazoa; phylum Chordata; class Lepidosauria; order Squamata; family Lacertidae; genus Darevskia; species Darevskia mixta. The sequence goes on from JAWWNH010000149.1 coordinate 3,719,652, forward strand.
ATGATAACATTAGCAGCATTTCTAGGGTGTGCTAAGAGTATCTAAAGTGTACTTTGTGATGAACCAGTGTGGTCTTATGGTTCTAGTGAGGTAGAACACCTACAACATTGGTCTTCTGTACTCCTTAAAAACCTGTGTGTTTAGTCAAACATTCTCAAACTGTTAATTCTTTGTCCTGGCTTTTAACGAACCTTTTCATATATTTTGGCAACTCCTATTGCAGCTGCGTGGTTTATAGCATTACTCTTAATTTTGTAAACCATAATCATTCTCCTGAAAGGCAACACAGAAGTGATTTTAAATAAGCAAATAATAAACAAAAGGTGTTGGGCTATGACTAAGGACAGGGGTCTCCAAGTTTTCATTCCCTTGGGCCAGTATCTTGAACAACAATCGCATGGTGGGCCGGAGGGTGGGCGAGCACGCACCTGTATGCACGAGCACACACTATTTCCGGCGCACATCCGGGGCAGAGGAGGCCCGTGCACATGCGCACAAGCTATTTCCAGTGCTCCTCCGACCCGGAAGTGGGTCCCTGTGCTGCGCCGCGCTGCGCCGGTAAGAGTGGGTGGCGGCAGGTGGCGGGGTAAATGAGTGCCTCGGGCTTATCTGCCCCCCGGGCTGCAGGTTGGTGACCCATGACTAAGGAGGTCTGGGTCCAGATTAGGAATGAGTGAGCTAGTCAGTTTTGGTTTCCCTCACTTTATCGTTTTTTTCCTTTCTTCAGTTCTTCACATTGCTTTTAAAAAATGACCTCATGACAATTCATCAGCAGATTTCTCCTAATATACATATGTTTGTATGCTGTTTTACCTCATACACACTTTTTTGCAAAGCAATTACTGTAATATATATATGCCTTTTGCGGGCAAACTTTATTGTAGCATATTCTGGAGAAATGCATTGCAAAATTCAGAGAAGTGTGAATTTTGAATGGTGGCTTTGCTATGATCTGTGTATTGTTTTGGAAAGAGCAATTGTCAGTCAGTGTAAACTACTCAGCTATGCAGACCAAAGGTCTGAGTCACTATAAGGCAGCTTCCTAGGTTTCTAAATTCAAATAAGTTTTTTTTTTTTAAACTTACCTCACAGAGTTGTGACGAGGTCGAAACTCAGGGGTGGGGTGGGGTTGAAACATGTATGCCACCTTGAGCTCTTTGAATGAATGAAATTGCAATAGAAATAAGGCGGTGCAATCCCACTCCACTGGTCATTATATATGTCAAATTAAATAGCCCTGTAGGTAGGACCAATTGTTTAGTTGTTTTCCCACCTGACTGTGCTGCTGCTGCTGTATGTGTGAATGGGACCTCATCTGCCTTTGAATCTGCAGTCCTGTAAGAAGCAAGGAGGCTGAATTAATTCTTTTATACTCAATTCAGGATGAGATTAAAATGTGAACCTCCATTTTCTACTCTGGAATTTTGCTTGTCTCTTAAATGACACCACAACGATGTTGTCTTTCCTATCAGTGGAACACCTGTCAGTCAGCTAAAAACTTCAGTGGAGAAGAAGAGGGAAGATGGACATTCTTGATACAGACGTGATAGCTTCTAAAAGAAAGGGGTATTTCTTGTTAACCTAAAAAAGAAAGAAAGAATATAAAGATTGAGCTGTGAAAGCTAATACGTTGGAGAAGGTAATGTGCCATTCTTGATTTGCCCAAAGATTTCAGCTGTAAACAGGCCATTTCCTTCATTTCCTACCAGGCAACTAGATCTCAAACTTTTGAAAAAGAAAATACCTAACACCCATCATATACTATAAATAGCACTCACATTTACCATTTGAAACTTGCAAAATAAAATTTCAATCGGTATTGTTGGTGACTTGTAGCAAAATATGAAGAGGTGACCCATAACCTAAGGATGAGCGTATTAATCTCTGGCTCTACATGGGGACAATATATCTAGCGGGGGAAATAAGCCCAGCAAAAGAGACTGTGCTGAAAACTCTAGTGCATAACTTTCTCTTACTTAAGTATCATGCCCTACTTCTAAGAGCTTAGAGCAGCAGTTTATCCTGGGAGCGACCCCAACCCCTAAGGTAAATTATGCTGGAGTAAGTGGACATGGGGAAGGGGTTAATTTCCTTCATTAGCATGTTACCCCATAGATAGCCTGAGATGTGTGGGTATAGAGCAGTATATAAATTTAATAAATAATAATGGATGAGCTAAGCCAACAGGTGCATGGTCAGCCAAGCCAGTTGCTATGGTCAATCAATCAATCAATCAAAGTTTATTGCGTTAGCCATTTGGCCATAGCACAAGTAGTAAGTCCCAGCAGTAGCCTGCCATTCTTATACATTTGCAAACATCAGGTATAAAATCATTGTAAGTAAAACAGGTAAGATAAAAACAATAACAATTATGTAAACTGTTGGTCTAAACTGTTGGACTAAACTGTAGGGCTAAAAGAGGTTAACCTGAATTTCGGGGCCTGCAGGATATAAATGGCCACGCCACGAGTGACTATGGGATTGGCATCCACCAATAGATATTTCAAGCGGTCATCTTCTGTGGCAATGGTCGGAGGAATTAGTAGGAGGAGCCTCGATCTTATTGAGTCATAGAGAGGGCAGTGGAAGAAAAAGTGGGCAAAGTCCTCTATCTTTTCCCTGTTGCACGGGAAGAGGGGTGTTGGAGTATATTCCCTGTAGGAATGCTGTGGGAATGGAGTGAAAGCGTGCGAGTGTGAAAGCTCTTCTTTGCATGGGGTTCGTCAAATCACTCAGGGGAAGCCACGTGGATAAGCTGGCCGAGTTGGATATTGCCAGATCCAGCGCTTCGTCCCTGTCTAAAATCCAGTTACGGATTTTGTCTTTGTCCCATGATGTCAGAACGGCAAAATCTGGAAGGGAATACCGTTCGCAGATTATCTCCATGCCTTTTAACCAAGTACGGCTGCCGGTAAAGGCCATGGTAACAGCCTAGTGCCGACTATAAATGATTAAGGCGTGTCAGTTCATCAGTATGTCTGTCAGTCTGGGGTCAGTGAGTCAATCTATCTGTGAGACAGAGTCTGTGTTAGGTACTGAATTGTAAGAGCAACAGAAATTCTCCCCACTCAACCAGGGGACTAAAGAGGCACAATGTTATTTGTACCTTCAAGAGACAGTGGCCTCTGGTGCACTATACACCAGTATCATACCACTTTATGAAATCATGGCTCTTCCCAAAGGAACCTGGGAACTGTAGTTTGTTAAGGGTTATTAAGAGACCCTTATCCTCCTCTCTCAGCTTCAGTTCTCAGAGTGGTTCAATAGTCATGCCCTCTTCCCAGGGAATGATGGGAATTGTAGCTCTTTGAGGGGACTAAGGATATCCAATGAACTCTCAGTTCCCTGTGCAAACTACAGTTCCCAGGATTCTTTGAGGGAAGCCATGACTCTTTAATGGGGTGTGATGATGCTTTAAATGCATGGTGCAGATGCAGCCAGTATCCTGCTTACACCTCTTCCTTTGCTCCAGACTAGACAATGGCCAGCACCATTTCAAACTCAATTCACAGGCCCTAACAGAGTTATTGTTTAAACTAAGATGCATGTTTTGCCTTCAGTAATATGAGTGCTAACAGCTACTGTGAAAAGTATGAGTAGCTGAGCAGAAAATGAGCACTCCAAGGCTCCGCTCAAATAGCATCTTAAAAGCTGCTTGTTGAAACTCCTCAAGTAGAATTTTTTGCTTTCCCTCCAGATGGCCACCATGGAATAGCAATCTATTTGCATTAATTTATTGAATTAGGTCCATTTACTGCTGAAGAGCCTCATATATATATATATATATATATATATATATATATATATATATAAAATGAAAGCAACTACAAACAATAAGTATTTTAGATAAAGCACCCAAAGGGCACATTTTCATAAATAAATTGTCCCTTAGTACCTGTATCCATCCTCCCCTCTGATGTCTGTTACAATATACCACATTTTCCCATCTATAAGATGCCCCCATGTATAAGATGCCCCCTATTTTGGGGGACTCAGATTTAAGATGTATCTGTGTATAAGACGCCCCCTAATTTTTGACATTTTTAAGGGGGGGGACCTAGTCTTATACACAGAAAAATACGGTATATATTTGCGTGTCGAGACCCAGTATTGGCTTAGGCATTGGAATCGAACCGATTACTGTACAGTGGTATCTTACAGACGCTTCATGTTACAGATGCTTCAGGGTACAGACTCCGCTAACCCAGAAATAGTACCTCAGGTTAAGAACTTTGCTTCAGGATGAGAACAGAAATCGCGTGGCAGCAACGCGGTGACAGCAGGAGGCCCCCATTAGCTAAAGTGGTACCTCAGGTTAAGAACAGTTTCAGGTTAAGAACGGACCTCCAGAATGAATTAAGTTCTTAACCCGAGGTACCACTGTATATCTGACTCCTGCCCGCCACGCAGGGAGTCCTGTAAGGGTCAACCACCAGTAGGGGGAGCCCTGTCAATTCAAACCAACTCAAGCTCCCCCTGGGTTAGTGACAGGGTCGTGGCATGGCCCTAGCCCCGCCCTGGGCTTCAGACAAGATCTACACCCTCAGATTCCTTTAATGGAATACCCTTAAGCTTGGAGGGACAGGTGATGGCCACACCTCACCTCCCCCATCATAAGATCAACCAATGCCTAACCGCCAAACCTTACAAAGTTGTGGCGACTGCTACAAGGTAGGCGAAAACCAAATGGCCCATGCCAATTTGCCAAGTGGAAAAATTCCTCCCAAGCCCCTCAACGGCGACCAACCAAGGTCCATAGCAAGGCCAATGTCAAAACCTGAAGATAGGGAGGGTGGGCGGGAGATCGATGAAGTGAGCCAAAAGGACGCTTCCTGGCTCCAGCCTCAGTTTAAGAGGGGCCCGGCCACACACCCCAGCCAGCAGATTGACAGGCTGGAACAAAGATGTGGCCGAGATCTCCGGGTGATGCGGGATTCCGCCCCCCCCCCCCACAGGGAGGGGGTGGCCACGTGGTCCACCGGAACTCCTCCCCACTGGGAATTGGAGCGGATATATTAATAAAGCTTTTTTTCTGTGTGAAACAAACTTTTAAGAAGCTATACAATACGATGCTTTTCTTCAGGATCACAGCAGCTTTTTAAAAAAAAGGTTTTTTTAAATACCATTTATTCAAAAGCTTTGTCCACTGCCATAATAATACACCATTCTCTGAAATTATCACAGCAGCTTTAACCCCCCCCCCAAAAGGAACAAAATTGCAACACAGACCTAAAGGGTAGCAATTAATGCAATATTTTTAAAGGATTTAACTCATTAATCATTAATTTACAAAATTTAAAGTGTCTGGTCAAATAAACAACCCATCAAAAATGTTATAGAATAAATAAAATTCTTACTGGGGGGGGCATTTCTCACTGACTTGACAGCTGAGGAGTGGTTTGAACAGGGGGGTTCTGGGCTGGCAGCATACTCACTTAACCATCCAAGCTAACAAATTTCCCTTTCAATTCAGGTGGAATTCAGTTTCCAGCTTCATAAAATGTAGAACTCCACTCCCATCCATTTGAGGAACTTGACTCTTTCTGTTGAAAAGTTCCCTTAAAAATTCATCAAAGCAGGAAACTCAGATTTCAACTTCAGTTGAACTTTGGTGCCAAATTGGCTTCAGTCCTTAACTCTGCAACTTTCACGGGGTCTATTCTCTCCCCCCTCTCTTCAAGCCAATATGCAAGCTTTTTGTATATTTTAAGAGAGAAGAGGCACTATGCAAATAGCACAAACAAGACGTGAATGTTGTGAACAGGGGGCGAGATGGAATCAAGTGTATTAGAGTCTTGCCGTTAGGGATGACAGGTAGCTATTTCTTTCACTTCAGAGACCCCAATAAATCAAAACAATGGAGCTGATGGTGTGGTATAATTGTCTCTGATAGGGTGCAGTGAGTGTTATTTATGATTGTTTGCAAAATATGCTGTCAGAATGGCAGGCTGCAAAGAACCTTAGCTTTATTTATGGATTTCCCTGTCATCCTACACCCTTTAGTGTACCAGTGTGTTATTTATTTGTTTATTTATTGAAGGAAAACACAAATTTACTGCCCTACAAACCCAAAACAATGTTTAACCACAGTACACAAAGTGAATCCGCAAACCAGGGAATGATGTATCAGGATGCATTAGGTTGTATTCAGCTAAGTTATATTCAGAGTAGGGCCACTGAACAGAAGGAAGCCAATTTAGTCATCTTCAATAACTTCAATGGTACTACTTGAAGTAGGACTAGCATTGCATACAACCCATTGTTTGACACAAGAAATACAGTCATACCTCAGGTTGTGAACGTGATCCATACAGGAGGCACGTTTGCAATCCACAGTGTTCGCAACCCGCAGCGCCACGTCTGCGCACGCGCGTGACGCGATTCGACGCTTCTGCGCATGCGCGTGATGTCATTTTGCACTTCTGCACATGCGCGAGCACCGAAACCCGGAAGTAGCCCATTCCGGTACTTCTGGGTTCGGCACGGTCCGCAACCCAAAAACGCGCAACCCGCAGCGTTCGCAACCCAAGGTATGACTGTAAATTAAATAAAGAATGCTGGACTCTTTCAGGCCCAGAGTTCCACCCAGAGAGAAGGCTGAATTTTGCAAAAGAGGCAGCTGTCAACCTCGCTCCTTTCTGATCAGCTTTATTATTTGTTCTGTATTTTATTGAATAGAGTTTCCATGCCACTCGTTTTAAAAGCAACCAACAACCTCTAAGTGGTTTACAATAAAATATACATAAGAAAATATACTGAATCAATAAAATTTCAAAGGCAGGTAAACATAAACATGTGTCAAACGACAGGTAAAACCATCAGTTTTGAAACAAATGTGCAGAATAAAATCTCAACTAGAACATACAGGACAGATGGCCATCCAACCTCTGCTTTAAAACCTCCAAGGAAGGAGAATCCACCATCTCTCATGGGTGTCCATTCCACTGTCCAACAGCTCTTTCTGTCAGAATGTCCTTCCTGATGTTTAGTCAGAATCTCATTTCTTGTAACTTGAATCCATAGAGTCCTACCCTGCTCCAGAAACAAGCTTGTTCCATCCTCCATGTGACAGCCCTTTAGGTATTTGAAGATGGCTATCATATCTCCTCTCAGTCTCCTCTATCCCAGGCTAAACATACCCAGTCTCCTCAACCATTCCTCATAAAGCTTGGTTTCTAGACCCTCTCTTATTTTGGTTGTCTACAGTAGGAAACTTCAGAGGAAGAACCATACCAGAACATACTCATGCAGATACTCAGGTAGATTGTAGTTGAGGGAGATGCAAAGCAGCTACTCTACCCTTGTTTATAGTTCAGGGCCTTATCCATTATGCTACACAAATTCTTTATTGCTATGTACCTTGTTGGAGTCGGAGAATTTAAAGAGGCATGTACAAAGCTTGACAGAAACTCCTAGAAGAAATTTAGCTTAGTTATCAGTTTTTTTAGGGAATTCTTTCTCCGCCCCCTCCTATTTTGGGGAGGGGGAAAAAAAGAAAGAAAGCATCTCTCAGTAAAGTAGCAGAAAATAAATTTGCCGAGAGTTTCCAAATGCATCATTTATATATCTCAGTTGTCACCCCCTTTTAAAAGTGTTTTAAACAAATTGCCTGTGCTGAGAAGCTGATGGAACGCCAGCCACGCATTAATAGCTATTCTGCTCCTTCCAAAGTTTTCATTTAGCTACTGAGCAGAGGCACAAAAAAGGGGATGCAAGATAGATGGAGCTGTTTGATTTGTTACGTGTCATATGAAGTGTTCAGCAGCAGCATCCATTCCTCAAGATGAGCTGGATTTGAAATAAACACTTTGCAATTCCTTGAAGGTAGGCTGAAAGACGTTGTAGTCAATGTTGTATTTTGAATTAAATCCCCTCCCCACAAGAAAAAATAATAGGGTTTATTTAGACTTTTTGTACTTACTGGTTTTGCTGCTGATTTTCAGATATTTTCCAGTTCTCTCTCTTTCTTTCTTTCTTTCTTTCTTTCTTTCTTTCTTTCTTTCTTTCTTTCTTTCTTTCATCTCTATATAATGAACAAAGGGTTGGCAGACAGGTAAGCAAAGGGGTAATCTATTTATTTACTGCATTCCTGGCATAATTTTTAAAAAAGAGGTTAACACTTGTGGAAGTGCCAAATATAAATTACTCAGGGACTGAATTAAATATATGCTATGCGAAATACAAATTTGGCAGCTTTAAAACACAAAGATGGGCTACCATTTGCCAGGGGCTAAATGTAGGTTAATCTGATACAGATGGAATTCAGAATGTTGCATGAGAACATTTGCATGATCTAATAGGACTGCCCAGATTCATAGTGGGCCCCACCAAATTATCATGAACAGCAGCAAAAGATTCTTCGCTGATAAGACAAGCAGTAACTGACCCCGTGTAATGCTGCTACTGTCCCCAGGTACTGGTTTTAAGAAGGTTGGTAGAGATGTGAGGAATGGAAAGAAGAGGTTGCCTGATCAGCAATCAGCTTGAATACACTGGTAGTGGGTAAGGATGCAGCTAGTCAGATGATGTAACCTCCCAGACCTTTCCCAATCATTTATAAGCCTCAGAGGATGTCATGGAAAGGAGGCAGAAGAGAAGCAAAAGGCTGTCTCTTGAATGAACATCAGGGATGTGATGAAGGCAAAACTGAACTTGGAGTATAGAGGAGCTGGGAGCTGGAAGGGAGGGGGAATAATAATACTTTTTTCAGAATTATTAAAAAGCTAATAATTGTACGTGTGAAGCAACATAAACACTCAACTGTTTCAGAAATGCCAAATATCACATACATACATAATTTTATTTGTACAGTCGTACCTCCATTTACGTAACCCTGTGATTACATAAACTTTGGGATGCGCTCACGGCAAACCCGGAAGTATTTTACCGGGTTTCTTTGCGCATGTGCAGAAGCGGTCCTCAGGTTGCAGAAACCTTGGGATCTGACCGGACCTCTGGAACGGATCCCATCTGCAACCGGAAGTACCACTGTATGCTGCCATTCCACAGTTCAAACCATGCTCAAGGTGGTTTACAACATGAAAAAGATACATAACTACAACATAACAAAAGCAGCCATTAACAACAAATAAAACATTAAAAAATACACAACCGATTTCCACAGGTGTCACAACAAATTCTAAAATAAAGATACCAAAAAACCCAACAACAGCAACAGCCCCCCCCACACCCCAGCCCAAGTGTCTGTTCAGCAACCTCAGCTTTTGTAGCTGGAGTCAGTGAGGGCCCCATCCTCTCAGGCTAAGTAGGAAAGTTTTCAACTAGCAATAATCATGCCTTGAACTAACCTCATTGGCTATGATATTGCCACTGCCTCTGTGCAGAAACGTTGCTTGGTTTGAATTTGAATGATAGTCCCTTTGATGGTAGACAATTCTTTCCCCATGTGAGTCCTTAGGAAAGTCAGCCTAGATTATTATGATTATAATTTCTGAGAAAGGCCATTCACTCCAAGAAATAATTTTGCTGGTCAAGATTTTCCAGATGCTGTGGCTGATGTGCAGAAACTTACTTTGCCTGCTGCACCACCTCAGCTGCAAAAAGAGGGAAACCATCAGTTATCCCCAGTTGAGGAGTCCTGCCACCAGTGTGCCATCTGGCTTTTTGGGTTGGTTGGTGGTTTTTTCACTCATTGATAAATACAGAGTGAATACAAATGCCCTTTGCAAATCTGTTTAAGAGCCCCAAGAGGAGAAAAGCCACAAGGGGTTGTGATGGGGGAATGGAATAGACCAGGGGTGGCCAACTCCCAAGAGACTGCGATCTACTCACAGAGTTAAAAACTGGCAGTGATCTACCCCCTTTTGGGGGGTTCAGGTCAAAGTTTGTCAGCTTTTTTAGGAAGAAGGAAGGCCCATTTGGGGGGGGGTTGGGTCAAGGTTGTTGAGTTTTCTTTCAGGGAGGTAAAATGTTGAGCTTTTTTTTAGGGGAGCCACAGTTGTCCAGCTTATTTGGGGGGAGCCAGTGATCTACCAGTGATCTACCACAGATGTCCAGGGATCTACCGGTAGATCACGATCTACCTTTTGGACATGCCTGGAATAGACAAATCAGAGAAATGAAATTTGAGTTACGGAAAGGGTATAAGAATAAGAATACTTTTATTAATGGTATACCACCCATCTGACTGGGTTGCCCCAGCCACTCTGGGTGGCTCCCAACAGAATATTAAAAACACAATAAAACATCAAACGTTAAAATATTTCCTAAACAGGGCTGCCTTCAGGTGTCTTCTAAAAGTCAGATAGTTGTTTATTTCCTTGACATCTGATGGGAGGGCGTTCCACATCTGATGGGAGGAAACATTCCCCTTTGTCACTGCTTCTCCATTCTAAATCTCCTCTTGGCAAATCAGCTCCTGTTTTCTTGCTTTAAAGGCATCAGGGTGTTGCTACACGTGTCCACAAGCAATGCTTTAGTTTGCTTCTAGGAGGAGGAAACTATTGAGGAAATCAGAATGGCCAGAAGCAGAAGGTCCCAGCATGGCCGGAAGGAAGCAGTAATGAAATCGTGATTAATCTGAACATTAAGAAGTCACAGAGTCCTGACAAAGGAGGTGTTCCCATGAGTAATGATGATCGTCTCCAAATTGAAGGATAAGATCCAGTTCCTGCTCTACCCCATTGCCTCCTTTTCTCCCCTGCGACTGTATATCACTGCCTAATCATGTGGTTCAGCTTCTTGGCTTTATCTCTGCACAAGGACAAGCACAGCAAGAGTCCTTATTAGCACCATGCAGACAGAAGCAACATTTGTAAATCAACCGGATAGATTGGGCTAGAGAGTGAGCTGCATCTGATTCAAGCACCCCGGCATCTGTAGGAGCAGAGAAACAGAAAGACTGGGTTTTTGGCCTTTGTGGCATGGCTGGTAATTTTTACTTTATTTCCTTTCTTTCAGAGAAAACAAGGCTGATGCTTCACTACTGAAATGAGCAAAATGGGGGAGGGAATCAAAATAGAGTTCGGGGTTGTTGTTTTTTACTGCTGTACTATTGCACAGTTCAGGGCAGTGTTGCCATGCCTTGTTTTTTGAGAGATAACCATTCTCATATATCCAACATGCTTAAGTCTAATTAATTCATTAAGGGGTTAATACCACAGATGTCATGGCAGTTGAAGTCCTGGCTGAGGACGTCGGGACCGGGGGCAAGATGGCGGGGTGGGAGCAGGAACACGAGTCCGGAAGCCAGGTGTCAGGAAGCCAAGGGTCTGAGGGTCAGGAAGCCAGGAGTCAAGAAGCCAAATGCAGCAAGGCAGGAAGCATGTTGCTATGGCAAGAGACAAAGGGAAATGTTGACCTTATTGTTGGAAGATTCATTCCCCTGTGTCCAGTCATGGGTTTATCATTTATCACATGACTGGGTATGTGTTTTCATTCCACAGAGTGGGAAGTGGGAAGTGACGGAAGACAGGATGTTTTGTCTTACTGTGTTCCCTAAAGTGGGACTGTTGTCCTTTGTCCTTTCTCTTTGCTATCTGATGCTAGAGAGAGAGGGAGCCATGATGGAGTGCTCCCCGTGTGTATTATATGTAATAAAGTAGTTTAGCCTACATGCTGAGTTGCTGTGGTCTGTTACGCAACTGCGCAAGACTCTGCGGATCCAGTAAGCGTGCTGATGTTCTCCCACATCAGTCGCAGTGATATCCGGAGGCTGAAGAAGCTTGAGAAGCTCCCGAACGATCATCCAGGAAGACGGGAACATGCCAGTTGGGCATGTGTCTCTGCCAGGGTTCTACTTGTGAGTAGAGGCCGTTTCCTGACACTTATATCCCTTCCCGGCTCTTGCCACCAGGTGCTGTGCGTTACCAATCGGCCTCACCTGTGCGGCCGTGCCTTGTCTCTTCAGAACAAACTTAGGAAAGCCCCAGTCCTGCGAAGCCCTACTGGTCACAGGGCCTGGCTCCTGCACGCACTCCTGACAACAGAGTAGGCCAGGCTTAGCTATGTCACTTCCCTTACTTTGGGAGGAAATAGGTAATCAAGCTTATTGTTCCCCTTCAGTCTACCTGAGAAGCTCAGTGTGTGAAGATGTCTGAGCTGGTTGCTCCAGCTCAACCGCATGGCTCTCTCAAGCCATTATTGAGTGGCACAATAATGTAGGAACTTTTACCACTTTGTAACTAAGCTGAGTTTTACTGCTTATGCAGTTTTTCTGACTGATGCATGGAAAATCACATGAACCCTGACCTTTGAAGAGTTTGTAAGTAAACCAATTTCTAACTTACCAAACGTAGGTTTTCCTGTACTGGAAGAAGAGGGAAATTTTGGAACTCACTTGAAAGGGCATATTTTAAAGGTCTAGCAGCCTATATTTCCATAATTTGCTTTGCTGCATATTTTGTGACTTTTAAATCTCTCCTGGGGTTCTCACACCAAAGAGCACTTGCCCCAAACTTGGATCTTGGTATTCAGGAATTCTTATTTCTATATTACTATTGCACCAACAGTTTTCTCCTCCTTTTTCCTGTTATAAAACACTGGGATTAATAGCATTAGCCAAGAATGAAAGTGCACTAGCAGTTAGAATCAAGTCATTCATTTTTACATGCGATAAATTTATGATTCTTCTTTTAAAAGAAATAAAGTAGTGGGGAGGGGAGTTGAAAATATATAGGGAAGGGCATTCCCTCTGGGCCATTTCCAAGGCTTTACAATGTAGCCAGGCTTATGATTTCAGCACTGCTAATTGAATTGGTGACAATACTCTTTAAAATATAGGGGGGGGGGGAAGGAAACTAGAACTATATAAACCCTAATGGTAAGCCACCTTTTGAAAATTACTAAGTTTTGGGCTCAACACTGTGTGATTTGCTAAAAATACTCTTCCTTATTTGTGGGGAGAGGTCCATGCCAAAGCCATAGGGGTTTGGCTTCTTGCTAGTAAAAAGATCAATTCCAAAAGGTGGCACCAGTTTATCAAGAGAGATCTCTTTTTCATCTCTAAGTCAGGGGCTGACTTTAACCAATGTAGAACCAGTCAGAAAGTGTGGAATGGCATCTCGAAATGCCATCTTCTAAGCAGGCTGCACTGAAAAGAATGGAGGTTGTGCAAAGATGTCCTGAATGACTCCTATTCTTTTTTTCCAGAGCTCGTTGAAGCTGAATTCTTTTTATAGCCTCTCTGGGTGTTGTTCTGCCTGAAAAAAACAACAACACACAACCATTTGTGGGGTTTTCTCAGGATAGTGAAATATAATGTGTGTGCTGTGTTCTTTCCCATTGGTGTGGTGGTGATGGAAATGCTCTGTGGGTGGTGGTGCGGGGACAAAAATGGATGTGTGTGTATGAGGAGGGTCAGCTGGGAGGGAAGTGAGAAATGTGCCTATTTTGCCGGTCTTGAAAGACCTACATTGGCTCCCAGTATGTTTCTGAGCACAATTCAAAGTGTTGGTGCTGACCTTTAAAGCCCTAAATGGCTTTGGTCCAATATACCTGAAGGAGCGTCTCCACCCCCATCATTCTGCCCGGACATTGAGGTCCAGTGCCGAGGGCCTTCTGGCGGTTCCCTCACTACGAGAAGCCAAGTTACAGGGAACCAGGCAGAGGGCCTTCTCGGTAGTGGCACCCGCCCTGTGGAACTCCCTCCCTTCAGATGTCAAAGAGAACAACAACTACCAGACCTTTAGAAGACATCTGAAGGCAGCCCTGTTTAGGGAGGCTTTTAATGTTTAATAGATTATTGTATTTTAATGTTCTTTTGGAAGCCGCCCAGAGTGGCTGGGGAGACCCAGCCAGATGGGCGGGGTATAAATAATATATTATTATTATTATTATTATTATTATTATTATTATTATTATTATTACTATTTTCACATGCGGATTGTTGGAGGGTATGTGAATCCCTTTTCAAACCATTTAAACTCGTGATTTGATGAACTGATCCATCATCTTAAAAAGAAAGACAAACTATCATGTAATCTTTGAGTGACACATCTATCTATAGGCTACGCACAAGATCATTTGCATTAACTAGAGCATTTAACTCCAGCTAAACAGGAGAGAAACGATTAGAATCAAATGTTAAGTCTGATTGAAATCCGCTTTTTCTTTTTGTTTTGTTTTACAGCGGGCATTCAAAGTTGTCATTAAATTAATAATAAAACTCTCCTAGACAGTTTGCTGTCCCAAATGGTGAATTTTACATGATTCCTCATCGTGGAGAGTTATAGATCTAATTATAGAACATTAGTTGGAAATTGGAACGTTAATTAGAAAATATAAAAGGCTAAATGATAAACACAAGTGGACCCAGAGTGATAAGACATTTATGGCACGCTGCTTTGTTGTGGGTCTTCAATAAATAAAAGAAGGGGACTTTGTGAATCAGTTTAAAAAGGGAATAATTTCCATATGTCAGTGGATGCACAAAGGCACAGATGTACTCAAAATGTTCTGGTTTTTTTTAAAAAGAGAAAGTTTTCAGAGAATTGTCACTTTAATGTCAAACTGTTCAAAAAAGGAAAAAAAGTTAGAAAGAGGCTAGACCCTCCTCCTCTCATGACAGCACCACAAAGACTGTGTGTCCTCACCATTGTACAAACTACTGTGATGCCTGGCAAAGTGATCCCATAAGCAGGATACACCTGGAACAGGACTTCGGGAGGAAAATAAATAATCCCTTGTAAAATATGAGCAAGACTTTTATAAACTAAAGGGGCATAGGAGTGTGTCTTAACTTAAGGCAAGTAGCAAAAACATTTCCTGCCAGGGTAAATTTCTAAATTTTATGTACTATAATATTTGGGAAAGCTGTTTGTCTGTTTGCTATGCATATGGACACCTCTTTAGATATCATAACAACAACAACAACAAAAAGAAACCATTATGGTTCCTGAGGATCAAGGCACACGTTTTTGTCTTTGTTTAGATTCAGTTGGACACCATTTTGAATCAATACAGATGGAATCTTTGAAACTGCCCTTTGAAACTACGGAGCAATCCTTGGTATCAGGCTGCTAGAATTTAAATCTTGGCCTATGTGATCTACCTGATGAGATCGGTGCCACATTTCAAATGAATCCAACAGAAATTGCCAAAAGTACAGGAAGTCAAAAAGTTCTGGAAACTGATACATTGATTCTTCCTATTTGTGTAGGCGTGTCGTATATTTCTTTCCAATTTTAGCAAAAACTACTGATGTAATTCATTCAGACTTCATGAGAACAGCACACTTGGTGAAGTTCTGAACAGCGGTCCAAAGGTTGTTAAGGTTTCCTTGACGTAGTTATTTCTTTCCACCCAGGGTGGCCCTGCCCTCTGTCTGCCTCTCAGAGCCAGCGCATCGCACAGGGCTGGACCTCAGTCGCCACAGCCTCTCCTCCTCATTGGCTGCTCTCCAATACGAGACCCGCAAGGGAGGCAGCCAGCAGCAGAGGCTATGGAGAGGCAATGGGATTGTCGCTTGCAGCAGCCACTGTTGTTTGGGACAAGGGCCAGCTCATCTTCCTCCCCAAGCTCGGCGGCGGCGGCACTGATGGAGGAAATAGGGACATTCCAGGATCAAATCAGAAGACGGGTGGCTTTTGTAATTCCAGGACTGTCCCTGGACAATTGGGGCACTTGGAGGGTATGCAATTTAGACTCTTGTACAGGGACTGGAAGCCAGATAAAAGGGACATGTCAGAGGTGGCAGGTCTTGCCTGCATGCCCCCACTCCTTGGGTGTGTTTCTTTACATGTGAATAGACCGAACTCCAGAAGAGAGCTATTGTGAACTATAGAAGTGTGTGTTAGTAATACCCATTGTTTGCATTTGCTGTGACACATAAAAACTCAATCCATCTCGATATAGAACTGTGCTGGTCAACCAGAAGAAAGGAGAAGGATTATAATGCTAATGTGATAAGGTCAGTTAACGTGCCCCTAATCATTCCACTCATTTACTCTCATTCACCATGTGAATATGTTAATTATTTCTGAGACACAGATCAGTTTTTGTGTGTGTTTGTGTGTGTGTGTGTGTGTGTGTGTCTTCTTATAAGAGACACAGTTCTGTAAACAGTTTCTCTGGTATTGCAACAGATATTCAGGAGTGAATCTTGGGGATTTCTGTGTTTGATGGCCAATGAAGAAAACTTCATACGAAATATTAGACTTTATTTACTGCAGACCTTTCCGTTCTTAAGAATTTTAAATTAACTACAGAATTGCTTCAGATCACCCCTTCGGCACAACATAATTTTATTGAGAATTACAGAGGGTGAAAAAATTTACATACACACAAGCACTAGGCTAAAGGAGCAATTAAATGCTAATGGAAACAGCTCTAGTATGTTCTTCTAAAGCCCTTGCTAATGCATTTATGATGTGTTTTTCTCTGCAGGTTCTTTCTTTCATTTGTAAATTCAAATAAAGCGGGAGAGACTAAATTGGTTAAAGAGAATGGAAAGGTCCTGACTCCAATCAGCCCAGTACGTAACGCAGCACACGCAATGAATGTGATTGAGCCACAAAAGCAGAATTCTTAACCACTTTGGAGTAAATGCTATTTCTTATTTAAAAAAAAAGCCATGCCGGTACTCATTTCAACATAACAGTAACCTGAAGTACTGGTAACCTTCTTTATTCTAAGTGCCTATTTATAAATACATCTCAGATTGGGCACCGGAAGAAAAACTAAGTTATTATTCCATGTCCACCCCTGATGTTGAGCAGGACGATAGAACATGAAAGGGGGGAAGTTAAACATTCTCTTACCACCCAACCACGAACCTTTTCCAAATCATCACCCCATCAGGCACACACATGTCAATTACATTTTTTTTTTGGGGGGGAGGGAGTTTCTATTGACAACAGTGGGACTTTTCTTTCTAAGCATAATTGCTGCCTGTTTTGTTCTCAGTCTCTGCCTTAGTGCAGAATTGCCCCCCCCTTTTTAACACTGCTACACATTGGTTTGACCCTCGTGTTTGGGCTTTCTACACAACCCAATATCTCTTTATTAATTACAGGCATGGATATATAAGTTGGGACACTCCACTTTAGATCTTGTTTGTTCTTTGCTGGTCAATCAGCCTAAACATCTGTCTGTTTTCCATCCTTATCACTTTCACAAGTTTTTGCCTATAATTTTGCTTTTTCTATTAAAAAAGCCCTCTTTAAATAGCATTTTAATATCATCTAAATCTTTATTTTCTCCCAATAAATGTGTATTTTAAATGTGTATTTAAATGTATTTAAATGTGTATTTTGTTTTTTTTCCCATTGCCAAGAACTATGTTACAACATTGCAAAATACCTGGACAGCTACATTTCAATCCACAGGTTAGTCCCGGATGTGCAGATTAGGTAAATTCAAATGAGAATTCACAAAGACAGAACTCTTCAAGTTTCTTTAATTCAATTTAGATAGATCCGTTTGGAATGCTTTCCATTCTTTTTGGGTTTTCCTATCGTCCTGAATAAGTTGCTGTCACCCATAAAACCCTCTGGTGTTTTTCTTAAACAATTGTATTAAAAATGATTGGCAGTTCTTTTATAGATCTATTGCCTGATTAATTGGTAACACATTTTTAATTGACCAAATTAACCTATTGATTAACTTTCACAGTCTTAATATTATGATGTTGTGAGCATGTAATTGATACCTCTTTAATATCAGAAATCATCACCATTTCTTTTAGTGCATACCAACCTATACCATTCTTCCTTCCTTTTCTTCTTCTTCTTCTTCTTGAGGGGGATTATAAAATTCTCTGGCTTGCTCTCCCACATCCTGTTAGTAATGCATAAATGTGAAGAAATCAAATCATTATTGATTTACAACACAGATAATTATATAGATGAATGTATGATAAGGCTTCCTAATAGAATTCTGTCAATCTATTCCAGGCACATCTTTCCCATTATGTGTTTGCCGAAACTATATGATGGAATTCTGCCAGTGACATTTGAGTGATAGTGACTTTGATTTCAAAGGAAATGTTTCAGGTTCATTTCATTACCTTAGAAAAGTAAAAGCAAATTTGCCTTGTAAAAAGCAATTACTTCTTGGCTGACCAGTGCACAATAGCAATATAAAAAAGATTTCTCATTCCGCTATTCAAATCCTGAACTAGCAAACCAGTGTTTGATTTTGCTTTAAACCAATTTTACCTTGTTTGAATTGCAAAACCATTTAATCTTCATAAAGTAGGTTATTATAATGGAGATCATATTGTATTGGTACCTTATACCGGCTGTGGGACAAACAAGAATCTTTTTTTTCTTTTTTCGTGCTTCATCTTTGGGGAGGGAAGCAACAGTATTAAATATGCAACATTTGCATTTTTTCTGGCTCTCGTGCAAGGCTGAGAAGTTTGCAAGTCTTTAGAATCGAAGAAAAATATTAACTAATAATGATATCTCCTTCGGTTTCAGGCTCTGGAGACGGGTACAATGTCACTTTGTCCCTCTACAGAGCTGATTCTAAATACATTTTAGTAGGAATTTCAACTGAATGATGTATCTTTCCTCATAAATATCCATCTCTCACCAGGGAAGGTAATACTGTTGTGGGAAGGAACTGTGTAGCTTGGTACCACTTATACATTTCTTGCACATACACATTACTGGAGTGGGGGCAGTCAATGGGAATCTCACATGACTGAAATGTATGGATCAAGCATATATTAAATAAAGGAAAGCAATCTCATAACCATGGCTTCTTGGCTTATTGACATTCCAGAAGCCCTATAGCAGTCATTATATTATTATACATTGGGGAACCCCCTCCCCGAACCCTAGAAATTAATAAATGGTAGGATTTTCATTATTTGGGAAGTGAAGGGAGAAATGCAAGCTGCAAATGAATTCCTGAGCCCAACGTGGGACTTGAAACCTGAGATAAAGAGTCTCATGTACTACTGACCCTAGGAGCCAACTCCAAGGTTCCAAGGTCCCTTCGGCCCGGCCCCCCTGAAGATGATGGGCATTGCCATTAAAATGGTGTGTGTGTGTGCTGTGTCATGCGAAGTGGTAAGTTTGTACCATTCCTTCATCAGTTTGCCTTTTAAAAATGTCTCGAGACTTTCTCAGCATTGTTGTGGGAATTTCTCCTAATATGCACAAATTTTAATGCAATTTTGCTTAATATAGACATGCTTCCCCAAGCAATTTCCTTTAATACCTTTCTGTGGACGCACCTTTATCTACACTTCATCCTAATTCTTTGGCTTGCAGAACTGCATTGCAAAATTCAAGGAGTGCAATCTTCAAACAATAGCTGCATTTCAGCAATTGTATTTTGTTGGAAAATGTGGATTAGGTTGGTTCCCATTAACATGCAACCTGAATTGAACTGCTCCTCAATCCCTACTCAGAGGTAATTTATACTACATTCAACTGGGTTTCTTGCCCAGTAAGTATGGTCAGAATTTCAGGCTTTATCTCCTTTTTATGTTGCCATACAGAATTAGGAAAATAAAATAAAATACCGTATATACTCGAGTATAAGCCGAGTTTTTCAGCATATTTTTTTGTGCTGAAAAAGCCGCCCTTGGCTTATATTCAAGTGAGGCAGGGCGGGCGAGCCGTTCACAAGGGCAGGCAAGGAGCTGCGGTTGGGAGGAGTCGCAGTGCAGCGACTCTCCCAACCTCGGCTCCTTGCCTGCTCTTGGGAAAGGCGGGAGGAGGGAGGAGCAGCAGCAGCCCAAAAGGGTTCTTTTCAGGCTGCTGCTTCCTCCGCCGTCGCTGCCAGCAGCACAGCGGTATCAGAGGAAGCGGCAGCCCAAAAGGGCTGCTTTCGGACTGCTCCTTCCTCCTCCTCCGCTGCCGACACACACACACGCACACACACTCTGGCCCACCAGGAGGTTTGTGGTGTGGTGAACTGGCTTATACTCGAGTCAATAAAGCTTTCCCAGTTTTTTGTAGTAAAATTAGGTGCCTCTGCTTATATTCGGGTCGGCTTATACTCGAGTATATACGGTACTCCCAGCTCTTAATTGGGTGGCAGCTACTATAGGACATCTCTTATTTTTAAGGATTTTGAAAAAGGACTCAGTATGTGAAATACATTCACATTACCCTGCAAAATATATTCCAAGTATACCAAGTTTCCAGGATGCAGGATCAAGATGCAGGGAAATGCAGTTCTGTAGATCAGCCTTCACCAAATTTGTGCCCATCAGATTTTTGTACTACAACTCCCATCAGCCCCAGTCGGCATAGCCAATGATCAGGGACAATGGGAGCTAAGACTGGGAAGACAGAACTGGTAAATTTCACCCAGTAGAAGTGAAATGGACAAGTCTATTTTTTCTTTATATATGTGGGTAGGTGGTAAGAAAGTTGACTTTTAGGGAGAATGTGATATTATTTTTGCTGCTTCCAAATCTATGTTTCATCTAGCCTCTTTCAATTAAATTTGATCTTAAATAATCCCAGGTATTTGACTTTAAATACTAAAGGCAAATGTGCTCCTCTGCTTTTTTCAGCTGCTGAAATAGCAGCTGTAGCAGCTGAACATCTCTCTCTCTCTCTCTCTCTCTCTCTCTCTGTGTGTGTGTGTGTGTGTGTGTGTGTGTGTGTTTGCTTTTAATTAACACTTTATATGTGTGTTCCAGCAGAAGTTAAATTTTCAGTCTGGCTGAGATAGGTTATATAAATTCCAAAATCCCAGGGAGCGGGAAACAGGGATGTACACTTGCAATCTTTTATGAATTGGAAAGAGAGAACGTCCTCTCATCGGAATATATTTTAGCAGATGAGTAGGCAGAGCATTAGTCAGGATGTGAAGTGTCCACAGTCTAGCAATCCATATAAAGAAAGGAAGATATGTAAATTTACCAGGGTTATGTTGGAAGTCAGCATATTACAATTTGTTGTTCTTACTCCCATCTTGAGCCACAGTCGGTTCCTCTCTGCTGAATGATAAATGTCTGAAAAGGTGACAGTATCGAAAGAGAACTTGGTCCCTGAATCAGAAGAAATGTCAAGTGAAGCTGTGTATCATCTGCATAGGAACAAAAATAGACTAATAGTGGCTACAAATGATATCTCGAAGCAGCACTAGATAAATAATAAACAACAGGGGACCCTGCATTTGCGAAAGGCAGATGCCCATAAATCATGCCAAACTGCCGAATTAATCCAGAAAGATTTTTTAAAAAGTGAAACGAAGGAAGTGAAATATTAGACAAATTCTGCTGTTTGAGATATTGTCCTCGGCTAAAAATATTGATTGGACCAACTTCCCCATATATGACTGTTGAGAAGATGAATATATTAAACCCCATGGGTAGCTTAGATCATGATTAGAGTGGCAGGGATTATAGTCAAACCTACATTTCTTGTAAGGAAAAGTCACAATAACTTTGCCAATGTTGTGCAGAACCGGGGGAAAGAAATGTAGGTGATGTAAGGAGAAGAAGCTGTCTTATGTCCAATCAGATCTACAGTCCATCTAGTTCTTTATTGTCTTCTCCGAGTGACAGCTTCAGTCCAAAGCCTCAAGTAGGGGGTCTTCACAGGCCATCACCTGATATCTGTCTATTATCTATCATCTATCTATCTATCTATCTATCTATCTATCTCTATCTATCTATCTATCTATCTATCATCATCATCATCATCATCTATCTATCATCTATCTATCTATCTATCTATCATCTATCTATCTATCATCTATCATCTATCTATCTATCATCTATCTATCTATCTATCTATCTATCTATCTATCTATCTATCTATCTATCATCTATCTATCTATCTATCTATCTATCTATCTATATCTATCTAATCATCTATTTTCTAGAAAAAGCTATGAGCTAGAAAATGAGGCTGCATTGCAACAGCCTTTATTTGGATTTCCTGATTTTTCAATGATAAGTTTTATATTATATTGCACATAGCATAGCAGGCACTTCTGGAAATCTAGTGGAATCTAGTGGAAAATTTGTGCTCATTTCCATGTTAATTGCTTCCAGTAAAAAAAATCAACAGTATGGACAAAGGGCATGTGACCTACCCAAAGTGATGGTTTCATAGAGATATCTATCATTTAGCTACATGCTGAAAACATTCAGACAAGAATGGTAGTAACCAGCAAAGCAGAAATCAAAAGGCTGTAGACATGTTTCATACATATAGCTGCCATGTTGGTGTGATTGATCTTTATAGCACTCCTGAACAAAGCTCACAGATATTATTCTTGCAGGATTCCTTTTCTCACCCCCAGTATGTTTGCTGCATTGCTAATACGATTACATAGGTGAACATTCTCATTCACTGTGAATTTCTGCTATGCACACAGTATAAGTAGGTCCTTTGTTGAGTCAGAACCCAAGAAACTCTCTTTGCATAAATTGCTATTCTATTGGGGTCAACTGAAGTAAAAAGACATTTCATTTAGACATATCAGGTCATGAAAATATTCCTTTCCTGAAGACTATATTTCCCCCAGAAATCCTACTCAAGCAGCTTATGACACCCTGTAAATTTGGAAAACTAATTCATATCTATAATTTTATATCAAACGCATTATTATGAAAGCTGCACTCATAGTTGGAATATGGAAAAATCATGAACAATAATTTATAAATAGGATCTCTATTTCTGCAGTTGCCAATGTAAGATGTAAAACTACATTTCTACACACCCTTAATGGAACTTACTTCTGAGTAGGCATGCATAGATGGTGTGGTAAATCTGGCACTGCAATACAAATCTAGAAAAGTACAGCTCTTTGGAAGTGCTAAAACTGAATTTTTCACAGGTTGTACGAAAGCAATTGTAACAACGATTTCGGAAGCTTTTGCATAATAATACAACAATATGATCTAGGTAATATGATGGCAGCCAAAACGAAAGCCTTGCACTGTTTGAGCAGAATAAGACGGATGCTCATTAAATGTTTGATTTAAAAGTTCAAAGCAAAGTACATTGAGAAATCAAGCTGTCCACAGGTATGAAACACTTTTTGAAGAGAGATGGAAAGTGAGTGACTAACACCATATTCAGCTGTGGGAAGAGAATAATATAATGAGATCTTTAAAAGGAAAAAGGCTATCACATCAGAGAGATGAAGATTAAGGTAGCAGAAGACTTCAAGAAACTCCCCCCCCACCCCATGTTGAACTTAATGTTAATGGGAAAAGGCCTTGCTTGGCAACCAATGAAAATGAAAAACCGTATGTTTATAGAGCAAGAATATCTTAGTCAAAACAAAAATCCCAGATATGCTTCATAGGTCATTAAGTATCTTTTATAAACAGTGACACAGAGGCAAAGGCTCCTTTTAGAATGAGTGTATTCCATTCACTATATGCCCCCTCCCTCTTTGTCTTCTCTGATGATCTGGCCAGCAAGATATTAATGATCGGTAATTGGTATTTGCTTTAGTCTGCACTATAAACATCTGTCCTCCATAAACTGGGCTCAGATGGGCAACTCATTCTTAGAATGATTGAACAGCAATCAAATAATAAATTTCAATAATTGGATGACCCAGTTCATTATTAGATTATTTAATTGGAAACAACATATACCATATTCCATTAAAAAATATCGGATTCTCTGAGTATCAGTGAATTTATAACTGTGCTTAGATAACTAGGATGTGCTTATATGTACAGAAGAGACATCAATCCATTCCTCATTTATACACAAAACTAACTTTTTTTTTTGTTTCATTTCAGTTTTTTGGAAGTAATTTGGAGCTTTGGCTGCCATGATCTAGAGTGGGCACACCAAACCATGGGCAGGACTGCACATGTAAGATCTGTGATTTGAGCTTATCAATGGACTCCTGCAATGCGCTCTACGTGGGGTTACCTTTGAAGGTGACCCAAAAACTACAACTAATTCAGAATGCCGCAGCTAGACTGGTGACTGGGAGTAGCCTCCGAGACCATATAACACCGGTCCTGAAAGACCTACATTGGCTCCCAGTACATTTCCGAGCACAATTCAAAGTGTTGGTGCTGACCTTTAAAACCTTAAACGGCCTTGGCCCCTGAAGAAGCATCTCCACCTCCATCGTTCTATCCAGACACTGAGGTCCAGCTCCGAGGGCCTTCATGTGGTTCCCTCACTGCGAGAAGCAATGCTACAGGGAACCAGGCAGAGGGCCTTCTCGGTAGTGGTGCCCACCCTGTGGAACAGCCTCCCTTCAGATGTCAAGGAAATAAGCAACTATCTGGCTTTTAGAAGACATCTGAAATCAGCCCTGTTTAGGGAAGATGATTATTATTATTATTATTATTATTATTATTATTATTATTTACCACCATTATTCCAGGACCCCTGTTAGATTCTCTGTGTTGTGGTTCAGATGACAACCCTATCAGATTATAGCAGCTCAGGTTGGTTAAGAAGCTTGCACTGCCGGACCCGGCCATGCGTTGCTGTGGCTCATTTTATGCTTATTATCATCAGTAGCAGCCGCAGCCAAAATAAACCCCCACCTACCCCCACCGATGTCATGTGCACTCTGCACGTGCTCATGTGCCCTCTCGCGGCCTGTGGCAGAAAATGCCGAGGAAGGAGGCCTCTGATGCTGTCTGAGGGAAAAGCACTATGGAAACGCACAGATAAAAAACACACATTGGGAGATCACTGAGGGACGATCACGGTGGCCATTTCCCGGTGTGCCTTGCCTATGGCCTTTTCAAAGGGAAAAGTGCTAGTAACTCTCTACAGAGAGGATTTGATTCCATTTCCCAGAGTGCCTTGAGCGCGCGGTTGGTTGGGATAATAAGCCCACCGTTTCCCAGCATGCCTTGCGGTTTGGGCGAAAGAGCTTAGTTCACCCACAGGGCGCCTTGACTCCATTTCCCAGCATGTGGCGTTATCACAGGTTCAGGTGACTCCTGTCCATGCATGGGTTGGCCTAAAATCACTGGGGGAATTATTGCCTCTTGGTAGACTACAACGTTAGGCAAGCCATCCATACCTGCTTCATTCTCAGAAGCCACTTCACAGATTCAGTGCCTATGGGAACTGACTTACTTACAATAGGGGCTACAATTTTGAATATTCAGATGTATAATCTGTCATGAACTGACAGGACACCAAGGAAAGGGAAGAGGCTTCTGGTGAGGGGTGTAGCCATGGTTGGTACAAACCAAAACAAGCTGAAGATGAGGAAGGAGAGGTTAGGGACTTAAGAGTGAATATTACTTCTAAGTTAGTGAGCATGGGATGGGAGATTTAGCCAATCAATATAGCTCAAGTTGACATACCATTATTAGTATCTTATAAGTGTTTCACTTTACAATGTGCATCATTTTAGCAAGAATAAAGATAAATTGCTAACATTTATATGTGGCAAAGTTTAATAGCAATTCATAATCTATATGCATCAGGAACTGCAAAACTCAAATTGTCATTTGAAAGTCTATTTGACCCCCAACTAGAACAGAACAGAATAACAATCAAATCAGATTAGTACTTCAGAATAATAATTCCTTCTAACAGAAAACATGGTTGGTGCACATGGTGGGGAAATAATGTCATGCTAGGAGGCAAATATTGACTTTGGTGATGTATATACACACAAAAAATGGAGATACTTCAAAAGGTTATAATGGAGGAAAGCTTTTGTCTTGGTTTATAATATTGGATTTGTAACTTGTCTGCCTGATTCCAAATTGTAATGGGGTCAGTTTGCCTATCATTGAACATAATGCAACGCATCCCAGTATAACTGTCTCCCCCTTGGTGTGTTAAATAATATTTGTGGGACGTATTGCATCGAAGTACCTGCTGACAATATAATAGTCTTTTCTGTGCAGTCATTTAGCAATGTTGCACTGTTCCAAATGGTCACCATTGACAATAGCCTACTGTGAAAATAAAAACAGTTTTCTTCTTCTCTCTGGTTGTTCAGAGGGAATCTCAATGAAATTTAAACATGGATTTAAAACATGTTTCTGCTGTCACCAAATTACTCTTTGCTGTGCCTGACTGCAGGCAGCCAGAGCCATTTGGCTGATCAGTACAGAATTTGTGCAACAATTTGAGAGAAAAAAATCTAATGACAATTAAATGCTAATGACAATTAAACTTTCTGACAACGGAATTTCTAAGCTGTCAGAGCACAACAGTTCATTCTAATTAATAAGCAATATGCTCATTTATTTGTTTATTACAGGATTAATGCCTTTGCCTTCAAAGGACTTCCATTCCAAAGGTGTCCTTAAAAGAGATAAAATTAAAAAAGTTAAGGGATTATGATGCATTAAAAATAAAAAATAAGAGAAGCATAAAACCTATTTGTCAGGGAATAAAGCTGTTAAAAGCCTTTTCATTTTTTAAAAAATATATTTATTGCTGGTTAGACCCAGGTGGCGCTGTGGGTTAAACCACTGAGCCTAGGGCTTGCTGATCAGAAGGTCGGCGGTTCGAATCCCTGCAACGGGGTGAGCTCCCGTTGCTTGGTCCCAGCTCCTGCCAACCTAGCAGTTCGAAAGCATGTCAAAGTGCAAGTAGATAAATAGGAACCACTCTGGCGGGAAGGTAAACAGTGTTTCCGTGCGCTGCTCTGGTTTGCCAGAAGCGGCTTTGTCATGCTGGCCACATGATCCGGAAGCTGTACGCCGGCTCTCGGCCAATAAAGCGAGATGAGCGCTGCAACCCCAGAGTCGGACACGACTGGACCTAATGGTCAGGACCTAATGGACACAATGATCATTGTGTATGATCGATACACAATGTGAAAGGAGCTGTTGCAAAGCTCAATTAATCTTTACAAAGGAGACACATCTGGTTTGGCCTTAAGTCTCTAAATGGAAACCAGTATGCCCAGATTGCTTATTTTTGTTGTTTATAACTCCTTCCCCCTGCTCAAGGCATGGGATGGGAAGGAAAAGAGGACAACCTCATAGAAACCCCCACCTCAATCCACACTGTGGCTCCAACGTGTGGGTCCCATTTTGGGCCAGTTAGCCACCTGCTGCCCCAGGGGACACCCAACCCAACACAGATCTGTCCCTTAGTGGGGCTAAAGGTTTTTGAAGATTTTTAAAAACACTATTTTAACATAAATTTATGTTACCATGCAGTGCTGCTTTGCTGTGAGTGGCTTCCCTATATGTCAGATGGCTCTGGGACCTCAACCTGAACTGTAGCAAAACTGACTCAACCTGGCTTGAACGGAGGCCAGATCCCTCCAAAGAGGCCCAATGTGGCTCAGGATTTGGGGTTCAGTCAAATCTGGTCCACAGCCCTAACAAGCAACCTACAGGAAGTCTTCAGCCAGCACTAAGGAAATGTGCTGTAAGGAAAAGATATGTTAAACTTTATTTCAGGCTTCCCCAACCTCGCGTCTCCAGATGTTTTTGGCCTGGGAAAGTATTTTGGGAAATACTGTGACCAGGTGGCCTGGTGGCCTGCTCAGTCTGTTGTCTATGTGCTTAGTGTTGATGGGCAACCTCAGCGCCCTTCCTGCTTTGGTCTCTGAGCAGGGGCACCATTTCTAGGGGGTCCTGGGGGCCCGAGCACCCACAAAAATCGCAAGACCTTGGAGATGCTGTCCAAGGCCTTGTGAGGCCTTGTGCCAACAGAAGTCGGGTTCTGAGGCTGGCGGGATGCATGACGTCATGTTGCAATGTGACATCACGTCGCACACACTGGACACCCATTGTCAGTATTTCAGTCTCTCATCGCAGGATCATGTGATCCTCTGTTTACATTCCATAACACTATAAGTGTGGGAACGGGACTCAGACTAGAGAACTTCCGTTCTGTGTGCTTTTGCCTTTTGCCCTTTTGTTTTCTGCTCTCTGACAGAGAAGACGTGTGTGTGAGATGCTGTTCACATTAGCCATGTTTTGTTGTTTTGATTTATTGTAAATAAAGAAAATTTGTGATGCCACATACCGGTACCTACACAGTCTCGCTTCTTGCGGAACTTTGCTAAGCGTGCATACAGCTCCTTTGGATGTATGACACAGGTCTCTTCCGTACAGGGGATGTACGGAAACCCATAACCTGGGGCCCAAGTCAGTGCCCCGTCTCTTAGGGTAATTTACATTTAAAATGAAGCCCTTCAAGTAGAGAGTACCTTCCATCAAAGACTGTCCTCTGACAATGCTTCAGAGGGGTGTTTTCTGTAAAGTAGACCACCCAACCTTTTCTCAAATGGTTGTGCACCAGCTCAGATCTCTGGATGACAGCCGTTATTCAGATTTAAGACAGTGGTAGATAGGAATGTCTCCTGGTTCTGGTCTGATTTCAGAAGGAGATCTCCACTTCTGGGATTAAATGCTTAGAATATCTAACTGATCAGGTGGCTGCCACGGCAATGAGAATCTTCATGCCT
Source organism: Darevskia mixta (assembly GCA_034641385.1). NCBI lineage: Eukaryota > Metazoa > Chordata > Lepidosauria > Squamata > Lacertidae > Darevskia > Darevskia mixta. Next base: position 3,747,915 of record JAWWNH010000149.1, read on the forward strand.
CACCTGTAGCCTTCAGGTACATGGATTGGAAGCATCTGTCCACACCATAAGACATCCTATAAACTTGGCCAGAGGAAACCCTACTGGTCGTGTGGTGTGATGGCAGCTTTTCTGGCAACATTCTTGTGGAATTTTTTAAGCTATGTGCTTTCTGTGCATAACAATATCTAGAGTAAAATTCACAAAAGTATTCAATTATTGGGAGAAAATGTTAAAAGTTCAAAAGCAGTTAAGATTGTTATGAGTGCTGCTATTCACTTAATGCAAGATTCTCAAGAGCAAGCTGAGTATAAGAGGACAGGTAGCTCAAGCTAGCTTTTCTCTGATTCTTTCAAGCTCCTTTCAATATTTTTCTACAATGGCACGAAAAGACATTTCAAATAAAGCTATGGAGTCAGTTCTAACACACTGTTATTTAAATAAGAATGAAGAAAGCAAAATGAGAGCATTTGTATTAAGTGAATGAAAAGTACAGAACATTCCTTTACTATATTAAGAAGAGAAAGAAAACAACAGGTTTATCTTAAGGAGGGAAAGTATAGTCTTATGTGGCCAAAATTCAGGTGTTATGGCTGTGATGTGGGAACCATGGCTGCGGTGTTTCTGGGTTTAGTAACGGGAACCAAGAACGGGGAATGGTTTTATATAAAAAAAGCTTTATTCAGAGACGTCTCTAAGGCCCTCACATTCCAGAAATGGCAACAGCTATGGACATTGCAATAGGAACAGTAATATTCCTGGCTGAGATCCAGCAGTGATGGAGAAGACAACTGTGCAATATGTATAGCAACCCTTTCTTTTCTCAGAGGTGAACACAGCAAAGTCTATGAATGAATGGGAGATCATGCATTGGCTTAAGAAGTATGGTCCCCTAAGGAGGACTCTTCAAATGTGCACTGAATTTCGCATTTGGTAGAATTCTACTCCATCCCAATCTTGGTAGGTGGATATTTATCATTATTATTTATTAAATTTCTATACCTCCCTTCGTCCTAGATCCCAGGGCAGTTGACAAGGTAGAAATATCTACAATGGGTAGTGGAAGCAGCTTCATGGGACATCGCATTCTGAAATACCAGAAGCAGCTAAGGGATCGTAGTTGAAGGAGATGGAATGAAAGGCACCCCAAGGAAGTAGTGTGAAGACTATTTGCCATGCAGAGTCTAAGGATAGGATCTGGTAGGTATAGTGATGAAAGTGCCAAACTAGGAGTGGGAAGCCCCTGGTTCAAATCTCCACTCAGCCACCAAGTTATTTGGGGGACACTGGCCTTATCACCATATCTCCAAGGGTAGCCTACCACACGGGGTTGTTATAAGGTTGAAATTAAGTGAAAGGTCATATCTACTTCTCTGAAATTCTTGCAGGATGGAAATGATGGTGATGATGATTATGATATCCACACTATTTCAGCTTCGAAGAATAAATCTATTGTGGTCAAGGGAAGGTGATTTGTTGCTGGATCATCATCACCATCAACAACAACACACAGAGAGAGATAATATAAGTTGATATTATTGAATGTAGCAAAATAAATTTCCTTTCAGCAATGCCATGTGTTCCAACAACACCATGCATTTCAAGCAGGGAAAAAAGCATTTGAAAACTACGTCAGACGTATAGGGACTGTATGTATCCCATTTGTCTGCCTTCAGTACATACATATTTTTGAAAGCATCAAAATGTAGACCACCATATTTTAAAATATGTTTTCTATAGACACAGATTATACACGCACGCACACGGGCCCCAGCTACCTCTGTATTTTGTCTTTAATAATAACAGCAATGAAAGGATAATGGTCAAATTATCCTTTGTTCTCATACTCTGTTATTTGAAAAAAAAAAAAATCTTTTGAAATCCAAGGGGTTTTGTGTGTGTCTGAGTAATGGTTTAAGAAGAGTCTTTAAATATTAAACATACCGGGGGAGGGGAGGAAATCAATGGATTAAATCAGACCCAGTTTCATAATCATAATGCACCATGTTTAGAGCTCAATGGGTTTTTGTTTTGTTTTGTTTTGTTCCTATAGTGTGCTTAGCACTCACTTTCCAGAGGGTGCCTCGGATTTTAAAATAGACTCAGTTTCATTACTTTAGATGTTTCTTCTCTTATGAAAAAAAAAATTAGACACTCAGATATATATCTTTATTTTAATTTCCCGGATAGCAAACCCCCAGTGGGATAATCTCCTAGCAATCCATATGTGAAGGCAGTTTTTCAGCTCAGCAAATCCCCAAGTTATTTGATTTGATCTCAGAACAATTTAATTGAAACAACGGAAAGCTATAAAGTATAGTCCTTACACACATGCTCGTTAAGGTTAATGAAAGATGGTTTAAAAAGAACGAAAACAGCTTTATGGCCAATAGGTGAACCCATACTCATATTCAATAAATCCAGGATTTTCTTTCTGCAAACAGCATATTAAACGCGGTCTCAGGATTCAGTTAAGATTGTTTTATGTCAAAGGCAATGGATTGCCTTGGAAATAAATGTACGAAAGGCAGCCTTATTGGCAATGCACAGAGCAGAATTTCTGGTAAATGTTTTGGAAAATTGGAATCACCATCCAAAGACCTGCCCAAGGGACCTGGCTTGCAGAGGTGGGTAGAAATATGTATAATAAAGGAATGGATAAATAAAATATTTTCACCCTAATCCAGTGAAGACAATATATGCACATCTCCTACTGGACCAGGAAGGAGAGGTTTGCTTTGCATTTCCTTGCCAGCAGATCTAGAAAGAAAGAAGAGGGGCAATATTGAATTGGGATCAGGTGAGGGCTTCAGCTTTACTGCAGCTTTGCAGTGGGATCTCCAATGAGATAACACTCATCTAGTTCACTCTCAACTCCCACCCCCAGGGTGGTCTTAACCATTTGGGCTGAAATGAAAGATGCCACATTACTGTTAGCTACAGGCTCAGTTTATGGTGAAGACAATATGAGGTTGACTTGTCTGCATCACCATTATTTGATTCCATTAGGTCTGGGCAGGTCAGCTGGGCAAACTTCAATGGGTTCCTGTTCCCCATTCCCCTTTCCCAGTTCTCCATTCCCGATACCCCATAAGGCTGGTCTATAGGTGCCCCTTTCGCTGTGCAGTGCCATAGGATGTTTGCTGGCAGCCCATACTTTTCTCCCCCTTTCCTATTGGGGCATTAAACAGCTCTGCCTTTTGACCCCCCTTTTCAATTATTTCTATGACCTTATATCTTCCAGTTGTGTGTCAAGACCCCCAAGCCACCCCAAGGAGAATAAAGACACAAGGACACAGAATTTTAAGTTAAATGTTAATGGGCAAAATTTAGGCCACAACGTTATTGGTTACAGAATGTGAGCGGTATTGGCTTAGGCATTGGCATCAACAGACTATATCTGACTCCTGCCCGCCTTGCAGGAAGTCTGGTAAGGGTAAACCTCCAGTGGAGGGAGCCCTGCTGATGCGGATCGACTCGAGCACCCCCTGGGCTCCCGATAGGGTCGTGGCATGGCCCTAGCCCCTCCTCAGGCTTCAGATGAGATCCACACCCCCGGATTCCTTTAACGGAATACCCTTAAGCATGGAGGGGCAGGTGATGGCCGCACCTCCCCTCCCTCCCACATCGCTATTCCAATGCCTAACCGCCAAGCCTTACAAAGTTGTGACGATTGCTACGACGTAGGTGAAAACCAAGTGGCTGGTGCCAATTTGCCAAGTGGAAAAAGTCCTACCAGGCCCCTCAACGGTGACCAACCGAAGTCCATAGCAAGGCTAAAAGAAGGGTGGGAGGGCGGGAGATCCTTGGCGCGAGGCTGAAAGAGGAAGCCTCAGAGTCGCGCCGAGGCTTAAATCATCCCCGGCCATGCCCCCCAGGCAAGCTGATTGACCGCCTGGCATCCTGATGTGGCTGGGGTCTCCCCCAGTGTAACACGGGATGCCATCCCACCCCGACGCTGAGGGGGAGTGGCTAGGGGGCCCGGACCACAACCCAGCCCCACCAGGAAGTGGATCCGCTTCAAAGAAGCACTCCAAAGTAGTGTACTTCCTGAAACAACACTTGTGAATTGAAATGGAGCTATCTTTAGAAATCCAAACTTCTCCAAATTTCGCAGTGCTGTTCTCCAGCTGTGTAGCTTGCACAAAAAGGCCACTACTAGGATAAAGTGCACAAAATGATGCACATATTAATGACAGTAACTTTCAATGGGGCATTATATTAGGGTAAATTCCTTGAAAAATGCAGACGTCAAGCAAATCTGCAGGCAGAAATTTGTACAATGGGAGAAATCAGCACTACAATGAAAGCTGATGAACAGTTGTAAAATGATGTGCCGATGTGGAGACTGGGGAAACGAAACATGAGAAACAGAGAGAAACCAAAATTCACAGATTCGCCCTTTCTCATTGATTTCAACTGGGCTTTCTTATGAGTTGACATGGTTAGGCAACGAAGGAAGACAAATGGTCACACAGTGAACAGGAGCATCTTTTCTATTAATGCACATTTTCTCCTCCGTATATTTCTGTCTCAAATCGTAATCCTCTGTCTGACATCACAATTAGTTTCTGTGGAGAAGATTAGGGTGCCTCAAACAGAAGATTATGAACTCCAGGTGAAGAATAAACTGTGGGAGCAAATGAACTACCGCCAAAAAAAATATACCCAACCCTTTAAAATCCCATTGTTTTTGAACAGTTTTGAACAATAACAAAAGGCGAGGAGGAAAGATGACCCGCAATATATAACATCAAGAGTGTTCAGGGAAACAAGTCATTCAGTAACATTTAAACCACTTCTTTTTAATTACTTGATGTAAAAATAGAAGAGTGAAGAAGGTAGTAAGAGGCAAATGTATAAATAATAGTAATAATAATAATTTTTTATTTGTACCCCGCCCATCTGGCTGGGTCTCCCCAGCCACTCTGGGCGGCCTCCAACAGATATTAAAATACATCAAAATATCACAGGGTAAAAACTTCCCTAAACAGGGCTGCCTTCAGGTATTTTCTGAATGTAGGATAGTTGTTTATCTCTTTGACCTCTGCTGGGAGGGCGTTCCACAGGGCGGGCGCCACTACCGAGAAGGCCCTCTGCCTGCTTCCCTGTAGCTTTGCTTCTCGCAGTGAGGGAACCGCCAGAAGGCCCTCGGCGCTGGATCTCAGTGTCCGGGCTGAACGGTGAGGGTGGAGACGCTCCTTCAGGTATACAGGACCAAGGCCATTTAGGGCTTTAAAGGTCAGCACCAACACTTTGAATTGTGCTCGGAAACGTACTGGGAGCCAATGTAGTTCTCCCAGGACTGGTGTTATGTGGTCCCGGCGGCCACATCACAAATGTATTTGCTAAGCAAGTCATCAGCATCTGCTTCTCTTGATCTGTGATAGAAATCAGGACATCTGAGCAAAAAGGAGCTCATTTTAAGTTAGTTGGGCCACCTTTCCAAAGTTGCCTAGTACCACACGAGCTCTCAGACAAGCTGAAACAGGGCATTATGAACCCAAGCTTATTTCTTAAGCTTGTTTATTATCTATTAAAGAGAGTTTGATATCTGCATATATCCACTATTCCTTTTCTATACATTTTACTTTTAGGGACTCTTCCCATATGACTTGTCTTCTGGTATACCATCTAAAACGTGCAGGGCGACCATTACAATTTGTATTTGCCAACATACATGTATCACATATATGCACGCAATTGGTGAAAACTGCCAATTGGCCGCAGTCCCTTGTTTAGTGGTTAAGAATCCCAGATTGGCCACAATGTGACATGAAGTGTTACAGTCCCAACTTGTACTTTTTTCTACGTTGGTACCCAGGGCTGTGAGATACCCAGGTTTTTTAAAAAGAAAAAAAAAATGCAAGTAAGAATGCACACCACTTGGACACCTCTTGATTATTTTAAACTCAGAAAGAGACAAACCCCACTTCCCTACAGCGAGGTATTATCAAGGAAAGTGAATCGCTTTTAGCCCCCCCACGAAAAGCTCCTGGGCCTATTAGTATGAAATTTGGCAGGCTTAATTCACTCTGAAGTGCCTTCAAATTTCATACAATCTGGCCAAAAGTGAGGAAAGTTATGACTACCTTTAGATTGATTCCCCATTATAGTGAATGGGGGAACACAGAGCCTTATATATATATAAACACACACACACACACACACACACACACACACACACACACAGAAGCTTGGACCTAAAACACAGCTCGGAACCTGAAAAAACAGATTGTACAGTGGTACCTCAGATTACTTACGCTTCAGGTTACATACGCTTCAGGTTAAGAACTCCGCTAACCCAGAAATAATTAAGAACTTTGCTTCAGGATAAGAACAGAAATTGTGCTCTGGCAGCGCAGTGGCAGCGGGAGGCCCCATTAGCTAAAGTGGTGCTTCAGGTTAAGAACAGTTTCAGGTTAAGAACGGACCTCCGGAACGAATTAAGTACTTAACCAGAGGTACCACTGCAATGGAAAGAGCATAATGTGACTCAGAAGCAGATAATAGGTTTTTTTATGCACCTATATACACATAGAATCCAGTGGCCCGTGTGAGCCATATATAGAGACATAGATGCATTTACGGTATACCCTGCCCTTCAGTATTTATTTCTACTTCTAGGGTGGCTAGCCTTACAGGGCAAAAACATGCATATGTACATAATTGTATGGATAGAAATAATAGTCTGGAAAACCAACATAGGTGTTCTAGAGAGAGAGAGAGAGAGAGAGAGAGAGAGAGAGAGAGAGAGAGAGAGATGAAAAGTAGGGTAGAAAAAGTGGAACAAGGAGGACAGGGAGGGGAGGAATCCAAAACCATGCTGATTCTTTTCACTGGAGTGTGCAATTAAGTTGAAAGGCCCGGCAAGGCTTCATAGGGCTCTCTTCTTTTTTAATTCTTTGTTTTTAAATACCACTATTTTCCATCTTTCTATATCTGCACATTCAATTAACACACCATAATAGTATGCTTTAAAAACATCAAATTTCCCCTGCTGGGCTGCTTTTCCAGCTGCATGAATAACCACTACTGATGTAATGATCTCATCTTGTCTACAATAAAATAATTCAAAGCCCTGTAGCTGATATTCAGTGCAGTCAACGTTTAGAGAAAACGGTTGCAATCCAAATGCATAGGAATTATTCACCAGGAATGCATTTATTTCTCTTCAATTACAATTTGTTTTCCAGGGGCAAATGCCAAGGAGAGAGAGAGAGAGAAATAGAATTCATTTATGGACCAGCAAACATCTCCACTTCACAAACTTTCAAATTACTGAACCATTTGGACACAATGGGCACTGTGGAGTACATACAAGGAATTGTTAAGCTATAAATGATGTGACCTTTTTCTTGGGTCTAGTAATGATTCCACTTGAGATTCATTCCATTTTTCTGCCTCGGGGAATCTGAGCAGACCACCATTCACCAGTCAAAGCAAACAGCACTAGTTCCTCTTGACATCTCTTAGATTTCCAAGAATGTGTTAATTCTTGCCCAGGCCCCTGCATGTGGTGATTCTGATAGTGTCAAGGGACTGGTGATTGTTATGTACGAAAAGGTCTTATCGCTATGATTTTGGGAATTGCTAACCATGTTAATGCAGAGCGATTATATTTTAAACTGTTTCCCCACTTCCTTCTTCAGGCACCTTCTTTCATCTGGAAGTGGAAGGCTCTGTGTCTTTTTATATGCCACTGTGCACATTATGAGAAAGCATTATAGGGTTTTGTTTTGGTTTTTTTTAAAAAGAAGAAGTTAAATGCAATAAAATAAAGGCAAATATTGCCCATAGCTGTCAACTTTCGGATTTGAAAATAAGGGATTTTTCCAAACTTTCAGATTTGAAAATAAGGGATGCCACGAGGGCGGTGCAATGGCACCAAGTAGACTCGCCACCCTGCGCTCCAGAGGCTGCGCGCGAACAGGAGAGCGAAAGAGCGAGCGCGTAGATGGCAGGCAGGCTGTCTGTCTGGTTGGGCGTGAGGGTCTGGCTGCACAAGGCATGCAAGCTCCACCCCCAGTTGGTCTCAGACTCCTTATTGGCAGCCGAGCAACGCAGCTGAGGAGCCTCCCTGGCCAGCAGGGAGGGAGAGGAGCTGCTTCCTTTGAAATCCAGGAAATTTAAGGGATATCAACAATCTGGGATAGCAGCGGGAAACTGCATTGGAATAAGGGAGTTTCCCGCAAAAAAAGGGAGGGCTGACAGCTATTGCCACCTGGAACCATAAAAAACACCATGCATTTTTACATGCTATTTATTACCTCTGACAAAAAGAGAGCTTGACATTTATCACACCAGATCATAGAATCATTGAGTTGGATAGGACCCCAAGGATCATCTGGTCTAACCCCCTGCAATGCAGGAATATGCACCCATATGGTGATCAAACTCATTACCTTGGTGTTATCGGCACCATGCTCTAACCAACTGAGCTAACTCATCATTGTGGTTAGACCCACTGATGTTAAGAGGTTTTTAGGGTACATCACAGCTGGGTGGAGATTGCAGCCATGTGTATTGCCATACTCTTTAGGAATCCTTAGCTGTCTTAGGTTGATCTCAGGCCATCCTTCTTTGGCTCAAGGGGCTCATTCATTCTTGGCCAACCTTTCAGGGTCATGTACCAGCAACGGATGTGACAAAACCCCACTCTCACACTTCTCACCGGAAGCCTTTTGCTTTCCTCAAAGTTCCTCAGATCCCTCCACCCTGCATTCCACAAGCCAAAATTGCCAGATTCAGTTTGAAATTTTGTGTAGACAAAATTGAACGACAGCTCTAGCAACTGCCTGCATGACCAACCAACCTGTGCTTACTAGAGGTAAGTCTAAAAACGGGATATAATTATAGTTACACTGCTCTGAGCAAGTGGGAGGAAATAATGAACATTATACAATAAATGGATCTTGGTAAAGGAATGGGGGAAAGGGTAACAAATCCATACCCCTGCCCCCACCCCCAAGAGCTTTCCTCTTCTTCTTTCCTCCACCGACATCTGATATTTCAAACAGAGTAGGAAAAGACCTTATGTGTTTTGCTTAACATGGACTATGAGAGCTACTAAGAGGAGAATCCTCCCTGGAGAACGGATGTTTTTCCTAATTGTGTTTAACATTTTAGCACGTTATAAATAAGCCATAGGGCAATTGAATCATCTCCCGAAATTACAGTGGTTAAGATGTATTCCCCAAAGTATCAGTCCTGGAGTTTGGAAAAGTATCTGCCTGGTGTCTCGCCTCAGGCTCCAGCAGAGTCATCCCATCCACTATGTGACACACCGTTGTCAAGGCCTTGAGAGGTTTAGATGGCCCACAAGAAGCTACGTCTCCTCACATAAGCAAAGAAACCTCCCTGAAGCACACACAAAAAAAACCCATGCTCTTGTTTTTGAAAATGTCGGTTGTATTGTAGTGTGAATTAATCCACATGTAAATTGCACAGCATATCTTGGAACGAGAAGAAATGTCAGAGTTGACAGGTAGTTCAGCTAATGCAATATAGACAGGGGGGAAGTGCAGAGGGAAATAGTCACTGAAAAGCACAGATCTCCTTTGGAACAGATACCACAGCTCTCCTGAGGAGAAAAGTTCACAGGGACCATGTCTTATCATTTCTTGAAGATGAGGCCTTCCAGCAATGGTCGAAGCAGAGAATATGATATTCTGCTCTTCCCCAAACAATACCTGAACTGTAACATGGCCATCTTTTGAAATTCTCACTTTACAAAATTTTACAGTCCAACAGGGAAGTTATTGGTACCAAAATGCATATACTAGTGCAAAGTGTGCAGAAGATGCATATATTAGTGAAAACAACATTAAAAATGCATTATATTAATTGCAAAAAAATGCACGATTTCTGTTCTCATCCTGAGGTAAAGTTCTTAACCCAAGGTACTACTTCCGGGTTAGCAGAGTCTGTAACCCAAAGTGTTTGTAACCCGAGGTACCACTGTATTATATTAGGGAAATTTGCTTTTAGAAATATGTATATGAAGCATACATCTACTAACAAAGGTATATTAAGAGATACACTAAAATGCTGATGAGATTGTTTTAAAAAAATCACAAACTGATGTAGGGAGACAAAACTGGAAAAATGAGAAACAGAGAGGTTCATGCATCCCTTCCTTACAGCTAAAACTCAGCTATGTAAGAAGTTTCCTTCGTGGTTTGTTCTCACTGTGCTTTCAGGTGGTGCTCTGGAATACTAGACAAAGTTGACAAAACCCTTCACTAAATTCTCTTTAGATGCCTCGTTTATTTTGTCTGCAGTTTGCGTCTTCACACCTGTCCAGTAGAAATGGCTTTATCATGACAAACTATGAAAACAGCCACATAGTCAACCATATTTCTCCTGAGGTCCATCCTGCACAATGCATCAAAACAGTGAAGATGTAGGTGGTGAGGAAGTATTCAGAGAAAGGAGGACACAGGTAGACTTACATAATCCAATCTATTTTTATACAGAAATGAATGCTACCTTCTGCGACATATGATCGCCACCATCTGCTGGCTGAAATAATTTCCTTACTGTCACACCAGATTTTTCTGCACACATTGGTTCAAACATATAGAGAAAGCACATGGTATACAGTCATTGCAGACTATATCAGCCCAGAATTCAGGTAAGGTGATTAATGGACTTGGATATCAAGAGGTAACAGCTTAGTGAGAATGTCTCTCCTACTCCTGAATGGGTGAATTTGCTGCACTCTGTGCTCACCCAGGGGAAAAGACTGTAATGGTTTTTTCTAGGGGAGGAGCTGGGGCAGTCATGTGGGGCCAACTGGCAAATCAAGAAGGGGCAAGGATCAGCCTTTATAAACCTGCTCTGCGCCAAACTCCATTTCTTGTCATTGTGGCTCCCTTCCTTTTTTTGCAGTGTGGGCTTTGCTATCTGGCCGTTTGGGGGCTTAGTATGATTGTTTTTTTTGGGTGAGCCTCTGATTGCCCTTGGGACTCCTCTTTATCACCTGTCACACTATTGGGAGCGATCTTTTTAGGAGTGGTGCTTTTTCTGATTTAGTTTAATTGACTTTTATTCTGGGCAGGAAAAAGAATTTAAGAACTGGTCGAGTAAATACCTGTGGTCCTCCAGCTCTTATCAGCCCTGCCCAGCATCAACAACCATCAGGATGTTGAAACAAAATAATAATAATAAAAATCCGTCCAGTAGCACCTTAGAGACCAACTAAGTTTGTTCTTGGTATGAGCTTTCGTGTGCATACACACTTCTTCAGATATACTGAAACAGAAGTCACCAAACCCTTATATATAGTGAGAGGGTGGGGAGGGGTATTACTCAGAAGGGTAGTGGGAATGGGTGGTTGGCTGATGCTGGAGTTGTAGAACACCTGGAGGACCACAGGTTCCCCAGCCCTGCTCTATACATTTTTTTTCTGGAAAGGGACAAAACAGCTAGGGATGGACAGAGCAACTTCATTCTGACCTTTTTTCTTTTTCACCGGTGCTCAATCATGTATATGTTCATTCTGGTTTTTTTTTTTTTTTTTGTGGATTTTGAAAAGAATGGACACACTTAAATTGTTCACATTATCGTTAACACAATATCCACTCAAAATGAGTGTACTTTCAATGCACTTTCCTGAAAACGGTGGGTTTTTATATGCATTTTAACTACAAACTATATATTTTTGCATACTGAAAGTACTAAACAGTCAGGAATTGGGTTATGATCCCCAAGTAAGTTTGGGACCATTGAACTGGATTGGTCCACTACAGAAAGCAGACCAAGATCCAATATCAGTAACTTCTAGCATGATCTAAGAACCTACATTTCCCCACCTGTTCCAAGTGGGGGTTTTCTGTTTAGGGTTTTCCACGGTAGTATCTGTCTGCTTAAGATTATAGCTGTAAAAACATGTTGTTTGGATTGTAGGAGGTATGGCATGGTAGAGCAGAATATGTTGCGGTTGCAAGTAGGAAGAGCATAACAAGTTGTGTGTCATGTGTGGGCGGGATGGATGTTACTGGTTCATTCCTGCACAGTTTATGTGTTATCATCTGAAGATTCGTAGCTGCTGCTCATCATAGAAATTGTGCAAATGGGTTTTAAAAGGCACATGCCTGAGTGTGTGAACAAGGAATTTGACAAAGGTTGTATGGGCAGATTGTGTGTGTGTGAGAGAGGGTCCCCTAAATAATCATTAGCTCTTTCCCTTGCCCATCCTTGTAAGATGCTGGCAATATTCAGGAATCCTATCCTGACATTAGTGGCGTTTCTGCTACACTGACCATTCATTGAAGGAAATCCCACATATAGCACGGATAGTAGGGATAGAAGAGAAGTTTAATTCAGCTGGCATTTGAAAGCTAACCTGCTTAATTTGCACTTTCTGAAGCAATATGCGAAGGGAAACACAGCCATTCTTCGAAATTCACACTTCTCTTAATTTTGTAGCATTGAAAAGCATATACAGTGGGCAAAACTGCATACAAAAAAATCTGTATATTGGGAGAAAATGTGGAAGGGTGGAGAACTGAACCACACTAGGCTACACAGAGCACAAGTTAAGGCAGCTGAAAGTGAAGAAATCATAAACAAATAAGGAGTGCCAAAACTTGGAGACACTTTTCAGCACTAATGGCCGTGAAAAATTGCAGATGATTCCAGCAAATCCATATTAAAGGATTTTAAACACACACACACACACACAAACAAGAATGTTATATTTACAGCAAAGCCCACCATCCATATTCAAATTTGATTTTCTCCATCAAAACACACCTCTTTTAATGAATGGGACTTTGTGTGTTTTGCTTGAGTCATTCTGATCGGATTCTCATTGCATTGCCTTGTCCCAGAAACAGGGCTAGATGCTGCATTCTAACTGCTAGCCACTCATCACAATTACTTCCTAGAGTGTTAGAAAAACAACTCAGAATATCTCATCTGCATTAGAAGATGGATAAACTACTTCTGGGACTCTTTTTAAGTCTGAATGGGAAAAAAATGAAGAAAAAAATAGGGAAAGCACGAGAGATTGCACTCTTATGGTACTTATAAGATGATCTTCCTGCCTCTCTTCAATATAGCTATTATATGGATTATGTCTAAAGCAGGGCAAGAAGGGCTGTCCCAGAACTGCATTATCTAAAGTAGCATAAAGCACTTCCCTCCTTTTTTACACTGATGGCAGAAGCTCTTCAAATTATTTCTTCTACATATACACTGCTGCCTAATGCATCAGTCACTTACCCATTTTAACTGAAGTACGCCAAGAAGACAGCACATGGGGTTGAAGATATTATCATGCTTCATTCTGAAGTAAACACCCTTCATTGTACAGCAGGCATTTGGAACAGCTCCCTTGAGACACCCCTAGATAGACATCATTTTTATTGTGCATCTTGATGGTATCAGGGCAGTTATACATGGCCCTGTCTTCAACACAGTTCACTTTTGCAGAAGCTTTGGAGAGGACACACTGCTTCGTTCCCAACCAGTACATGTCCTGTAGCTTGCTGCTGAAATCTTGTAACTTTCAAGGCCACAAATGTTTGGGTGTGGTGTGTACGTGTGGTTTTTTGTTCTGCTTTTGTTGTTGTAGTACAAGAATACCCTCCATATCTCAGTAACGTGGTAACACTGGAGAAGCATTGCAGAACAATGAGTGAAGTGGAATGATGAGTGGACGACTCAGTATATGTCCACAACTAATACACTATTCTTGTATCAATGACATGTTGCAGAATACACCTGACCCCCAAAACCACCAGTCTGGAGGACCTCTTGCTGGCACTTAAATAGATGGTTATAAGCACTTTTGACCACTATCTTGCTCCCTCAATGCAGGCAAAGTGGTATGCAGTGGAATAGCTCCATATGTGAATCCAGCATAGCCTTTGTCTTCCCCACTCTGTCCACACCCTCCATGCTGGACCATGTGCTCTGTGATGTGGTGGGCTCTTTGCTGGAACTTGAGTGCCTTCTGTGTGCTAGTCACCAGAATCAAGCATCAGTTTGTTCCAGAGCTCCTGCCACACAACCTGCTTGAAGGTGGAGATTGGTTGCACGGAGAGGGGCCAGAAATCCTCAGTTTGCAGTGACCAGCTTTCTGCTAAAGCAGCTGCATGCCCAGTGAGGAATGAGCATGAATACTCTTGATGCAGGATAATGGCCTTGGTAAAAAAAGAAATGTTTATGTGTATGAAATGAAATTAGAGGGAATAAAAAAAATGTAAACAAAGCAAGCAGTTACTAGAACTGTGAGATGGTGTAGTTTAGAGTGTGGTCTAAGACCTGATAGACAGGGTTCAAATCCCCGCTCGAACATTTCAGTCTAACCCTAACCCCTAACCCCCAACCCCTAACCCCTAACTCTAACATGTATGCCATATTGAGCTCCTCACAGGAAAGATGATATATAAATGCAATAACAAAAAAACATGTTAAATGGTTGTATTCATCTTAATTTTATTGTATTGCTGGTTTGCATTACAATATTTTTGCAGTTTTAAATTTCTCTGCACACCACTCTGAATTCTGCTTTTGGACAAAGAATAGTTTATACAATTTAAAATAGATAAATAAAATAATAATATGTCTCAGGCAGTACTACCATGCTATATTTGGTCATTAGATTCTTCTGAGAGTGACTCCTCCATTGAGCCTGGATCATCTGCCCAAGCGATCTTATAGCAGCAGAGAAATCGATGGAGGATAGGTTGATCGGTAGCAGTGAATTATTTTTATTTATTTTATCAATGTATGTAATGCTTAACACTCTAATTTCTAAACACTGTAGAGTGAAGTTACAAAAAAAGATACAATAGAGTTATAATCAGCTAAAATAAATAAAGACCCAAACAGTTTACTTAAAACGCCTGCCATAACAACAACAACAACATTCACCAAGCACCTGATGTTCCATAGAAAAGGGCCCTGTCTGATCTCAGGAAAGTATTTCCACAGAATAACTCACAATGCTGAATGCACAGCTCCTTCTGGGAAGCCCACTCACCTTTCCTGGTGGGCAGTTAACAGTGATCTGGCTTGGGGGGTGGAGACATTGTGTCACCAGTGCTGGGCGGAGCCATGCCCAGTGTGGATCCACTGACCAATCAGCGCCGGGAGGATGTGTGGCCGTGGGAGATTTAACCACAGCCCAGCTGTGGACTGAATTTTCTGGATGTAGAATATTTCAATATTCTGTTCATTGATATCAACCACAAATGTTTCTATATCTCCCCCCCTCTCTTTTTCCCCCAGGCAAACAAACCTCCCTCTCAGGCAGAAACAATCCAATGAAACTCTGATGTGCCACAGTTTGTTTCATTCATCTCTGCCCGAAGCTGTAGATTTTCTTTTCCTTTCTGGAAAATGAAGTGGCAAATCTCCATTACCTGCTAGACCCCAGCTGGCTTGACCTCAAGAACACTTCACTGTTTATTTCTCTCCTGATTCACAAATCCTGCAAGGAAGCAAAACAAAATGGGGAGGGGGGGTTGCAAAGTGCAACCTTTCAGCCTGACCTTCAAGAGCCAAATTATATCAGCGTTACAGCTATCCGACATCAATTGGCTTTATAGTACCAATAAACCAAATCAAGTTTTTCTAAAAGCTGCAGAGATCCAAGCTGCAAGTCTGCACTAAGTAATAAGCATTGAAGAGTGGGTTTTTCAGAGTTCTGCAGCAGGATAGACCTGATTTATGCCATGTGACTTGCAGCCTATTTGAAGGCCCTGAATGTTTCCATGGATAAGCAGTGCATTTAAGGGCATGGAGCAACAGGAGAAAAGTAGAATTTAGTGACCAGGTTTTCTGAATCTTCAGGTGGACACTAGCCAAAGTAATAATACCCAGGGGCGTAGCGTGCCGCTTGGCTACCGGAGGCGGCAAGCCAAGCAGCACCCCTGGGGGGCGGGGCGTCACTCCATGCGCATGACGTCACAACGCGCATGCGCACGGAGCGACGCCTTTGCCCCATGCCGCGGCGAAAAAAGCCACTGAAAAACCCCTTTCAGCGTTTTTTTTCACCGCTGGGCTCCCGGGACGGAGCCACGGCATGGAGGAGAGGGGCGGACCAGCCAGGAGGGGGTGACACCCTTCCTGGCTGCTGGCCCGCTTCTCTCCTCCATGCCACGGCGCCGCAAGCCAGCCAGCGGCAGGAAAAGCTGCTGAAAGCAGGGGGGAGGCTATTTTCGGTGCTGCTGGGGTGAAGCCGCAGGGGCGGCCAGCGAGGGGGGGTGTCACGTCAGCGACAAGCATGACACCCCTCCTCGCTGGCCGCCCCTGCGGCTACACCCCGGCAGCGCCGAAAATAGCCTTTGGGAAAAAAAAAGGGCAGGGCGGCTGCGGGGGGCAGACCCCCGCCCCAAGTGTCACCCCCACCAGGGCGCTGCCTGGGGCAGCCCCCCACCCCCTTGCTATGCCCCTGATAATACTTCATATTCTACAGCACTCTAGGGTAGCACCTCTGGTGGGGGGCCATGTCATGATCCTTCTGGGGTAGTTTGTCCACCTTTGTTCCCCACTCTGTACTCTTCTCTCACCTGTGGCCCCTAGAAGCTGTCAGCATGCAACAGGGGCCACACCCCAGAAATTGGCTTCAACTGTTCAGCTAAACCAGGTGAGGGTAGCCAATGGGTCTCAAACCCTCAGTGAGTTAGGGACTTCCCCTGCGTGCGAAGACAGGATTGAGTGGACAAGACAAGTGGGTCCAACAGTCAAGAAGGTGCATGTGCTGTAGCAGGAGATCCATACTTGCTGCCTTGCAAGACATCTGTGGGAGAAGGAAAGGCTAAGGAGCTAACCCTACACAAATCCAGAATGATGTTCGTGAGATGGTTAGCAGGCATCTTACAGACAATACCTGCAACCAAGCTGGTGTCAGACATATTGCTCTGCTTTCCTTTGGACCACAGTAGCGAAGCCAGGAGGGGTATTGTCATCTGGCCAGCCCAGGATCTCTATACACACGGCCCAGGCTTGTGCTCTGGAGTGGTCACTTTGGACTTCACCCACCTCCATTATCTCTTGAGACAGGCAGATGCCAGCAGGGTGTTCCAAGAGCTTCATGTTCGTTATTGCAGGATCCTTATTGCCAGGATAGAGAACCTAAGGCAGTGATGGCCAAACTTGGCCCTCCAGATGTTTTGGGACTACAACTCCCATCATCCCTAGCTAACAGGACCAGTGGTCAGGAATGATGGGAACTGTAGTCCCATAACAGCTGGAGGGCCAAGTTTGGCCATCACTGACCTAAGGCATTCCAGATGTTGCTACACTACGACTCCCATCAACCCTGACCATTGGCCATGTCGCCTAGAGGTGATGGGAGCTGGAGTTTGATAACAGCTGGAAGCCACAGGTTAGCCACCCCTGATGTAAGGCAAGTGAGTAAGTTATTCCTATGATTCACATGGGGGACTGGGAGGCAGAATAGGTTATCTAAGGCTACTTAATTAGTTTATTGCACAGGTGATGTTTGAAACAGTATGTCCTTAGTGCAGTCTCTTAGCAACAGTCAGCAGAGCTCTTTAGCAGAAGAACAGAGAAATTTAAGACTTTCAGGCCTTCCTTTCCACCCATTCTGCACATCAAGGAGGGTGTGGGATCACAATACTGACTCCACTCACAAAATTACAGTACATCACCAGCACCAGCTTTGTGTGACTAGGTTCCCCTTTTCAGACTTTGCAGTGATCCCACGTTGCATTAAGAAATGGGGACATCAGGCATAGTCTCACTTCATACTGCGTGTTTTGTCTAGACCAGTGTTTCCCAACCAGTGTGCCTCCAGATGTTTTGGGACTACAACTCCCATCATCCCTCGCTAGCAATACCAGTGGTCAGGGATGATGGGAATTGTAGTCCCAAAACATCTGGAGGCACACTGGTTGGGAAACTCTGGTCTAGACCATGGGTAGGCAACCTAAGGCCCGGGGGCCAGATCCGGCTCAATCCCTTTCTAAATCCGGCTCGAGGACGGTCCAGGAATCAGTGTGTTTTTACATGAGTAGAATGTGTCCTTTTATTTAAAATGCATCTCTGGGTTATTTGTGGGGCCTGCCTGGTGTTTTTACATGAGTAGAATGTGTGCTTTTATTTAAAATGCATCTCTGGGTTATTAGTGGGGCATAGGAATTCGCCCCCCCCCCAAAAAAAATATAGTCCGCCCCCCTCCAAGGTCTGAGGGACAGTGGGCCGGCCCCCTGCTGAAAAGGTTTGCTGACCCTTGGTCTAGACTTTACACAGTAGCCTCATCTGAGTATAATGCAAAACTATGGTTTAGTGTATGATCCTTGAGACTGTTATCTCCCTCCTCCTCCTCCTCTGGCATGGTCACGAAGAGGAGAAAACAATCTTTCACATCCATTTTTAACTAACCACAGTTTCCCATCTTTTTCCCAGCAAAAAAAAGAAAAAAAGAAACCACAAAAAAACTGGGGTTAATCTTAAACAGAAACAAGACAACTTGGGGAAGTAGAACTGTGACTGCTTTCCTCACTCTTCAATGCATTCAGTACATGATCTGAAAAAGAGCATCTATGATAAGGGGCAGCTGAAACACAGGTCTATAGATGGCTAATACAGAACTCCCCCAAATTGACAGCTTTTACTGTCACCTTCTGGGACCCTGAGAATACCCCCCCCTCAATACACACACAAATTCATCACAAGTTTCCACAAACAGATCTTCCCAACTAAGTCTCAAGTCTACCACCAAATCCACTGGAATTTGACTACGGTCCTGGTTGTAACACTTTCCCCCTGAAATCTCTACTGCAGTCAATCCCCATCCTATGAACACAGTCCCAGTACATATAGTCAATAATAATAGTGACTCAAATTCCCATAAATTTAATCATGGGAACAGTTGACATCATGGTTAGTTGCCAGGCCAGTCAAAAGAACAAAAATGACAAAAAGGGGGGAAAGTTGCTGTTATGCACTATTAAAACCTACGATGATAACAAACTGATTTCACACATGTAAAATGAAGTCTTAAGAACTTTTTTTAGTACAGGAAGCCCACCCCCTCACCCCGCCCCCAACAACAGAAGCATCAGAGACCCTTGAACTACTATGGTACCAGCTGAGATAACTTCAATATGGAAGATATTTCAAAGATAAGAATCAAAGTGTTTTATCAAGGTTGTTCATCTTAATATGATATTGCATTCTGGTATCCTTTCAATAGAGAAAGCCACCTACTGGACAAGAGTCTATGGCTATTAATCTGTACATAAAAGAATCTTCCTCGCCAATTCTTTTCTGCACCAGAACTTTCAATAGGATCCCTAATGATAATTTCTTTCCTTTCCTTTTAATGAACCGAACATGCATTTCAAATGTAATAAAATTCTAGAGAGTTTAACTAGTTGTAAAAAAAAAAGTTCAAGTATCCTACCTGTCCCATACGGTCAACACTTATACTCTGTTATACTTAATATGAATTCTTGTTTCTGCATCAAGAATCTCACATTTTCCATTGTGTATACATTGAGCAGAGAACTACAGTGGACGATCGGGTTGTAAACGTGATCTGTGCGGGAGGAGCATTCGCAACCCGCAGCATTTGCAACCCGTGCCGCTGCGTCTGCGCAGACGCGTGACGCAATTTTGCGCTTCTGCGCATGCGCGAGCATCAAAACTTGGAAGTAACCCATTCCGGTACTTCCGGGTTCAGCGTGTTCGTATCCTGAAAACACGCAACCCGAGGTATGACTGTGTATAGGCATTCTCAGGTTCCTGAGAAGTGTACCCGAAAAGCACACCTTTTGGCAAATTTTCACTCTTTGTGCATGTACCTTAGAAAATACAAAGCTGTGAAGTTCTCTCATTTATAAGAGCAGAAATCCAGGGAAAATCCAGAAAGTCAAAGTTCCAAGTTGTTTAAACATGAATCTGTTAGTTAAGTCCAACACTAAAAACGCAGGGGGGTGGAGTGTTTATCTGGAGCCCTCCCCCCTCTTCCTCCTGATCAGTGGGAAGGGGGTATGTGTGGGGTTCAGGAACTAATGGACTGCTGCTTGTGGCAAACAGAACAAGGAAGGGGGGCAGGGAAGAGGTGAGACTTCGATCCTCTCACTATCTACACTACAGCCAGCCTCTCTCTCTTGCTAGCCTTGCACCTGCTGAGCCTCTCACCATCAGGCAAGCCAGCCCCAGCAGCTGAGAGCAGCAGTAGTCTTGTGAGCTCTGCATGTGCAGCCAAACTCATTGCTCATTTCTGATCTGCCAAACCATTTTACAAATGTGATAGATGATGATAGCCAACGTGGGCTGTCTCGTAGTGTACCTATACACACCCAAAGAATTCAGAATTGTGCTTCTGTGTGTAATTAAAAGGCTTTTCCTGCATTCTTAAAACAAAGGCCCTCCTACCTATCTCCAGGGCATGACCTTCCAGGCCAGACAAAATCTGACCAGTTAGCAAGCCTAATTGCTTCTCGCAATTCTTTTTTGGAGGGAATCTTACCCAAATCAATTGGATGATCCGGGAGGTCAAAAGCTAACCTTTATTTGACCAGCAGTAGCTGAGCAGATTTATCATTTTCAAGTAAGAAGGAACAAAATCCCAAATAGCGCCACAAATCCACATATGACTGGAAAGAATTAAAAAATGATGTTGGAGAAGACTGATTAAAAATTCAGCAAAAATAAATCAATCCTAACGCAAGTTTTGAGCAACAGCTAAAGAATATTTAGGGCAAAGATTCTCTCTCTCTTTGGGATGTGGGGCATACAGGGAGAGTAAAGGAAGGAGAATTTCTGTTATGAAAGTAAAAATCTTTGCTCTAGCAGATATATTTGGTTGGATACTACCATTAATTTACTGACATCTTTGTATACTTTACACAGAGTGTCTATCTGCTAAATATTATTTCAGTACAGTGGGATTTTCATCCAATGAACATGCATTTGCTCCGGAGGTAGTCAGTGCGGTGCATGGATAGTGGATAGGGATAATGGGAGTTGTTGACCACAACATCTAGACAGCACCATGTTGGCTACTCTGATCTATTCAAATGCTTTCCTGTAAGTGTTGTTTTGACATTGTGAACACAAATAAAAGTGACGTAGTCTTTTAGTTTTGGTTTCCTTTTGTTTACTTGGTGGGTCCCACCATTACGTTCCATCAGAATGCCTGTGATCAAATAAAAGTTGACATCAGTCAGAAGTCCAAGGTAACCATTTGCTTCAGAAAGAGATCTGAATAATTGCTGGAGCAAACTGTCCATAAAGTCCCTCAGAATTTGCACCTATTTTGCCAAAAGATGTGGTCACAAAGCATAAGTAAAGGCAAGCTGCACTTGTATTGCTTTCAGAGGGCATTTCTGTGTGTCAAGCGAGGGCCAGTCTGCAGGTGACACTTTACTTCAGTCTACATATCTACTAATGCCTGTATTGTACTTCAGAAAGCAAGTGGATAAAATTCAAGTTTCTGACAATAAATAACAACAACAACAACAACAACAACAACAACAACAACAACAACAATTTATTATTCATACCTCACCTATCTGGCTGGGTTTCCCCAGCCACTCTGGGCGGCTTCCAACAGGATATTAAAAGCACTGTAAAAGATCAAACATTAAAAAACTTCCCTAAACGGGGCTGCCTTCAGATGTCTTCAAAAAGTCAAATAGTTGTTTATTTCTTTGACATCTGGTGGGAGGGCATTCCCCAGGGCGGACGCCACTACCAAGAAGGCCCTCTGCCTGG
Source organism: Darevskia mixta (assembly GCA_034641385.1). NCBI lineage: Eukaryota > Metazoa > Chordata > Lepidosauria > Squamata > Lacertidae > Darevskia > Darevskia mixta. The sequence goes on from JAWWNH010000149.1 coordinate 3,769,599, forward strand.
TTGTTGATTCTAGGTTAACTTACACTTTGTTTCAAACAGAATGGTGGAGACCACATTCAAAGTTCTTGTAATTATTAGATACCACGTATCAAAAAGAGGGGTGGTTTTTTTTTGGGGGGGGGTGTTTGTGTTCTATAAAACTTCCTTGCCCTTGCTAATATTTTGTAGCTACAGGGCTACATAGATAAATCTCAACACATACAGCAAATTTAAATGGGCGGGGTATAAATAATAAATTACATATAACCCTGGAAGAGGTTTTTTAAAACTGACAATACTCTTGAAATGTTTGCAGACAGGCTGGATTACACATGCATGTTCATCTCATGATGAACATGACCTCTAGCAGCTACTTGCCCATGCAAAGGAGCTATCACAGATTTAAATTTCTTACCACCTCAACTCAATTTGCAGTGGAGCCTATGCATTCTATGCATAGATTTAGCCGGAATTCTTCAAACACTGAAGCTTCAAGGAATGAGAATAAGGCATGCATGTGTGAATCATTGACATAGAATGTAGAGTGTTCATGACCAAACTTAGAAGCCATGTTAAATGCATCTTTCCACTTAATGTGCAGCCAAGGGCGGAAACGGGACGCGAGTGGTGCTGTGGGTTAAACCACAGAGCCTAGGGCTTGCCGATCAGAAGGTTGGCGGTTCGAATCCCCACGACGGGGTGAGCTCCCGTTGCTTGGTCCCTGCTCCTGCCCACCTAGCAGTTCGAAAGCACGTCAAAGTGCAAGTAGATAAATAGGTACCGCTGCAGTGGGAAGGTAAACGGCGTTTCGGTGCGCTGCTCTGGTTCGCCAGAAGTGGCTTAGTCATGCTGGCCACATGACCTGGAAGCTGTACGCTGGCTCCCTCGGCCACTAAAGCGAGGTGAGCGCCGCAACCCCAGAGTCGGTCACGACTGGACCTAATGGTCAGGGGTCCCTTTACTTTTACCTAAGGGCGGAAACAGCAGCATAAAAAGGACTAACGTTTGTCAGGACCTGAGCTAAGAAGGAATGGGTTAGTCTCTCCCTCCCATCATGCTTTGATCCCCCAAATTATCATTGCCCCCCACAAAGTAGGTACAATCAATCAACTTTATTTCAGCTTTAAGCTCATAACACAAGATAACACAAGGACAGCAGTTACACTCACACAGTTGAATTTAAAATTATTGGCAATAAAATTAGTGGTAATCAAGACTTAATAAGTATACAAGATAGTGTAAATATTAAGTCCAAACAATTTCAATTTCCAATCAACACAAAGTAGGTACTATTTGCTTTAAAAGAAAAACAGACACATTAAATGTAAAGACACATTTCACATTCTGCCTAGTTTGGCCCTCAATGAGTGATCTAGAACCAACAAACTGATATACCCAATACTCTTCATTCCCCAGTAAGAATATGTGCCGTGCCTTCCACAATTAGTGCCTTAAATGAACACACTTCAGCAAAGGGAGAAGAGAAGAGGGGCACATTTATTCAACATTTGCTTAATAGGTCACTGTATCACAGCTGGTCTTTGCGTGCAGCAAACAGCAGTGCCTCTAAACTTTGAAATGAAAACCGTGTTGTAATGATTGCTAATAATCCGGAACATTCTCTTTTCTTCCTGCCTTAATTCGATGGGTTCTCCTCTTGGCATTCTATCCAAGCTCTAATGATCTCGATTTAAGAGTTAAAAATGGTAATAAAATTGAAATATGTTAATGTAAAAATGAAGAATGGGATTTGCCTTACCATATTAAGAAGATTAACCAATGACAACATAGTCCTGGGCCGTTCTAGGGTTTAACTTCTAAGTTGTCAGTGCTGCATTCTCATCCCTAGACAGGCACTGGATTACAGCTTTTCCCAAGGTCAGGATTGTCTGTCCTGGCAAGTGATAGACATGAAAGTAATTTATTGGTCAGCATTGTAGATCTATGAATTTTTTATCTTTCTACAATATAAACACCTAAGAGGTGCTTGAAGCAATGTTAAGGAGGGAACAAAATGAATTATAAATGGTGATGAAGTCTAATTTGAATCCAAAGAGACAGGGTTGCCTTGTTTAACATTTCCACCAATGTGGCCTGCATTTTAAAATTAGCAGACTGCTTTCTATTTGCATGGATACTGTACGGGATCAATTCATATGGAGGGGGCGGGGATAATGTTTTAAAAGTGTGTCAAACGGGCAGTGTCATTTAAATGAAAACAAGCTAACCAACAAAAAGACTGATATACTATGTATACCTGAGAGTCAAAACTGAAGTTCAGACTGATTCTTTGAATTTAATATAGAAGTTCTTAAAAATGCAGAAAGCAGGCCGGGGGGGGGGGGGTGGAGCTGATTATTAGGGGAATGACAGCAGGGGTGTGGAGAGGGGAAAAAATAACCTTTTCTTCCTGTGCCATGACCCTCAAAAAATATCTATCCTCTAAAGCAGATAGGGGGATTTTTCTTTCCAAGCTTATATGCAGCTTGTTACATAAAGGTAAGAATTCTTCTTCTTCTTCTTCTTCTTCTTCTTCTTCTTCTTCTTCTTCTTCATTATTATTTCATATGTAATGCAGTATATGTGACCCAGGTGGCACTGTGGGCTAAACCACAGAGCCTATGGCTTGCTGATCAGAAGGTCGGCGGTTCGAATCCCTGCGACGGGGTGAGCTCCCGTTGCTCGGTCCCAGCTCCTGCCCACCTAGCAGTTCGAAAGCATGTCAAAGTGCAAGTAGATAAATAGGTACCGCTCTGGCGGGAAGGTAAACGGCGTTTCCGTGCGCTGCTCTGGTTCGCCAGAAGCGGCTTAGTCATGCTGGCCACATGACCTGGAAGCTGTAGGCCGGCTCCCTCAGCCAATAAAGGGAGATGAGCGCCACAACCCCAGAGTCGGACACGACTGGACCTAATGGTCAGGGGTCCCTTTACCTTTACCTAATGCTGTATATAAAATGCAAAAAATACAATGTGTGTGTGTATAACCAAAAAATAAAACAAATAAAATCCCTCTACAACCAAAACTCAGCCTGACTCATGCTCTGCAGCACTCCCCATAGGCGCCCTAGCACCAGCCCCCACAATTTTTTGTGCTGGGGTCACACAAAAATTCCTCTGCTGGGGTCAGAGGAAGCCCACTTCACCTGCCTGGCCAGGTGTGAGAATACTTGTGTGGTGCTGCCCAGCCAAGGAGAGGGGCGGCATTAAAAAACTTGCCTATGCAAGGCTGCCTTCTGATGTCTTCTAAATGTTATATAGCTACTTATCTCCTTGGCTTGGTGGTCACATAACTCCATGCCCTCCAACATTTCTCCAATGAAAATATGGATGCAAGATCTGTGCTCCTTTACGTTTCCTCCCGTATAGTCACTTTTAACGGTTTGTCCCTGTTTTTATCTTTTTAAGTTACAAATGGTACAATCACCTTTTAATTATTAGTTTTTCTCCCTTACCTGTTTTAAGTCTTATGAGTTCAGTTTATCCGTAAGTTTTATCTTATGGCTGAAATAAAGTTTGATACTGATACTGGATGTCCTAAGGAAAGGTAGGACATTCTGGGATCAAATCAGAAACCGGGACGTCTTCTGTAAATCCAGGACTGTCCCTGGAAAACAGGGACACTTGGAGGGACTGCTATTGCCATTATTGTACCTTATCACATTTTCTATGCAAGCTACCTCAAAAGGCAGCTTAGGAGCATTTGAAACAAATGTACAGCCATACCTTGGTTCTGGAACGCCTTGCGACTCAAACGTTTTGGCTCCCGAACGCCTCAAACCCTGAAGTGAGTGATCCGGTTTGTGAACTTTTTTTTGGAAGCCGAACCTCCGACGCAGCTTACGTGGCTTCTGATTGGCTGCAGGAAGCTCCTGCAGGAAGCAGTTTTGGGAAGCTGAACGGACTCCTGGTATGGATTCTGTTCGAGAACCGAGGTACAACCGTATTTAAAACCAAAACCAAAAAACCCAAATAAAAATCAAATTCATTTCCTCCTCCACACCCTGCCCTCAAATATATTTCGGATTCCTGCAGCCATCCATCTCCTGTTCGTCTGCATGACGATCTGGAAGCGTACAGCTTCCCAGCCATCCATTATAAACCTCTTTCAGCAGAATTGTTTCAGGGTGAGCCTTGGGAACTTGGTCCTGACTACTCCCGTGCATTGAAGAAAAATTGACTGGGTAATGCGACTCACTGAACTATGCATTGCTCGAAGACACTGGGCAGCCCCATCAGATCCTAGTTTATCATTACAGCCCGGCTTCCGAATGCCTCTGGAGTTCCTGAACGCTCGTTAGAGGACACTGTATCTTCATTTATCACCAGGCTCACGGCAACGTTTCACTTCCAGCCTCATCGAGAGGCAGGCTCACATCCACACATTCCCCGTGAATGAAAACCACATGGCGGATGCTGCTTTATTGCCGCTCTGCACTCAGGGCTTATTTACAACAATAGCGCTGCTCATTCTTTTGAAGACTAAATTAGCCCCTGCAGATGTTGATATTAAACAACAGCTACTTGGGATAATAAATCAAACGTTGAGTAACGCTCTTGATTGCTAGGTAGGTGAAACGTATTTGCAGCCATAAATTATATTAATTGATCCGCAGACCCAACGCTTCACCCAGGCAGCTTTTGTTGAGCTTGATTCAATAAAGAGCTTTGGAAACAACTGCCACCCAATGGGCCTCTATAGTCATCAGGATAGGCAGCCAAGTTTGCAAGGGAAGGGGAGAGGGAGTATCCTGGCAGCTTGGACCCCTACAAATACCTGGTGGTGCATGCAAATTGGGCTACATGCAGCAATTTGGTGACTACACAAGATGTATTGGCGCAGTATTTTGGGGTGAACCAATGCAGAGAGGGGCGTGGAGAGGCACAACAGTTCACAATCAAGTTGTCACATATACATGTGGTGGGGTGACAGTTATGGGGCTGGCCTTTGATTCTGCTATCAGCACCCTGCTGAGTGTAAAGGAGAAATAATTCCCCATCTCTGGGATTTATACAATAGCTCAAAATTTTGATTTCTAACATATATTAGGACAGGGTTGCCATACGTCTGGGAAATCCCAGACTTGTCCTGTTTTGGCGGGCCTATATTCACATCCAGGGAGATGTTTACAATTGTAAGCAAATGTCTGGGTTTGGGAGGGGGGGTTAAAAAATTGTTCGTGTGCATGGGCGACTCAGATTCAGGCACAAGCTCTGTTTTGAGTTCTGGTGTTGTTGGGGCAGCTCTGTCTCTGTTTTGGGCTCTGACGCTGGCATGGGGGGCAACTCTGGCTCTGTTTTGGGCTCTGTCACACACAGGCAGCTCAAGCTCTGTTTTGAGCTTGGCAGCAGTGGCTGGCCGGTGAGGTGCAAGCGGGCGATTGCCCCAAATAGCTCGAAGTTAAGTAATTTAGTTGATTTTGCTCCTGTTCCAGGTACTGACTGGTGTCTTGCAGTGACCTTATTCCTAGAGTGGTTCCAATGGATTACAAATCCACCCTCCTCCTTTCACTTTTGATTTTCTGGATTTTGTTCAGATCATACTGCACAGGCGCAATATGATGCAATTCCTCAGTTTGAAACTCGTTTTATTTCCCCTCCATTACCAATTTGTACTAAAACATTCACGTACGTTTATTATATCACCACACAGAAAGGAAAATGATTGATTTGGTGATCACTTCAAGAGTCCTTCATTTCCCTTTTATTTCATCCATGTCCATGCTCACCATTGTACACCAGCCATTTATAAGAAGAGAAGATAATCTGAAAAGTGTAGCAATCCTTCCGTGTGCGCATTCTGAAATCAACCTTAAGAATTATCCAGATTAAACAGAGTGAAGTCACAGACCAGTAACAGAGCAGGGAAGATCTAGCCCTCTCTATGTTAAAGGGACACGGGTGGCTTGCCGATCAGAAAGTCGGCATTTCGAATCCCCACGACGGGGTGAGCTCTCGTTGTTCGGTCCCAGCTCCTGCCAAACTAGCAGTTCGAAAGCACATCAAAGTGCAAGTAGATAAATAGGTACCATTCTGGCGGGAAGGTAAATGGCGTTTCCGTGCACTGCTCTGGTTCGCCAGAAGCAGCTTAATCACCCTGATGTTTCATTCCTTTATGGTTTGATTGGTGGGCTACTTAAAAATGAGGCTGCATTTTAAACTTTAAATTGTATTTTAACTTGCATTTTAATTGATTGGTTTGTATGTTTTGTTGTGATTTTATGGGTGTTAGCCGCTCTGAGCCCGGTCTTAGCTGGGAAGGGCAGGGTATAAATTTTTTATTATTATTATTATTTATTATTTATGCTGGCCACATGACCCGGAAGCTGTCTGGGGACAAACACAGGCTCCCTCGGCCAGTAAATAATAATAATAATAATAATAATAATAATAATAATAATAATAATAATTTTTATTTATACCCCGCCCTCCCCGGCAACGCCGGGCTCAGGGCGGCTCACATCACTAAAATCACAATAAAAACATCAAGCATAAAAAGAAAACAATTAATTAACTGTACAGATTAAAGGATTAAAAATTAAAAACCATCTTAACACAGCAGCCCATGAATATGAAAGAATAGGAGAGAGTCTTATTTACAGTATTATATTATAGCACGAGGGTCAGGTTGGGTCGAACTAACAAAAAGCTAGGTGGAACAGCTCCGTCTTGCAGGCCCTGCGGAAGGCTATCAGATCCCGCAGGGCCCTAGTCTCTTGAGACAGTGCGTTCCACCAGATTGGGGCCAAAACTGAGAAAGCTCTGGCCCTGGTTGAGACCAACCTAGCCACCTTATGGGTTGGAACCTCCAGCGTATTATTATTCGTGGACCTTAAGGTCCTCCGCGGGGCATACCAGGAGAAAAAGATTCGTCCACGACTGGACTTAACGGTCAGGCATCCCTTTACCTTACTCTATGTTCACAAAGGAACAGACAATTTTTACTGGGGTAGTGGCGACAAAATCTGGATTTTCTGTCTCAGGTATGAAAACACATTAACCTGGCCCCAGCAGTCAGTCCATGCAAAAGCTATTAAAGATAGTTGATTTTGTTTCAATTTAAACATTTTGGTCGAGGAGTTAGGAATTGCTAGTGTTTATTGCCTAAAGCACTTTTTACAGCCAGGTGTCTCCACATCTTCACTTAGCCAAAAGCTACAGCTCTAATATCTTGTCACCAGCTGCTGTACATATTAATCAAGCCTTTTAAAATGGTCACAGTAGGGAAGCCTGAGATTCAAAAATATGGGGTGTTGAGGCATAGCAGTGATACATTACTGTCTTTGGGGAGGAGGCAGATGCAGGATGTTTTCACATGCTAAATGGACTTTGACAGATCTCTGGAATTGGCATTTGGGAAGAGTGCTCCCTCCCACCTTCATTGCTTTAATTATATCTCTGTCACATTGGTGTGTATGGATGGGGTGGCGGCAGCTGGGTGAGCAACATTTAAAGCACTGGTACTGGAAACAAGTTGAGGGACCCAGGTGGCGCTGTGGGTTAAACCACAGAGCCTAGGGCTTGCTGATCAGAAGGTCGGCGGTTCAAATCCCCGCGTTGGGGTGAGCTCCCGTTGCTCAGTCCCAGCTCCTGCCCACCTAGCAGTTCGAAAGCACGTCAAAGTGCAAGGAGATAAATAGGAACCGCTCTGGTGGGAAGGTAAACGGCGTTTCCGTGCGCTGCTCTGGTTCGCCAGAAGCGGCTTAGTCATGCTGGCCACATGACCCGGAAGCTGTACGCCGGCTCTCGGCCAATAATAATAATAATAATAATAATAATTTATTATTTATACCCCACCCATCTGCGAGATGGATGAGCGCCGCAACCCCAGAGTCGGACACAACTGGACCTAATGGTCAGGGGTCCCTTTACCTTTACCTTATTGGAAACAAATATAACTGGTACTGGAAACAAAAGCATTCCGTGTTAGAGAGTTCGCTCTTATTTTCAAATAAGTCTGGTGGAATATGGAGCAGCACAATGGAATATGAAAATGGCCACCTACCCAGTCAGAGGTGCGAGGAGGTTGCGGCCCATCATGTCAGGTTCCAAGACTACTGGGAGCAATGTCTACTCAGGCTGGCAGCAGTTGGGAAATCACTAGGCCAGCCGCTTGGCGCATTGGGAGTTCCCACCGGCCAGCAATTTGAATTCTGGCCAATCTGGCCAGGCCTCGGGTGGGGTCACTGCGAGTGGGACCGCAATAGCACGAACCACATTCCTTTACCTGTCCCCACAGAATGTGTGGGCTGTGGAAGTATGTGCAGGACTACTGCCTAACAGCACAGTCCTATTATGTCTACTCAAATGTAAGTTACGCTGAGTTAAATAGGGGCTTACTCAGTGCTATTCTTCGAGAAAAAGAGGTGCCGGAACTCACCATGAACACCTCCCTTCTTCACTTATAATAGGGTTGTCATATTTCAAACAGTGAAAATCCAGACGGAAAAGTTTTTAAGCTTTGCTTGGCAACATTGTTGAGTTTTTTGGGCAAAATTGCAAATAAAAAGCGCCTGTTTTGAGCTATTTATATGGGGAAATGGCAAAAACGGCACTGCCGCCATGAGCTGCCATACATCTGGATATTCACAGACATTTTCTCGATTTCCGCCCAGACGCTGCTGACGGCTGCAGTATTCTAGATACATCCGGAGAAATCCAAACGTATAGCAACCCAATCTTATAATGGCAATGGCGCCCACCTGAGAGGTGCCTGAACTGAGTTCTGGTGAGTTCCGGCTGAAAAAAAAAAGCCCTGGGCTTACTCCCAAAAAAGTTTGTATATGATTGCATCCTAAATTAGTTCAGGTTCTCCAGTACCCATAACAAAGGATATAGCAACAACAAAAAGATCTGTCTCTCTCTTACAACTATATGGCAGTGTTTTCTTTCCTCTTATATAACTACATTCCCAATGCTGCATTTTTTATATATTTAAAAAGGCTTAATTAAATAATGTAGAGAGGTGGAGTTTCAGGTGTTCGGCTCTTCTTCAAATTGATGAAAAGGGTGTATCAGTTGACAAGCTCTTGAACTTAAAAGAGAATACATCTTTGATGTCAAGTGTGTCTAAAGGATTCTCAGGAAAAAGTTATATGGAAATGGCCTCACCACCACTCAATCTATTCCCAATAGTTACCTGGCGGTCTGAGTGCCTCAGCGCCATTATAAAAATCTGTCAAGCATTCAAAACCAATTACACACAGGATGTCAAGTGCTGTCATACCAGCTGTCCCCATAAGTCCACAGAGGCTCTTGTTGCCCATTTCTATTTCCTTTAAGAGAGAGAGAGAGAGAGAGAGAGAGAGAGAGAGAGAGATTACATTCAACAACATGGTTGTGTTTCTAAGCACTGGTTCAGTGGACAGTGTTAACTTCTAAGCACTGGACCAGTTTTGTGAATGGACTATCACAGATACAAAACTACAGGTGGAATTTTCAAAAGACCCCAAGTGGAATAAGTTCATACATTTCACTTGCCAGCCACTGAGACAGAGAACGATGTGTTGGACTTGAAGTGAACTTCCTGCTTAGCCAACACACTTGAAGGGTGACATTTGGTCTCCCTAACCTATCTGACAGAATGATTGTAGAGATCAAATGGGATATAAAGTGTGGTTGATCACCCAAGCATTTGGCTAAAGTTTTGCCCCTCGCAATGGAGCTGTGGATTCAAAAAGGTTGAAAACCACTGCATTATTTGTACGTAGGGACAGAGCAGGTACTAGAGGCTGTGGAACAGGATTGTGTGGTTTCTCCCAGGGATAACTTCTACACAACCAAGTCATGGACATGCATATGTGTGAAAGACTCCTGTGTCCTTTCCACAGTTGTCAATGTGGTAAGGTAACCACTTGATATTGTTTAATGCTTCCTCCAACGCTGTATTTTGCAGATCTCAGTTTGCTAGTCATCGAACGCTGACTAAACAAAGTGATATACAGCAAATGGGAACCAGTTCTTCATCTCATCTATATTCAGAATTAATTATTCAGAGATTTTAAAGAAACTTTTAACAAATTCACCTGCCGGGTCTGTTTTAATCTCATTTACAATGTAATCAAAATAACTGTGCCATAAAACTCTTAAACGACTGCCACAGCTCTTTATGTATGATCTAATCACAATGTGTGTCATCAGACTGATGTTAGAGGTGACCTGCAAATTGGTAATTATAGGGAACGATCCACTAAAAGTGGCCCCATTGATTTCAGTGGCAGAAACGTTAAACATTGTACTTAATGGTTAAATTTGTGTTTTATAGAGAAAACAATACCCATTGCACTTGTTTTCTCCCCTCTCTGCAAAAACCGAGGCTGTTGAAGAGGCAAGAGACCATCTTGGCTGTGAATCCTAGTAGATCAGCTGGCCTTCTTCCACCTGGCCTTGGGAGGGCAGGGCCCTGACTGACTCCAGCTACAAAAGCTAAGGCTGCTGAAGAGACTCTTAGACTGGGGAGTTGTTTAAGGGGTTTGATGTGTGTGTGTGTTGCTGTTATTTATATTATTTTTTGCATCTTTACTTTAGATCTTCTTAGGATTTATGTGGACACTGTTCATATGCTTGTGTATTTTTTGATGTTTTACTTATTGTTTATGACTACATTTGGTATGTTGTAATTATGTGTTTTTTCCATGTATGTATTTTTTGTATTCATGTATTTTGTTCATATTGTAAGCTGCCTTGAGCAGCATGGTTTGAACTATGGAAAGGGGGCATACAAATAAAATTATGTATGTATGTTATTTAAATATGGTATTTTGCATACCATTTCATAACATGTAGCTATGATTTCAGTTGTTTTTGTTTGTTTTGTTTTAATGTTGCTTTTTATCTATTCAGCTTGTTAAAAGTTTTCAATGACTGGTAATTTTAATGGTGTGTGTGTGTGTAGATGGGGAGAAAGAAAGAAAGAAAGAGTATTGGAAGAATAAAAATAAACCCAATTCCCACATTAATTAATTAAAGTGTTTGGATTATACTGTAATGTATTTACCTTCAGATTTTAATTTTATTGGTACTCGAGAACTACCAAGAACATAAAACACAGTCTTCTTAACATTTTCCCTTGGATTTGTACTTCACCTAAGAGATGCATGCTGTGGGGTTCAACTGAATGGGCAAGAGAGTAAATTTTAATGCTAAAAGTGGAATTTCCCCCCTTTTTTCAATCAAATATGTGCTTTGATTTAAGACATTAGGCATTCAATCATCCTCAGCAAACAGATTATACATACTGTGCCTAATTATGCAGGCCTTCTAGATTACAATAAGTAATAGAAAATACCAGGGTGTTCATTATCTTTAGATCCAAATACCACTGTGTTGGAGAATCTCAAAACCACAATGTTAGAAGCAGACTTGGAAATTAGCAAATGGCAGCAAAATTTTTATTGCTAAATACAAAAAGTTGTATTGCTAAAAATTGGCTGGCTGGCTGGCAGGGTGAGCGCAGGGCAACAATCGAACAACAATTATAGACTGGTTTAACAGGAGTTAGACTATTGTAACATTGACCAAATTGACAGGAACACCAATCAAATGGGGTCATAGGAAGATTGTCTCTTCCTTTGGATTGACAAATTTCAAGAAAGCATTAATCTGTACAATATCTTTGTTTTTATACATATGTATGTATAGGGTTACCATATTTTTTGGAACAAAATAAAAAAAAAATTCCTTCCAGTAGCACCTGAGAGACCAACTAAGTTTGTTCTGGGTATGAGCTTTTGTGTGCATGCACACTTCTTCAGTTCCTTCACACACACTGGAAGGTGTTTTTTTTGTTTTGTTTTGTTTCGACTACGGCAGACCAACCCGGCTACCTACCTGTAACATATTTTTTGGCTACTTTTAAAAAGATCAGCAAAAAAACAACAACCCACTTACAGCATGGGTTTTCCTGGACATTTAGAATGGACATAACAAATTCCACCTGGGCGCCATTTTAGGGATCAAAATCCTGGTGATAGCCTGGATTTTCCAGATGTATGGCAGCCCTATGTATGCATAATTGGTGATATCAAGAATAGGCAGCATTCAACTCACTTCCAACAATGTATGGATTTATGTTTGCAGAGTTGAACTTTCCATTGTGCAAGCAAGTGGATGCATAAAAACTGACTCCTTTTGGAATAAAGCAGACCCATTAGATTGATTCAAAACTTCACTAGCAGAACATTCTTCAAAACAAAACAAAAACCTGTAAATGATACATCCAAACAGCTGTACAATATCTTGTGCGTGTCCAGGACAGACTCAGCATCTTATAATAAATAAAATAACTTACAATCAGAGCTGACAAACATAGCCCCCTTCTTGCAGGCTCCATTAGCCCGCATTCCAGCCCCAAGGCCATGCAGCTCCTTAGAGAGGCATCTTACTTCCACTGATACCTGAGGACAAAGATTATACCCGCCACCCTTCCAAGATGGCGAATCTGCAATTCAATAGCCTCCCATGTGATCTAAAGTTAAACACTTCATCAGAGCTAGCAGAGAACGATAACACTTCATTATCAACTAGTCAGAGCTTAGAGAGCTCTCAGCATGTTGCCATGGGAAACCCCCAATGTTAGCAACACACATTTAGCCATTCTCCATTTCATTGTCAAGTAAACGATTATACAAGTTCCTCCAAAACTTCGGAAAAAAATTGGGGAGGGTGTGGGGCATCTAAGGGGAGAACAGGAGTGGAGATGGGGAGTTCCATATAAATCCTTGCCCTGATGGAGTGAGCTAGTTGGGTAGTACCCAATCTATTTTCTTTTAGAAAAAACAACAACACGTTGTTGTTTTTTACAAAGAAACACCCACAGATGCAAATCTGATTTTTGCCTGTTAATTAATCCACATTTAAATTGCCAAAGTATTTTACAGCATCCCAAAAAAGGGGGAAGAGAAGGTTATATTATTCAGCATTATAATGACCTGACTGGAGAGTGGAAAACACTTCCAGGTATCTAGTAATGTTTTAGTGCTGTAAGTAATACACCCTGGATTCAGTACATTGCTTGCTGGAGGGCAGCGTACATGATCATCCATTAGAAATATGAAAGTTTAAAGGTATGGTGTCAGTATATTTGAAATTTTGATGTAGCTGTAGGTGGTTTTCATGCTGAAGCCACTCCACCCTGAACTTGTATCAGACTGGGGTTCATCAATGCAGGTTGCAAAAGAATGAGGGGAGGAGGGAAAAAAAAAGATGTTTACTTAAAGAATGTGTCCCTTCAGTGACTCCATCAGAGTTGGTAAATGTCACCTTCTATCAAAATCACAGTTGCAACACAAAGCAAATGCTCTGGTATCCAAAAGAAGAAATTAGAATTTGAGATAATAAAAAGAACCATGTGTCTAGGAAGTGAATAGTAAAAGTTACACATGAATCCTATAACAAGAGGGTGTTTTAGTCAGAATGACTGAATTTTAGAATGTTTATTTTGTCCCTGGGCAGCAGGTAGAAACAACAGAGGATGGGCTTGTGTGCATTGGATGTAGAGAGCAACCTGTTCTTCCACAATACAAATTAGAGAACTATCCTGGTGTGCAAACAAACTGGGTCATTGATTCAGAACATATACCGTATTTACTCGAATATAATGCACACCTTTTTTGGCCAAATTACATTGCAAAAATTAGGGTGCGCGTTAGATTTCATGATGCATTCGCATTCACCAGCAAATGCGTTTTTTGGTTTCAAGGTTTTGAAAACTGAGGTGTGCATTAGATTAGATGGTACATTAGATTTGTGCAAATGTGGTAGGACAGCCCCATATTTTTTATTCAGTTTTCTTTTGGTAAATATCACCATTCCTTGGATGCTACATTGTTCTTAATGTTGTATTTATGTTGTATCCCAGACCTTCCGGACCTTATGGTGAAGGGTGTGGGATCATCATCATCGGTGCTTTTTTCAGGAAAAGTAGGTGCTGGAACTCACCATGAAGTTGTTACAGTAAGTCATTGGGTGACTTGAGGCAGCCCTGAACAGATGGCAGGTTGACAACAGCTGTGCTTAGCAGAGGTGCTAAAAACTAGGGCAAGTTTGCTTAGCTAGGTTGCTCCTGGTTCTGGTGCAGGTCAGATAAATGTGCCCCCGCATCCCTCATTTTCTAGGATTCCAGCAGATGGCTGGGGCAGCTGTGAATGGCACTTGCAGAAATGTGTGTGTATGCAATGGTAGTGGCCCGACTGGAAAGCTTAAAACCCGCCACTGCTACATGGGAGATGGATTGAAGAAAAGGAAATACAAATTGGCCCCACTCCATAGCTTAACCAATCATGGCTGGGAGTCATAGATCTTCAAAAACATGTAGACTCACATATGCTGGCCAGCTTCCATTTTGACTTGAAATGTTCATTTTGGGGTTCTCAGAAGTATGTAAAGGCAAGAAAAAGGCTGAGAGAGAGCATAATAATAATAATAATAATAATAATAATAATAATAATAATAATAATAGGTAAAAGGTAAAGGCCTCTGGACAGTTAAGTCCAGTCAAAGGCAACTATGGGGTTGCGGCGCTCATCTCGCTTTCAGGCCGAGGGAGCCGGCATTTGTCCACAGACAGCTTTCCGGGTCACATGGCCAGCATGACTAAACCACTTCTGGCGCAACAAAACATTGTGACAGAAACCAGAGCACATGGAAACGCCGTTTACCTTCCCGCCGCAATACCTACTTATCTACTTGCACTGGTGTGCTTTTGAACTGCTATGTTGGCAGGAGCTGGGACAGAGCAACAGGAGCTCACCCTGTTGTGGGGATTCAAACTGCCGACCTTCTGATAGCAAGCCCAAGAGGCTCATTGGTTTAGACCACAGTGCCACCAGCATACTATTACTACTACTAATAATAATAATATCTGAGTGAGCATCTTAGGTGTAATTTGGTGGGAACTGTCTTGCCTTCACTAAGTTCAAGGCTCCCGGGGAGACAGGTTTAAAATGTAGTGCTTACTTGAGGGGCCAGGTCACATCTAGCCTACAATGGAAGAACTGGGGCAACTTTGGCTCTCCAGATGTTGCTGGACAACAGCTCCCATCAGCCCTAGGAAGCATGGCCGATATGATGGGAGTTGTAGTTCAGCAACCTCTGCAGGGGCAAAGGTTCCTTAAACCTGCACTGGGGCACCCCTATGCTAAGAGGCCCCTGAGGTTTGGCTCTGGTCCTCATCATAACCCTTCAATGCACACCTGAAGAAGACTGGAATGGTAAGCATCTCATACAACAGAAATGCAGCATTCATCATCCACTATCCTGTAGGCTTCTTAATATTTAATCGGTTAATGTACTCTGGCGATTTGGACTTGATATAACTGAAATGTGTGTTTTCAGGATGACAGAGCTATACGCTATTAAACCAGAAATGCTAGTCTTTTTAATTCTCCTCCACCATCTGTAATGGAGTGGTAGTCTGGCAACAGAATTGTGACTGAGAAACCATTCCTCTGAGACCATTCACCATTTGTGTCGGTGTTCAATACAGTATAATATTATTCCCTAGATAATGGGGTTTCGTTGCTTAGCAACAGGTTCTACATGTGTGGTGGAGAGGCACCTTCTAATTTAGATATAGGCTCAAAATAATATTATTAGCAAATACAAATAATCGTCGATGTTATTGCCAAACACCCAGAAGCAGAGAAGAATTTTTAAAAATGCAAACTAATCCTTAGCGTGTGGCACATAAGAAGTGGAGGTGCCAACCATTTGAATGTAATGACACCTGACAGAACAATGGATCTGAAAGAGGGCAACACAAACACAGTGAGTGGACTGCACGCATACATACACACACGACAAAACTTGTGGCGATAATATCAGTGGTGAGGATGGAAACTCAAGGTTTCACGCTGAAAATAGGATGTGACAGATTGAATATAAGATAAAAGCAGTATAATACATTCCTTGTGCTCAGTTCCTGTTAGTACGAGTGCAGCCTCTCCTCAATGACCACTTATTTATTACTTACTTACTTACTTATTTACTTACTTATTTATAAAATATATACTGCTGTATCACCAAAATGTATCAAAGCACTTTACAACATTAAAAATAAGATAAAACCAGACAATAAAAGCATTAAATGTTAAAAACAGGTTTCAAAACAGTGAAGCTAAAAACAAAGAATTGGTAACCCCTTGTGAGGGTTGCGCTCTTAACTGCCTGCATAGGCCTGACAGAATATAAAAGTTTCCAGCAGGCACTTAAGAGTGGGCACAGAAGATGCCAGGATTTAAGACCCACAATGCATTCTGAACATAGGAGAGGTACACAGTGTTTCTCTCTTTCTCTCTGAGCAAGCATTGTGGTTGCTGATATAGATGCTTTCTCTCTTCCACATTAATGGGAGTGGACTGCCAACAAGATTTTGTGGCCTTCCCTTTGTTTCTGCCCTTTTTGTGTCATATGCCTCACACATCACATGGCAGCCATTTTGTGCCTGCTACATTAAAAAAAAATAAAAATCCAAATTTGTGCACTGGACCCTCCCCTACTGGCCATGTTCAAGGTCTTGCTCTATATATAATGTCCTGAACAACTTGAAACCAGGGTATCTTTGTTTGTTTGGGATGAAAGGATCTGGATGTGGGGAGCAACAAAAAGAGGCAGACACAACAATGTTTCTTTTTTCTTTCTTTCTTTTTATTTCTTATTTGTTAATTTTTATCTTTAAGTACCGGGTATTTATTTAAACCTTAGTTATTTTTGTTATTCTTTAGTTAAAAGCAAAAGCAAAAGAATATTGTATATACGACGAATGAATTGTATATATGAAAATGAATAATAAAATATATTAAAATGTAAAAAAGAAAAGAAAGAAAGAAAGAAAGGAAGGAAGGAAAGAAAAGAAACCAGGGTATCTGAAAGACTGTCTGCCCCCGGTATAGAGCTGTGAGATCATTTCAATCATCTGGGAAAATTCTACTTGCGGTACCACACCCCACAGAATGTCATAGGGTGCATACCCTACAACATTTCTCCAATGAAAATAGGGACGTCCCATTCCATAATGAAATTTTACTATTTATATCCCTCACATCTTACTGGGTTGCCCCAGCCACCCAGGGCAGCTTCCAACGTAAAGGGTTGCCGTATTCCAAAAAGTAAAATTCCTGACACCCACAAAATTGTTGAGCTTTCTTTGGGAACAAAGCAAAATTGTTGAGTTTTGGGAGCTGTTTCCACTGCTTTTTCCATCGCATTTCCGGGTTTCCCCTGACATGTTGCCAATTTGGCAAAATTCCCTGCTGACGCCATTTTTACACCAGAAAACCAGGACATGTCAGGAATTTTTCCTGACATATGGCAAGCCTACCAACATATATAAAAGTACAATAAAACATTAAATATTTTTTTAAAGCTTCCTATACAGGATTGCCTTCAGATGGCTCAGTGGTCAGATAACTCCATACGCTCCAACATTCCTGCAATGAAAATAGGGATGTCCTAAGGAAAGGCGGAACATTCTGGGATCAAGTCAGAAACTGGGACGGCTTCTCTAAATTAGGAACATCCCTGAAAAATGGGGACGCTTGGAGAGTCTGAGGGTGGTGACCTGAAAATGGCATTTTCTGTTATTTCTCCTATGTTATGGAATGCCCTTCCCTTAGCTATACATGAAGTAGCAACCATCAGTTGCTTCAAACGACTTGTCTTTTTTGTTCAGGCTTATGGTTTATGTGTCTGAATTTGTGTGGATTCCTGTTTTGTTCTTATGTGTGTTTATACTGTTTTTTTGTTTTATGCTTTATTTTCTCTTTAATGATATTATTTGTTTTTATATTGTACTCAACTTAGACATTTTGAAAATATTAAGTTAAGAAGCTTGCAGCCCTATTCCTAACCAAATGTAGTTAATTTAAGGTATTCCAATAGAGCGTGTTCTCCTTCATGGAGAGCACGTGTTGCGGTGGGGGCCAGTAAATCACCCCTCTGGTGCTGGGCGGGATCGGATAGATGGCCACAGCTATGATTGGGCCCTGGGTTGTTGTTGGGGAGATTTAAGTGTTGCAATTTGTGATGGACAGCCCAGCGGGTATATAACCCTTGGCACGCCCTGTGATGTTCCTCTTTGCTGCGTGAAACGGATCTCCCGCCCTTCCTCTCCCGCTTATTAGGCCTCTGTGTTGACCTTGCTATACCTGTCATGTGGTCCTCTGCTGTTGAGGCAGGGACCTGGTAGGAATTTTTCCAGTTGGCTGATTGGCTGGTGCCTTCTGGTTTTCGCCTACTGCGTAGCAATTAGTCACAACTTGTAAGGTTGGCGGTTAGGTATCGGTTATCGTGTTCGTTGGTGGAGGGGTAAAGATTGGGTGTGTCTGCCCCTCCAATGCTGCTGCTGCGCGAGGAATTCCGTTAAAGGAATCCAGGAGCTTGACATGCTTTTGTCTGTATCCCCCGGTCGGGGGCCAGGGCCACACAAGAGCCTCTGGGAGCATTTGGGGAGAGTCATTGGGTCTGGCCCCCAACCTCGTTTTCTCTCCCCTAAGTGTTTTCCTGTTACTGACGGTCGTCAGTTCTGTCCCCAATGGGACAGATAGTCTAAACCAATGCCTATGCAACCACTCACATATCAAGTATTTCAATAAAGTTGTGGCCAAAATTATGCCAAAAACCAAAACCTAAATTACTGTCTGAGGTGTGAGTTATTTGAGGGGTGGTTTGGGGGACCTTGACACGCAATCAAAACAATGAGAATCAAGCTAGATGTGCTATGAGGAAATCTGTGACTGGTTTTTTTCCAAAAGGGGAGGAGAAGGGGAGAGAATTGAATCAACACAGTCCAATCTGAATTGCCTGCCCAAAGCTGTGTTTTGCCCCATGGGCGAGTAAGACAGAGGTTGCATAGTAGCAGGATTTCCCTCCCCCACTACAAGGCAAACATGAGATTTGGTATTTAAAATTGGAAAAATAATAATGAGAAGTCATGATGACAGCAAATAATTGCAATAACATCCAACTATACAAAGATAATAAAATGACTCAAATGCTGCAAAGGATGAACTTGGAAAAAATGTGTCTGGTTTTAGCTCCTACCCCCCACAGTCACCTCTGCATGCACACTTTTCTTTCTCTAATATCAACATACTTTGAGACATTCATTTGCTTGCAAAATGTACTGCACACGAAAAGCAAAGTGCTGGAAGGGAAAGCGTAGTTTTTATGTCCTTGATTCAATGCTTTCTTCAGAAATTCCCAGCAATTTCCCCAAATACTTAAATACCACAATAGTTTTCATATAATAGATATATCTTATACAGACAGGAAGAATATGATTCCTATGAATCTAGGGAATAGTGCCCTACCTGGTTGTGTGTTTTTTTTAGAGAGTCAGTATTCTCACACCCTCCTCTGTGAAAAACTAAACAAAGAAAAGAAGCTTAGGATGAGTGAAGATAAAACCACCTATATGTATTTTTAAAAATAGGAATAATTTAGTTTTGTCAGGATTATAAAGAGCAGATTTAGAGAATGGAGCTTGGCAAGGGGAGAGGGAAGAGAGAGAACAAAAGCAAAGGTGGACATCAGGTCTGCATGGCTAGTGACCTTCCAGCCATGTATGGTGATCACCAGGGGTTCTGGTTTTGCTGTGTCCTTCTTGGAAAATACTGAGCTGGAAGGAATGATATCAAGCATCTGAAAGGTTCAAAACATGGTTGGTGGTCATTGCTTGGTAAAATGGGCCAGAAATTGTGAAAATAATCTGACAGCTGGTCCACAACTTCAATCATAAACTCTGATGGGCAGGGGCGTAGGAAGTGGGGGCGGGTCGCCCCAGGTTCCATCATGGAGGGGGTGACAAATTATCAAGGAGCAATTACTGCCCTACTAGGGCGGTTCATAAAAAACTTTTTTTAAAAATGCCTGCTCCAAAGGTCTTATCTTACTACACTAGGGATTATATAGCTATATATGAAATTTCATGCATATCAGTTAATATCTTGATCCTCCTCCACGAAAATAGCTGTTTACTTGGCTGTTTTCCTATGTCGTAAAGGCTGAAATTTCAATTCAGTGGAGCACTTACTGTTCCCAACCCTAACCCTGTGGAAAGCCATCTAATTAGACTTCAATTTGATTTTGACATGTTTTTAGGAGGTAATTTAATTGTTTGATTTTATATCAATGTTATGTATCTGATGTACCTGAGCCCGACTTTGGCTGGGGAGGGCGGGATATAAATAAAAGTTTATTTTTACTTATTATTATTCCTTTGTAAGAAAATATGAAATAACGTAAAACAATTTTTGCAGGCAAAAAAAAAAAATCAATGGGGGGGGGGTGACAAGAAATTTTCCGCACCGGGTACCATCTGACCTTCCTACGCCTCTGCTGTGTTTATTTAAAACACAAGCATTGGCTATAGGATGTCTCCATGTTCCTAGCATGAGCTCTTCTGCATCATCCAGTAAGTTGTGTATTTAGACCTTTTACCCTCCCCGAAATAAGATCACACGAGAGACAGATATTTGGCTTGGTTTTTGGCATAAGTTAGGCCACAACTTTGATTACAACCAAGTGAGTGGTTGCATAGGTTCTGGTTCGACTATCTCCCTACACCCTTTTAAGTTCTCCAAGAGTTTTCTTTTGCCTGACAAATTGATGTCAGCTGCAATAATCTGAGGCAATAGGAGAACATTGTTCAAGAACAATTCAGGCAATTGGTTCATCTCGCCCAGGGCTCTACTCCAACTAGTAGCGATCCTCAAAGGTGTCCAGCAGAGGTCTCAAGGAACAGGAGAAGCTGTCCCATGCCAAGTTGGACCAGTTGTTCACCTAGCTCAGTACTGTGTACACTGCAGGTAGCCAATTTGATATGCTCCAGATATTGTTGGACTTTAACTCCTGTCAGCCCCAACCAACATGGCCAATGATCAATGATAGTCCAAAAACATCTGAAGGACACCACATTTTCTATCCCCTGACCTACACTGACTGGTAGCAGCTCTCCAGGGATTCAGTCCTCCATGAGTCAACCCTTGTGCACACCTTCAGGTTCATTTTTTTTTGCTCCACTCTTAGTTCAGCCTGAACTGAACTATCTGAAGAAATGTGCATGCACACGAAAGCTCATACCAAGAACAAACTTAGTTGGTCTGCAAGGTGCTACTAGGAACCCAGGTGGCGCTGTGGGTTAAACCACAGAGCCTAGGGCTTGCTGATCAGAAGGTCGGCGGTTCAAATCCCTGCGACGGTGTGAGCTCCCGTTGCTCGGTCCCAGCTCCTGCCAACCTAGCAGTTCGAAAGCACATCAAAGTGCAAGTAGATAAATAGGAACTGCTCTGGTGGGAAGGTAAACGGCGTTTCCGTGCGCTGCTCTGGTTCGCCAGAAGCGGCTTAGTCATGCTGGCCACATGACCTGGAAGCTGTACGCCGGCTCTCGGCCAATAAAGCGAGATGAGTGCCACAACCCCAGAGTCGGACACGACTGGACCTAATGGTCAGGGGTCCCTTTACCTTTTAAGGTGCTACTGGAAGCAATTTTTTAAATTTTGTTTCGACTACGGCAGACCAACACGGCTACCTACCTGTAACTGCAACATTTTCTTGCTCCTCATAAAATTATCTCCCCAGTTCTTACCACTTGCCTGGCTTCTGATATTGCCCTGCGATTCAGGCTCTCTCTAAATCAGCCTCCATCAGTTCATACCCAGAAATGGCTGTGTTCCAGTTCAATAATTTTTTATTTGTTTAAAGCCAATTGTCATCACAAAAGTAGGGATCGGAAACATAGATAGTCCACAAGTGCCACTTAAACTTATCCTGATCTTCCAAGTAGCAAAACTGATGTTGCCAAGGTACCAACTACTCTCAGCTTTCTTATTCAGCCCAGAGAAATGAGTGGTGAGCTGAAATCTATGTATCCTTTTAATGAATCATCCTGGTGTTCAATAATAAAGCAGTATACGTTTACAAAGCACACCTCACACAAAGATCTCATAAGATTACATGAAGATGTCTTAATACAGTGTGACATACACATTTTACAGATGGTGTGCCTAAGGCAAATACAGTTGAGTGAATAGTTCTAAGGAGCTTTTCATAGCAGATCTGGAAGATATGCTACATTTCAGCTCCCTAGTTTTCCAACTTATCAACCAGATATATTTAATAGAGTAACAAATAGTCATACTTCTACAAAACACCACTTATACCAACAGTCAGAATCTATTTTCTAGCACCAACTGCTCTTTGATTGCCAAACACATTCATTGGACAATGGGAGATGTCTGACAAGGATCCAACGGAATGGGGAAAAAAACTTTTGCTCAAAACTACTGAAACCTAAACTGCAACCTGCTCTAATGATCAAAATATCTCACTAGAGCATTTTCCCTTCTGTCCTAATTGTTGCAGGTAACATGGACCTGTCAACCTGAAGGCAATTTCAGAAGAACTTACTGGATGCAAGGCAAGTGCAAATTTCAAACTGTGGATGCCCTAACAAGTACAACTTCTAATGACTTTAGTTTCCTTTATGAAGACAACTAAAGGTAAAGGGACCTCTGACCATTAGGTCCAGTCGCAGACGACTCTGGGGTTGCGGCGCTCATCTTGCTTTATTGGCCGAGGGAGCTGGCGTACAGCTTCCGGGTCATGTGGCCAGCATGACAAAGCCTCTTCTGGCCAACCAGAGCAGCACACGGAAACGCCGTTTACCTTCCCGCCGGAGCGGTACCTATTTATCTACTTGCACTTTGACGTGCTTTCGAACTGCTAGGTTGGCAGGAGCAGGGACCAAGCAACAGGAGCTCACCCCGTCGAAGGGATTCGAACCGCCGACCTTCTGATCGGCAAGCCCTAGGGCCACCCACCTTAAGTTTCAGCAAGGAGACAGGACCACCCCAAAGGTGCTGTGAGGAAGGATTAATGACTGTCTTTTATAGGGGAGGTAGAATATAATGGCTAGCAGTTCCCTTGTTTTCATTGAATTTGTCTAATCCTTTTAAAAAATCCATCCAAGTTGGTGGCCATCACTACGCCTTGGGGTAGCAAATTCCATAGTTTAAATGTTTTCTTTTGTCTGTCCAGAATTTTCTAGCTCTTAATTTCATTACATTCATTTGTAGAGACATAGCCCATACACACCCCAGAAGTCTCTGCAGCATTAATACACCCACCCACCCACACCCACCCACACCATCGATAAGGCAATAATTTCACTGCTAACTATATAAGCTTAATGTAGAAAATATAATACCTTCAAGTTTAACCTATCAATAAAAGTTCATATTCTCACACCCCCAAATCATAAACGAAAGCATTCCGACAGCATTTGCAGTATCTCATAATGCTGAAATATTTCCCAGCTATAATTTTCACATTCACTTCTCTCAAA
The DNA here is from genome assembly GCA_034641385.1 of Darevskia mixta. Classification (NCBI taxonomy): domain Eukaryota; kingdom Metazoa; phylum Chordata; class Lepidosauria; order Squamata; family Lacertidae; genus Darevskia; species Darevskia mixta. The sequence goes on from JAWWNH010000149.1 coordinate 3,792,915, forward strand.
TAAGAAAATAAGGAGAAGGCTTAGAATAGTTGTGGATAAAACCATTTCAGACCCTCCCCTCCCCTACCCATTGTAAATGGGAAGTCATTCAACACAGCTGGGTTTTTGCATAGTGCAAATTAATAAAATGGAACAAACCAGGCCTACATAAATCAAACTTTCAGATTAAAGGATTTTACCGAATGAATAGTCTCTCTCTCTCTCTCTCTCTCTCTCTCTCTCTCTCTCTCTCTATATATATATATAAAACAGAAGTGCAGGAAAGCTCTTCATATCATGAATGCTACACTTTGGAGCAACTGAAAGAAAGGAGGGGAGAAAAACATTTCACTGATTAAAAGTTTGAGGATTAATCTATTTGATGTAGTTGTCATATTTTTCACAGTTCTGGCAGAGGGAGGATTTAGCTCCAACAAAAGCTTTTTGTCCTGCTCATAATAGATCAAAAGGAAACATTGGGAGGGGAGGATTGCATGCTTTGTCCCCCCCCCACCTTTCAGCTCTGTTTGTAAAGGTAACTTGGAGTCAATAGACTCCCAAATCATGTAGCACTTAACTCAAAAGGTTTTTCAATTAAATTTACTAAGGAAAGACAGTGTCAGTGCAGACTAGTGCCTTGCTGAAAATTTCTCTTGTACCCACCCCCAACTATACTCCTTGAACTAATGAGAAAAATAATTTGCATTTCAAAACTATCAGTGGAGAGAGGAAATTTTGTTGAAATTCTCATGGTGCGGGGAGGAAGAAATGAGGAAAAATACAATCTACTATTGCCTTCACACCTGCAGTTAAAACCAAGGCTCCACCCTTCCAGATGGACTCACCAGAACTCAGTTCCGGCACCTCTCAGGTGGGTGCCATTGCCATTCTAAGAGAACGAGGGAGGTGTTCATGGTGAATTCCGGCACCTCTTTTTCTAGAAAGATGGCACTGGTTAAAACACTTGAGGGAAGGTTTTTTTTAGTATGTGTGTGTAATCTCCCAGCATTCCAGAGTGGGTTGGAGTACAGCAAGAGTGAGTGAGTGAGATAAAATCATTTCACAGGTCGGATCTCGTCCAATAGTGGTCAACCCTGCTCCCATTAATCTCATGCCAGTGTGGTGTAGTGGTAGACTCGTAATCTGGTGAACCGGGTTCGCGTCTCCGCTCCTCCACATGCAGCTGCTGGGTGACCTTGGGCTAGTCACACTTCTTTGAAGTCTCTCAGCCCCACTCACCTCACAGAGTGTTTGTTGTGGGGGAGGAAGGGAAAGGAGTATGTTAGCCGCTTTGAGACTCCTTCGGGTAGTGATAAAGCGGGATATCAAATCCAAACTCTTCTCTTCTTCTTCATGCTAGATTCTGCCAACAGACCCTTAAACTGATTCCTCTCAATTATTGTCATGACCAAACTTCATGGGTTGGTTATTTCAGTTTGCTAGTTGCCTTTGATCACTAGCCCCCCCCCTCCCCTATTTGGTGCAGGAGCTGTAGGCTTGTTCACATATTACACTGTACACAGGCACAAGCTCTCTCTACACAAGCACCATTGTTTCTGTGAGTGTACACTTGTATATTTGTATAGCTCAACTAATGTGTACACCAGTACAGAGAAGGTACACTTGGTGAATGTTATATGGCAGGCATAGGCAAGCTCGGCCCTCCAGATGTTTTGGGACTACAACTCCCGTCATTCCTAGCTAACAGGACCAGTGGTCAGGGGTGATGAGAGTTGTAGTCCCAAAACATCTGGAGGGCTGGGTTTGCCTATGCCTGTTATATGGGAATAATATACTATTGTACAGCTCAACTATTTGTGTACACAGATTGTAGTACACTCTTTGAATGTAGCACATGATTCCCCCCTTGTGCTAAATGTTACTGTTAGGTCTCAGTTGCCATCTGGTTTCTCCTTTTATAAACTGACTCATGCCTTGCTTCAGACTTCATCTCATCATTGTCACTGAGTTTATAGCCAGGACCTATAGATGGAATTCTGACAGGAAGTGTTGACAGAGTATGTATGGCCCAAAAGATTTCAACGAAATTGTTCTCTAGGTTATGAAAAGCAAAAAAGCATAAAGGAAAGGGAAATGGGGTATCATTGCTTGTGTCTAGATGCAATTAGAAGCAAGATTTCTCTTTACACTTAATAATAATAATAATAATAATAATAATAATAATAATAATAATAGTTTATTATTTATACCCCGCCCATCTGGCCGGGTCTCCCCAGCCACTCTGGGTGGCTTCCAACAAACATTAAAATACATACACATCAATACATACACTTAAGGGATGTTCACTTAAATGGCTCAGAACAGCAATACCTCAAGAACCGCCTCTTTCCATATAAACCTACCCGGCCCCTGAGAGCATCTTCCGAGGCCCTCCTTTGTGTGCCTCCTCCTCAAGAGGTCCAGGAGGTGGCAACACAAGAACAGGGCCTTCTCTGCAGTGGCTCCCCATCTGCGGAATGCTCTCCCCAGCAAAGTTCACCTGGCACCTTCATTATACACCTTTAGGCACTAGACAAAAATGTTCCTCTTTAACCAGGCCTTTGGTTGATCTGATTTACATCCTATGGCCTTTTAAAATGTGTTTTTGTTGTTGCTGGTGTTGTTTACGTTGTTGTTTGTAAATTTGTTTTAATTGTCTTTGTTGTATATTTGTTGTAATTTTTAAGAAACTTGAATAAAGTATTTTTTTTAATTCTAAAATAATAATAATAAATAAAATAAAATAATAAAATAAAATGTGTTTTTTTATGGGGAGGGGGCTATTGGGTTATTGCTTTTATTTTTATTGTGTATTTTGTGGTTTCATATCTTGAGTTTATTCTGGGAACCGCCCTGAGACCGCCGCGTATAGGGCGGTATATAAATTCAATTAATAATGATGATACCGATAATGATAAATGTATGAGAAAGTTACCAGCACCTCCTAGTCCCAACCCCAACACAGATGTATGGGCTAGCCACATCCCTCTAGTCAGTGCTTTTTTTCTGGGGGGACACAGGGGGACGCATACCCCTAAACATTTTGTGAATCTTTGTACTTTTGTCCATTTACTGTATTTATTTTTCCCAATTTGCACTATAAAATGGTGGTTTTCTGCACCACAGGGAGGAGGGGCCAGTTGCTTAAATAGGAGGTGAATTGAGAGTACCCCTAAACATTTTTAAAGAAAAAAACCACTGCCTCCCGTCACAACAGGTACTGGAGTAATAAGAATGAGTCCTGCACATATAGTTTATGTTCATACAGCTAAGGAGGTATGCAACTCCTCTGTTCAGTTTGGAATGTGGGGACCATTTGGGTTTCCGAAACATACTCTTTGCTGTACCATTTTCGATGCCTGCATAAAACATTTTTGTCTGGGTAAGCCTACTGAGACATGCAATTTTATGATGTATATTTGTTCTTAAACTTTGTTCTTAAATCTTCTTGAATTTATCTATAGCTGGGTGGTTCTATTATGTCCACTTATTATTTAATGCCATCCATTTAAAGAAGGGGGAAAAATTGAGAAAGCTTTTCTCTTTATTTTTATCTTATTTCACAAGGTTTACATACCTCTTGAATTTAATAAAACCTCAAAGAAGTTTCAAATAATGAGTGATCATTCTCCAAGAGCATCTTATATCCTTTAATAGCCATTTCATTATTTCATATTAAAAAGTCATTATCTCATTTAAAAACAACAGCCAGAATACACTGGCTTTTTATTCTAGTTTAACCTCAACTTTGGTCAAAAGCAGGCCTTTGAACCTTGTTGTCAATTTTTCTCCATCTTCTTCTCTGCTCCCCTTCATTGAAATGCAAAGGTGTCCTTACCTGTATAGATATTTATAAGTAAAGAAAACTTGGCTTCCTTTTCTAGCACTGACAGGTAGGAAACTGCACCCACACTGGCTCTTCAGAGTCCATATTTTTACATCTATTTCTCGCTGGAGCCAAGATTTCACCCAAAGCACTGAAGAATGCTAGTTAGCTTCCCATTATTTAACAGTAAGACATCGTTAGATTTCCAGTCTTGCATCCAGATGATATTAGCTTATTAAAAATATCACCTGGGAATCGAAAGAAAATCCATTTTATCTGACGTTGATGGATTAGGATTAAAATAAATGAATTAGCCACAGTACAGATAATTACTTTCATCACTGCCATTACCTGACATTGGATATTTCCTAGCAAATCTCATGTTGAATATTAGTTTCTAACTTCCCTTACCAAACAGATGGTCTTTCTCCAATGAAAGAATATGTGCTAGAGAGATAGAGGGTGATGGGGGAGGGCGGAAAGTGCAGAGGTGGTTTTAAACCTGATAATGCGAATTGCAAAACTGCACAGCGATGGAAAATTCAGTTTAATCTGAATAGTTTATTTCCTGGTAAAGTGCACTGACTTACATCATACTGAAAAGCAGAGGTCTTCTGCTCCCCAGCCAGAGCATCTGAAAGCGTGTCCTGCTCATGGACTTCCCATCAATATCTGGTTCACCACAAAAATGCTAGATTAGATGAGCCTTTGATTTAATCCAGCAGGGATCTTCTTTTGATGTGTTTATTCACAATTCTTTTTCAGATGTCTGTTTAACCGGGCAAAAATACAGCAGGAGGAAGAGAAGAGAATGGAAATGAATAGTCTTGGTTAAAAGACAAGAGAGAGGTAGACAGAGGAACTATTTAAACATAAAGGTAAAGGTAAAAGGTAAATGACCCCTGGACAGTTAAGTCCCATCAAAGGCGACTATGGGGTTGTGGCGATCATCTCACTTCAGGCCGAGGGAGCTGGCGTTTGTCCACAGACAGCTTTCCAGGCCATGTGGCCATCATGACTAAGCCGCATCTGGCACAACGGGACACCGTGACGGAAACCAGAGCGCACGGAAATGCCATTTACCTTCCTGCTGCAGCGGTCCCTATTTATCTACTTGCATTGGCATGCTTTTGAACTGCTAGGTTGGCAGGAGCTGGGACAGAGCAATGGGAGCTCACCCTGTCATGGGGATTCGAACCGCCAACCTTCTGATTGGCAAGCCCAAGAGGCTCAGTGGTTTAAACCACAGTGCCACATCACCTTGGTACTGTGTGGCAGCAGCTCTATATAGAGGCTGGATCAGATGCTCTTGCCAGAGGTCAGATAGGTAACTTGAAGGAAATCAGGGCAAAGGTAGTTGCCAAGTAAACAGGCCTCTTCCACAGCAAAAAATAAAATATAAATCACTTGGACAGAGGAAGTCAGTGATGTTTTCTGGTTCCACTTGATTGCTCCTACAGAGTAGGCATTTCCAGCCAATAAACTCAGAATGGTTTAGAATCCTCTTGTTTTGCGAATCCAGTTTACAGTGTAGGGTCTACTGCATAATCTGAATTCCCATGCCAAAAGGTTTATGGATCATTGTGAATTTATAGACTGAAATTGCCAACAGTGTATCCTTCCAGACGGTCATCCCAGTGATGAAGGCTGGTACCAGAGAGAGTCAGTTTTACAGTGCCTGATCTGCAAGACTACTATGTGAAAGGTAGCTGCTTGTGTGGGGATTCTTCATGGGATTAGTCCAATGCACGTGGCTAAACTGCTCAAATACATTATGAGCCCCACAGAGAGCCACCAACATGCAGAAGAAGCATGGTTTTAAAAGCAGGTGACAAACTCAGGTTGCTTCCAGGTGATTTGCTTAATGAGCATTAATCCTGATTTATTTGTCCAATAAATAAAAAAAATAGGGCGGCTAGACAATGTCAGATATCTATTGAGCATTCATTCTTATTTGCTGGTAGGTGGTTGTTACTATTACATCTCACCGTCCATCCCAAAGGTTGCAATGACAATGGCAAAAAGTGTTTTTGTAGCACAAGAGCTCCAGAGTAACTCTAATTGCACAACCTGAATTTGCCAGTTTGTGTTGGTATCCCCCCCCTGAAAATGGTGACCACCTGGAAGCACCTTTAACGTAGTGATCTAGAATAATAATAATAATAATAATAATAATAATAATAATAATAATCTATTATTTATACCCCGCCCATCTGGCTGGGTCTCCCCAGCCATTTTGGGTGGCTTCCAACAAACATTAAAATACATTAGTTTGTGATAGGAATGAAATGTGTGAAAGGAATGAATTTTTCAAAATTGCTTCTAGTTCTTTTCTTTATAGTTTCCTTTTACCTTCAAATGGAAATATAGGCCAAGTTCCAAAGTGATATTCAGGCTTACACAAGTGTGGTGATTCTGTGCCCAGTAGAGTTTTCAAGTCTTTACTTCTTTAAACAGCCATCTCCCATGAGGTGTATCATAAAATGTTTTTGAAACTTACCTCAGTTTTTTTATGTAGAGGTGGAGATGTTCTTCGGGAAGCAGAACTGCAACCTTTCCATGTGCTCACAGAATTATTTGTGTGGTTCTTTGGACGCTAGTTATTCATTAGAACACTGGGCCATTTTTTAAAAACAGAGTTTTGATGAAGTATCTACTAGATGAAAGAAAATGATAGAAAATGAGACACGTCCCATTTCAAGGCAAAATTGCTCTTCTTTTATTTAGGCTGATGTATAAATTAAAGAAGCATCTGGATTTTCTAAAAAGAGAGAAATAAATCAGATGTACCATTTGTTTGCATTGAGCTGGTGGGGTTTTGCCATATTTTTTATCATTCAGTTCAAGAAATCTCCATTTAGTAATTTACAAAATAGGAAGCATATCTGTTAGAGTCATCATTATGAATGTGGTACGAATCACATTGCTAAGTTACAAATAGTGAATGAAAAGTGAGGATGCCGTTCGAAGAAGCTGATTCTTCCAGGCTGAAGTCAGACCCCAACTTCTCTGAACTCTACTTGTTAGTTAGAAATGCATTTATTCACATGCATAGCCCAGTTCAATCCTAAAACTTGAGTTGAGTTCAATTATTAGCAAATAGTACTACGACAAAAGCCCTCTGCTTACTCATGGCCCATGAGAAGCCCAGTGATCCTATGGTTCTGAAGAAGAGTTTGGATTTGATATCCCGCTTTATCACTACCCGAAGGAGTCTCAAAGCGGCTAACATTCTCCTTTCCCTTCCTCCCGCACAACAAACACTCTGTGAGATAAGTGGGGCTGAGAGACTTCAGAGAAGTGTGACTAGCCCAAGGTCACCCAGCAGCTGCATGTGGAGGAGCGGAGACGCGGACCCCGTTCCCCAGATTAAGAGTCTACCGCTCTTAACCACTACACCACACTGGAAAGCGATTCTCCAACATGAATGAGTTTCATAGCTTTGAGCAAGCTACATTTATGAGTCGAACTTCATGTTATGATGAATGGATGCTTCTCTCTGAACATGGTGTGTGTGTTTGCCCAGTCCTGCAAGTTGCAGCCAATGACATTAAGTAGGGCAAGGAAATGGGTTGGGTGTGCTGCCTCTTATAAAGGGGCCAGGAAGGATTTCATACCAAGATTCCTGTCTTTGCTGACAACCACAGATTTTGGTAACGCATAACTCAACTCTATGGATTGGATCCAGAGTAAGTTGAAACTATGTCCCTTTGAAGTCCCTTCCAACTCCACAATTCTATGAAGTCAATAAATAATAGATCCAAATGGGTTAACATTTAATTAAGAATAAAATGGCCTCACGTTCTTTGTACAAGTTGCCCCACCCGCTTAGCTGTGTCCTACTTTCCATCTTCCTTCCCACTTCCTTACATGATCTATCTGGTGGAAGCAGCGGGGGGGAATCACCAAACACATTTAATAAGGATGAAGCTCTATGGATACATAAAAGGAGGCAGCCCTAACTCAGACCTTTTAAGCCCAAACCCTGTCTAATTGAACTGCATGCTGATTATAATAAAAGCCAAACCTCCCTGAGAGTCAAGTTCCAGTTGCTTTTCACTTAAAGGAAAGTCAGAAGCAATACTAGAAACAGGCGCCCATTGCTTTTCACACAGCTTTGGAGCTTTTTAACAGTGATTTTAGTAAGTGTTTTTTCTCCCTTGCCCTGCTCTGCCAAAACCCAGAGTCTGATCACAACAACGGTACCCCCCCCCTCAGGTTATGTTCTGCATACAATAAGACAGCCTTCCTTGGATCACAAAATCACACTCTATAACAAGAGACAGACTAATTTTTTGAAAGACACAGGAGAAATAAGTTGAAGGTATTTGAAAAGCCTAAGTGTTTTTGCTCCAGGTTCCCTGCTGATAGCTGTAAGCCCCGTTCAGGCATTCAGATTCACTCCCATGATTCCCTCACTCTAGCGCTGCCCTCCCCTGTCACCATCACCATTGCGCTGAATGAGTTGGAGGGATAACTTAACTACTCATGCAGATTCCCTGTGGGATTTAGAACCCTGGCAAAACAGGGTTCCAATTTTTTTCTTTTTTTAAAAAAATAAATTTTATTAGATTTTATAAAGAGAAATACAAAACTTTCTCAAATATCTTTTTTCTCCAACATTAATATAGGTAAGATTAAAAAAATGACAAGAAAGAAAGGAAGAAAGAAGAGAGAGGGAGATAAGAAAAAAGATAGAAAAGAGCTTTCAAGAGGAAATAGAAAAGATACAGTTCAGAGATTAAAGAACTTACAATTCTTCACCTGTCCACTATATATAAACAATAATCACTTCATCTACTCCAATATAACACCTAGTGAAAAAAACTTTCTGTAAACAAACATTATCTTCAATTCCCAAATGCAAATGTATTATTTCTTTTTCATGCCAAAAATCTATGAGTGGTTTCCAATCTTCAGTAAATATCAACAATGACTTTTCTCTGATTCAACAGCTTGATTTTGCCATCTCTGCTAACTCCATTAATTTTAACAACCATTCTTCCATGGTTGGCAATGATGGATCTTTCCATCTTTGAAAAATCAGGGTTCTAATTTGGAGAGTCCACACGTGAAGAAAAGGCCCTTCTCCAGAGACTATTTCTGCAGCTGATCGTATGCTGATCTCCACTCTCCCTCACCGTATGAAGGAAGAAGAAGAAGAAGAAGAGGAGGAGGAGGAGGAGGAGGAGGAGGAGGAGGAGTTTGGATTTGATATCTCGCTATATCACTACCCGAAGGAGTCTCAAAGCGGCTAACATTCTCCTTTCCCCAAAACAAACAGTCTGTGATGTGAGTGAGGCTGAGAGACTTCAAAGAAGTGTGACTAGCCCAAGGTCACCCAGCAGCTGCATGTGGAGGAGTGGAGACACGGACCCAGTTCACCAGATTATGAGTCTACCACTCTTAACCACTACACCACACTGGCTCTCTTGAGAACACCCAGACAGGGCTATATAATATGAAGAACAAATATATCTTCGATTAGAGCTGAGCGAAAACTACTCAGTGTTTTGTAGCGTTCAGCAGTGCTGGAAAATGCCTCTCTTCAGCAGTCCCCCCTTCCAAGCTCTCCTTGCAAGAATGTTCATTTAGGCTGAAATTCTAAACACCACCAACAACCAATGGGGCAGCCTTCCAGTTGTCGTGAAGAACAACCCCACTCATCCCTGAGTGTAAGCTGAGGCTGATGGAAGTTGTATAACTTGCACTTAGCTAAGAGAGCTAACTTAATAGGACTTCGGAGTAGACCTGCATTATACATTTAAATTAAAAGAAACTGAGCCTTTAATGTCATTGGCCCAGTATTGTAGAACACTCTGCTAATATTCAGCATGCGCTTTCCATTTCAACTTTTAAATGCCTACTGAAAACTTCTCTATCACATTGTTGTTGCTGTTAAATTTCTATACTGACCATCATCTGAGAATCACAGGGCTGTTTACAATATAAAAACACAAAAATACATAGCATAGTAAGAAACAGAAACAATAAACACACAGTTTAAAATGTCATGGATTGTTCAGTTAGCCAAAGGTCTGCAAGAAGAGGAAAGTTTTTGCCTGGCACCTAAATGTATGCGATGAAAGCACCAGGCGAGTCTCCCTGGGGAGAGCATTTCACAAGCAGGGAGCCACTGCAGAAAAGGCTCGTTCTTGTGTTGCCACCCATTAGGCGTAATCAAACAAATCCAAAACTCCAAGACACCAAATTGGCTAATAAATATTGAGAGCAGTTTACTCAATCAAACATTTTAAAATGAACACATTAAGGTGCAGCATGCAAATCCAAGCCTGTAAAAACTCAATAAACTGATGGCATAATACTGAGGCTAATGATAATGTCCTAGCGTAATCAAATTATGCCGAAGTGTTGCAAATGGTACTCTACTGAACGCGCAAAGTCTTTTGTGAGGGAGCGGTCACAGTCAGGCAAGAAAACATGGCCATGCGTGATGGTAATCGCAGATAGGCCCTCCTTGCCGTCCCTCAGCGAAAGTAGATCTGAAGACCTGAATCCCGGATATAATCAGGTTTCGCGGGAGCTTCTTCAGTTCATCGTGCTATTTTTACAACACCATACAATGAAATTATAGATTCTCACAGGCACAGCAAGTATGCAGACAGTGAAGAATATATCCTTCCATAATAGTTAGCTAATTTCTGATTTTAACCTTTCAATGCATTTTCTTTCAACTGTGTGGTTTTGATATACAATTGTTGTGAAGTGCTCAGATTTTTCTTATGAATAGCGGTGTATAAATATTTTTATAAATAAATTTCCCTCGCTCACCAACATGTGCCTTCAATGCACTCGTTGCATAACAAAATCTTATTCGGTATCTAGTATTGTGAGGGCATCCTATTTGCCATGATGATCCTTGACTCATTCAGGAAGGAGAAAGTAGCTGGTAGCGGTGAGATGTTCTAGCCTACCAAAGTCTCTAGTTTCTGTTTAAAAAATATCTGTAGATGGTTGCACACTTGGTTCATCTTCCTGCTACCGCCAGCATTGCACATTAGAAAGCATCTTATAAGTATTTTGGCGAACTATGCAATAGTGCGTTCAAATCACATATTAACAGAGACTGAACAGTCTTGTGATTTCCTATGGAAGTATTCTGGACTTGCTTGTCACAGGGGGTGGGGTACAAAAAAGCCATGTAAATGGATTTTCACAGTGGAGCAAATTAAACAAGGAGCACTGAAAAGCATCCTGCTGTAAGGCTAGCAACAAATAAAAGGCTTGTGTGTTTACTTCTGGACCCCACATTTCTCTTAGAAAGTGTACCCCAGTGGGTTACTATGGCTGAAAGGCAGCAGTAACCTTTGCAGGAAGCTTTATGTGCCTATTTAGTCTGCCGTTCAATAAAAATATCCATTAGTAGCTTGCATTTGCCACTTCACATGGTGTCTGTGCTCTTTATGAGACACAGAAGAGCCTCTGAAAGAAGACTATGAAACTTCGCACCATGTGAAACATTTGGGCTCTGCATGATTAATATTCTCATGCAACTCTTTTGTGATGGGAAAATTAATTTCTCCATCCAACACATCATTATAAGTTATTGGGGGAAAGATTTGTAAAATTCTTAAAAGTTGCAAACAATGTTTTTTTAAAAAATAATAATAATTGATTGCTGAATCTGAAAAGCAGTGTCTGGTTCAGGTATATATCAGTCATATCACCTCTACAATCTACAGTTTCCCTCCCCTCGACCACAATAACAAACTTTGCTTCTGATAAAATGCAGCAAACTTTCACATCTGAAAATTCTCCAGTGGAATTGGTGAGGCCAGAATCCAATGAAAATGGAATACTTTCTCATTCATCATAGTTTAGGCGCATCATTGTGTGACCACTGCAAGTTGTGTGTGTCCCTCGCCTACAGCAAAGGTTAAAAAAAACATTCCCCCATCAAATTTTCTACCAGGAGTTCAGAGTTCCAAATTGCCAGAACCTATTTTCTGAAGCCAAATCTATTAAATGCACTAGAAACCCTTCCTTGTTTTGGTTTGACATAGAAAATGATAATACAGACGTACCTTAGAAGTCGAACAGAATCCGTTCCGGAAGTCCGTTCAACTTCCAAAACGTTCCAAAACCAAAGCATGGCTTCTGATTGGCCGCGGAAGCCCCGTCGGACGTTTGGGTTCCAAAGAACATGCGCAAACCGGAACACTCACTTCCGGGTTTGCGGTGTTCGGCAGCCAAAATGTCCGAATACCAAGGCGTTCGGGATCCAAGGTACAACTGTAATCTGAACCATCTGTTAAGCACAAGAACCAGGGATCCATTCTGCCTGTTGAAAGTCCTGTGTGCAGATATCTCAGCCTTTTCAGCACACAAAGTTCAAAGTGAGTCCATATTCCTTTTCTTGTTCAGATCTGCTCCTTTGTTGGAACAAATGGGGTTCTCTGTTTTTAGATTAAATTCTCTGGAATCCCTGTATGCCTTGGAACTCTCACAGAACCTTGTGTTTGAAATATGTGAGTTTTACCTGAATACTCATGACCTTGGGGGGAAAAGAAGCTTTCTTTCAAGAACCATTTTAAAGCACAAACTGCTGAAGTTTCAATCCATTTTTAATTCTCCTTAATATGTGATCATTTAGCATGGGAGCAGGGTCAGCACACTATTTTATATTGTGTTACGAAGATGCCACAACCTTCTCAATTATATAGCCCCAGTGCAATACAGTCTATTTAATGATTCCCATGAGAAAAATTCCTCATTTGCTTAATTTTTCTCCCTGGAATCCTGCCTATTGCTTCTGTCTTACTCCCTGCTCCCACTTTTTATATCTTCTAGATAAAACTTGAATGGAAGAGATAAAACTCTCTGCTTTCCCCCTGATCACCACCGCCCCTTAAAAAAAAGGAGAGCGTTATGGCTGCTCTCTCTCCCTTTTTCTTTGCAGTCTCTTTTATTCTTGTGCCTTAAAATAACTGTCCCGGAGAGTTTTCAAAGGTCTGTAAGCATTATGCAGAACAGAAAATGCAGTTTTCTTCAGTGAGATGTTGGAGGGAATGCTAGAGTGGATGGTGAAGGCAAGAACAGACTTAATTATTAGCCTAAACTCACTAACGACATGTGAGGACTATGAAGCACAAAGCAGGGCTATATAGAAATGTTTTATTAAGGCAACAGTTAACCATTGCTAAACGGTTTTTAAAATAAATAAATAAATGATTCCCCTTGATTATTTCTCAATAATAACCTCATTGTTATTTGGATGACTCATTATTCCAGCTATTGTGGCTCACCTTAACTCCTGCATGTAAAGTACAGTGGTACCTCTGTTTACGAACTTAATCCGTTCCGGAAGTCCGTTCTTAAACCAAAACTGAGGCGCTCTTTCCCTAATGAGGCCTCCCGCCGCTGGTGCCTTTCCACCGTTCGGCTTCCGTTCATATGAGGTAAAGTTCGCTAACCGGAACACTACTTCCGGTTTTGTGGAGTTCATTTACTGAATAGTTCGTAAACAGGACTGTTCTTAAACCGAGGTACCACTGTATCTGGAAAGGCATTCTGTGTTTATTAGGCCTGAACTATGTGAAGGCACCCTCTGACCACTTCAGAGTTACCAGAGGAATGAGGTTGATTTGAACGTGTGTTTAAACATCTAGGCTAGTTTGGGTGGGATGTCTACGCAACAAGAAACATTTACTTTGCCATGGTTGAGGGATATGGCTTTGAGGTCCTCTTTGGAGTTGTTGGTGCATAGCACGATAGCTGCTGGGATGAACAACAACATCGTTTTCTCAGAATCCTCCCCGATATTGATGGCAGTGAGGCTCCAGAGAATTATTTTTCCAATGAAGTAGTGATTGTCAGTTTTTATGTGTAGGATATTTGTTTATTATTTACTATGTTTATGCCTTGCTTTTCCCAAAAAAAACTCCAAGCTGCGTACATGGCTCTCCTCCTCATTTATGCCCTCAACAACTCTGTAAGATCCACATGAGACAACCACTGTGGTTATCATTCTGAAATTTGGGAGAATTCGTGCTCTCAGAAACATTGGCCTCACCTTCAAATTGCATCCAATTCTGGGATAAAATGAAAGAGTTGGATGCTTTCTGATTCCTTTTTCGAATCAAGTGATAAAGATGTCCTGCAATCCCATTCCCATGTATCGGCCTACAATTTGTCAGGCCTAGAGGAACTCCTGGTGCTGATAAATTTCATCCACTTTGGTCAAAAGGAAGAAAAGTTATAGTCTTTTTAAGATTCCCCATCATAGTCAATGATGGAACACAGAGCTTTGTATTAGACAGATCAGCTTGGAACCCAGAGTGCAGATGGAAGCAGACAGAGCACAGAGTGACTCGGAAATAGATCAGAATGTTTTAAAAATGCACAGATACAAACACAAGGTGGGTTTGGGGGCTCATGCACATTCCTCTTGTGGAAGACTTCTGTTTTTTCTAAAACCCCAACAAGTTCAATACCTCTTTGGGTTCACAGGAGTAGTTTTGCAGTTCCAGAATGTTTGTTTTCCTTTCCTCGGCGTTAGTCACAGTTAAATATTGCATTAAATAATTACATGGTTTGGGCAAAAAAGAATTTGACATAATCACCAGCAAATATATTAATATTCTAATTTTGCAGCTTGTTTAGGGTATACATGATGTTACATTTGTAAATTAATTATGCAGTGGTTCATCTTTTGTGTGTTAAGCACCTTTACAAATAATGAGCATGGGGGGGGGGGACAAGGGAAAAAGCCAACATTATCTGAAAAATTCATTTCACCACACTATTCTTTGATCTGCTTAATATGTGCTGCGCATTCATTAACTCTTCATTATATTTTCATGATTATATTCTCTGTGTTGCCGAAGCAAAGCCAGTTTCCTTCAGGCAAACGTTTGCAATCTAAGAACGTCAATTTCTATAAACATAATCAATCTTATGCATGAAATTTTAATAGCTGGGGGGAGGGGGGAGTCTGGAGCAACATAAATTTCAGGCTCCTTAGTCGTCACCAACCAGCACCGTGCTAATTTGCAACACAGAATAATTACAGCCTGCTGATGGGCAGCGTGGTCACATAGATTTCATGTTACATTAGATGACCATGAAATACGGCTTATTTCACAATAATATTTGTGGGTTGAACTTGGCTTTTTATAGTTGTGATGATGTCATGCAGCACATTCAAGGAACAAGAGCCACAGGTGTGAGTAAAAACTATTCACCTTCCTCTAAGCAGAAAAACTCTCAAGAGAGTCAACACCTTAACTTAATAACTATTCACCTTGGGACATGTGGCTGCCTTTGAAAACAGCCTGGAAACTTAGGTTGATCCTAAGACACATTTATCTAGATGTAAGTTCTAACACAGTGAATCTCACTTCTGAGTAGACAGCTACAAGACTGAATGGTTTTTTGGGGGGGGAGGGGCAATAATGCCGCTCCCAACTTAAAGGCAGCATCTATGCCACACCCTGGGTTCCCCGAAAAACAAAGACAGGGACCCGGGTGGCGCTGTGGGTTAAACCACAGAGCCTAGGACTTGCCGATCAGAAGGTCGGCGGTTCGAATCCCAGCGACAGGGTGAGCTCCCGTTGCTCTGTCCCAGCTCCTGCCAACCTAGCAGTTCGAAAGCACGTCAAAGTGCAAGTAGATAAATAGGTACCGCTCCGGTGGGAAGGTAAATGGCATTTCCATGCGCTGCTCTGGTTTGCCAGAAGCGGCTTAGTCATGCTGGCCACATGACCCGGAAGCTGTACGCCGACTCCCTCAGCCAGTAAAGTGAGATGAGCGCTGCAACCCCAGAGTCGTCCACAACTGGACCTAATGGCCAGGTGTCCCTTTACCTTTACCTAGTGCTATTACCCTGTGGATGAGTAGGCAATGACAGACAGGTTGTAAAGGGTGAATCCTGTGTGGAAGTTAGTTGCACTTCATTAGACAGCTCCTCCCCACTTTGCTCCAATTTTTGCACACGCCCTCCATCTCTAGTTGCTCATTTCAGGGAGCTGAGTGGTATTTTGCGGAGAGCCCCAATTTGGCCTAGGAACCCTTCTTTTTGCCTAATTCATACTGCTTGGAGTTACCTTGCTGTGGTGTATTTTCTGATTGGCTAGTCTGGGCAGGAAAGTTTTTAACAAGATGGTCAGGGGCTTTTTAACTGTGGCATTATTGGGTTTGGGGGCACTGTTGGTCACCCGTTGCTGGCTTGGTTTTAAGACTCTGTGGTGTCACTTAAGCTTGGCCTGTGCATCTGGGTGAATGCTAAACCAGTGGGACCACGGTGCACTGGTCAACTTTCATGAGAGCCAGTGTGGTGTAGTGGTTAAGAGTGGTGGACTCGTAATCTGGGGAACCGGGTTCGCGTCTCCGCTCCTCCACATACAGCTGCTGGGTGACCTTGGGCTAGTCACACTTCTCTGAAGTCTCTCAGTCCCACTCACCTCACAGCGTGTTTGTTGTGGGGAGGAAGGAAAAGGAGAATGTTAGCCGCTTTGAGACTCCTTCGGGTAGTGATAAAGCGGGATATCAAATCCAAACTCTTCTTCTTCTACAGGAAACAAACTCTGATGCCTATAATACAAGCACTATTTCCTCTTTGGACCAGAGTCTTCCTGTTGCTCTCAGCTGGGTATGAAATTTTCTCCCTGTTCAGATGTGGCTGTTCCTATTGTTGGTGGCTTTCAGTTGGCAGTTGAAGACTAATCTTTTCCTTAAGTTCTTTAAAAGTTAAAGATTATCTAGAGGCCAACGGTTGAATCCTGTCTCTGCTGTACTGATACTGGTTATGACTTCGTTTTTTTTAAAAAAAACAACACATGACATTCTAAATGTTTTGTTGTTCACTTAGTGAGATTAATTTTTATTTGATCATCTTATAAAATCCATCGGGATGTGAATATGTGAAGGACAGTTTAAAAATATAGCAGTACTAGTAACAGCAGCAGCAGCAACAGAAACATTTTATTCATTATTATTATGACAATTATTATTAACCTGGAAATTCAGCTAAAATATGCAAAGCTGAGGGCAGCGGCAGCCTGCAAGCCAATACTCAGCTGGGTGGCCCTTTCTACCTTTTGCATGCATCTGAAATAAGAACAAACATTGGTGGTTCTGATGTTTGCAGGGATTCTACCAACAGTTGCAGCATTCAGCCACACATCTGAAGCCCAAAACTGACCACAGGCAGCTTAACACCTGTGTCTGGTGCTACTGCAATACTGAAGGATGCGGGGAAACATTAAATTGTAGTTAAGAAAATTGCAAACCATGCCTGACAGTGTTTCTGAGGTAATATTTATTTCGATGGCACGTGGAAATATCTCCCCTTGAAGTACGCCGACAGAATTATGTTTTGTGTACAGCAATTAATAAGCATTAGCAATTCCCAACACTGTTTTATCTAATTATAAGGATTTTGTAGATAATAGAACAAAATGTAGATTTTTGAAATCCATACTGTTCATCTCATTAGTGCTTAATCTGTTCTCAATCCTCTGATTTAATTGCAAATGTTTGGTTCAGTGAAACTAATATATTTCTTGGCATTGCTGTTCAGTTAAAATCAACACAGCTCTGTGAAAGGTATAGATTACCAATAAAGGTTTATCCTTTTATAATTACTCTAAAGCTCAACGCGGCTAAACAAGAGGCACTGTTATGCCGACTAAATGAGAAGACAAAGGATTTTTTAAAGCTGCATATCATGATTAACCAATTTCAGTGGCCTGCCACCTGAATCACTCTACTGTACTTCAGTGATTTAAATTGTCTGGTGAGCAAGAATTCTGCAGCCTAGAACTGCAGAAGTGTCCAAAACCAGACATCTCATTAAAAACGTCTTATTATAAAGACATTTATATATGTATATAATATTACAGTTCAAAATTCATATTTTTTTCACGGCCGTTTATGGCATTAGTAAACCTTGTTAAGAGCCTTGGACATACACTCTTCTTTGCAATTTGCACATCGTTAGTCTGAACAAGCAAAATCATTGGATTAACTCAACCATCCAAATAATCTATTATAAAAGCTGATATAATTGGTTTGGCAACACTGGAAAAGAGAAATTGCTCTCACGCGGTAAAATTGATTACCTTAGAATCTTTCCAAAACACTTTAATTATTTTACTAGATAACTCTGTTGTAACATGAACCAATGGACATGGGTGTGATCTGTTGTCTAATTGAAAAGTAGCACAAGTGATGCAGCTGCACAGGTTACTAAGAATAAATTAATAAATGGTCCACTGAACATTTCCATTGTTTTACTGCACCCTTTTGAGTGACTTCTGCTTCTTTCCGTTCCTGTTTTCTTTCATTATCCTTGACCTCACCGTCCTTTGCCTAATTAAACTCATGTTGTTTAATTCAATTAGCTATGGCAGTGATGGCCAAACTCAGCCCTCCAGCTGTTTTGGGACTACAACTCCCATCATCCCTAGCTAACAGGACCAGTGGTCAGGGATGATGGGAACTGTAGTCCCTAAACAGCTGGAGGGCCAAGTTGGGCCATCACTGAGCTATGGCAACCTGTTCAGTTATGGCTGCAATGATTTTGTTGGCCAACATCCATGATGTAGTCGTCTTGGAATTAGCATCGTGACATCAGCAAGGCATATCACAGGGCTTACAACAGCCAATAGCATTAAAAGCAGTCCAGGCCAATGGGGTCAAGTGAAGTTCTCTCTGGTGGTAAGAAGAACATTGTCAAAATAGGCAGGAAGATGTATACAGCAACGACCAAAAACCCAAAAACTAAGGGGCCCCAAATGCAAGGTATTTTTCAAAACATTCTAAAATGAACATGGTACACGATAAGCAGTTTCAGCGCATACTATAGCCCAAACAGGCGTACATTGCATTTCATAATGTACATGAAATCAGGCTGCAAATGCCATCTCATGGGGTAATGGAAGTTAGGGTGGAACTGAGGGTGGAGGAAAACACTTGCACTCCTATGTCAGTTTCTAGATTTATTTATTTTTAAAATAGATTCCATCTCCTATTGTAGAGGAAAAGATGCAAACCAATTTCTAAATCACTTCTTGGTTGGGTAGTATGTCAGAAGATGGGGGTGACTCTGGATCCTTCAGATCAAAGCTGTTTGCTGGTGCTTTATCCAAACATATTCTGAGCTCCTGAAAAGATATCTCTTTTTTCACCCTATGGACTTACATATCAGTTGGGTCAAGGTGTTGGAGTGGGGCTGGGGATCCAAAACTGGCTCTTCGTCTCTGACACTGAAGCTCTCTCTCTGACATCAGAGAGGAATGCAATTACCCTATGACCCCTGAGATACCCCTCCAAGGGGCTATAGGATTGCACCCTAAGGTGCTAAATATTTCGGGGGCAGGGAGTTTCTAGAATTTAATTTCATTTCAGCTCAAGATAAGTATTTCAGAGAGCAGCTTTGTAACTTCCAGAATTACACCTTCATGCTATTTAATAGTCTCGCTAAAGAAAAGGGCGTCAGCATAGTCAACGGTGAAATGCATTCCAAGCTAACAAATTCTAATCATGTTTTCACAGCACAGAAGGATGTGAGAACTAACACCACAAATAAAAGGAACCTTTTAGCTAGAAACAAGGAGGGGAAATATGAATTCCAGTATTTTGGAGTCAACAATATTACTGAACATGTTAACACTCTGAGATAACAGCCTGGTAGTAATGTGAAAACAAATCACAGGATGATTTCCCAAAGTATGTTTTCAAATATGTATTTGCTAAAATATCGTCTCAAGGCTAGAAAAAGCTCGTGCAATATAGTAAACTGGTCACTGGGAAAGAGAGC